>OW203678.1:6882500-7507500 GCA_934044485.1 Apeira syringaria
GCGCGAGGGCGGCGGCGGCGGGCGAGCGGGACAGCGCGCCGCCTGCCGCGCGCACGCACGCCACTCCCACCTCCGTACCGCTCTCGCCGCGCAGCGACGACACCCATGACGCATAGCTGCCTGCGCACACCATGCACCCGACGACATTCAACAACTATGGGATGGATTATGGAGGGACAGTTTGACACAGAAGATTTACTTTTTCTTCTTTTTTCCATTAGTGTATCTTTGGGTGTTAATTTGTAATAATGGTGGATTATTAATAGTTACGTATCCATAAAATGGCACGAAATTAGAAAAGTGGAAAGAAATGACCAAATGGAACACCTAAGCTTCTTTTCTTTCATCTACAATCTCCGAGTGGAACTTCTGTACAATGCCCCCTACTTTACTGAATCGTAAGGAAAACAGAGAGATACATTAGGGCTAAGATTTTAGCTTTTAGGTTGGTATTCAACAAAATTTCAAAAATATTACACACTGGCTAAATGCACATGAAAACCTAACCTAAAAAAAAACAAATACATATACGATGTAGTATAGACGGATGAGCCGCGAATAGAGTGCGACCACTGACCGAGACAGTCGAGCGCAGTGTTGACCGTCCGCATGTCGAGCGAGGTGTTGACCTGTGCGACGGCGTGGTGCAGCATGGCGAGCAGCGGCGCGGGCGCGCGCTGGTGCGGCGCCGCGTCCGCCAGCGCCAGGAACACGTGCAGCGCCGCCTCGCGCCGTTCCTCGTGCGACGCCTCCGTGAACGTGTTCTCTACCGTCGTCCAGCACCACTCGCCGAGCACGGCGTAACAGTACATCTGACCAAACAATGTACATTTTTTTTATCACACTCAGAACCCCGCACTAGGATTCCCTGTGTCGCGGGAGCGGGACACACACAATCACAACACAAACAACCAAGACCCGGGACAAACATCTACACTCATCGCACAAATGACTGCCCCTGCCGGGATTCGAACCCAGGGTCCCGGACACAGAAGTCATGCCACCGACACTGACCACTGCGCCACGGCGACCGTCAGTCGGACCTATACCTCACCGAGCGAGCTCTTGTTGACGAACCGAAACGGATTCGTGCCGTCGTAGATCAATGCCCCTCGCGTGTTGAGGCATTGAAAACGAGACATGACATCTCGAACGAGATATTTTAATTTTTAATTAAACATTATTTATATACTATTTATATACGTGGCGAGTATTGGCAAATCCCCCCTATATGGGGGAGGCATATGTCCAGCAGTGGACGCACATGGCTGAGAGAAGAAGAAGAATATACTTTTTTTTTATTTACATCAAACTTATATACGAACGAGGCGTATTCCTATAACACGATACACAAAAACATGTGTTTGATAGCATTATAATCGTTTTTATATCTCGCTTACTGTTTCATTTTGATGCATATGTGATTCTTTGATTAGAGAGAATCCAGAATTTTCCACTACTAGTACTATTTGTGTTGTAAACAGTATGCGTAACTTACCAAACTGTCGGCGATGTCTTGTCTATAGCACCGCAATAGCTCTAGATCGTCTTTAGTCATGACCAACCCGACGGGTGCTTCCGACTTGACGACCAGTACGGTCAGCAGTTGAGAGAACGCTTCGCGCCACACGCTGTTTACCTCTCTCTTATCCTCCATCACGTTCAGAATTTCATCCTGTTGAGCATAAAAACAGTTTGTATCTTGTCGAGTAACTTTACAAGAAAGGAAAGGAATATCATTTACACTAAATTATATTCTACAGGCATCTCAATGATATTTATATATGGAAGACAATAAATTACACAAAACAAATTCATAAAAATCAGGAAAGCCGTTTCGGTGTAGGCCAAGTCGGTATTGCTTAGAAAATAAACTACTTTTTATATTCCTCGTTGCGTAGTTCCTTCATTTTCTCTAGGATTCCATCATCAAATCCTGATCTAATGACCATAGGACCACCTGTAAAGCATACCCTTTTAAACAAAACAAGAATATTCGAAATCGATCCAGGCGTGTTCGAGTAATCGGTAAATAAAAAAATAATAATCTTTAATAGCACAAAATTTACAATTACTGGACATGTTTTGTTTACAAATATATTACAATTATAGTTTCCACAATAAATAAGAACATCAGATACCCACGCTAGGCGTTAACCTGTGTTATAGGCAATGATTCCAACAAATCTTTAATTCTCAAAGAAACAGCAAATACCCACTACATAACTTGAAGCAGACATTTTCCAGTCATCTAGTATCGTGTTATGACAAATACCTTAAGCTCATCTGGTTTGAACGCACTACATTTCCAAGGTTATTTGATGTGCAACTTGGCATTGTAACCATTGCAAAAGCGCCAAGACCCAGAAAATAAAATCTTTGTCTTCTCTGTTCTAGTAAAGATTGCAAAAGCGCCAAAACCCGGAAAATAAAATCTTTGTCTGTTCTGTTCTAGTAAATATTGCTAAAGCGCCAAGACCCTGAAAATAAAATCTTCGTCTGTTCTGTTCTAGTAAATATTGCAAAAGCGCCAAGACCCGGAAAATAAAATCTCTTTCTCCTCTGTTCTAGTAAATATTGCTAAAGCGCCATAACCCGGAAAATAAAATCTTTGTCTGTTCTGTTCTAGTAAATATTGCTAAAGCGCCAAGACCCGGAAAATAAAATCTTTGTCTGTTCTGTTCTAGTAAATATTGCTAAAGCGCCAAGACCCAGAAAATAAAATCTTTGTCTGTTCTGTTTTAGTAAATATTGCAAAAGCGCCAAGACCCGGAAAATAAAATCTTTATCTCCTCTGTTCTAGTAAATATTGCTAAAGCGCCAAGGCCCAGAAAATAAAATCTTTGTCTGCTCTGTTCTAGTAAATATTGCTAAAGCGCCAAAACCCGGAAAATAAAATCTTTGTCTGCTCCGTTCTAGTAAATATTGCAAAAGCGCCAAGAACCGGAAAATAAAATCTTTGTCTGCTCTGTTCTAGTAAATAAAGCTTATGGACTTTATTTAATTGTACATTATATATATATAATGTTATTTACTAAATATTAACATTCACACAAGGTCTTCAGGTCCCAAACTAGGCAGAGCCTGTATTATGGTAACCTGATGACTGATATATATACTTATATACATATACACACCCAGACACAGGTCAGACATGTTCATACACACAAATGTTTGACTTGTCAGGGAACCGAACCCGGGACCAGCGTCTCAGAAGACAGAGTGCTACCAACTGCGCCAACCGGCCAGTCATTATTTATAAATACATATTTACAAACATTTACACATTTATATACCACATTGACACATCAAAAGTCTATTTCACGGGCGGCGTTAACACATCTCACTGTAATGAATTAGTCATCGGCATATGTTTGTTTGTAGAGTCCTGCTTGACTTTTTAAAATTATGAATGGGTCTAATACCCCCGGGATACAAGTAGACTTTCAAAACACTATAACAGTTCTGAAACGGCATTTTTTAATATCAGTTTTTGATTTTCTAAGAACTTTCAGTTTGACCCTCATATAACCAAAACTATTCTCAAAGCTAATCTGTAAGAGTAGTTCAATTCTATAATAGTAAGATGATATAATTGAATTTGAATATACTAGACAATAAAGTTAACTATGAGGTAACTTTGTTCTGCGTAAGATTGGTACTACAAGTGCCATTGTAGCAGCTGTGTCAACTCCAAGCTCTGTTATGTAAAGGAGTTACGATGGCTTGTAGAGTTTGGCGGGGGAAACACTCAAAACATCCTAGCGGGACGTCCATACACGCCTCACAAACCCTCAAGATCATAACATGATTTGCTAGATAATCTGACTGCATTAGCTTTCTTTGACCTATAGCCCCACTGTGGGAACTGTGGCAGCTGCAACTAATATAAAAATTGGTTGTCTGTAAAGTCGGTTTACGGACGATAGATTTACGTGATAACGTCATAATCATTTATGACTTTGACCTTGACTTTGACTTTGACCGTGACCTTGACCATGACCTTGACCTTCAACTTGACTTTGACTGACTTTGACTTTGAATATTTTATGTAATACAAAACTCAGGTGGAACGTTACGCGGAACGTTACTATTTTTCATGAGTGTTGCTGGTATTCATAAAATTTATAAAACGTTATCACGTCAAAAATATGAAAAACCGGACAATGCTGTTACATCAAGATTTTAACCACGGGGCAATATATAATAGAATATAGCACAGTAAAATCACGAGGCACATCACACGTACTTGTACTTGCCTGCAGCGTGTACCAGAAACCGAAGAGCAACTTTGACCTTGTCTCGTGTATGGGGTAGTATCCGGGCGCGGCTTGCGTTGCCAGCATTATCTGCAACAACTGCCTGGCGGCGGCAGCTTGGTCCAGCGGCTCGTTCTCTTCAATGCATTCCACGAAGGCGCGCACGTGCGTGCACGCGACGACCACGCAACATGTTATCATCGCTGATAGTAGATCCTGTGGACAAAGTAGCCATACACGTAAAAGTTTTCAATGTTGCGAAAGAATCACCCTCAGACAGTGGCGGATTTGCAGTCTCGGCCGCCCTAGGCACCAAGCCATCAGCCGGCATCAGCTATTATTAATAGCTGCTGAACATATACGTCGAGTCGAAAAAGTTTTATGACACGATTGTGGCCGCCCCTAAATTTGGCCTCCCTAGGCCCGGGCCTACCGGGCCTTAGGGTAAATCCGCCACTGCCCTCAGAAGAATCATCCGGCGTCTCCCCTAATGTTAAGTGACGAAGCGAATTCAATTCAGATTCAGTTCATTCAGATAAGTGCACATTCATACATATTTTTTATATTATGTGGCTAGAGGTTTACACAAAAAAATTATGGGTTATCTGTCGCTGAAATAGGCTCAATCGCCTGTGTTTCTGCTTACAGCGCCCTCCTCCTAGATTTTAAAAAAAAATCTAGCCTTATGCTATTGACAACTGTTAATACATTACACAACTATTATATTAAGTTTAAAGTGTAAAAGTTCCTCTCGGTGTGTGAAGTGTAAGTGCATGTGTGAGTGTGAGAGGGTGTCGGCTTAGATATATGTTGCATCAAAACAGTTGGACAGCAACAAGCAGTCTTAGATCTAGCACACAAGCCTAGGAGGTACCTCGTGATTCACTCTTCGTCTTTGGAATATATATTTTTATTGTTACAGTTTATTTGGAATAAGCAAGAGTTTGATCACTATCTCGAGAGCTCGTATGAGTTTTTATTCTGGGGGACCGTTTTTCCCTCCGATTTCTCAGATTCCCTCGATTGCAAACAAACAAATATCCAAAATAAAAAGCTGAATTTTATTCTGGGCAACATATGCCCAGATATAAAAAATATTAGGGAAACTAACAGCTAACGACGCAGGTTGAAATGGTGAGTAGTCAAAATTGTGTTTTAATCTAAATACTCGCGAATGATAAAAGATGAATTGGATTTGCGAAAATTTTAAAAATGACACTAAACAGCTAGGTAATAAGCAAATAAATTACTGAGGGCCAATTACAAATGTCCACAAATAGCTTAGTTAGTTAACAAGAACAAAACATAATAGACGCGTATGTGGTAAAATAGCATATAAATGAAGATTAAATATTGGTTTCAATATAAAAGTTGTCTTCAAAAAACTTACATTTCTACGTGCATCTTTTCTTTCATTTAGAATTATTTTCTCATGCGCCTCATTATTGATGATCCACAAACTAGCAGTGGATAAGGAAATCGCAAGACGTTCGGAAATGCCACTATATCCAATGATGTTTTACTAAAGATGAGGTATATTCATACTGCGCGGTGCTCAGGTTTTGTTCCTTTACGACATAAACATGCTTACTGCGACAGATAATACGGTACAAATAATATAGAAAAGGATAGCTATATGTTTAGACTTGCGCTTGAAATACGCGTCGTAATGAAAATTACTAGACTTAATTTTGCCGCCTCAGTTTCCGCGCGCTTGTGCGACATCTACCTCATATAAACATATAATATCATTGACTATATCGAATTCATGTTGGCCAATATTTTTCATTGACATAATAACTTACTTTAATGGAATTCGGTCATTGATATACATTTTTGATAGTTTTTAGGCCTATAGAAAGAGTTAAGTCCGTACAATAAAAATATTTAAACAAGAATTAAATATTTTGTACATGTTTTTTGTAATTATTGCAAATTAACTATTGAATAAAACTGATAAGCTTTTGGAAGATATAATATTGTATCGGGAAACATGCCAAGATTGCACGCTAGACGCTACGTTCATTATTTTTTGGATGAGCACTGATTTTGACGTAGATTTACTATTATGTTAAGCGAAAGTTTTACACCTCATCTGTGAACCAAAAAATAAGTTTTTTAAGCCTCTTATCGTCTAACCATTCAAAGTAAATTACAATTATTTAAAACAGACAGGTGGACAGACGACCTGACTAAGATCGCAGGCAAGGGGATGCGGGCCGCTTGCAACAGGTCTTTGTGGAAATCAATGGAGGAGGCCTATGTCCAGCAGTGGACGTCCTACGGCTATGATGATGATGACAATTATTTTAAGTATTTTTAACATTATTGTTCTGAATGATATTAAGTACCATAATCTAATAAGTACCGTAAGTTAGATTAAGTACCGTAATCTTTGTTGATTTTTAAAATGAGTACTTTCTGGGTAAGACCTCCTTAAAATAAAATACTTGTATGTATTGTTCAAAAGTATCAAGAAGCAGCAGTAATGTGTTGTCGAGTTTCTTAGCATCTGCAGTGTGTTTCAAACAATGTATAATATTAACGAGCTGATAAATAAAATAATCAGTGAAGCTGCAAATCATTCATGTTTTGAAGCTGTCAAAACATTCCAACTATGTAAATGGAATAGTCAGCGAAAGTTTCGTGATTAGATATATTATATTTGGTTAAATATTGAAACACGGAGAATTTACTGTAAAATTAAATTTTAGCGGTCTGACTATAATCAGTAAGTTTGCCGCCAAGCAGAATTGATTCATGAATTGCAATAATGTTTCATATAAATGTCTCATATAATCTCATATAATATGTCTCATATAATCTCATATAATATGTCTCATATATATATATAATATGTCTCATATATATATATAATATGTCTCATATAAACATATAATATCATTGATGAATTGTTTATTATACTCGGTATAACGGCTTGCCATAATAAAACCGCATAATGGTAAATAAATTCAACAAATCAACAATGACCGAGAAATCACTGACGTTTTTCAGAAACCTCTACATTATTGATGCTGATAAATAAATAGTCTGGCGTCTGACAAACATTTAACTTGTTGAATCAGTAACACGGATAATTTAGAGATACCTACTGCGTATCAGATTGCAAACCGGCGAACAAAGAAATCTATGTCTGTTTTAATGTCGTATGACAGATAGTTTTTGTTTGGGCTAGCGAAAATGGCAAATGTAATTCATACCATACTGCCGGAATAGGCTCGCATACAGCGCGTATATTTAAACCTATTTTTCTGTGTCTAAATGCTTCAATGAACAGAATAATATAAAACAACACAATATTTATATTGAAAGAATTATTTTTATTAATATCATATGGAACCTCAAATTCAAAACGTCCTGTCGCGAACTTTTATGCACTCACCATTCGTAATACATTTTAAATTAAATATTGAAACACGGAGAATTTACTGTAAAATTAAATTTTAGCGGTCTGACTATAATCAGTAAGTTTGCCGCCAAGCAGAATTGATTCATGAATTGCAATAATGTTTCATATAAATGTCTCATATAATCTCATATAATATGTCTCATATAATCTCATATAATATGTCTCATAGTCTGGCTAGCGAAAATGGCAAATGTAATTCATACCATACTGCCGGAATAGGCTCGCATACAGCGCGTATATTTAAACCTATTTTTCTGTGTCTAAATGCTTCAATGAACAGAATAATATAAAACAACACAATATTTATATTGAAAGAATTATTTTTATTAATATCATATGGAACCTCAAATTCAAAACGTCCTGTCGCGAACTTTTATGCACTCACCATTCGTAATACATTTTTCAGAGACAAAATTATTCCTGGAGATATGGAAGGAGTCTAACGCAAGTAAAATGGAGAGGATAAACAGGCACAAAGGCACAGACTTCACTCTATCGACCCTTTATTTGCTATGCCATAGGTAAACATATATGAAAACAAATATGGCCACGTGAGCCAGCCAATCAGAGACGAATCAAATGTCTTGTATAATTAAAAACAAAATGGCGTTACCTGTAATATTTCGGTATAAGTATTTAATCGGGCGTGATCAGTAACAATGGCGCTGATTATGTGCGTATAATTAATATGTATATGAATTGCAATTGAACGACCTCCATCTGAAATGATGTGTAACTGACCTCATTGGGCGAATGCGGTACGTCGTCCCTCGCCATGACGGGCGCGACGAGCCCCGCCAGCGAGCCCAGCAGCTGCAGCGCGGCGGTGGGGTACTTGTAGGCGTCCCCCGCGACGCCCACCGTCCGCGCGCCCGACAGGCACGCCTCGCACGCCTCGAGCGCCACGCCACTCACTGTCTGGTTGCATCTGCCACATTACACCACATACCTTAGAATAATTATTCTAAGCATTATACATTCTTTATCCAAACTGGTAAACTTTCAACGAATTTTTATTTCAACGTTTCTAATTATTCAGCGATCGTAGTGCCATGTCCAGGCCAAAGGTATACATCCTACTAATATTATAAATGCGAAAGTTATGTGTATGTGTGTATGTTTGTTACTTCTTCACGTTCAAACGGCTACACCGATTTTTATTTTTTATTAGAAATTTGGTATGGAGATAGGCTTGAATCAATTCAACGTAGATTTATGAGATACTTACAATTCAAATGTAAAACGATCGACGCTGATTACCAATCTAGATGTAGAAGACATCACATGCTGCGCCTCTCTGAGAGACGAAAAATAGCTGACATAATCATGTTGCTTAAAATAGTGCAATCTCAAATCGATAGCCCATATCTCTTATCTCAAATTGGTATAAACGCACCGTCTAGACCCGTACGACATCCCTCATATGTGCATATCCCGCAGAGCTGTAGCAACTATAGACAAAACTCTTTTTTTATAAGATCTGCATATATAGTAGACTGGACAACTTTGCGGAATTTGATCTGTTCAATTCTTCTCCGAATGCAGTTAGAAATAGATTAACCCAAAACTCGTTTGGTGCTGTTCCCTAACTGTCTTGTTTCTTATAATCGATATTATGCTGTACAATATCTGTTTTTTGTACATGTTAGATTCGTAAGTGATACGTTGTCAAGCAAACAAGCTTTTTTATAGGTTTTGAATGCGAAAACTTTTTAATGGTGTATAGAAACTTATATTTTATCACATTAGTTATATAACACTGTATGTTTTCGGAAGAAAATAAAATAAAAAATAGTTCAAGCCCTGGATTGACACATATGTTACTTTTATCCCGGAAAATGTATAGTTCCCGTGGGATAGTTGAGGTAACGGGAAAACCGTAATCCACGCGGGTGAAAGCGCGCGGCGCTACTAGTATTACATATATTCATTCTCATTTTCATAATGCAGACTTTCATTTGCATGGCTGAGTAGATCAAATCTGCATTTGCAATGTGCTATTTATAAAGTAGAAAATAACCATATTTCATATTTAAATGCATTCACAAGGTTAGGTATCACGCGTGACTCACGAGACACAGGCGTGAACTTTATTTGAAGCAAAGAACAGGTTATATTCATTATTTATTACAATGGAAAAAACTGTATTTCAACCTATGCAATTGGACAGAACAAATATGCTATGTTAACTTTTTTTTCAGCCGTATACCGTAAAACGGCTTAACCGACTTCAAAAAAGGAGGAGGTTGTCAATTCGAACCGTAATTATTTTTTTATTTTTTATTTGTGTTTGTTACCGCATAACTTCCGACTGATAATTTTATCAAAATCGGACGAGCACTTTTTTAGTTACAAGTCAAAAACTGAAAAATGCGTGTTTATACCTACACGATATTATACCGCATAACTTCCGACTGGGTAAACCGATTTTGATGACACAGGGAATCCGAGTGCAAAGGTCTGAGTGTGATTTAAAAAAAAACGTATGTTACTCCTACACGCTGAAACGGATGTACCAGTTTCGATGACATTTGGTATGGACTTAGGTTAAGACTTTGGAATAACACATAGCAACTTTTATCCCGGAAAAAGTACAGTTCCCGTGTGATAATTGAGTTAGCGGGAAAACCACTTTTATAACGCATACTGCCAGGGAGTGGAACTCACTGCCTGAGTCTGTGTTTCCCTATAGGTACAACCCCGGAGTGTTCAAGTCGCGAGTGAATAGGTTCCTTCTAAATTTGCGTGCTCCACCTTAGACCGCGTCCTCGCTTAACATCGGATGAGACAGTGGTCAAACGTAAACTTATAATCTATAAAAAATAAATATAAAAAAACCGTAATCCACGCGGGTGAAACCGCGGGGCACTACTAGTATTAAATACAACGTACGTGTAAAGTACATGCACGGCCGTTAGCAGCGCGCGACAGAGCGGCATCCGTTCCGGCAGCGAAGGACCATAGTTGGCGTCCTGGCCGTCTATACGGAGCCAGCTCTTGGTGCAGTACGCGGCGCGACTCCACGATACAATGGTCTCTTCTGATGGCGGCGCCTTGCTGTAGTCACTGCGGTATATAACAGATAATAAGAATATAGAAATGGAGGCTAAATTTAAATTTAACCTTTATTTCTTATGATACTTTAGTGTAAGAATTATCTGAGAGTTATCACTGTGGTTACACGGGTTCCGTGTCACCACAGATAAATAATACTAATAATAATATGGGACAGCATTCACACAAGGTCTTCAGGTGCCAATCTAGGCAGAGCCTGTACTATGGTAACCTGATGACTGATATATATACTTATATACATATACACACCCAGACACAGCTCAAACAGACATGTTCATACACACAAATGCTTGACCTGTCAGGGAATCGTACCCGGGACCAGCGGCTCAGAAGGCAGAGTGCTACCAACTGCGCCAACCGACCAGTCATGGTATGGTTAAGGGGTTTAGAGCTGACCTAATTCTTAGACCCTTATGGAGAAGTACTGAAGATGTGGATATATAAAGTAGTTAGTATTACTATCCAACGGGAGTCTCTAGTCGCCATACTGAGTCAAGGGCTGACGCGTGCTGCGGAATAATGTTAACTAATCTATTGAGATACTTTGTAACTATTAAATAACTTTTAATCTTGTGTATTCTTGTACGTGTGCTCTTTTCTGTGATTTAAATGGAGGAACTTAAGACACGGAAGTGAGAAAGAATGTCATGATGTAAAAACTGCTTTTAATCCACCGCCGTGGGTCACAAGTCCCAGGGCTTTTGAGTTCACTCCTTTAGGATAAGAACGTTAATAGAACAGGAAATGATAATGTATGTTACTGATACTGACAGGCTGATAATGTAACCGTTATACCATCCTGATACCGGGATACTATCCTGACTACGCTTTGGCGTTTAGCCCTACGCGCCGATAAACACATCTTGAATTTGATATATATTTTACTATTTATTTGGCTTGTAAAATAATACTTTATCGAAGTATTGATTGGTTAAATGGTAAAATAATAGTTTTAGAGTATCTCGAACAATAAGCTTGAATTCTAGTAATGGGGTTTTCACGGCAAACACACGCATAATAAAACGGGCAGTTTATCCGTTACAATCTCAAAAAGTTCATTATTTGCCGCTGCCGCGCGTGAAACTTTGAAGAAGAAAGAAGAATGAACCTTGTAATTAAAGTGATGGGGAAGGAAAGGGGGGAAGCCTCCCCTCCCCCTTACAACCTCCACCCTTCCTCTTTTTCGTACCAAACGATTCTAGATTTCAACCCGCTACTTACTTGTAAACTGACTGCAGATATCGTAACATGTCGTCCAAAACTGCGGGACATGCAGCGCGCAGCGCCGCTCTGTTTTTGGAGCGCAGTGGTGATACCATTGTCACGCTATTGTACTGGAACATATATGTAGAAAAGTAGTACCTATGTACAATCATAACTCAGGCAGCAGACAACGGATTTTTGTCGTTGCCTTATTGGCATCGGCTCGGCCTCGCAGCACACTGAATCTTCTTCTTCTCTCAGCCATGTGCGTCCACTGCTGGACATATGCCTCCCCCATATAGGGGGGATTTGCCAATACTCGCCACGCTTGGCGGGCGGGTTGGCGAGCGCAGTATGATTTCCGATCCTCAGAAGGCGCTGCTGCCCACCTCCTGGTACGTGATTCCTTAGCCGACTCTTACGGCACCCGCGGGAAGAGATGGGGGAGTACTATTCTAGACCGGTACCCCACGGCTATGGCACACTGAATATGAACTTTGAATTAGTAGACTTGACACCCTGGTATGATAGTGTGCGCGCCAGCTTTGCTGCGCGACTTGTGACCGGGTGTTCAAGACGAAGTTTGGGTTTGCCAGCCACATGCGAGCACATGCCAGAAAATAGCCAGGGTCACCATCGTCGGATACAACGCGGACGACATCATCATCATCATCATGATAGTGTGAAACTTACCTCTTGGGGGAGCACAGTAAGTACTTCTAGCAGCAGAGATGTGTTTTCCTCACATGATAGCGGTCTCAATATTGCCGCTAGATCTTCCGAGCCTTTCTGAAGAATAAATGCTGCCAGCTAAAAATATAAATTACAATTTCAATATTAAGTGACAAGGGTATACCTCACTGAGTTATCACTGACCTAACTTATAACTGGTTCAATTTGTTAAAAAATGGCGGGTATTATTTTAAAATTTTTCACACTGACTATACTTTTCCAAATAATAGGTACCGAATCGCGAATTTTAAAGGTTCAATTAAATTAAACACTTGAAGCTGCTTGTGTGAATTCTCACAAATATATATTTCATAAAATCATATCTGATTGCCGGTAAATGAAACGCTTGCGCGAGCTAACTTTACTCGTGCCGCCATCTAGTTTCATGTTACGGAACTAAATGGCGACACTCACTAGGAATACAATTTTATACATGTCTTTGACTGACCATAC
This sequence comes from Apeira syringaria, assembly GCA_934044485.1. NCBI lineage: Eukaryota > Metazoa > Arthropoda > Insecta > Lepidoptera > Geometridae > Apeira > Apeira syringaria. The sequence continues at coordinate 6,895,653 of OW203678.1, forward strand.
CGCCCACCAAGAACGTTGTGAACGTTCTTCACTTTAATTAGTTACTGGCAATCTGCATAGTTTTGATATGGGTCTCTTGATGAGAGATCCTTTACATTTTAACGAAACAACCCTTGTAATTCCGTCCAAACCTGGATGCTTAGTGACTACTCTACCTAATAGCCATCGAGCTGGAGGAAGATTATCTTCCTTCACAAGAACTACATCTCCTACTCCTGGTTCCGGAGTAAGCTTCGACCATTTGTACCTTTGCAAGCAATGCACCAGATATTCGTTAGACCACCTGCGCCAAAAATCTTGCAACATCCTTTGAGTCAATTGCCATCTTCTTAAAGTACCTATGTTACTCTGCTCATAGTTGCGCTCAGGTACGACAATCAATGGCTCTCCAACGAGGAAGTGTCCAGGCGTAAGAGGAGATGGTTCAGTGTGATCGTTAGGTAGTGTTGATAAAGGTCTTGAATTGAGACACGCCTCAATTTGCGAAAGAACTGTAGCCATCTCTTCAAAAGTAAGAGTGGAGTTTCCAATCACGCGTTTGAGATGATGTTTCGTTGACTTCACTCCGGACTCCCAAAGCCCGCCAAAGTTGGGAGCATGAGGGGGTATAAAGTGCCACGTGACGCTGTTATTGCCTAACCAGTCTCGAATTTCCGTGGCAACGGATGATACTTCTGGATTACCAATTCTCTGAAGTTCCTTGGAGGCTCCGATAAAATTAGAGCCATTGTCGCTCCAGATGTCGCTCACGTGACCTCTTCTAGCCACAAATCGCTTAAAGGCTGCTATAAAGCCTTCAGAAGTCATATCGCTTACGGCTTCTAAGTGAATAGCCTTGGTCACCATACACACAAAAAGACTGATGTAGCCTTTGTAGCTGCGATTTCCGCGTCCCTTGGACATTCTCATATCAATCGGGCCAGTAAAATCTACGCCGCTGTGCAGAAATGGCCGCGCTGGAGTGACTCTTGCAGATGGTAACTGGCCCATGAACTGATTTTTGGTTATTGCCGCATGTCGAACACAAGTAACACACTTATGTACGTGGCTTTTCACTAAGCTTTTTGCTGACACTATCCAGTATGTCGTACGTAAATAGTTCAGCATCAGCGAAGGACCACCATGCAGAGTTTTCTTATGGGCGTCATCGATGACCAGGTCAGTAAAATGGCTTTTGTGGGGAAGAATGATTGGGTGTTTGGCATTCTCGGGAATGTTGGCATTGTGTATCCTGCCAAGAGCTCTTAAAATTCCCTTATCATCTTTGAATGGGTTCAAAGGCTTCAATTTGCGTTGGTCTTCCTTCAATTCTACGGCTTGACATTGCCTTACGCAAACCGTAAGAGCTTCATTGATCTCAGAACTCAGAAGATAAGGTTGAAAATTATGCAGGTTTGATTTAACATCCTTGATCTTAAGGAATCTTCGGCAAAAGGCAACAACGCGTATCAGCCTTTGCAATGATGAAAATCTGTTCCAGAGGGGCTCTTCAGCTGTCTCATCGACTGATAAATGAGCCTTAATCTTTCTTTGTTCCAATTCCGTGGATATCGCCTTAGGTCTTTTATACTCTACAGTCGAGTTCCTTAACCACGAAGGGCCCTGCAGCCACATGCTACTCTGGGCTAACTCCACAGGCGTACAACCTCGTGATGCCGTGTCCGCTGGATTTTGAAGAGATTGTACGTGCGCCCACTGCGTGTTGTCCAATTTCGTTAAGATATCGGACGTCCTGTTTGCAATGAATGTCGTCCACCGACTTGGATGACTACTCAGCCAAGCCAGCACGACAGTTGAGTCGGTCCATCCATGAATGTCGGCGTTGTCAATCTTCAAAACCCTAGCCACTTCGGCACTTAGCTTGGCTACTAAGACAGCTCCCATCAATTCAAGGCGTGGTATTGACACCTGCATGGTCGGGGCCACCTTGGTTTTTGCTGCGACGAGATTAACATGTACGTTACCGGCCGCGTCTATTGTTCTTAAGTAAACGACAGCGGCGTACGCAATGTTTGATGCATCACAAAACCCATGTATCTCCCTGCAAATATCATCATTCTTCGCTTCGACCCATCTCGGTACGACCAGATCGCAGACACTACACAGCTCAGAACGGTAATACAGCCATTCTCTGAGCAAATCATCGGGCAACTCTTCATCCCAGCCTATTCCTGCCAACCATAACTTCTGGATCATCACCTTGGCGACGATCACACAGGGCGCGACCCATCCCAAGGGGTCAAATAAACGTGAGATATCAGAAATTACTTTCCTTTTTGTTATAGGATCCTGCAAAATAGGAAGTTGCACAGAGTAACGGAAGGAATCTGATTCCCTGTCCCAGGATAATCCCAATATTTTCACCACTTCATCTATCTTTATATCTACCTTTTCTTCTTGGTTTCCTTGTCCATCCATTACTATTTCTGCTAAATCCTTGTTATTTGTCACCCACTTCTGCAAGTCAAATCCTCCTTTCTTTAACACTTCTTTCATTTCCTTGTGAATCCTTATTCCTTCTTCCATTGTTTGACAACCTGTTAATAGATCATCGACATAAAAGTCCGTTTTTATTTTTTCAGCTATTCCAGGAAATTCTTTGCCTTCATCATCTGCGAGCTGCTGCAGCGTCTTTACAGCCAGGTAAGGAGCTGACGCCGTGCCGAATGTAACTCTTACTAATCTTAAATCTTCTGTTTCAGATTCCGGGTCGTCTCTCCACACTAATCGCTGAAAGTCTGCATCTTCAGGAGCTACGATGACTTGGCGGTACATTTTAACGATGTCTGCACTCAGACATATGGGATGTGTGCGCCATCTCATTATGATGTGGCGTAGATCTCCTTGCAGGGTAGGACCTACCATCAAGGTATCGTTGAGAGATACTCCGTTTGTTCCTTTACACGATGCATCGAACACAATTCTGACCTTGGTAGTAGCCTTGTCTTCGCGTACAACAGCGTGATGTGGCAGGTAAACACTCTCGGAGTGTTTGTCCTTGTCGCTTGTTATACGCTCCATATGACCAAGGTCCAAGTATTCGCGCATTACTTCGGAGTACCTTGCTTTGATCTCGGGGTTCTTCTTAAAACGATGTTCAAGAAGTTGAAATCGCTTGAGTGCAATATCCCTCGAGTTCCCGTACTTGCATTGAGGATTATCATCTTGAAAAGGCAAACGCACAATATATCGTCCTGTGGAATCCCTTTTGGTCGTTTGACGGTAAAACTCTTCACATAGTTGCTCTTCTTGAGTTAGCATCTTTGGTTCAAAGGAATCGGACTCTAGTTGCCAAAATCGCTTTAGCAACTCGTTATCGTCTACATGAGTGTGCATACTAACAATGACGTTATGGTTGCACCGTAATGAGGTGGATTGATCATCATCGAATCGATGTGTAAGACCTGACAAGATCCATCCTAAGGCTGTGTGCTGGGCGGTTAGTATGCCATTAGGACCCTTGATCAAACCATGCCTCAAAACTTGTCCATATACGTCGGCGCCAAGCAAAATATCTATTTTGTTTGGTACATTGAATTGTGGATCAGCCAGGCTAATTCCAGCTAACTCAGGCCAATCCATGCTTTCAACCCTTTCAGATGGAAGCAAGGTAGTTATTGCACCTAGTACATGGGCTTGCACTTCCATTTGAAAACTGGGATCGTAACACGATCGAATCATGATCGCTACGATGTACTTTGAAACTAAACCTCCCTTGTCCCCGCCTACGCCAGAGATGACACTTCTACTCGGTGTTTTCTTCAGGCCGAGTAGTTGTACGATTCCTTCTGTGACAAACGATGCCTGTGAACCCTGATCGAGCAGAGCTCTTAGCAACTGCGTGTTGCCATTCCTCGTCTGTGTTTTGACAATGGCCGTTGCCAACAGAATCTGGCTAGGTGTGGTTTCCTTCGAAAAGTGCGCTGTCAGATTCGAACCTGACGTAAGATTTTCGAAGGTCGCTTTGACATTGGGGACTGCTTTTACTTCTAACGCTACTTCTGTTGTAGGCGAGCTAGAAATGCGCGCTTCTGATGTTGGTTTAGGGTGAAGTAACGAATGGTGATTATGCTTGCAGATTCGACATTTAATCGAAGAACGGCAAGCATTGGCCGAATGATTCTTACCTAAGCAGTTAAAACATAATCCATTGGTTTGCACGAAATTATGTCGGGCGTCGTAGTCAACTTTTGCAAATTCCTTACAATGGCATATTTTGTGATGTCCGTTTTTACAAAATGGACATGGATTGGTCGTGGCATTTTGATTAGAACCAGAAGCAATTGCATGCATCACTTTGGGCTTTTGGTTGGAAAAACTTGGTTTGGATTTTGTTTTTGAATCTAAAAATTCAAGCGACCGAAATCTAGCTTCTAAAAATTCACGCATTTGTTGCAAGGTAGGCAACTCGTCAGAGATGCTTATCTTAGCTTCCCATTGCTTTCGCGACTCGGAATCAATTTTCATGCAAACGATATACACTATGATAGCGTCCCATGAATCTGTGTTGATGCCCAAGTTTTTCAAACCATTAAGTGTGTCATTTGTAGTATCTAACAAATCTTTTATTGCACCACATGATTCCGATCCAATGCTAGGTTGATTCATAAAACGCCTCAACAGACAATTCGACAGATACTTTTTATTATTATATCTGTTGTTGAGAATTGACCATGACTCGAGATAATTTGCTGCTGTAATAGGAACATGTCTCAGAAGCTGCTCAGCTTCACCAGAGAGATGTCCCTTCAAATAATGCATTTTTTGAACATTATCTATGGAGGCATTTTTGTGGATCAATGATACATACATGTCTCTAAAAGTAGGCCAATCCGTATAATTTCCCGAAAAGGTGGGGATTGAAATTTTCGGAAGACGTACATTGCACTCTGTTTGAGAAGTGGGTTCTGATTGAACGTTTGTGCTTGAAGAGCTCTTAGACATACATAGTATTTTAGATAAAGCTTCTTTAATTTCAGACTTATAAATTATATACATCTCTTCAATGTCTTGGTACACATCTTTAGTAAAATAATCACTCTTTAGTTCAATATCCTCTGTAGCTTCAGCTGTTAATTTTATATGACTTTCCGTTACTACTTTCCACTGTTGTTCTAATGTATCTAACCTCGTTAATAAGTAAGACTCTTTGGCTAGACGCTCCTTTGAAGACTTTTTATAGTTTTCATAACCCCTCTCTATAATTTTTTTGTGTCCCAAAATAGTTTTAATAATATTGTCCATTTTTAAACACTAAACTTCAAACAGGTTATTCGCAAAATTGTCTATTTATAACTCACAAAAGTACTCACTGTTGTCACTGGCAAACCAATTGATCAGCTGTTCCCCTCTCCTCCGTCACCGCTGTGACGTCACTGATGATGACTCGAAGTTGTCGTCGGTGATGGACGACTGATGAGTGACGACTCGTTGCTCGCCCTCTGCTTCCGTTCCTTCCTGCTTCCTCGGTGGTTGAGTGCACGCTCACACTTTCTTCCAACCAGTCGTAACAACACTCTTCCCGTGTTGTTTACGACGAGCGTTTTCAATGGCGATCCACCACTGATTTCCAACGCTTTGCAGTAAATAGCCGGCGAGTATGCGTACGCTCACGCACACTTGCACAACTCACACACACGTGACAGAACGCTGTCTGTCCGACTCGACAAGGACCATGACTATACTTTTCCAAATAATAGGTACCGAATCGCGAATTTTAAAGGTTCAATTAAATTAAACACTTGAAGCTGCTTGTGTGAATTCTCACAAATATATATTTCATAAAATCATATCTGATTGCCGGTAAATGAAACGCTTGCGCGAGCTAACTTTACTCGTGCCGCCATCTAGTTTCATGTTACGGAACTAAATGGCGACACTCACTAGGAATACAATTTTATACATGTCTTTGACTGACCACACACCAAGATAAATTAGAAAAATATGTCCATGAGGAATGATATATATTGCAGTAACACTTTATCATAGTGCACAGACCAAACCATGTGGATTTGTCGACTAGCCACTAGTTGTCCACTAATGTGAAATCCTAACTAAAATTATGTGTCAGATTGTTTTTTTATGCTTTCACATCTTAACAAGTCTACAAATTTTCATTAAATATAAATTTATCAGATACTAATACCTAAAGCTGTAAGGGGTTTACCCCTTTTATTAAGCGACTTCAAATAAAGAAGGAGGTTCTCAATTCGACTCATATGTTTATGTTTGTTACCTCAGAACTTTCGACTGGGTGAACCGATCATTCTATTTTTATTATTTGAAAGCTGGTGCGTACCGTGTGGTCCCATTTATATTTCATTAAAATCGGTAAAGAGGTTTTTGAGTTACAATCCAATGACTGAAAATTGCTATAGATATGCCGATGATATTATGGTTGCGGGTGGAGAAATCTTCTGTTAATGTATCCAACACAGTTTTGTTTGGGCATAGTGGGATACAACAAATTGGAAACAAGAAGGGATTTGGCACTTGTATATTATATGTTACAAATATTTCGAGCTAGCAAATCAAATCCTGACATTTTATTGATAATGGTGCTCTGTGTGCTGGATGGGTATGTGCCGTTCCCAATTGATAGAAAAATTAGCTATTATCATTACTTATGACCGATTGGAAGAGTTCTGAAGTGTCAATGCGAAACATAGTCTATGTGGGTAAAACAGTATACAGGCTGGTTTTTTTAGATAGGGTGGTGATAGAAATGTGTGGTGGTGGTAGAAGAAAAAGAAGGGTCTGAAATTACCTTTGATGGAAACCAACTTGAATATTGTTAACCATTGATTCGAAACAATGGATTTTGTTTTATTATTGTAGATAAGGATCAATCATTGCAAATAAATATACTAATAAAAATGAAAATATATATAAATAGCAAATTTTAGAAATAACTTTTAATATCTTTATTTACCTAACTAATAAGTTGCTCAAAATGGTTTCCACTGATATGTCTCTCTAAACACTTTTTTTCCTTTCATACCATGACATGATTTAGGAGGACTTGGCCATCACTGCCCCTCACAAAAAGCAACGTGTATAAGATACAGGATGGTGATTAATAATACTCACATGTTATGTTATGTTAGAATTGACTAAATGCTGTTTGCCACATGGGGCATTTTCGGCGTCACCGGACTTTAGGCGAGTGCAGCGGGCACTCAGCCGATTGCGGGTGGGGGTGAGGGGGTAGCGACTAGCGCAAGGGCACCACTAAGGTTCGGACCTCGGCTTGGGCTATCGTCTGAACGAGGTAGCGTCTGTGTGTGTGGTCGCGGACTATGGCGCGGCCGATCGGTTAGGAAGCCAAGATGGGTAGTATCTGGGTGTTGGGTGAGACGTCTAATCGGGGGGCCTGCGGCGCAGTGGCCTACGGCGGGCTCGGTGTCTTACCGTGAAGCCAGCGAGCCCGAAGCCACTGGCTAGGTCGCGGTTTGTAATCGAGGTCGAGTCTGTCGTGTAATTGGCAGCTTGGGTTACTAGGGGGTTCGGATGGTGGCCGGCGGAATCGAAGTATCGGCGTGAACAGATTTTGATATGTTGGGCGATGGTGGAGAGACCTAAGTCGCAATGCAATTCGGCGTTCCGTATGTACTATGGAGCACCGGTTGCCTGGCGCAGGAATCTATTTTGCATTACTTGGACTTTGCGTAGGTGGGTTTGGTTCGCGTGACCGAATACCACTGAGGCGTAAGTCATAATGGGGCGTATACAAACTTTGTACAATGTCATCTTATTTCTAAGGGACATTTGACTCTGCTTGCATATGAGGGGACTGAGGCGGCTCATAATGAAGGCTGGTCTGTTGTGAACTGTTTGGATGTGTTCTTGGAAGGTGAGTCTATGGTCGAGTGTGACACCTAGATATTTGGCTGACTTAGCCCAGGTGATGGGCCTATTGAAAAGGGATATAGGAGGGGAATAATACTCACACTGATGCATAGTCTGTTTGTAACAATCTTAGGTCCTTTAGAATATAAAAAAACTGCTTGGAGTAGTTTTTCTTGAAGTTGGTCATAGCTCTCTGGTGGCACCTCATTCCAGCACCTCAATATTTTTGTGTGTAATGTTGTTGCTCCATAAAATTGAACTTCTGTACCCTACAATTGAAAAATATATATTAACTGTCCTTCTAGAATTTTTAAGGACATATTATTTAGGACATAATACCGTTAATGGGAAATAAGCGCAATGTGTCCAGTTATATCTGGGTGTTTGTTGTAACTTTTACAAAGTACAGATACCCAACAAAAAACATAGAAAGTTGAATAATTCTGTTACTAAGAACACCTTAACGTCCTAGAATTGCGTATTTTTTGCTTTTTCTAATACTAATACAAATTTTGTAGCTACCATGCACACACATATACTATAGCATGCTGTAATGTAATGTAATATATTGACTCTAATTCTGTTAATGAACTGTGTACCGCCAATGTATTATTTAATAATATGTCGTTACTAACATCAGGTGAGACAGTGTTCAAATGTAAGCTTATAATCAGTGAAAAATAATAATATATTTTGAAATATATTATAATACCTTAAATAAATAAGTTTGAAACAAAAAAACATATTTGGTTCTTCATTAGGTAATAATTTAAGTAAGTAGGTACTCAATGGTGTATAATTAGTTTTTATTTATTTTTCTATTAATTATAGCTTGCATAAACATAATTAATATTTCTACAAATTAAAAATAATATATTATTGATATAAAATATGCCTTTTATTTTAATTTTAATTTTTAAATATTATTTCGTGCTATAATTTCAATAAAAAACAAAGCATTTGATGCCTCATATATTGAAGCTTAATATATGTGCAAAGTTTGAATAATATATCTTTCAAAATAAAAGAGTTATCGATTTTTTTATCCGAAACAGACCTATATTTTCCATAGTGAGGTTGCGGGCTGAACAAGGTGTGACGTCATAGTATGAGCACACTTAACGGAAATAAATAAAATCGGGTATTAAAAAATGGGCTTGAATTTCTCGTCGTTAAAACTTCGACAATACTGCATGTATTGAAGTTAAATATAAACGAATGTAATTTATATACATGATCTATTCCAAGTACGTGTTTGCGTTCCAAGTTCCAAGTTTGAGTGCTACACCTTAGACTACATAGTCACCTAACAGCAGGTGAAACAGTGGTCAAACGTAAAGTTATCACATTTAAAATAAAATTAAAACATACTTCTATATACAAAATGGAATAGAAATAGTCTAACCAAGTCCACAAATCTTTGTGTGGATGGCACCATTGTGCCATTGTATCCACACATTGTCACTTTAATCATCATAATATTGTAAAGAATTGCATTTATACTCCTTTTTTAAAAATCATTTACTATGAGACAATGAATAAAAGTTACAAGAAATAGAACATAATCAAAGAATACTGACTAAGTAATATATAACAATAGCCCCTACAAATTTATGAACAAACTGATAAAAGGGACCGTAGTAGAACTACCCACACTTACTGCAATACTCAATGAAATACACAGTAGAAAACAAATCAGTTTTTTAATATGCAAGAAAAGAAAATCAAAGATATAGAAAAATTTAGAACCTTATGCTTAATGTCAAATATTTACAATATATTGTCGAAAATCATTCTGGAAAGAATAAACAGAGAACTAACAAACCACCATTTGGTGACTCGAAATATATAATATGTAATTATATAGCTAGAGTTTAGATGGCTCAGCTTTGGATTACAAAACATTGATTTTAGAGGGGAGAAGGGGTTGGGAAGGGTGGACATACAAAGGCAGAAAGGGAGTGTTGCCGCAACTTACTCTTCACAGGAGGTTTCCGCCCTCCTACCATCTTGTACCCTCCCCCCTTTTCCTACCCCAGAAATCAATATCTGTCTTAAAGTAGTGAGGTTAGAAATTTAAATCATATCACTGAAAAGGGTTAGGGGAGGTTCCCCAACTTCCCTTACACAGAATGGTTTCCCCTTCTCCCCCCTAAAATCTATGCTTTGTAAACTAAAGTTGAACCATTTAGATATCAATCATAAATTATTCAAAAGCCCTTGACAGCATAGGCAACAAAGCCATAAATGGGAGTCTGGAATAACAAGGACTACCCTTTTTTTTTACATATTATAAGTTAGCGTTTGACAACTGTCTCACCCTCAAACTACTCCAACATTACTATGAATATCTATTCCAATAGAGAAGCAAGGGTTCAACTTAAAACCTTAGGGAAAGAGCCTAAATTTTATAGGGAGTGAAACAAGGGGGCACATAATCACTAAAATGGTTCCCAGCAGCTTGTCAGAGTATCTTCTTCAATCTAGGGTTATAAATTAGCCTCAGCCTCAACAATAGTGTTTTACAGTATGATTTCTTATGGAGTTTAACAGCTAACATATTCATCAGAATGGGCTAGCAAAAAATGACTTTTTGACAGCAAACTATACACTGAAATTACTATTTATATACATATTCGGAACTATTGGTACTCTTCTACAAAGATAAATAGGATTGGAGCCTACGGAAAATCGAGCACCTTCAGAATCACTATTTAAGCAGATAGCACTTGATTTCATAATACTTAATTACTTTGGTGGGCTGCAGCAGCTCCCAGACAAAACTCCATGCATCAGGTACCCTCTGTGCACCAGTAAGCCAAGTATGAGCTCGGGCCTGATCAGTCGGCTCCCCGTTATAGAACACCGACACTGCATACTCCACATTTTGGGCTGAGAACTCCATTTCTTAAAAATCACTCAGATTTGCTCTCCAGCTGTTTAACCGGGTAAATTTGTTTTACAAAATATTTATATATATTTCCATAGTCACTGTATAAAGTTTATGCCTATAAATGATACAAGCTTTATTCTGTACTTTTAAAGACCATTAATCATAAATGAGAGCAGGCAGGCAAACTATAAGCAAAACACACAAATATCGTTTCCCAATGGTGTCCCAATGGTTTTGTGGTTTCCCAAGTGGTTTCCCAGTTCAGTTCCCTTCGTTGTTAGCATAGATTCCTCAGTATATACTTATCTATGGATTCTTACATACTAGTCACTGATTAGAAAGATAGGTACTAGTATTTGTTTTAGCAAAGGATTATGTTAGGTGCCCGGGCTACGTTCGAGAGCGGCTTCGGCCAAGCCATATCTTGCTCTGACAGCGGATATGCGTCTCGTAAACGCACTTTGTTGTTTGTAAGTACATACAGAGAACCATCGAAATAATATGTACTACGTGTACGTAGTACATATTAATTCTATGCAGAGAACAGAGATAGCCCGGTTCGATCTTCGTGTGATTATTATCTATTTCGTTTTGGTGGTTTCCTTATGTAATCTGTGGTGGTGTATGCATTAGCTAGCAGCTTAAAGTTTGGGTGTCACTGATTAGAAAGTTTGTGTGCTATATTGTTTCCGTTCCGTCGTCGCAAATAACCCAAACTATGATAAATCTCACAAAAAATATTAGTAATATATCTCGAAAATCCGCCTTCAAATTACTAAGATCAACCTACAGTGTAATGAATATTCTCGGATTAGAAACTTCGTGCGATGACACTGGTTGTGCTATCATAAACAGTGAAGGTAAACTTTTATCGGAGAGTATTCATTCTCAACACTTGTTGCATTTAAGAAATGGAGGTATTATTCCTGACATAGCCCAAGATCTACATAGAACTTATATTGAGCCTGTTGTGTCTGAAACTCTTGCCAAAGCTAACCTTACAATAGAAGATATATCAGCAATAGCAGTCACGTTAAGACCAGGCTTGCCTTTAAGTCTTGCTGTAGGAATGAAATATGCTAAGCATTTAGCGCGCCGACACAGTAAACCCATTATTCCTATTCATCATATGCAAGCACATGCCTTGATAGCCAGGATGCAATTTGATATCACATTCCCATTTCTTGTCTTATTAATATCTGGTGGACACTGTTTAGTGGCTGTGGCTCAAGATATAGACAAATTTCAACTCCTTGGAGAAAGCATAGATTGTGCACCTGGAGAAGTTTTTGACAAGGTTGCTCGTAAAATGAAATTAAAAAATATTCCTGAGTATTCCAAAATCTGTGGAGGCCAAGCTGTAGAATTTGCTGCTTGTAAAGGTACCAATCCAGATATGTTCAAAATGCCTCTACCTCTTGCTGAATACAAAGATTGTAACTTTAGTTTTAATGGGTTAAAAACTGCAGCTCTTCTCCACCTCCATAGAAGAGAGAAACAACATGAAATCGTTGCAGATAAAGTGATACCAGAAGTAAATAATTTATGTGCTGCAGTATTGATAGCCACTGCAAGACACCTAGTTCATCGGACACAGAGAGCAATGGAGTTCTGTGATTTGAAAGACCTAATCCAAACCAAAAAACAGCTTGTGGTGTCTGGTGGTGTAGCATGTAATAACCTTATATTTAATTTTTTGAAGTTGTTATGTAACGAAACTGGTTATGAAATTTACAGGCCATCAAATAAGCTATGTACCGATAATGGTGTAATGATAGCTTGGAATGGCTTGGAGAAATTGAGAAAAGGGGTTGATATAGTTACTGACATTAAATCCCTTGATATTCAAGCTACTAGTCCACTTGGCGATAGTTTAATTCAGTCTGTAAAAGAAGCTCGATTGCCAACTAAACTGATGAAAATAAAGCAAAATGCATGTTGATAAACATAGTCTTATAGATTTGATACCTATCTATTATTATGTGTTTTATATATCTGAAAATGTTGTTTAATTTTGACAAAAGCATAAGTGATGGCTAATCATAATTCAGTCAGTCCGTCATTATGTAAGTTTGCATTTCAATAAGCTACAACATTTATGCATACTGGGACCACTTAAATTGATATTCCAAAAATTCTGTAATAGGTATAGAAATATCATTATGTCAAAATGATTAATTCCATTTAGGCTTCAATGATGCCCTTTTGTAGATCAGGGGCCTAATTACTATTCAATATGAAAATATGATCAGCTCACAATTGGTGAATTTGACTGTGGTAGTCTGCTATTTTTAATTTGTCCATATTGCATCATTTTTGATTTAATTCTAGATTAAATGACACAGCGCATTGTTTCCATAGTCTGTTTGCACATAAAATGTCAAATGCCCTACTAAATCGACATAGGCCGAGTATAGATTCAACATAGACTCAGGCTGCTATGACGTAGCAGACTACGGATTTTTGACGTTGTCTTATTGGCATCGGCTTGGCCTCGCAACAGACTGAATATGAATGTTGAATTAGTAGACTTCACACCCTAGAATCGTTATGCTAAGCATCCTTATTAATATTATTATAAAGCTACACAATCGTTTTTATCTCTAGGCTACAATAATAATAGTGCATCAGTGATCTAGCATTTGACCACTAACTCACTTCATGGTAAGTGATGTGACTGAATCACGCTAGGCTTAAACTGTTAACTGGCTCTTAAGGCTGAACAGTATTTTAAAGCTCATAGAAATAGAAGTAACAAAGTGTTGGTTTTATTTATTTACAGCGATGACCCTGATAGGTAGCTCATTATGTGTTCGAATTTTTTGTGGGCTGAATTTGAAATGAAATTTAGTGCTGCATTTCAAATTTAGTTCACGAGTACGAGACCTTAAAATAATTAAATAAATAAAATGTATAATACTGGTGCCGTGGTGGTACCGGCCTAGAATAGTACTCCCCCATCTCTTCCCGTGGGTGCCGTAAGAGTCTGCTAAGGGATCACATACCAGAAGGTGGGCAGCAGCGCCTTCTGAGGATTGTAAATCATACTGCGCTTGCCAGCCCGCATGCCAAGCGTGGCGAGTATTGGCAGATCCCCCCTATATGGGGGAGGCATATGTCCAGCTGTGGACGCACATGGCTGAGAGAGAGATAATACTTCTATCTAGTATCAAGCGTAGAAAACTAAAAAGTGCCATCTATTAACCACATTTGAAACTGTTGTCATTTTAGGTACACGAGCCACCTGTATAATTCCGTATATTAGGTGTCATCTATGGGCAAGCACTGCGCACAGGGTTGTCAGATGGGGGAGAATTCCTGCAAATTTAGGGTTTTTTTAACTCCAGGGGGGGAAAAATTATCTTTGGAGATATTGTATTTTTTTGTACCTTAATCATTCTACCACAAACGCAATTCCCATCACTATTTACCTACTTACTTTCATTTCAACCATTACACTACATCAGTACAATCGTTTATTCATTCATCCTGTAATAATTCAATTCGTTCCAGTGTATTACATTATTCTATGGTTTATTCATTCGTCTTTTGCTTGGATGGAAGTAGTGTTGTGTTGGGCACGAAATAAAAATGAGTTTGTAAGAGTAGCCTCATTTTAGTACTAAGCCAGTACAATGTCCCACCTCAAATGAGCTGAAGCCAATGAATGAGGCTTGGAATTTGGACGACGCGCACTGAAGCGCTGTGGGACGGAAGCTATGGGTACTACTATGACATTTGACTTTTTTTTTAATTACACTCAGACCCCTGCACTAAGATTCCCTGTATCGCGGAAGGCATCACAGCACACAAACATCCAAGACCCGGGACAAACATCTAGACTCATCGCACAAATGTTTGCCCCTGCCGGGATTCGAACCCAGGGTACCGGAGACAGAAGTCATGTCAATGACACTAACCACTGCTCCACGGCGACCTTCAAGATTTATAGACGTTATTATAGTACATTACGGTCTGTCTGTCAGTCAAAACTGAAAGCATATTAGTAACCAGTATTGCAAAGTAATATGTAACGATTAATTTTTTAGTAGGTAAATAAAAAAATATATTTAAAGTATATAATGAAAAAGCTAATGAATGAAATTACAAATGACAATGTTATTGTAATCAATATACTTCAAATCTAAACAGTCTCTTCAGTGCCCGCCTCACAGTATTTAGTAATGTCAATGTATTTCCCTCTCGCTCCAGACTCAAATCGCGGGCATGTAATGCTCATTTTAGAATGGCGTAATATTGTAATTTGTAGCCTGCGTCTCGCTCTCTTTCTCTCTCTCTTCATCGTATAGTTTTACGGAGGCGGAGAGTAAATAATGTAATTTCTCGACAAAATTTGAAGTAGTGGAATATGAAATGTCGAGCCGCTCTTACATTTTGAATTCATGTACGGGACAAATGTACCGCCTCTTGTTTGCCCTACTCAACACTAGATGGAAGTAAACGGAGGCGTTCACAACGACACGTGTCGGAATCGCGATGCGCACGTTCCGCGTGGGGTGTGAACGCCTCTGTCTGTTTCTAACGTGTCTAACAAATTGCTCGGATCCGTCGACGCGCCCGATACGCGCCATAGAGTTCCTTTGTATATGCGCACGTTACGCATTGTATGTGTGCATACCTATAGATTTTTTTTTTACCAAAACATGGAACCGGCTTCAACACTCAAAAGATATGAAAAAACTTGTTGATGTCGGTACCATGATAGTTCAAAAGTAACTATTATCAAAATATTGTGACCATGGTACCGACTTCCAGAAGTTATTTCATACTTTTGAGTGTTTCTTTTCATTTTTCATTTACATTGTGAGTTGAAGTCAGTTCCATTTTTGGTGCATTTTTTTTTCACTATTTTCAGTGACTAATACTCTCTGGATTGTCATTGTGTATGTTCACCGATTTCTCAACCCGTAACTTTAATATCATCGACGTATGCGTAGTAGTTTTCAGTTATTAGAGTGTAACTTAAAAACCGCGT
The DNA here is from genome assembly GCA_934044485.1 of Apeira syringaria. Lineage (NCBI taxonomy): Eukaryota > Metazoa > Arthropoda > Insecta > Lepidoptera > Geometridae > Apeira > Apeira syringaria. Next base: position 6,911,390 of record OW203678.1, read on the forward strand.
GACCAACTTGAATGAAATCGAAATGGAACCACACGGGGAGCACCAGATTGCAAATAAAAAAAAGAATGATCAAAATCTGTTCTTTCGGTCAAAAGTTATGCGGTAACAAACATAAAAAAACATACTGGTCGAATAGCGAACTTCCTCCGTCTTTTTAAAGTCTGTTAAAATTAAGTAAAAATGGTTTTGGGGTATTTCTTTCCAAAAAGCTAATTTTCGGGAGGATTTTGAAAAAGGTTGGGGGAAATTCACATGGTCACCTGGCAACACTGACTGCGCAGTACTCTACACTACTAGTATGTATTCTATCTGATCTATGGTACTCCATTTAGTTCACTGATCTGCACTGATCAGAAAGATATAGTCTTTGTAGCCAAGCTATCAAAATGACTGATCAAAAAACTAAAATAAAATCGCTCTGAACGTGATAAATATTTAATAAAGATTATCGGACACATTTTATCCTCGATTCATATAAAAGTTGCATTTTGTATTCATGTTAAGGAAATTGCACTATGTTATGGTTATGAAATAGTTTAATTAGCAGTTCAACGTGCATATTAACACTTGCCAAATAATGTGTAGTGACGTAAATGTAACCTTAATATTAGCCCTATAGTTTAAAGTACAGTGAGTGACTATCATTCAGGGATTATTAGAGACCACAGATATTCAGTAGAAATGGAAATTATAGAAAAGGTTTATTCTAACTTGAGGCGGCAGTTCATGAACTTGCCGGCATCGGTACCAAAGGTTGTGGATTTCGTAAACCAATCTGTGAATAGTGTGCGAGTTCCACCATTCACAAGGGACAATGTACTGTACTACTATTTACCAATGCAAGGTCTTGTTAGTTACACAACCTTATCAGTTAGTGTAATGAATCCTCACTTAATGGTCAGGTAAGATATGTGAATTTTATGACCAAATACTTTTTAACACCATTGTGCTGAGTAACATAAATCCTGCTTGTTTCAGAATGTTTCCCAAGAGAGATATAACAGATGTCTTATTCTTGAGTGCTGGAGGTGGTGCAGGGCTATGGCTATGGGCAAGACCACACATGGCTGCTGCTGCCCCAGCAAGACGCTTCTCATGGGCGTTTCTCGGAGGATGTCTCTGGCCTCTGGGATCTATATTATTATGGGCTATTCTTAGAAGTTCAGTGCGACAAAGACCAGTCATAGGCACTATACTAGGAATAACGACCGGAGCAATGCTCACCAACATTGCTCTTGATTACTTTCACTATGTAGAGCTCATGTTTTGTGGGGAAGTTCATCTTCCTGAAGAAACCTACAGTCCAAACAGTGATGATGAAAAGTATGACATTGATGTCTAACTATGTACACATTTTATTAAGTTTATTTTGACATGAGCTTATTGCTTTTACTATAGTGTTACTTTTACTATAGTGTTTAGGAAACTTATTATGTGGATGTTTGTATGTGATATTTTCTAGCAGTCGGCTGATCCTATGTATATAATGATTAATGGTTTTTCTCTCCACTGTGTTTATGTATCAGTATTTGTAGTGCTATCTTTAATGTCTAGTCTTTCGCAAGTTCTCATTAAAAGCTTTGAATTAAATGTTCGAATCAAAACTTTGTTTATTTCTATAAATTTGTATGCTTGGTCATGTGCACATTTGTCTTATTATTTGTTAACATTTAAAGGGAAGGTCCTTTATATAATCTATCTATAGTCAAATAAAACTGTATAAGCCAAATTATCTGTACATAGAAAATACTAGCTGTGCCCAGCTGTGTCACCCACTCGGTGATGATATAAATAAAGTGGCTTTCTATTGGTAAAAGAATTTTAATAATTGATACAGTTGATCAAAAGATACTACCTACTACCCTACAACCTTACAAACTTTACCTCCTCTTTATAATAATATACATTTACACAAAATCCTTTCTGTTGTTTACCCTGAGTGTTTCATAATAAAGAGTTTGTTTAGTTTCTGTCTGTTAATACCATACGAGTATATAACTCAGGAGCAGCTGATTTTAATTGAGTTTATCACAGTTTATGGTCCTCATGGGATTTCGTGGTAAGGCAGATAGTATTATCTACATTAGGATGTCTGGGAGCTGAGTAGCAGCGGAGCAGCAATTAGTGTTAAAAATAAAACAAATATATCATAAAAACTTTTAATAAAGACGCACTTTGAAATCTGGAAATGTATGACAATAACAAACTTCTAGTTGTTCTGTGGAGGCTTAGACCACTCCACATTCAAGATCAAATGATCATAACCATGACCATTCAAAGTCTGTATTGCCTTGGCAGCATCAGCACGAAATTTGAAGTGCACATACGCGAAGCCCTTGCAGTGTCCAGTGCTCTGTAAAACAAATAAAACTTGTTTAACATCGAAATGCATAGCGTAGGTACATTATTTAGTTATTCATAAATTGGATGGATCATTGCAATGGCATACATTGCATATTTATTTATTGGTGCACTGACCAGTGCACTGGTGCACTGGTCACAGGTTAGCAAGAGATTTTTTACTTTTCTGCAGCCAGCCATCAAGCCGGTTTTTAAAGCTGTTGACCGATGTAGCATTGACCACTTCCTCTGGCAACCTGTTGTGAACCACTCTGTTGCTGAGGATGTGATGCCCTGTATTTGTTTTGGCAGGATCTCTCTGGATACTCTGGTTGTCTGTCCACCTGGTCGGTGGCCATCCTATGCTGCGCTTGCCAGCATTAGCTGAGCTGCCGGGGACAGGGGGCCTGGTCAATTTTTATATCAATACCTCACACAATGTCAATTTCTTCTTTATTTTACCTCATTGAATGCTGCCATATATTAGATCAACCCTTACGCATGTAGAACTCAATTAATTGCTGGAATCAACTCATAAAACCATATTTTCGCCATTCACATTTACTCTTTAATTACCTTTTCCTTCGCCAAGTAGAGCTTCTGCACTGGACCGAATCCCTTGACAAGGTCTTCAAGATCAGCCTCCACAGCGAAGTTGCTGAGGTTAGAGATACGGATAGCAGCAACGTCGTCGCGTCGAGCGCCTGGCGGCTCGCGGCCTGTTCCGCGCCCCGCGCCTCCATCCCTGAGGTATGGAGCCACATACTTGTTGGTCGGAGCCGCCTTCGAATCTGAAGTATAATTTCAAAGAATTAGGTACATCTACATAAAGTCTGCGGCATATATGCAACGTTTGAGCATTCAATTAGACCATAACTTCTCTTAACTGCTTGTGATGAAATTAAAAATGTACAAACACTTGTCTCAATAAAAATGAGTATTCTAAGCGCTTAGGCTTACGAGAATCAGGTGTGAGTTTATGAAAGAATGTATCACTATTTATTAATATGTATACGATTTTTCACCTTGATTGTCTTCATTTCAAATACATTGTGTGAAGAATTTCTCAGTAACGTAAGGCGTTGGGCCAAAAAAGGGCAGTTTTAAAACAAATTCAAGTATAGTACTTTATGAAACTGTATCATAATAAGGGTTCTCAAAACACGTAAGTTAAAAAACGAGCCGTAGGAGAGTTTTTTTATAGCATTACACGAGTGTTTTAAAACCAAATTATGTGCAGTTTCATACACTACTTTATCTAATCTCATAAAATATATAATGAAATTTACGTAAAATCACAGCTTGCAATTTGCATGTATTTTTAAACGTTTAGCGCTAAAACATCCCCGCAAGATGTTAATAAAGGTAGGAAGTAATTCGGCCCTAGTGGTACGGGCTGCTATAGCTTAGTTGGACAAAGCGACAGGACGGTATTCTGTAGTCGTGGGTTCAAGTCCCACTAGCAGCCGAATTTTTTCCTTCAAATATTTGAACTGAAGTTCTGCCTAGCATAACGTTAATGCGATACACAATAAAAATCTCTTAAAATAAGGGTAGGGTGCCTTCGTTTGATACGATATCAACTGTAACGTTGGTCTATCAGTCCTATTAATTAATTGTTCATACAATTAAACGTAGATGGCGCTAAAACATCCCCGCAAGATGTTAATAAAGGAAGGAAGTAATTCGGTCCTAGTGGTACGGGCTGCTATAGCTTCTTTGGACAAAGCGACAGGACGGTATTCTGTAGTTGTGGGTTCAAGTCCCACTAGCAGCCGAATTTTTTCCTTCAAATATTTGAACTGAAGTTCTGCCTAGCATAGCGTTAATGCGATACACAATAAAAATCTCTTATAAAGACTGTCATTCAAGTTCTGTTTTTGATATCTTTACATTTCAGTATGAGATTAGGTAAAAATATTTTCATTATCAAATTATGATCAAGAATCCTTGTAATGCTGGAATAGTTACAACTAAGAGCAATGACATACCTGAAACCTTAGCGGCTTCGCTGGCCTTGGACTGTGCAAGCTGAGTGTGTTTGAATGGACAGTTGAGGGTCCAATGGTCTCCTTGACAAGTACGACACTTGTAAATAACGCTGCTGGTTTGAGGCTGAAATTAATATTTAATTTAATGTCATTTAAACAATCTTCATTTCTTACAATTAGATAAACATAAATAATAAGAACCTACACAATAAGGAAACTTTATATTTATATGCTTTCAAGAACGCGCTTTTCATTTAATTAATTATAGACATACCTCTTTGAAACTTACCGCAAACACTTACACTCAACACATAAATGTTTGCCCCTCCTGAGATTCGAACCCAGGGCTCCGAAGACCCAGAAGTTGTGTCACTGAGCCACAGCACCCCTTTATTATTGTGGTTTAGTTTCTAATTTTATTTCACTAATAAATCATGACTCATAATTAGTAAATTATGATTAAATGTCTCAATTTATTTCTTTGTAAAAGGTTAGAATTAGTATTAGATTTGATAAAAAGTGATATGAATTTGAGGAAACTGAATCAGTGGAGAAAACATTATCACCATGTTATTAATATCTAGTATTAAGAGCTAGTGGAGCAGCGCGAACATGTCAATATCAGTTTTAGCACTATGCGGCCATTCAGACAATCATGAGTTTCATCTCACCTAATTTAATCTAATAAAGCTGCCCTTTCAAGCCACAGTGTTAAGGTTAGGAAGATAATTGATATACCTTGAGCCCATCCAAGTCTCCATCATCAGGACGCTGGCTTTCCTCTTTGCTTGTGATGAACTGCATGGAGACATCTTCAGATACATTGGTAGTGGCAGGGTTGGGTCCAGGTTTGTCATTGGCAGAGTCTCCAAACTTATTCCATGTCTTACGCTTAGCAATGCTCTAAAATTAAGTCTTTTTTTTAAATTTTGAAAGTCTTGCATCATTCTACAATAACAGTTATTCATGATGTATATGACATACACACAGTTTCCTTAAAAATCTCAATAAATTATGTTAGTATTTTTTAATACATTACATTTACTTTTTGGGCAGTCACTTTCAAATTTTCAATACATTAATTAACTTACTTTATCACAATCACACCTCAAGAATTCACAGTCAATCAGTACCTACATAGAGATTTAAATTACGTGCAATAGTTTGTTTGCACTATGCTTTGTTACGCAAGGGCAGAGGGGCTCGCAAGGTGTTACAACTTACCCTTCACAGGAGGGGTCTCACCATTCTAACCTATCACCCCCTCTGCTCTTTTCCCACCCCCCAAAACAATTTCTGAAAATAGTGAGGTTAGAAAACAAAAAATATCATATCTAAGAAATGAGGAGGTCCCTTGCAACTTCCCCTTCACAGGGGGGATCTATCCCTCCATCCTCTCCCATATGGTTCTCACCATAAATCAATGTTTTGTAAACTAAAGATGAAACATTTATTTTAGGTATCAATGAAAACTGTAAATTTCTTTTCCCCCAAAAATCTCTTGCAAAAGCTTCTCAATTTGCCTGTATTTGTTAAATTGCTTTTTTTTTTCTGAACTATTTTTTTAATTGAACCTCCATTTTGATAATTCTTTCTCTAGTAGAAAACTATTGCTTTTGTTCCTAACTACATCATTTATGTTAGACATGTGCCTTATTTTCTTGTAAAGAATTACCTCTTATCATAGAGTAACATAGACTTCCAACTACAATAATTTTAAAGAACATGGTACTTATAAGCATTTGCAGACAATACTCTCATGTACCATGGTACATGAGAGTACTGTCTGCAAATGCTTATTTTTATACAGAATTAATAAGTTTACCTTAGAAACGACACGCTTCTCAATTTTGTAAGTGCGAACGATTTTCACTTTTTTGTTGTCATTATCATATTTATACTCGGTAACCACTTTGAGTCCATTTTCTACAACCTCTGATGGTGGTGGCAACGCCCCCTGATCTATCTCGACTTCATCAGCCCACGAAGATTGGATTTCATCAGCAACAGGCATCTATAAATAACAAAATTCACGCCTTTGTACTGACTGCCATGCATGTGTGTATGAAGTGAAGTAAATAAACAACTATTGCAGCTTTTTAATATGAACAATCTACAACAATATGCCTACACAAGATGACAATAATTGATAGGGAAGGAAAATTATATGAGTATTATTTTATAGGACAAATAAGTAAGACCTATGACGACAGCAACTTTGCTTGGTTTCAATGAACGTAAAACGAATTATCGACATGTGAATAGAGAAATACTCATAAATCACCTTACCTTAATTGTGTTTTATTAATTATCAAACACTTAATATATGCTAACATTCAGCGATTTACTTTTTCGCAATATGATGAGGTTATCACAGTCATATAGAATTTGCTGCGGAAAAGAACATAGATAATTTGCTTTCCTGATCAGTGAACATAGATCAGATAGAATACATACTAAAAAAAGGAAATTGTTTTTTTTTTTTTTTTTTTTTTAATACTGGCAAACTAAGAGAATATATTTTACTTTATTTTACATATTAAGCGTTTCGACTTAGACCTATTTTATACAATACAAGAATCGGCCAGGCAGCTGTTGAGCAGAGAGTTTTTTGAGTAAACTGGTTTTATTAGTACTATAATGTATATACGTTTATACGTGTAAAAGTAATGCTTGCATAATACGTGGTTCACGATATTATTGTAAAAAAATGATGGCTTTATCCGTGAGGACCTATAATTGTAAATATTAAGTCGTAATATTGTAAAGAAGGTCGTTGGTCTTCCATGTAAAAATAAATAAATAAATTATTTGCTCCACCCAATATTTGATTATTACCGGCGTTCACGTCAACCTGTCATTCAGCGGCCCGCATCTGCGCATTTGACCCCTTTGTTGGTCAAGTTGTCTAAAAAGAAACCTTACCACCATGCTGGGAATTTGATAACGGTGTTACCTTCACCGGAAGCTGAAGCCATTACACTGTTTTTACGGGTATAACGTGGTACTTACGCGTAGTCGATATCGCTAAAGCTTACGAAACATATAGAATAGAATGCTCGGAACTTGAATGGATTTTACATAGCTAGTATAAGACATAGATTTAGATTTAGATTTTACATAGATAGTAAGACCCCAGTTTATGTTTGCAGTATTTTGGTAAGTGCACATTCCAGTGAACTGAGTATCACCTTTATTCTGTCGCGCATGCGCAATGCGCAAAAAATTCGCTTGGAAATGCCACGACCGATTTTTATTGTTTATTAGTCAATTCTTGAATATTTTTGAGAATTTGCACAAGGGCAAATTAAAGTAGCTCAAGGGCAATTTTTGTACGCTTGGTGGAGTAAACTAAACTCATTTTTCAAGGAGATATGGCTATTTGAAATACAGGAAAATGGGAAAATCAATTTCAATTTTTCCTGGGAAAACGAAAGAAGCGCTTATAAAATAATTAACGTAGGTCGAAAGGGCAAATTAAGACCTATACAATTAGATTTTTTTATTTTGAAATGCTAATTTTTGCAAGCCGGAACATACCCGGTATAGAACACGGCTCTCGAGTAGTGTCTTTCACGCAGACGTAAGTGGACATCGATTACGTCATAATTGATGTCCACTATGCATACATAATACCTACCTAATGACTATCGATACGTCAAAGCTGTCAAATAAGTTACGGTGTGGATCAACGTGTTACAGCGATGACGTCATTTTAGTTGGCCACTAAAGATAGCGAATACGAAACTTGACTTCTGACAGATAATCGTTTTACACTTTGTTTCGTGCTAATCACTATAATCTGTCAAATGATATACCTAATATCCCTGGCACAATCTGTGAATCCTAGCGTGATTTTTGTGACAGCTGTCAGAATTACATGCTTAGAACCGAGACTATGTCGACATAATTATCGATATTTCGATAAACTGAACGAATAAATAAACTGAACGTTAATTTGTTTTAAATGAGCGCGATATATTAAAATTGACGAAAAAACTATGAACGTGGCTTGCTAGTAAGAGAGATTCATGTTTATAGTGCGACTTTAAATGCTTCCTCTTAAAAAATATTACTTTTTCACACAAATTCTGTGTTCGTTTCATAATTTCTGGATGGAATTAGGTCCAGAATTGGACATTTCGTAACGATCTGCTTGGCATTGAATACAAAAACTTGCATTTTTGCATATAAATTAATAACGTACCAAACTCTATCTGCCAAACTAATAGGAATAATCTGGATGTTAATCAAATTCAGCGACTTGGAGCTAATAGTTATTATATATTAGACAGAATATATTATGTTAGATAGGTTTTCTTGGAAACAAAATGTAATTTTTAACAGGTAAGTAAGTGAGCTGCTGTATCGTACCACATTTAGTATAAAACTCCTTCATAATTATAATTAATAACCCTTCTCAGTGGCGTTAGTAGTATAAATTATCTGTATTGCAATAAATATGAACTGTACAAAGTGAACATATTTTCAAAACAGCAACGCGAATGTTTCGTAGGAATTGTAGGTAAACGATACCCTAGAGAATAGAATACTACCTGTGAATGAAACATCGATAGTTTTCTTAAACAATCGATGGTTTAGCTGTTTATGAGCAACACTATCTATCGTATAACCATAATAATAAAATTGCATTTCGCAATTGGGCGTGAAAGAAATCTGTTAATGAAGGGGAATGGTGTAGTGTCTCTGTCTGTTTTTAATTGGTAAGGGAATCATGTAAATGTTCATAGTAATTATATTAAATAACTGTTATCGTCGCTTTATTGATGAGATCCAATTTCGATGGCAGGTATTGCAATTTTCAACGCAACCATCTGAGCAGATTACGGTACATTTTAAACGTAAGCTACGAGACAGGTTTCTGTAGACGCTGATTTGTCTTGTATGAATATAGGTTGGTTGTGGTTTACTTGTGTGTACATGTGATTTCGTTTCATTTTTATTATAGTGAAGTGAATTTTAGTTTACTGAACGCACTATAAATCACCATAAATTGGTTCACACCTCTTTATTCCGTGTAATTAAAAATAATTGTAATATATTCGCTTGTTATATATAAGATAAAGGAGATAGTATCTCTGTGTACATGTATAATGTATCTACTTACCTATGAAATTTGCTTATAGGACCAATATTTGGTTCCTTCTTCTCTGTAGTTACCTACTTGATTTTTCGTCCACAATTTAATTACAAAACGTATCTTGTAATATATGCTAGGCTAATAATAAACTGATAGTTTTTTTGTCAGCATACATATATTTTTGAATGGACTAAGAAAGTTATCAGGGTCTAGTTGAAACAGTAGAAAATAGCCAACTTTAACAGAAGTTTTATTTTATAGATACAGGACTTTAGCAGGCTATTCCTCTATGTCCTCAGGGAGCTTGCTTGATGCTTACTGATAAGCATTCTCATTTCATTAGCTGAAATCTTACATGACCCTTCTACACATCCATCTGGATAAAGTATGTCATGAGCTAGCAGAGTTTCTTATTAAGTAATTGATTGCTGAGATGCTAAATCAGTTTTCTTTGCTTGTAAATCATATTTACTTCTTTAGGAAACTCCCAAGAAACAAGATTTACTATATTTGTATGTTAAGAACAAAATGTACATAATGATTAGAGGCGAACAAGGAGATCTAATCGCGGCATTATTTTTGTTTCAGTATTATTGTAACAAGAAAGACCAAACCTTTCAATTCACCTAATTATTGAAATTGTTTATTAAGCATTTTGTAGAGTTTCCTCTCACCCATTTGTTCAGCTGTTCTATGAGGCCAAACTTTCTGAGGTTGCACATTTTTTGCTTTCAGGTGTTGCTTTTGTGTTTTGTTTGTTTTTTTGATGGCAGGAGTACATTGTTTATATCTTTAATACTATGTAGTCTTCCACAAAACGGTTCACAAGTCATGATATGGACTCTAAATCTCGAATATTATCACACTCCAAGTCAAATCTAACCTACTTTAAGATCTCACATTTTTAAATAATAGCAATTGTTATAGGTATCCAATAAAGCAAAGAAATAGAGTTTAATACTTGTTCAGAGTTATTTTGTTCCTATTTTATTTATTTATTTATTTACTTATAAAGCACATAACAAAGGTACTTAAACGATTAAGTTTCTTAGTAACAAAAGTATTTAATTAATAATAATACCTAAGCAATGCATGTAACATTAATTAGGTCACATCGAAACTTCAAGCTAAGAATAACCTGTGTTATGAAGTTCGATGCTTCCCCTCGAACTTTAGTGTACAGTGGTCGGTAATATTCGGAAACTTACTGCAAACAAACTCTAAGTAACAATAATAATAAAAAATACAAAAATGTACTTAGTGATAAAAAATAGCTTAAAAGGAAATAGTTATAATGTGTACGCATCGGCTGTAGTGCCCTGTTTAGTTTATTACATATACATTCAATTATTTCCTATAAATACATATTTCGATTTTGCATAGAACTTGGCACTCATTTAGATCTCCATTCTTTTTGCGGCGCTCTTAGCCAAGTATAATTTTTGTTTTGAACTTGGCTCTCCTTTTTTATTTATTTATTTATTTATTTATTTATTTACAAAATCCACAGCCCTTTATAAACAAATTATTGTACAAATAGCTTACACCTAAGGCCAATAACGGATTTACATTTTACTGATGTAACTTATGTATTTTTAGACTGTCATAGTATTAGACTAGTAAGTTTTAGGTGCATTAGTGTGTGTGTTGTGTCTGTTGTTTATATTCATGTATTTGGTAGGATTTTGTCATTTCTAAAACTGACTTCAGCAGCTTGTGTTGGGTCATTTTTCATAGTTTTGTGTTGAAATTACATATAGATGAAAATTAAAACCATTCTCGCTCTGAACCTGCTGAAAATGATCATTCAACTTACCTAAGAATTTTTTTTTTTTCGTTAATACATAAATAATGTTGTTTATATGTACATTTATAAATTATTGCATTTTGCCCAAAAGACGATGTGTGTGCAATTGATGACGATTTTCAGTCTAAAATTCTAAGTGGGGTTATGATTGCCCAATAGTTCAGCACAACAGTGCTGAACAGCTGTGATGCTGAACAGTGCCGAAATATTGGAATTTCTAATTGTTTCCACATAACTAAGACAAACTAAAACCAAAATAATCACACTGTATTCTTTAAAAATAAATCATGTACGTTAAATAGTTACTTCGGAAGGCTGTTCTTTGAGATGATGAAAATATGGTGGATAAAAGATACATTCTTCAACTGGGATATGTTTCCGTTTTCAAAAACTATAATGACCTCCTCTGGGTGTTGTAATTCCATGTTTGCCTAGAGCTTTTCTTTTAGCTACCTAAAAATGGTCACAAGTACTTCCTATTTTTCAAACAGATGAAAATAATATATACAATAAAAGTAATTAAAAATTTGGTTTCCAGGTACTCAACTGGTGTTAAAAAATGCTTCGGTTCCTTAGTAGAAGGGGCCGATCATCGAGTCAAAACCGGAACAAGCAAAGTCAAAAAACATCCATTAACAAACACTTGATACAATGTAAGGTAATGTTGCTAGACGATACCGATTTATCTATAAACCTTTCTAAGAAAGCTAGTGCTGGTGACCTATATGAACAGGTATTCTATTCCCTGGACTTGATTGAGAAAGATTACTTTGGACTTCAATTTACTGACACAAACAATGTGAAACATTGGCTGGATCCTACAAAAACTATCAAGAAACAAGTAAAAATTGGCCCCCCTTACACCCTTAGGCTGAAAGTAAAATTTTATTCATCAGAGCCAAACAACCTTAGGGAAGAGCTTACCAGGTATCAGTTTTTTCTTCAGCTGAAAAAAGATATATTAGAAAGTAAATTAGAATGTCCACATTCTACTGCAGTTGAGTTGGCTGCTCTTGCTCTACAGTCTGAATTGGGAGACTTTGATGAGACTATACACACGCCTGCTACTGTTTCTGAATTTAGATTTGTTCCAAATCAAACGGAGGAAATGGAAATTGAAATTCTTGATGATTATAAAAAACTGAAAGGGCTCACGCCGGCTCAAGCTGAGGTGAGCTACCTGAACAAAGCTAAGTGGCTTGAAATGTATGGTGTTGATATGCACATTGTTCTGGGTAAAGATGGTTGCGAGTATCACTTAGGACTGACCCCGACAGGCATTTTAGTGTTTGAGGGGCCACAAAAAATAGGCTTGTTTTTCTGGCCAAAGATCAGCAAACTGGACTTCAAGAAGAAGAAATTGACTCTGGTTGTTGTTGAGGATGATGATCAAGGCCGTGAACAAGAACATACGTTTGTATTCCGTTTACATAATGAAAAAGCTTGCAAACATCTTTGGAAGTGTGCTGTGGAGCATCACACATTCTTCCGCTTGCGTGCACCCGTGAAAGGTCCCTCTGCTCGCCAGAACTTCTTCCGGATGGGTTCCAGATTCCAATATTCTGGGAAAACGGAATATCAAACCACCCAACAAAATCGCGCGCGTCGCACTGTTCAGTTCGAAAGGCGTCCAAGTCAGCGATTTGCTAGACGTCAGAGTCATGTATTACGAGAGCGTGAAAAACAAAGCATTCCGCCAAAAACAGAAACCGCTGTGCGACCAGATATTAGTGACGAGGTACCTTCTACCTCTGACACAGCTACACTGGTTCCCACTGTCGTTGATACAGGTACTCTATCCAGAAAAAGCAGCGCTAAGTCCCAGAAGTCTTGCCTCTTGGACACTGACAATAGCACTAGGGTATCAGAAGGTGAGTGTTCCACCAAAAACTTGTTGAGTGAAGAACCCCCTGAAGAAGCCATAGTATCCAAAGAGGATGCCATTAGTAACAAAGTTTTGTTCAAAGCTGACAAATCTATAAATGAAGAGAAGAAGAATAATTTGTCTCAACTAGTAATCAACAAGCCATCTTGCACTTGCTCTCCTGTAACAGACTCAAATCCGTTGAATGATCTTCTAATGAGTTTGGTGAAAGAAAAACTGAACAATGATGATTCCAAGAATGAAGCTAAGAAAGACCAACTCGATTCGGCAGATAAAGAAGTGCCAAACAACCAGTCCAAATGTTATTTGTCTTCTAATAAGGCTCTACCTCCTGGTCAACTGAAGTGTAACAATATTTTGAAAGCCCGAGAAAATGAAGTGAAGATTATAAACGAATCGACTAATATTAACTTGTCAATGCCGTCGACGCCTTCCCCGAAGATCTTAAATGAGCCGCACGCGGGTAATCCATTGAATCAGAACAATTCGCAGTATGTGTCCATTGTGGTTGTAGAGCCACCGCTCACACAAGCAAAGATAGCGTCACCAAAACCGATAGAAAAGAAAGACGACGTTACACCGAAATCCCAGCCTATATCCTCGTTGTCGCCATGGCTTGTCACCTCCGAACCAAGTTCTCCCTCAGGTATTGGAGAAAAAGAAATCACGATAATACATCGGAAATCTGTGATCACTACGCAGTTGTAGATTAATGCAGACATAAGGAACGTTAAAATGATACTTGTAATGTAACAAACCGACTAGGACTCACGTGGTAAACACTGGAAAATTACTCTCCGACCAGTTCGGTTTGTTACATTACAATTATGGAAGAAACTCGCGATAGTTTTCAGACTCAAGTTAAAATGATACCTTTAAATTAACTAATCAATATGACAAATATATTAAGTTTTAAAATTCTAATGACAATGAAAACCTTCGGTTTTAGATTTATGTAGAGTATGTTCAATGTAATATTATTTACTAGGAAAAATAATTAGTCCTACTTATTATTGTTATAGAGTACCCTATTGTACTATATTATTTTATTTGTTTTAATACAATGACTAGTGCCTTACGAAATCCGCCCTTACTTGTACTTAAATGTAGGTGACAAAAAAATCGTTTTAATATTTATAGTATAAGTAAATGATTTCATACAATGTACAGTATTGAAAGTAAACTAGTATTTTGTAACCTATAAAGTACTTTTTCGCTTTCACGTTTCAAAAGAAACCTAAAGTGAGAATGTTGTCTTTACTATATTCGAATATACTAATCTCTTGTACTAACATTTAAGTGCTTATTACGTCGCAATTTTGACTTAATGAAAATCTAAAAATTTAAGTACTAATTTTATTTTCTGATTGAAAAAAGAGTTTATGCTGATATTTTTTTAAACATACTTTCCAACGATATATCGATTAAGATGAGTTATTTAATTTAAAAAAACTGCATGGACAATTCTACTCTCACATGTTAACTCATTTCACTGCTAAAAAAGTGAACCATGTGGTCTGTGGTCCCTCAATAGGTATCGTATATATACCCTCATGTACTTACGCATTATTTTACTAAGTATTTACGTCACAGTATGTAAGAATATAATTATTATGTAAAGAGAGTGAAAGCGCCTTAGAATTTTGTGTAACAAAGCAATATTTGTTATTGTTTGGTAGCTTTGAATATTTTAGCGACTGCATTTGAAATTAAAATGTTATTGTGATACTTTAAGGTTATAATGAAGCCGTCCTCTTACCGAGTAGATAATTCATTCCATTTTATTGATGAAAAAGTCATATGCTTAGTAATAAGTAGGTACAGAAACGTTATCAGTATTATATATTGATAAAAACTAACAACATTGGTGCCATAGTTTTAATCCAGTTTTTGCATCTAATACATGTTTGAACGATTGTAGTATTTGCAGATTTTACTAAAAGGATATACTCTTCGACGTTAACGCAATCGAGCTAGAAAATTCCGACGAGATAAAACTGATATAGGTGTTAACTTTACACTGAGTGGTTTATCTAAGTAAGACACAATAGATATTGGTCGATAACATTTTACGAACATGAACAATATATTTAATGATGAATTAGGAAATGAATTTAATAATTTTATTATTAAAACTGAATTTTGACACATTATGAATGTATAAAACACGAGAATTACTCACGTAGTAAGTCAGGGACGCGACGCGGTCGCTAGGGATATGTACTCTCCTTGAAGAATACCACCGAATGTGGTAGAAACTATAATCGGAGCCCTTTGACTTACTTTGTGCGTAATTCCCGTGCTATATACATTCATAAAGATTTTAATAAAAAAATGTACTTTTAACTTATGAATAGTTTTATGAAGGCAATTAGGCTGCATTGTTTTAATAAATTTTATATAATTAAGTCTAGTTTATAATGGAGGTGCTCGGGACCATTTGATTAATAATGTATTATTTATTAGAATCTCCTTACTATTTTCGTGATGTCGAATCAAAAATTTAGAGATTGATAATGGTACAAATTTTCCCAATAGTATATTTAGATCAAATAAATTTTAAGAGAATGGATAAAACTGCAATGCTTTATTGTAATTAAATGAAATCTATTTTATGAAACAATTCCATGATTATACATGTCCATATTATGTTCCAAACTGTTTTATTGTTCCTTTCTTTATTATTATATTTTAAATATAATATGTAATATTTTTAATACATATTAGTACTAGATATCCGCTGGCTTGGCCTATATGTACAAACTGTTATCTCCAGCTAAGAATACACTTAAATATATCGTGTACTCTCAAGCTTTACCCATTGTTCTTCCATTTCCACTTTTGTATATCATTGTACTGTACATAGATTTAGGCTTTGACCACTAAGTATATCCTTGATGGTCAGTGACGATGTGTTAGAAGGTGTATGAAAGCCTAGAATGCTTACTGACTCCCAAGGACTGCTGCCTGAACACACTATGTGTTTGGTGACAGTTTTTCAAACTTGAGGGTGGTAGCTAGCCAGGCGGGTACTCGAAAGTACCCTACCACCATGCTGGGAATTAAAGGTAACCGTGTTGCCTTCACCGGAAGCTTAAGCCG
This sequence comes from Apeira syringaria, assembly GCA_934044485.1. NCBI lineage: Eukaryota > Metazoa > Arthropoda > Insecta > Lepidoptera > Geometridae > Apeira > Apeira syringaria. Next base: position 6,927,616 of record OW203678.1, read on the forward strand.
TTGATTTTGATCGAACCAGCGTCCGTCACGTTGACACCCGATGCTCCCACCGCTGAACTATCATAAACAACCCCCATTTGGGCAAAATTGAAGAAAGAATCTATTTAGAAGCGGTGAAAGACCAGCGGTGGGAGCGTTAGCTGTCAAACGGGCCTTACCCCCTTTAGTTTTTAACGTTCGTTAAAGCGGCAGTAACAAACACATTGTAGAAATTTCAGCTGTCTGACTGTAACGGTTAATGATATACAGCACACTGACAGACGGATGGACAGCGAAGGCTTAGCCCTAAGGATTAAGCCGCGAGCGGGTGAGCTTTTACTAAATATGTACTATATAATTATATACTTAGATTATTAGATTACCTAGATTCTAATACTTAGAATCCTATCTACTATGCCTAGGACTTACATAGGTCCACGCTAAACTGTATGAATTATTATTTCACGAGTTTAACCCCCGGTGCAAAAGGGGGTGTAGCAAGTTTGACCACTATTGGTGTGCGTGACTGTCTGCGGCGTAGCTCTTTAAGGGGTGAACCAGTTTGGATGCAATTTTGTTTATTTCAAGTAGGTTTTTGAGCTGTGGTTTCAGACATGTTTCAACTAAATCGGTTCAGCCGTTTCAAGATCCGAAAAAATGACACATTTGAGCAATCGACTAGCTATTGGTAGCCTATAGATAACTCAAATGCTCTAACCCGCTACCAGTTGGCAGCGTGCCCAGAATGTTTGTTACACTTTCACGCCTAAACAACAGAATGGATTTGGATGAAACGGGCAGCAGCTAGTATTTTAATCAGTATAACCTGTTCGTAAAATTCGCTGGTTCAGTAGCAAAATAATAAGTCAACCTACTTGAAAATATGACGTGGAGTTAAGTCACATATAAAGTGACTATTTTGTGTGACTGACGGTGCATGTCAGAATAGGACTTGTCCATATTCACTCTATTTCGCTTTGCTATTTCGTTTATATCCATATTACTCAGCAATTCGAGGAATATTGGCAGAATTGTGATAAAAGCCACACGCGGCGTTATTTGTTAAGACAAAATAAGTATATAGATATATAACTTCAAAACAGAAAGTAAAAAAAACACTATTTAAAAAAAATTGTCGACATCATGAAGAAATCTGTTGAAAGAGTTTCCTCTGACAAAATATCCTCTACAGAGTTATCTTATCTGTTCTCTGAGAAACGATATTTTGTGAATAATCTGGATTCATACCACGGCACTCACGTTCTGAACGAGTTATCTAACATATTGGAGAAAAACCTGCAGGTGCAAAGCACTAAGACCTCGCAAATGATTCTGGCGGAAGATGCTGATGTTCTTACACCGCCCCCACCTCTACAGCCATACGAAATCATTGGTGAGAAGGTTTGCTCTAATTTTACTAGTAGCGCGCCGCGGTTTCGCCCGCGTGGATTACGGTTTTCTCACTACCTCAATTACCCCACGGGAGCTATACTTTTTCCGGGATAAAAGTAACCTATGTGTTAATCCAGAGTTCAAACTATCTCCATACCAAATTTCATCAAACTCGGTGTAGCCGTTTGAGCGTGAAGAAGTAACAAACGTACACACAAACTTTCGCATTTATAATATTAGTAGGATAGGATTGCCCTTCAATTGATATTGATGAAATTTTGAACCGACTTGAAACTACTTCTTGTCTAACAAAATAATCAAGATGAGAAGATTCGGAAAGGGTAGGTTATAAAAAAAAAACTCTTAATTCGGAAATCTTATAAAAAAGGCTATATTAAAGTAAAGGCTAAGTATATATTTTATGTAAGTCTTTATTGATCTCTTAACAATTACCAGGTACATCAATAAATTCTGATAAATTATTACAGTATTGCGTTAAATTCACATAGTATCATCCTACATAATGGAATTATGATCATGAATCATACTATTGGTCAATCATAGTCATAATTATTCATGTAATGAGTGACCAATAGGATTTTCTTTCATCTTTTGTGACCACTGTCAAATTAGTAGCATAACTTTGTGCACTAGTAGCATCCGGCATTGCGAACAATTTTCCCGTTTTTAACCGACTTCAAAAAAGGATAGGTTACTCAATGTGACCGTATGTTTTTTTATGTGTTCGCAGAAAACTTCTTCGTTTATAAACAGATTTTGATGATTCATTTTTGTTTGATAGAGTATACTTTCGTGGTGGCCCGATTAAAATTTCATCAAAATCTGACAATCGGTTTTTGAATAACACTCCTATTACTGAAAAGTGTTACGCATACCTCGACGATATTATAGTTGCGATTGAAGACATCGGAGAACATACACAATGACTGCATTGAACTCCTGTACTTAGCAAATAAATGATTTGGATTTGATAATTGAACCCGTGAGTAGCAAAGGTTGAAAATTGAAAATATTGAAAAGGGTGAAAAAAATTCGTTCCATTTTTTGGTAAAAAATTTTTCCCTTTATAGCATAGCAACTCCATATCAGCACATTCTATTATCGATAGGTACCGTTTCCGACCCGAAGCATGAAAAGAAAGACATCGAAAACGTTAGCAGAATTGTACCAAAGTCTGAGTGCCTACCACAAATGTTGACTTGCGGAACAGTTATACTTGATATAAGTTGTGACAGAGATGAACTGAGGATTGCAACTGAATACATGAAACGTGAGTATGAAGACGATAGCATACCACACATATCGACTCGAATCTACCATCATAGAAATGGTCTGTTAGAAATACAAAAAAATTACGTAGGTACCTAGTATATTCTCTTATACGAGTAGAATTGATATGAAAGCGAGAAAAATTAGGAGAGGATTGCAGGCTCAGGTTTGCCGTCAGCCATTATTATAAAGTTCGAATGCCTCAACTGCAGTCAATCAATTACTAAACACCCAGTGTTTATCATGTAGCCAAGGCCGTCTTAAACTATGCTGGGGCCCTTGGGCACATAAGAATTTGGGGCCCTTGTGAAAAGTAAAGATAGCGAATTATACTAACATTTTTCGATTATGATCTCTTTGTTAGGTAGGGTGCAGTGTCGAACAATGAAACACAATAAATTCAGTGTCTCATTTTGCCCTCGTTTTTGTAGATATGGATTTCTACAGGAATGGAGAAATTGTCGGTCCTTCGGGCCCCCCTGAGGTTGGGGGCCCTGGGCACGGGCCCCGTGTGCCCTTATGGTAAAGACGGTATTGCATGTAGCTACGCATGAGTGCGTGTCTCTAGGTAATTCAGAGTCTCGTCTGATTAATCTTTAACCACATCGCCATCCACCATGCAGCGAGATACTGTTCAAATTCCTGACTAGACTTTTTTATTGGGAATAGGCAAGATCTAAAATTTATAACCAACTCTAAGAAATAACCCATGTTTCAGTGTTAAAGGAACTTCTGGACAAACAAACACCACCTCCCGCACCCACTGATCCGGACGGCGATACTGCAGTTGGTGGGGGGGAATCCAATAAAAGATACCTGATACTCATATCCACTGTTATGACGTGGGCATCTACCAAACCTTTGGATCCGGTAAGGGAAGGTTTTGCCTTGATATAGTTAGAAATATACTATTAATTACTTTATAAATGTATAAAACACGGAAGTTACTCACGTAATAAGTCAGAGGGTTCCGACTATAGTTTCAACCACATTCGGTGGTCTTTTTCAAGGAGAATACGGGGCGCTCGCGGACGCGGTCGCGATTCGCCTAGTACTGTCCAGTACTAGGCGAATCGCGACGTCTCTGTGTATCTGAGTGTGTGGCATTGTAGCTCTTTGACGAATGGACCGTTGTTGATGTGGTTTTTTTTATTTCAAAGCTGATGTGATCAAGATCTTAGTTACTTTTATGTTCGGCCCTTTCAATTTATTTCGTTCTTTTTGTCAATTGCGATAACTTTTTTAGACTTTCAAACTTTACTTAAGAACTTGCAAATAAAATTCACCCTTTTATGAAAGCTTATCTCAATGTATGTAATAAACGCAAAATTTAAAAACTTAGCCCTTACATCTCACTGATATTATAAATGTGAAAGTTTGGATGGATGGACGCCAGAACGGCTGAACGGATCTAGATGAAGTAGATTTAGTATGGAGATAACTTATACCCTGGATTAACACATAGGCTTATTTTCATCATTACCATCATCACCGTTTTTCATCACCACGCGGGTAAAACCGCGGGGCGCAGCTAGTAAATAATATACAAGATGATTTTCAGACAGTTTGTACTGCTTATGTAATGCTTTTAACTACATATTTATTATTACCTATGTATTTTGGTTTCTTCAGGAGACACCAGATATGCCATTCATAGAAACGGATTTCCGCAAAAGGAAGCCCCATCCTAACTACAAGTTGCATTATGAAGTAGAGAACGAAGCAGTAGGCTTAGCCAGGAAATACAGATCACAAATTGGGTAAGCTCTGTATTATTACATACTAGTAGCGCCCGCGGTTTCACCTGCGTGGATTACGGTTCTCCCGCTACCTCAACTATCCCACGGGAACTATACTTTTTCCGGGATAAAAGTAGCCTATATGTTAATCGAGAGTTTAAACTATCTCCATAGCGAATTTCATCGAAATCGGTGTAGCCGTTTGAGCGTGAAGAAGTAACAAACACACACACCCAAACTTTCGCATTTATAATATTAGTAGGATTACGCATTATTTTATATTAAGTACCTTATTGCATAAACCGTCCGCTTAGCCGGCAAGTACGACAAATTGTACAAACGCAAGATAGCAATTACAATTACCACATCAATTACAATATTACATTGAGTACATACAAGTTAATATAAACAGTTACATAACGCAAAAGAACAAAAACAAGAAAAATACACTAAGTCAAAATTATCAATTTATCATACATATAATGTCAGAGTGAATTACTGTTTCTCACAGTATGTCAAGCATACGTCAATAATAGCCTTCCAGTTGTCGATAAAAAAGTCAATATCAGGGCTGGCATCAACATATATCTCATATCAACACAAGCGCCAATGTGTCCGTCACCTCAATCCTGCTTGTTATAAATTAAAATTAATTAATACTTTTGACATGAACACTCCGTGTTCTTTTTGAGTCTGAAAACTACCGGGAGTTTCTTCCATAATTGTAATGTAACAAACCGACTAGGACTCACGTGGTAAACACTGGAAAATTACTCTCCGACCGGTTTCGAACTTATTAGTTACGTGCTGAGGCTCGCGCTCGCCGCCTCTCACGATCATAGCTCCGTGCTCTGTTTAGAATCGTTTATGAAACCTGTAAAACTTGTCTTCTCTAATGTAGGTACCTACATACTTAGTTCAAAATGTTGCTTTAAGTTTTAAGACAATTCTTAATAGGTATAAATAAAAACTTATCAATAACTATATAGTTACTCTCAAAAGTCTGAAATAACTTCTTGAAGTCGGTACCATGATAGTTCAAATGTTACTAATATCAAAATATTGTGCTCATGGTACCGACTTCGACAAGTTATTTCAGACTTGAGTGTTGAAGTCGGTTCCATTTTTTGTTACAATTTTTTTTTTCGTTCTTTTTAGAGACCTATGTTTCTCATGGGATCAATTGTCATTGTGGTGTAAGTATGTTCACCGATGTCTTCACCCGCTACTATAATATCGTCTAGGTATAAGCACGCACTTTTCGGTTATTGGAGTATAACTAAAAAACCACTTGTCCGATTTTAATCAAATTGAAATGGGATCACACGCGAAGCACCAGCTTTCAAATAATAAAAAAAAAATATCAAAATCGGTTCACCCAGTAATTATTTCTTAATTATTAATAAGTAAGTTAATTAATTATTATTAATTAATTATTAAATAATTAATATTAATTAATTAATAATTAATTATTATTCTCTCAGCATCTGAGCCCTCTGACCCACAGACTTCTACCCCCTTCAACAAAATGTGATAATTACAGTGCGATTGTGGTGGCAGCAGGAGTTACCTACGGAGGCAAAGAAGATGTATTATATTATTGGTTCCAAAAAGCATGGGAGTGCGAACGGCTCCTACCATTGTTCGGTCGAGGGAACAACGTCATCCCGCTCATTAATGTTCAAGACCTGGCAAAGTGAGCGTTTTTCAATTACTTATCTACATTTTTTTTTTACCATTTAGACCCCCGTACTAGAATTCCCTGTGTCGGAGGTATGGACACACACAAACACCCAAGATCAGGGACAAACATCTACACTCATCGCACAATTGTTTGCCCCTGCCGGGAATCCAACCCAGGGTCCCGGAGACACAGAAGTCATGTCACTGGCACTGACCACTGCGCCACGGCGACCGTCAATAACCGTCAAATTTTCACTTCATTAAACTCCGCAGGCGTTGAGATTGAAAATCGATGACTTAGGTTGTTTTACTGTTATCGTTATGCTGAGACCTGGCCAGTGCCGTAACTAGGGCGGTGCCTAGGCATATGGCGCAGAAATGACCAGACTAAAACTACGCGTCCTTCCAGCTTATTGTACACAGCTGATTATTATAATATTCTTTTTATAACTAAAGAACGTTAATAATATAAAAGTGTCTGAGTGTATGCACAATTTAGATACATAATCAGGCATAATCCACTCTAATTTCAGAACCGGCACCGCGCACTGTGGGCGCTTAAAGGACTAGTTACGGCGCTGGTCGGGACACATGTTCATGATATATGATTTTTTTCATACTGTATACATTTAGCATTTGACCACTATCTCATTTGATGGTCAGTGACTGTGGTCGAAGATGTTGTCGCGCTAGACCTAGAATGCTCACTGTCTCTTAAAGGACTGCTGCCTGAACACACTATGTGTTTGATGACAGTTCAAACTTGAGTCTGGAAACTAGCCAGGCGGGTACTCGAAAGTAACCTATCACCATGCTGGGAATTTGAGAAGCTGAAGCCGTCGGAGAGGATCAAACCAGCTTCCGTCGGTTTGACAGCCGAAGCTACCACCGCTGAGCTATGTCTCGTTTCCAAACTTCACGCTACTGTACTCATTTTTTTTTCTTTTTATCATCTTGTTTGTATCTGTAGTATAATGTGTCGTTGTGAATGTCTTAAGTAAACGTGTTTTCCTCTTTGATCTCTTTCTATATTGTTTAATGCTCAGTAAGTATACACATAAATGTCTGTTTTCAGTATAGAAAATCATATACACCATTTGTGTATTTTACAGAATAGTATATAACCTGATCTCGGATTTTCCCAAGAAGTTGTATATGCTTGCTGTGGAACAAAATGTGACCAAACAAAGAGAGGTAAGTACATAAGTTTATTGCCTCTTTTAAGAAAAAGGTTTGTCGTATGGATTTGACCACGAAAAAGTTGCGTTAGGTTCCGTATTGTAGTTTACATTTATGACTTGATTGTTCCAGATTGTGAAACCTCTAGGGCGAGCTGCTGGCACTGGAATGTTTAAATGTATTCCACCCGAAGATGCCTTTTTAATTCCAGAAGTAGATGTAAGAATTCCATCAATTTTAGTTTAATGTACCTAATGAACATATATTCTATCTAAATATATATAACTCAAAGGTGACTGACTGACTGACATAGTGATCTATCAACGCACAGCCCAAACCACTGGACGGATCGGGCTGAAATTTGGCATGCAGGTAGATGTTATGACGTAGGCATCCGCTAAGAAAGGATTTTGATTAATTCTACCCCCAAAGGAATAAAATAGAGGATGAAAGTTTGTATGAAATTTTGGCAATTTTAAACCGATCGGGCTGAGACTTTGCATGCATAAAGCTACTATGACGTAGGCATCCCCTAAGAAAGGATTTTGAGATTTCCCCTAAGAAAGTTTGGTTTCTGTAGGATAATTGAGGTAGCGGCAAAACCGTATTCCACGCGGGTGAAACCGCGGGGCACAGCAAGTGACATATATATATATATATATAATCTGAATCATCTACAGATGTTTATACATAATTATGATTCATTGCATTAAGGTCATGCTTGGCGGAACATTTTTGTTTAATTAAGTATTTTGTTTTATTTCTTTCTCTTCCGGATTAGAGGCGCTAGGTGTCATATTCATAACGTCATAGCTTCTGAACTACTTTACATAGGGTTACTAGGATGTAAATAAATAGCTGTCTTGATAGCGAACATCCTCATTATCGTTTAGAAATAAAAAAATGTAAGTTAACAGCTTAGATTTTTTGAAAATATTTAAATCTATAAAAATGCAGAAATGATTGCAAATCTTTTCATTTTGTGCTTTTATGAAATAAAAATTGGAAAATATTTACCATTAGTTAACGGTCTAAATGTTTAACTATCGAATGGCTTTTATTTTGTGTTTCTAGGACTATCATGGGCTGGACTAGACTAGCTATGGTTTAATCGGTATCGCACTAAACTCGTGCTTCGATTTAAAAAGAAAAACAAAATGGCTGCCATTTTACAGAGAACAATTGCTAGTGGGAGAACAATTGCTTATGAGGGGTGATTTGTCCATAAAATTTACCGTATTTCCTTCGTCTACAGGCTCTGACTTCGCTAACCGGAAACATTTTATTGTATAGTTCTATATACCTACTTAAATATTATAATCTGTTTCAAATTTTGTAAATGAACAAAAGAAGAAACAATTTCACTGCGATCTATTGTATCTTCCGCCATTGTCCATCCAAAGTGTGTCTGGCAGATATCGCTACTAGCGATAAAACTATCCATTGTAGCACCAAAGTGTTTCAAATCGCGTTTTATTTACTGTTTCCTATTTTTAGCACTGGTTTACAATAAAGTGTTATTGTATGAGAAAAATAAAGGTTGGCGCATTTACAGCAAAGAGTTTACGATCTGATGACCCTGAACTTAAACATGGAGCCAACGTTCATAGTTGAGACAATGGGTCTCCAGTGGGTATCAGAGGCCCCTTTCGCTGAGAACATTCACGCGCTTATGAAGGAGTTCAAGAAAGAGAGGGGATTGAAGCCATTCAAGGTTTGTATTATACTCTAACTTTATTTGGCTAAACGTTATTATTTTATTTTTATTATTATGCATAATAATTTTCTAAATAATTTACTAAAATTAATATATGACATGTATTTTATTTGGTTATGACAAATTAATGTGACACTTATGAACGACAACACTAAAATTAGATTTTTAATAAAATGCGAGTAGATTGAGGTGTCATGTTATTTCGTGCCCGCAATCGAATAAAACTCGTCTAATAAGTATTAGAGATAGGTATCGCTACCTATAGGCTATATCGCTATATACCTACGAATTTTACAAGTTTTTGTTATTGACAGAATTACGGCCGTTTAATCGTTGATTTATTTGTGTAAATGGACCTAATTACAGTAAGATACGCTTGTTATTATATCTGACGATAAATAAAAAAATTGCCGCCTTTTAAAATCTGGCGCCCTACCTTCCAGCCTACTAAGCCAGCTGGTAAATCCGCTACTCATAAGAGATCAACCAAAATGACGTGCAAAATCTTTGCTTGATTATAAGCGTCGCATCTGTGTAACTATTGAATGTAGCAAAAAGTAAGCAAAATTAGATATAATTAATTATTTATCGCAGGTACAATATACATAATCTATGAGTAACATTTTTTTCAGAAGAAAACGTATACAGTCATATATATCTAAATAAGACGTAAGAATGCAACTTTTTTCCACAAGCGAGCTGACAAATCGATTGTCCCTTCGTAGATTATCGAGTTTAGATACTACCACTTAATAAGACACTTATTCACTACTATCGAGTTTCGAAATCCGGTGCTAAAGATTACATAATGCCTCCCACTTCAACCAATAAAACCGCAACGGACGCATGCCCTAACACACGCGTGTGGGAACCTTGTTTGAACGTTACCAATCCCCATAGATTACAATCGTTATGTCATCGAGGTGAAGGCCATAGACTATAATGCATTCCCTCTCGCTTCCACTCCATAAAAATGCCTGCCTGTGAATGAGTGCACTTCATTGTTTTGATTCAATGCAACTCGTGCCGAAATCTTTTGCGAAATGCCGTGTTGGTTAATTGCTACGAAAAGGATTATGTTCTTTTGCTTTCATTACCCGACTGCGAGAGAAGGAGGGTTATGTTTTCGAGTGTATGTATGTATATTTTTTTGGCACGCCCTAGAGCATAAACGGTTTATCGTATTTTTATGTGAATAGTGTCAATAGTTTTGCCTTAGTCGTGAAAGTGACACTGGGCACATCGAAATTAAAAATAAAAATAAATTAGGATTTCTGGTGCCAAAATGTATTCACAAAAATATATTATTTCAAAGTTTTAACATGAAATGTAATATCAAAATAAAAGATTGTTAACGGAGATTACAAATATATAAATATAACTTATAGGTACGTTTTATTGGAGTTCGGAATAGCACGAACTAAGAAAGTTGATGAAAAACGCTTTGTACGTATAGGTGGTATATGTACCATATAGCGATGCCACGTTGGCGTACTTATGGTTGACCGATGATAGCATGGGGATGGTGGTGGCACGGCCCAGGCGCCCCCCCCCCCTCTATATACGCCTATGATTTAATCTAATTAATAATTAGACTGGCCGGTTGGCGCAGTTGGTAGCACTCTGCCTTCTGAGCCGCTGGTCCCGGGTTCGATTCCCGGACAGGTCAAACATTTGTGTGTATAAACATGACTGTTTGACCTGTGTCTGGGTGTGTATATGTATATAAGTATATATATAAGTCATCAGAATACCATAGTACAGGCTCTGCCTAGTTTGGGACCTGAAGACCTTGTGTGAATGTTAAAAATAATAATAATAATAAAAAAAATCGTTTCTTAAAACAATGTCTTTTTCAGGTTATTGTGTATGGCCCGCCCATTGTGGGCAAGACTACTCTGTCGAAGTTGATCTGCGAAGCTTACGGTCTCCTCTACGTTTCGCCCGAGACTGTAATCCAAGATACAATAGATGATCTGGTAAGTATTTTTCCGAAGACAATTGACGTTTGGTAAATCTTTAAAGTTTCAATCCAAGATACAATAGATGATCTGGTAAGTCTTTTTCCGAAGACAATTGACGTTTGGTAAATCTTTAAAGTTTCAATCCAAGATACAATAGATAATCTGGTTAGTCCTTTTCCGAAGACAATTGACGTTTGGTAAATCGTTAAAGTTTCAATCCAAGATACAATAGATAATCTGGTAAGTCCTTTTCCGAAGACAATTGACGTTTGGTAAATCTTTAAAGTTTCAATCCAAGATACAATAGATAATCTGGCAAGTTCTTTTCCGAATACAATTGACGTTTGATAAATCTTCAGTTTCAATAGGTGCAATCAAAAGTACATTTTACTAAAAGTTTAGATTTAGTTACTCGCCTATATTTAGTCAAACGCTACATGTGTATTATATAGCGTACTAAATTAGGTACAATATGTTAAATCACAGTTGGAGAATGTGCAAAACTTTTTATTTTACTTTAATTATACTGTATAGATTTTGACCACTATCTCACTTGATGGTCAGTGGCGATGTGGTCGAAGATGTTATCACGCTAGACCTAGGACGATCACTGGAAATTTGATAAAGGTCCGGAAGTTCATACTGTTGTTGGGGATCGAACCAGGTTGTCCGTCAGTTTAACAGCCGACGCTTCGCTATCATCGCTTCAAAACTGCACTGAACGCTGCAGTTCTAAAATACACATATCGGATTACAAAAATCCAGATAATACATATTAAACATACCTGTTTTCTTCGCTCTATACTGAGCTTAGCTGTTCAATGGCAAATTGAATTGAATTGAATTGAATTGACATGGCAGATTGAATAAGTGAGGGGTGATTTTTGTAATTAGCTTACCAGCGAGGCATAAAGTGTCAACAGGCCTAGCCTTATTTCGCATACACTGTGCAATCTAGGGAATTTTATGTATGGATATGTAGTAGGTATATGCTTTTATTATATGTATTATGCTTCTATATGTAAGTACCTACCTTGTGTCTAGGTAATCTGGTTTTCCCTGAACGTGAATCGACTTTAGTGAAATAATCTTTGCATGAGTGCTATTAATAAGCTTTAAATTTTTCGACACCGCAATCAAAAGAAAAAAACTATTACTTATCGAAAAATCTATATAAGTAGAATATAATTTGGATCCTCGACCACTGTTGATAAAGCTTTTTTCAGCCCTAAATTTGTACATTAATTTTATTATACATTCCTCCTGAGGCGAAGCATTATCTATCAATCGTCGTACCTATTACATTACATGTACCCGTACATTGACATACGACAAAAAGGCAGTACCTGTACCCTTATTATCTTTTGAATCCCGTATTGATTCCGTAACCAGTAAAGTTGAAATAAAATTGAGTTTAAAAGCATCAACAAGTTTTATATTGCATGTAACTTTTATTGTATTATATGTTGTCGTATATGAACGATATATAAAAAAAATATATAAAATATAGTGATATATAATCTGATAATTTTATCGATATATAAAAATATAGCGGTGTTCAACAAAACAGGTATATATATAGGTATTTTACTATAATTTTAGACCGATATTGTAGGCATTCGTAGTTTCAAGTGACGCATTTAGAAATGATCATTGTGGCGAAAACATTTCACTGCGTTGTAGAGAGCAAAAGTTAGCGATATTCACGAGGTCAGAGAACACACGTTATGCGTCACTCGAAAACAGGTACGATACCAGGCTGACATAAGTACTTACTCACCACAGACGTACAAGAGTAAGCAGACCTGAGACCATACATAAAATGGTAAAATTTATTTGAATTCACCTCATCTTTGCAAAAATGTATGTGTTACTAATTTATTGTATTTATTTTTTATAATTTTTCGCTTCAATATAAATGACAGCTCACAATTTGGTTCGGAGCAACATTTCAAATCAAATATCAATCAAATAGTTTATTGCGCATATAGGTTTTACAGAGTTGTTTACATTAAAGATAAATTGGTCCGCTATATTCTACCCTTTAGGCATGCAACATAAAAAGCATTCGCAGAAGAATAACTAAACTTTAACATTTAATGTCCTTACATGTGTATACATTTCATGCAAAACACACAAAATGTTAGTGTCATAGTTCCTATACTACCTCCATTACTGAAACTAAACTGGCATCTAGACAGCTGCAAGAGAAATTGTACTAAAGATCTAAGACAGAAAGAGAGCAGTGTTTCCATGTGTAAATCGAGAATTACCGTGTTACAAGGGTAAAATAACGATGATTCTAGACTTGTATATTGGTCGTTTTATTTCGATTGGTGATCATAAAACTATTTCACCGTAATTACGATGTTACTAGACATAATTACGGTGAAATAGTTTTATGATTACCAATTGTGAAATAAAACGACCAATATATGGCAATCCTAGGTATATATTAGCTATTGTATTATTTATCGTTTATCACAAATGTTTTGTTAGTTTATTACTTAGGATTAGTTATTCGCTTAGTTCGTGCTATTCCAAACTCCAATAAAACATATAAGTTATATTTATATATTCATAATCTCCGTTAACAAACTTTTATTTTGATATTACATTTGATGTTAAAACTTTGAAATAATATATTTTTGAGAATACATTTTGGCACCAGAAATCCTAATTTATTTTTATTTTTAATTTCGATGTACCCAATGTCACTTTCACGACTAAGGCAAAACTATTGTCACTATTCACATAAAAATACGAAAAACCGTTTAGGCTCTAGGGCGTGCCAAAAAAATATACATACATACACTCGAAAACCATAACCCTCCTTCTTTGTATTTTTTTTTTTTTTAAAGATTATAAGCTTGCGTTTGACCAGTCTCACCTGATGTTAAGCGACGACGCGGTCTACGGTGGAGCACGCAAACTTAGAAGGAACCTATTCACTCGCGACTTGAAGACTCCGGGGTTGTACATATCGGGAAACACAGACTCAGGCAGTGAGTTCCACTCTCTGGCAGTACGCATTATAAAAGTGGAAGCAAAACGCTTCGTGCGTAACGGTGGTATATCTACCATGTAGCGGTGGCGCATAGTCGTACGTCTGGTATTTGATTCTGGTGTAAATAAGTAAATAAATAAATATCAAGAACCAAGTTATGTCCAAATATTTTAGTATGTTTACATATTTAGGTACTAAGTTAATAATTTACTAGGGTAATAATTAATAGCAGTAGGTAAGTATGAGTATTATTGTTAATTGGACGTTCATAGCAATGCAATTAAGCTTTCACTTAAAATTACGTTAGTATGCCTAAGAATGCAGTTTTTCCTATTTTTGTGTTCACGACTACAGGGCGAATTGACTTAAAATCAAATTTATTCTCAGCAAAGGATAGCATTAGACAAATATATTTAAGTTTGCACGAAACAAAATACCAAAACGAATAGTGTTGGCTGATGTCAGAAATGAGTTTCGACTCATTACTCATTCACCTCATTACTCATACACTTGGGTCAGCCCTAGGACTTATTTATAGTCGAAACTTATTTCTGACATGTGTGAATTAAACTTTGTTTCATTTTTGCAACTGAAAACTGGTGTGTGGTAAATCTGGATTCTGTTTACTTCTGCAGTGTCTGTTCTGTGTGCTTTATGTCTGTGGTACTCACTAATCGTTATTTAATACTGCACATGTTAGTAAAGCTGTACCTACTGCTGTGATAAGATAGGATGTAATCTACTTAACGTGTAACCTGACTCAATATGCGCTAAAAATATAAAACCATTTACCATATTTAGTTGGGTGAATGTTTTTTTACATGTACCATTTAGTCAATGATAGTTTATGTTTATATGAGATAGATGTGGCACAAGCGCGCGGAAGCTGAGGCGGCAAAATTAAGTCAATTGTAGTAAATTTCATTGCGACGCGTATTTCAAGCGCAAGTCTAAACATATAGCTATCTTTTTCTATATTATTTGAACCGTATTATCTGTCGCAGGAAGCATGTTTATGTCGTAAAGGAACAAAATCTGAGAACCGCGCAGTATGAATATACGTCATCTTTAGTAAAACATCATTGCCATTTAGTACATATATATATTTTTTTAATCTTAGGGATGGTTCTTAGCCAGCCTGGTACTAAAAAGTGCCGTACCAATATGGTCGTGTCCACCATTATAATTTAGTTGAACTTTATAGTTAACTAACGTATATTAGTCGAGTTAATATCCCGATCGGATTCGTGATATTCTACTTTTTTCATAGAGAGCCCGTGCAATACTACGCCAACCACCGTAATATTTCGCTAGCACTTGTTACTTATTATTTCCAATATCAAAGATAGCTAACATCAAAAAATATTGCCAGGAGTGGAAGGTGGCCCACTGGCAGGAAGGCGAGATAAGCGGCCTTGGGCCTCTTGGTGGTGTGACTGGTGAAGATGAACCGTTGGATCCGTCTGTAGATGACGACCTAGGGGTAGAGGAGACGGTTCAGGAAACCGCGAGGCAGACCCTGGTTGTGTTGCGTTCTGGACGTCCATTGAGCGATGATGATATTCTTACGTACGTTAAATTATACAGTATAATCGCTACTTTATATTATTACTTATATTAATCATGAATAATGACTAAATCTTTTATCTGTGGTATACTCTGATAAAAATGTAAAGGCAAAAACATCTGTACACAGAAAATCACTGAAAACTGTCAGAGACTAGAGATAACCAACAAAACAGATTCAAGTGTCTGTTTTTTTTTTCTGTCTGTTTAGTGACGTCACGCATCAAAGCAAACAAACGACAAAAGGCTTTCACACTCACACCTCCGCACTATAATCTATGTCGAGGGACGCATGGAGACACAAAATGACATCACAACATAAGCATATCATTCCCGAGACATACGAGTATACCTATCTATGCGACGCTCGTCACATCACTTTGTACCCTGAAGCCTTACTATCACCTTTGTAAAAGCCATGCAAGTTCCGAGCAGCCCTAAAACCAGGCTAAAACATGCCAGAGACAAAAATAACCGTTCACCCTAGAGGATATCAATGTTCAAACCGTTCACCTAAATGAGCGTGATTCGTGATGCCGTGGTGATGGTACGATATCACACTAAGCGGATCAAGCCAGATTTTAGAATTGCTCGGAACTTGCATGGTTTTTACAAAGCTGATAGTAAGGGCCTGATATTTAGCGTATTTAGCGTCTCTCCTGTCAAAGATGGACGCAAGCTGCTTACGACGCGAGCGTCGCCGCCCCGGTCTGGTTCTTGATCTAAGAGCACGTCTATTTTGAAGAAACTTTGTAGATTCTTGCGATCATTTGCGGAAGTCCATTATTAAAATATATAATAAATATACAACGGAACCCTGAAGACGCCTCTGCACAAGGCATCTTCAGGATCAGTTCACACGGCGAACGATTTCTCGCATCTACGTTCGCAGAAACAACACTAAAGAATGGCCCTAATTCTGTTAATCACTCAACCTAGCTAAAACTCACTAAAACACTTCAAAATAAAATAGCTTGTATTCCATTTCATCTAAAATTCTCTATACACCGCTGTCACTAATATTAGAAGAGTTTTATTCAATCGCTGGCCAATTATTGCGGGTAGTTTTAGTAGGTACCAAATAAGTGGCGACTTTATTTACTTAAAACTACCTGCAAATTTAATAAAAACATCTAATTTTAGTGTTGTTATTGATAACTGTCATACTCAATAATTGCTTTATCGTAACCGTACAAGAACTTATATTGCTTAACTTACTTTCCAGAATTTTTGTTTAGTTTAGTTGAACAGGCGAATTACTACCAATGTGTATTTAATATAATTTATCACAGTGATCTAAAATAGGGTAGATACCCGATCGGCCGCTGGAAAACGGGACCGTCAAAACAAGGCATATGCCTTATTTTGCTCTCAGTCGCGTGTGACCGCACCAATTGTGTGACGTGCTACGATGCCGAACTCAGAATCCAAAAAGTGATAGTTGAAAATGTCACACAAATGTTTTACAACGCTATTGCTAGTGTTTTAAGGTTCATTATTAAAATGAAACAATTCTCTTGTGGACTATTTTTATATTAGCTGGAGAGTTATGAGTAAACACTGGCGAGCGGACACTTTTGAGGTTTGATTTTCATAGAGACTGTGTAGCTATAGTATATTTGATTGAGAATTTATCACGCCTATTTTCAGTAGTGTGTTAGTATAAAATGATGATGAAATGAATATATAACGATTACAGATATTTGCGTCAGAGACTGCTGAGCCGGGAAGCATTAAACCGAGGATGGGTTCTTGATGGGTGGCCGACATCTCTAGCTCAGTGCTCACAACGTTAGTGACATAGACAACATTACTTTTGCAGCAGTACAAGTAAATTTATTTAAACTTTGGCATACATTTTTTGATTGGAAATTCTCATGAGTGACACATTATTATATAGATGTAGTATCCGGCTTTACTCAGGTAGTCGCCGCGATCTGGCAGCGTAAACTCACCTGAGGATGGGCATCGGACATGCCCGAAACCTAAGTCGAAACATTGACTATAAACGTGAGTAAAGCCGGATACTACATCTACTCATATAATAATTTGGCATACATGTATAACGTAGTCATTATAATCGTAAATTACGGTAATCATATTAGTTAATTATTTAGTATTTAAGTTATTAAATATTTATATTAGGGCTCTAGTGGACTAGCAAGTTGAATTGACGGTCGCCGTGCTTCAGTGGTCAGCGACATGACTTGTGTCTCCGGGGGCCTGGGTCCGAAGCAAACATTTGTGCGACGAGCGTAGGTGTTTGTCCCGGGTCTTGGTTCTTTGTGTGCTGTGATTGCCTGTGTCCATGCCTCCCGCGACACAGGGAATCATAGAGCAGGGGATTTAGTATAATAATAAAAAAAATTGGCAGTGGGAAGCGCACATAGCTCGAAGAACTGATGATCGTTAAGGTCGATAGGTCCTCGAATGGAGGCCGATAAGGTAGACAGACGACTTGACTAAGTTTGCAGATAATGGCTGGATGCGGGCCGCTTCCATCCGGTGCGTATGGAAATCAACGGAGAAGGCCTACGTCAAGCAATGGATGTCCAATGGTTGAGATGGTGATCATATTTTAGTATTTATTTTATCAAAGCGCATTGCCAGACGTTTGTGTGACGTGTGAATGAAATTGTCTTATAAACTCTTATTTAATTCGATAAGTAGGCATGGCAATTGTGATTGATCATCTGCCTAAAATTTTATATAACGATATTTAATAATAGAATGACTTTTTTGTCTTTTAGTTTTCGATAGAGGTGATGATGCAGACTCTGAAACAGAAGAAGAACCTCAAGAAGAACCGTTCGATGAAGACGTTGATTTGTACAACAGCGTTCTTAGGAAACTGCTGCCAGGTGAAACGTCTATCTGTCTTACGCATAAACTTAGCAGAACTAGTTTTTCATTATCATCACAATGTTTAGGAACTATTCGTTTAGTTAGAACTATAAAACTACATTCACAGACTAGGAGTTGAGCACCAGGTTCACGTAATCAGCTTAGTTACAGTCATGGGCGTCATTTATTAAAAAATAAACAGCTTATCCATTTGAAGTACAAAAGCATACGTTTTCTGAGTTTTTTTTTGTAGATAATATTAACAGGAGCCTTACTATCAGCTATGTAAAAAAAGTTGGTTGTCTGTAAAGTCGGTTTACGGACGATAGATTTACGTGATAACGTCATAATCATTTATGACTTCGACTTCGACTTTGACTTTGATTATTTTATGTAATACAAAACTCAGGTGGAACGTTACGCGGAACGTTACTATTTTTCATTTGTGTTGCTGGTATTCATCAATTTATAAAACGTTATCACGTCAAAACCATGCAAGTTCCGAGCAATTGTAAAACCTGGCTAAAACATGCCAGAGACAACAATAACCGTTCACCTTTGAGGATATCAATGTTCGAACCGTTCACCTAAAAGAGCGTGATGCCGTGGTGATGGTATGATTACACACTAAGCGGTTTAAGCCAGGTTTTAGAACAGCTCGGATCTTGCATGGTTTTTATAAAGCTGATGGTAATGCCTCTGTTCACTGGCTGCTTAAAATTGTTCGAGGAGAATGTAGGAATGTGATTCCCTCGTGTATAAATCCCCCATCGATGTTATTGACTTGGATTAATGCCATAATATGTTGAATCTGCGTTAAATGCACAATTAATATATTTAATAAACGCGATCGAAACTGTGCTTCCACGAAGAGTAGGTTTTATAAATGTCATTACTATGTCGATAGTTTTTTTTTTTTTTTACATATTATAAGTTCGCGTTTGACAACTGTCTCACCTGATGTTAAGTGATGACGTTGTCTGGGATTTAGCACGCAAACCTAGAAGGTACCTATTCACTTGCGACTTGAAGACTCCAGGATTGTACATATCGGGAAACACAGACTCGGGCAACGAGTTCCATTCCTTGGCAGTTCATCGCAGCTATAGGACGTCCACTGCTGGACTTATGCCTCCCCATATAGGGGGATTTACCATACTCGCCACGCTTGGCAGACGGGTTGGCGAGCGCAGTATGGTTTCCTATCCTCAGAAGGCGCTGCTGCCCACCTCCTGGTATATGGTCCCTTAACCGACTCTTACGGCACCCACGGGAAGAGATGGGGGAGTACTATTCTAGGCCGGTACCACCACGGCACACGCACTCCTTGGCAGTACGCATTAAGAAAGTGGAAGCATAACGCTTCGTGCGTATAGGTGGTATATCTACCATATAGCGATGGCGAATTGCCGTACGTCGAGTAGACCGATGATAGAAAGGGGATGGTGGAATCAGATTGTGTAATTCCAGTGCACATTCTCCGAAATGCACCCGATAGAAAACCGATAGGCTTGCAAGTTCCATTATTATCACCAATCAACCCGCCAAGTAGTGTGTGAAACAACATTTTCACGTGAGAAGTGAATTTCACTGTGCAAGTGTGTGGTGGTAGAAAGAAACACTACATAACATAACATTATATTTTAAAACATTACTATTATGGTTATTTATGTTCTGTTGTTGTTTTTATTGTTTGTTTCTTTTTTTTCTAAATCACTTGTGCGTTTGTGATGCCAGTCAATGAGTTCCTACTGAAAATCAGCGCGAAGGTTGTCAAACCTTCGCATAACGCTGAGTAGGGACTCATTTCTGGCATTACGCAACACTACAAATAAAACTATTTAGTTTTTAGCTTAGATAGGTTATTTTTTGGTCAAATCTTACAATTATCCATATCTATCATATCTTAAATGTTGTTTTGTCTTCCCGTAATGTTATAAACTTATAAGTTAAATGTATGTATGACCTAAATGTGTTTTTCTTTTTGTTTGATATGTAGTGTTGTTGTCAGGAATAAATAATTTTCTTTCTTTCTTTCTTTTATTAGGTTAGTTTACTGCGATTTGTAGTTTCATGAAATGTTCTCTCCAGAACAATGTCGAAGTGATTAACAGTTCTATATGTTTGTTTTGAATGTTTTTTTATGCTGTACAGATTTGCCGTTTGACCGCTATCTCACTTGATAGTCAGTGACGATATGGTCGAAGGTGTTATCACGCTAGACCTAGAAGGCTTACTGGCTCTCAAGGACTGCTGCCTGAACACACTATGTGTTTGGTGACAGTTTTTCAATCTTGAGGGTGGTAGCTAGCCAGGCGGGTATTCGAAAGTACCCTACCACCATGCTGGGAATTTGATAACGGTGTTACTTTCACCGGAAGCTCAAGCTGTTGTTGGGGATCGAACCAGTGTCTGTCAGTTTGACAGGCGACGCTCCCCCCGCTGAACTATCAACGCTTGTGTTAGATATACATTTTCTTACGGGATTTTAATGATACATACATTGATAGCACACTCAAAATTTTACTTTTTATCTTTGATATCATTCAC
Organism: Apeira syringaria; assembly: GCA_934044485.1. Classification (NCBI taxonomy): domain Eukaryota; kingdom Metazoa; phylum Arthropoda; class Insecta; order Lepidoptera; family Geometridae; genus Apeira; species Apeira syringaria. Next base: position 6,948,526 of record OW203678.1, read on the forward strand.
TTAGAACCGGCTCATCACGTGTTATTTAATGAAAATGTTCTCCCCAAAACAATTTCGAACTGAATTTAGTTCTAAACGTTTGTTTCTGAATGTAACTATACACTTAAGTAATTTGGTAGATTCTCTCTCTAATGGTCCAATCTTGATTTCAGACATAGTGGTCTCGTTGGAGGCTACAGACGATTACATTTGCGAGAAGGCCATGCGCCAACCAGAAGGTGACGCGCGTTTAGATGAAGAGACAGTTCTCAAGCGTCTGAGCGAATTCCGTGTGAGCGACTCTCGTGACGTCAGTCCATTAAACTTCTTCGATGAACTGGACATACATCCTCTTGTCGTCCCGGTGAAGGAGCATACCGATTATGAGATGAAGGGGGCGTACTCCGCGGTCGCACTTAGAATGGGACGTCCCTGTCGATATGCAAAACTTATTGGTGAGTTAGGAAACAAAACTTATTTTAAAAATTGAAAGAAAGAAAGAAGAGAAGAAAGAAAAAAAATGTTATTTGTGACGTTACACAAAACTTTAATAACATTAAATATAAAAAAAAAACAATAAGCATAACAAATAATAACAATACACAACACATACAGGGGCCTAAGTCTACTATTCAATATGGCAATATGATCGGCTCACAATTGGTGAATTTGACAGCTTTGGTAGTCCGCTATTTTTAATTCGTCCATATTGAATCAATCTTGATCAAATTCTAAATTCAATGACACAGCGCGTTATTTCCGCAGTCTGCTATTACATTAAATGTCAAATGCCCTACTAAATCGACATAGGCCGAGCATAGATTCAACATAGACTCAGGCTGCTATGGCGTAGCAGACTATTCTTCTTATTGGCATCGGCTCGGCCTCGCAACATACTGAATATGAAATTTGAAGTAGTAGACTTGATACTATGCAAGTTCTTTTTGTTATTTTTAAACCCGCCGATGGCCTCATCAAGGGTATAAGGGAGCCTATACACTGTGACTTCACCTTTAGCTATCCAAGTTATTTAGTAATAACTTATTTGCCCCTGAAAATTTACTACAGCTCCTACAACCATATAGATTTCAATTGCAAATGTATCCTTGTGTTACAAAGTCAATTTGATACATATCTAATTTAATACAAAAAAAAATTAGTGCGTTATATCTATAGCCTTTCATCACTATCTCACTTGATGGTCAGTGACGAATGTAGTCGAAAACGTTATCGCGCTAAACCTAGAAACCTTACTGATCTGCTGCCTGAACGCACTATATGCTTGGTGACAATTTTTCAAACTTGAAGGTAGCTAGCCTGACGGGTACTCGAAAGTACCCTCATCATGCAAAAATAAAGACGTGTAAATAAAAACGCTACCGAAATGAATATAAATAATGGCATGGCTGTCATCAAAGGCCAGCAATATCGTCGGAGAAACTGGTGTATAATTGCTGCTCTTTTGTTTTTGAAGCCAGACTCGTCCTCAAGCAGCTTTTGCTAAACCGCTGTTAATATGACGTGTGTAATAGTTTAATATGTAGTTTTTGTTGGACAAACAAGGGCCAGTCAAGTTTTTTTAAGTGATACTTTCAGTTGCGGCTTCTTCTAAGATATAATCAAAAGAGATAACGTACAAGTAAAATGGTACTTTATTGACTGGCCGGTTGGCGCAGTTGGTAGCACTCTGCCTTCTGAGCCGTTGGTTCCGGGTTCGATTCCCGGACAGGTCAAACATTTGTGTGCATGAACATGTTTGTTCGACCTGTGTCTGGGTCTGTATATGTATATAAGTATATATATATCAGTCATCAGGTTACCATAGCACAGGCTCTGCCTAGTTGGGACCTGAAGACCTTGTGTGAATGTTAATAAATAAATAATAAAAATCAATAATGAAATAATAACATATATACTCAAGCCAACCAACATATCCCTTGGACCACCAAGGTCTTGAATCAACAAGACGAACTCATGACCTTATAAAGGTCCTACGAGAACTCTGGTGGTAGCTCCAAAAAGTTTTTATTTAAACTATGAGAGAACCGTATGCCCAGAGGGAGACGTCTCTGTACCTAAGAATATTTGCATGTTATAATGTCCCCGTACTAAAGTAGGTTCTTGGTCTATTTTTGATATTTTTGAAAAAATGCTGTACTATTTGTAGAACATATCGAGGCGGCTGAAAAGAAGGAAAGAGAGGAGCTGGAAACTTTACGCGTCAAAGAAGAGAACGCCATTAGGGAGATGGAGAAAAAGTTAAAAGAAGAACGCGAAGAGAAAATGGAATACTGGGTAAGACTGATCTCGAAGAGTATTGTTTACATGTAGGTACCTAAGTTGATAACTAGTATGGGTACCTACAGCTTGTCTCCCGACAAAGGCCTCCTCTAGAGATTTCCACTTAGTCCTATCCTTTGCTGTGCGAGTCCATATTCGACCAGCTATTTTCACAATGTCGTCCTCCCATCTCTTAGTCTGTCTACCTCTGTTCCTTGTACTGCCTCGTGGATACCATTCTGTTAGTATTTTATTCCATTTTCCTTCTCATCCCTTATCATATGTCCTGCCCAACGCCATTTTAGTTGTTTGTATGTCACCTTACATACTAAACCTTAGGCATACTTTTTTATTGTATTTATGTAAATGGAAGATAGCAGCAATAAAGACTTTATTATTATTATTCTGGGTACCTACCAACTATGTGTTGAGCTGTGTAATTAAGCATTTACCAATTTCTTTGCGAGTACTCAGCAACCCATTTCGTCTCTTTATTATTATTTTCCTCGTACGAGAGAAAAAAGTACTAGAAATACGAACTTCCTTCGAAAGACTGCACCGGTCTGCTTTGTGTGTCTTTCTTGGTGACGTGGAAGATAATAATGATAAAGATATTATATTGTATTCGTTCTTTTATTTTCTGTATGCCTTAAATGTAATTGTTACAAAAAAAAAAGAAGACCCAGTTTGATCCTTTCATTTGCGGGAAATTATTTTTTCTTAAATTATGAATCACATATTGTTTTTTTACCTGAAAGGTGTTGGGCTTTAAAAAGGTTTTATGATCAAAGCAGCAAGCTATCCCTGCATATTTTAAGCCGGGCTGAGGCAAGAGGCCTATAAATTAGACCTATATTATACCTACATATATATATGCGTATTTTTTAAAACTTAGTGTCGAATCAGCCGGTTTAAAATTTTTACCTAAAAAATTGAACCGACTTCAACACTCAAAAGTGTGAAATAATTTGTTCAAGTCGGTACCATGGTAGTTCAAAAAGTAACTATGTATTATCCAAATATTGTGATCACGGTACCGACTTCAACAAGTTATTTCACACATATGAGTGTTGAAGTCTGTTCAATTTTGTGGTAATAATTGTTTTATTTTTTTCGTTATTTTGTTACTATAGCTGGAAGAGCCCAAAAAAAACAATTTACCACAATTTCATGTTGTTGATAGTGTTAAAATTACCGTTCAAAAACAAATCAACACAATTTCAAATATTGTTGATTAGTCACACTCAGTATCAGAGAAGACGCCGCGGAGGAGAGTTCTACGCTCTTGTCGCCGCTCGGACCTGAACCACTGAAGATGTCGACCGCAGTGATCGACGAAACTTCTGGAACACCAGTTTCACATAGACCACAGCCAAACAGCCCGGAAGCAATACATACAACATGCAACACCGGCCGTGAAAGCCTTAGAGTTTACATTGTTGATTGTGTTAAAATGTACACCTTTTCAGTCGGAGTTATTCTCGCTGGTCCGTGAAGAAGAAGAGGCTGCGCTGGCGGCGGCCGGCGAGCCAATGCGCAACTACCTCGTCCACCACATATTCCCAACACTCACGCCTGCCTTACTCGAAATCGCCAAACTTAGACCGGATGATCCCATTGACTACCTCGTTAGTGATATTCTTTCCTATATCTATGTATAACAGAAGCGATGAAAGCTCAGAGCGTCGGCTGTCAAACTGACGGACACTGGCTCGACTCCCGATACCCGCCTGGTTAGCTACTACCCTCAAGCTGTCATCAAACACATAGTAGTTCAGTTCAAATATTTGAAGGAAAAAATATTTTCCTTGAAATATTTGAACTGAAGTTCTGCCTAGCATGTTAATGCGATACACAATAAAATCTCTTAAATAAGGGTAGGGTGCCTTCGTTTGATACGATATCAACTGTAATGTTGGTCTATCAGTCCTATTAATTAATTGTTCATACAATTAAAGGTAGATGGCGCTAATAACATCCCCGCAAGATGTTACTAAGGAAGGAAATAATTCGGCCCTAGTGATATGGGCTGCTATAGCTTAGTTGGACAAAGCGACAGGACGGTATTTTGTAGTCGTGCATTCACTAGCAGCCGAATTTTTTCCTTCAAGTATTTGAACTGAAGTTCTGCCTAGCATGATGTTAATGCGATACACGATAAAATCTCTTAAACACATAGTAGTGTTTGGTGACAGTTTGAGGGTGGTAGCTAGCTTTCGGGCAGCAGTCCTTGAGAGCCAGTAAGCATTCTAGGTCTAGCGTGATAACATCTTCGACCACATCAAGAAAGATAGTGGTCAAACGCTATATCTATACAGTATAAAAAAAGACTAGGACGCACGTGGTAAATACTGGAAAATTACCCTCCGACCAGCTTCGTACTTATTAACTTCTTCTGTTCGTTCTGTTTATAATTTATACTGAGTAATGATACATACATACATAAATTAACGCCTCTTTTTCGCAAGACTAGGCAGAGACTACAACCTTCGAATTGCTATGAACCCGACACAGTTCCTATGTTTCATCCATGCTGATCAGACCATTCATAGAAAAGCGTCGGTTTAGAATACTCTAACCTGGCTCTTTCTTAGAGTTTCTGAATTAATACTGCATTTATTCTGCTTTCATAATTTCTGCTACACCCAAATTTCACTACCATACTTTATTGTTGGAACCAACACTCCTCTATGCACAGCCAAGCGTTGTCTTGGACACCTACTGACTGTTCAATTAGCACGCTCCATACCCCCATTTACTGTTATCTCAATAACATTTTTATAATTGTAATGTAACAAACCGACTAGGACTCACGTGGTAAACACTGGGAAATTACTCTCCGACCAGTTTCGAACTTATTTGCAGTTCTTCATCTGGGAGTTATGATCGTGCCAGGCGGCGAGCGCGAGCCTCAGCACGTAACTGCCGTTGAGACGGTTGCGCTGCATCAGTCAAATTGTCCCGGTGCGCACTGTCACTTGAGTCATTGTCACTGAAAGTGTCATTGTCACTGTCACTTTGGTGATGATGATGATGGTAGGAGTCGGTTTGTTACATTACAATTAAGGAAGAAACTCGAGATAGTTTTCAGACTTAAACATTTTTATACTTTCCATCTTTTGTAAACATTGGCCTCAAATAAAAAACCTCTGTCACTTGTGTAGAACAAGTTTTTATACCTTCAATCATAACATTACATTCTGTCATTTCGTCATCTCCCTAAAACACTATTAACTTCATCTTGCTAACATTGTTGTTGCTTCATATTATATCCTTTAGCACTTTTTGATGTCTACAAAATGTCTTCTCCCATTACGTTACAGGCTGAATATCTATTTAAATTGAACCCGTGCGGTAAAATGCTCGAACCGGGCTACAATTTAGAGGGCGAGCGTTTCTTAGGCAAGATCAAGATCCTGGACGAGTCCCTCCAGAACTTGGACATCAAAATGGATCCTCTGGTGCCCCCGGAGGCCGAGGTTGAACACCCGAACGCGTCGAAGCGGAAGATCAATAGCATGAGTGCTATGTAAATTATATTATTATGAAATTTTAACGAGTTTTGTTTGAGTTACAACTTTTAGATTTTATGAAGGTTACGTATTCTTGTAATAGTGTTGGATATTTAGTTGAAACTATGGTTTAAATTACGTATATTAGTGCAGTAATATGCGAACTGGTTTCGTGACTTTCTGAATCACTTTTCATCGAAAGCATGCACTCGGCCGAGTGATGGTAATGTCGCTATGGTACCTCGCATAGAGGGATGGAACTAGATTTATCAATTTACTATCTGTTATGTAATTATGATTATTATGGTTACCGTTATAATAAACTATGATTTTTGTTATATTAAACCGAGAAATTGCGTCTAAATTGAATTTAGTGAGTACCAGTGCCGGACTAAGTCAGTGCAGGGCATGTATCAAAACTCTATCAAAGAGCCCCTTGGTTGCTTCTACCAAATTCGATAAATAAAACTCAACGTTTCATTTTAATTTGTTTTTTTAAAATATTACATACGATATTAACGGATTTATTTAATGAGGCGGTTTCGAAAAAAAAAACGAACCTAAAAGTAATAAAAGTACCCCATAGATGGCGCTATATAGTTTTTTTAAATAGTTCTTTCGCTGTCAAGGTATCAATGACAAAGTCATTGGAATTTAATGAAATCTGTGTTTCTGATTATTTATCATCGTATTTGTATTGAATAATTATAATTTTATACAGAAATAAAACAGACTTTCAAAAATAAAACTGTTACAAACTGGATATAATTTGAGAAAAAATATAAATAATATACTGTTCATATCGACTCATCTAAGTAATGATATTCAATATAATTATATTAAAGTGAGGTTATTAAGACATTTTTGGCTCATTGTGTCCTTTAACTTTTTTAAGCATATTTTAATCTTGATAAAGATAGTTTACCGCGGGAGTTGGTAATGAAAGATAAAATTGTAAAAAGCATATTCAGCGTTCCGGAAACAAGATTGTAAATAATTATTTAGTAAAGGCTTGTAAAATTGCAGTTCCAATGCCATTCGTACTTCTTGGATAAAGCCAGCCATACCAGAATTGTATTGTACACTAGCTGCGCCCCGCGGTGCTACCGCGGTTAAATGGTACGTGGTATTTACTGATTTGTGTCACGTTACCCTACGGGAACAGGCAATATTGTCGGACTAAATTTGAAAAAAATATTTCATGTACATCCGATCAGCTGTTTCAGCGTGGAGAAGTAACAAACATGCAAACGACAAACTTTCGCCTTTATAATATTAGTGTAATAGTGTGATGATTTAAAAAAAAAAATTTCAGGCTTCGATATTATTATGATACGTACAAAAAGGCTTGGTGCGCGGGGCCCCTCAAATGTGCGAGGCCCGTAGCATTTGCTACTCTTGCTACTAATCTGCTACTGGAAAATTTCTTTGTTACCATGAATAATTCAATGACTATCAATATTATGTTGCTACATTTTTTTTATAAACGCTAGATCGAGTGGATAAGCTCATGTTTGAAGCAAATTGCTCGGTTACGTGTCCATAATGCCTGGGGCGAACTCAACGCTTAATTTGTTTAATTCTATCGAGCAGCTACGTGATATCGATCAATATTTGTGTAAATGGCAGGTAAGTCTCTTGTCTCCACTGTAAGCGATACAATGATTTTTTAACCTCCGGCGACGTAAAGTAGTGCGTAGTTATGCTTATGCTAAATCATTCCGATTATGAGCAACTACTGTCTAGACGAGTCTACAGGCTGCCACTTCCTACTGTCACGTCTCAACTGGCCCGTAGAAGCCCAGCCTTCGCTCACGCTAACACGTACAACCAAGTTTGCAAAAATTGCTCTATTAAAGGATGTAATGTTCAGGCTCGTAAAAAGATAATCCATAACTGGCTTAGGACCTTATCATATAATGAAACAGAAAAGTTAATATGATTCCCTTCAGGGTAGCCACAGAAATCTAGCTCACATATACCTATTTTCACTTTCACACACAATTACAATGCTCACAAACGTAAAAGTACATAATCTTAATTTTTATATTTTTCTATGTACTGAAGTAGGTAACCTTATTCATCCCCACGCAGATATACACACTCACTCACTTTTCCTGCACACACTAACCCACAAACACATACCACACTTCCTCCCGCAGTCAAATATCAAAGAAATGTAAATGTAAATTGTTATTTAGTTCATGTTCGAACACAGTTATTGTCAAAACTTTGAGTATTTAATAAACAAATTACGGTAGATTACTATTAGTTAATTGTACTCCGAGCCCCAAGACACAGGCTTTCGCCTAGTTTGGGTCTCAACGCTTAAAATGTTTGTAATACTGTACTCTTTGGGAAATAAAAGTTTATTATTTATTATTATTATAGTTTAGGATATGTATCTGTGACGTAGTATCGATAATGATTATATCTATTGTATTATTATTTGTTTGAGAGCTGGCTTATTTTAATAGTGTTATCGGTTATTATTTAAGAAAACGAAGAGACAAATGCATTAATCACAATGATATTATAAGGGCGAAAGTTCGTTTGTATCTTTATTACTACTTCACGCTGAAACGGCTGATTTTCATAAAATTTAAAATGAAGATAGCTTATACCCTGGAAAAACACATAGGCTACTTTCGATCCCGGAAAAAGTATCGTTCCCGTGGGATAATTGAGATAGTGGGATAACTATAGTCCATGCGAGTGAACCGCGGGGCGCAGCTATTAAAAAAAAAGAAATGAAAAGTTAAATCTAGTTATATACGCACAGCTTACATAAGCCCGTTTGGAAGATATAACTTAGTTAGATATAATACCGAAGATATGGTATTTAATATGTATTTCAAATATATTCCAAAATTTACACAAGTTTTAAAATAAATGTGTCTTACGAAACACAATTTCGCAAATCAAACTCGAAACTTATCGTCCTACAGACTGCGCCATTTTACTGCTGATATGTCAACGCTACAAAAAAGCTATCACTAATTCAACAGAAAAATAACTTGTGCTCATGTCTCTGTCCGCAGTTACAACTTACCTAGGTTTACATTATTGGATTGAGTGAAATATTTGTAAATACATAGGTGAGTATAATAGGTATATTAATGACAAACAACCTAATAGCAGGGTTATTACCAGTCACGTGTCATGACACGCGAGGGGTGGTCGATAGGTAATTGTGTATCCACTTGCGTGATTTCATCAATGCCAGTTTGAATGTAGGCAAATAATAACGTGTAACAATGTGACAGCAGCATGAAAGCTCTTGGGCTTTATTTTCTTCTGATTTAGGTTACGTTATGTTCTCGTCTCAGCGCTTAGAAAAAAGGTATTATGAGAGTATACCCTGAAGGGCATAAAAACACTCGTAGGAGGTTAGAGAAAAGTCAGGATGATGTCTCCGGAATGGCGCTGTTTGCGGCGAGTCTTCGACACCAGACAACGGAATTTTTCAACAACTCTACATTGCACGGTGTTCGATATATTGCTGAAAAAGAACGACCTTTTTGTGAAAAGTAAGTGAAATTCTCTGATTGATCATAAGCACAACAAATCTATTTTAAAGGTAAAGGTTAAAGAATTGTAACTTGTTGCAGGTTTATGTGGTTCAGTTTTACAGCAATAGGCGCTGTTACGACTTGTATTATTATAGTAAGTTTGTGGGAGAAGTTTCAAACCAATCCCACTATTACCGGTAAGAATCATATTATTTTTTTACATATTTTAGGCTTGCGTTCGACAATTACTGTCTCACCTAATACAAATACAAATACATTTATTCCTTAAATAGTGCACTTTTTACATGCTTAAACTACTTACAATTATAAACTATGACTACAATGCTGCGTATGACATTCACATATGTACATATACAAATATTTAAAAAAAAGGTTTAGGTAGGTGTCAAGCAAGTCACTCTAGCCCCCACACTAGGATACCCTGTGTTGTGGGTGGCTAGTCTCTTCCATGTACTATAAATATATAAATAATGTTAGGTAATAAGTAACTAAATAGTAATAACTAACTAAATTTTAGTGTTGTTAACATATTATATCACAAAAAAAGAAAAAAAATTGAAAATACACAAAATACAATTACAATACAATGCTACTAATACAATGCGTGGCTGTGTGAGTGAGCTGTGAATACGGAGAATTTAGGTCAGATAAGGCTGGGTTTACAATAAGTGCGAATGGAACTTTGGAACTAAGTAGGTATGATATTAAGTAGGCCTGATGTTAAGTGATTAAATGTAGGTTTATTTTTTCGGTGTCACTGTTATCATCATTACTTTCACAACTTCTTTCAATCATAGAGTATGTTAAATAACTATTTCTCAGAAAAACCGCAAGTTTACATTTAATGGTAAGGTCAGTTTATTATTTTTGCTAAATATTTGGAAATTTAAGGCTTGGACACAGACTTCCATAACTGGGACGTTCCATTTCCTGCTGTGACGATGTGCGATTTGAATCCAGTCGATGAAGACTTGATGCAAGAATACATAGAAAGGTGGGTTTGCTTCTACAATTGACATATGCATATATAATATCTTTTTTTAAATTTAAATTGCTATTTATGTTGGAACTGGCCATTTATTAGGTACCTCATACAATGATATTATATATGAGGTAGATGTCGCACAAGCGCGCGGTAATCTGAGGCGGCAAAATTAAGTCAATTGTAGTAATTTTCATTACGACGCGTATTTCAAGCGCATGTCTAAACATATAGTATATATTACTATCCTTTTCTATATTATTTGTACCGTATTATCTGTCGCAGTAAGCATGTTTATGTCGTAAAGGAACAAAATCTGAGCACCGCGCAGTATGAATATACGTCATCTTTAGTAGAACATCATTGACCTCATAGCTTTATAAGACTTGATGATGGTAGTACGTACCTAAGTAATGACATGCTGGCTTGTAGATATACCCTATATTGATACGATAATGGCTGGATAGGTTTTAAGAACTATTTGCGATAATAACAATTTATATTCTATGAAAAGAGCCATCATCTTCGTTGATGTTTAAAAACGTTATCTCTTACATAATTAACATTATATATATGAAGAATAAAAAAATAAATAACTATAAAAAACTAACTACGTAAAAAAATACAGTATAATAAAGAAAAGTATAAAGAGAATTAGAGACCTTGGCCTAGCAGTCAGTGGGTTTAACCGTCATGTAGTTACTCTTACTTAAGTAGTAAATAAAATATATGTTTATACACAGTGTGTGGGGCTCAGAGCCTCCTGAAAAAGCGGCAGAGTTTCTACAATGGCTCGCGACTTTGAGCTACACTTCGATCACAGAACACGCTTCTGTTTTTGCATCGGACAAAGATCTGGTAGGACCGAGTGAAACAGACCCCACTGCGCCCGCTGCTGATCCTAAGGATGCCGTGTTTAAGGTTAGATGTAATAATTGTCTGCGCAGCATAGAACACCCACCGACAAGGTGGACAGACAACCTGACTAAGATCGCAGGTAAGGGTTGTATGCCGGCCGCTTCCAACCGATACTTATGGAAGTCAATGGGGGACGCCTATGTCCGGCAACGAACGTCCTATGACTGAGATGATGATGATAATAATTGTTATTGACCAGGAGCTGGTCGCTCACCAGTCGAGGAAGGTTTTTTCTGGATATTTCTTGTTATGTTTCAACCGCTAGTTGCGCTTCTCTGTTCGAAATGCGATTGAATACCCTCTTGCCCGTGGTGGTACCGGCCTAGAATAGTAGTCCCCCATCTCTTCCCGTGGGTGCCGTAAGAGTCGGCTAAGGGACCACGTACCAGAAGGTGGGCAGCAGCGCCTTCTGAGCATCGGAAATCATACTGCGCTCGCCAACCCGCCTGCCAAGCGTGGCGAGTATTGGCAATTCCCCCCAATTGGAGGAGGCATTTGTCCAACAGTGGACACCCAATGGCTGAGATGAACCCTCTTGCCCTATGTAAAGAACATTCACAACAAGGTGTATAGGTTTCGATGATTTTAGAATTTATTGTAAATACAGTGCAACCTTAATATAACGTACCTCAATATAACGACTTCCTCGATTTAACAAATTCTTCGTAATCCCCTTGAATTGTCCATAAGAGTCAATATAAAATATACCTTTACATTGCGAACATTCTTTGCGTACAACCTCTTTATAACGAATTTTCAACTATCAAGAAAAAGTATTCATACCTCTAATTAACGAATTTTGCCAACCCAAAACCTTTATATAAAGTTTCCACCAATAATATAACTCTTAATCTTATAATGTGATTCATGTCTCGACATGTTTCGACACGCTTTTGTTTGTAAAGTCCTCTTTATAACGAATTTTAGACCAATCTAACCTCAACATAACAAACCTCAGTTAAACGAATTACTTGATATTACGAATATTTTCTTTTTCCCCTCCGATTTGTTATATCGAGGTTGCACTGTATATTGTATACCTATGTCAACAGACATATAGTCACAAAATTATTAGTACATACCTACGCGAGTAGGGTTTCTACCTTATGTCATAGTTATTGGCATTTGACGAATTGCAGTATATATTACAAGCTTCAAATTTGAACCTAAAAGTCATTCATATACTTCACTAGCTGCGCCCCGCGGTTTTACCCGCGTGGTGATGGTTGATGAAAGTACCTATATATGCCTATAATTTAATCCAAATCCGATTTACCCGCGTTGTGATAAAAAGGGTGATGATTAAAATAATCCTATTGTTAATACAGGGTATGACCTATCTCCATACTCCATACATCCAAATCCATCCAGCCGTTTAGGCGTGAAAGAGTACGAAGCATCCACACACCCACACTCACAAACTTTCACCTCCTACTAATATTATAAATGCGAAAGTTTGTGTGTATGCGTGTATGTTTGTTACTCCTTAACACTCAAACGCTTACACCGATTTCTATAAAATTTTATGTAGAGATAGGTTAGACCTTGGAATAACACATAGGCTACTTTCATCCCGGAAAATTTATAGAGTTCGCTGGTTTTTATTCAGTTTTAAATAATATTTTCAGATAGTAAGACACTGTGACACAATGTTTTTTGATTGCGAGTGGAAAGGTGATTCGGAAGAGTGCTGTGATCTTCTGATGCCGGTGTTCACTGAAATGGGATTCTGCTACGCTTTTAACTCGCGTCACGCCGAGAAATACTGGCCGTGGTAAGTATGGGGTGATTCTTATTAATGAATGAATAAACAACACGCACTTAGATAGGAATTATTACTTCGTCATATTATCTGTCCTATGCTACTTCCTACTGTGATATTATAAAGGCGAATGTATGTGCGTATGTTTGTAACTTCTTCACGCTCAAACGGCCACACCGATTTCGATGATATTTGGTATGCAGATAGTTACGCTGAAATGGCTGAACGGATTTTCATGAATGCTGCATTAATCCGTTAGAAAAAAAATATTGGTTGTCTGTAAAGTCGGTTTACGGACGATAGATTTACGTGATAACGTCATAATCATTTATGACTTCGACTTCTGACTTTTGACTTTTGACTTTTGACTTTTGACTTTTGACGGAAACGGAACGCTACACGGAACGTTACTATTTTTCATTTTGGCATTCATCAATTTATAAAACGTTATCACGTCAAAAACAAAAATATATCCAATCTTCTTGTCTCTTGATCAGATTATGTTGATAGGAGTTAAACTTGTACATTCATACATGAGATTCATACATTTATACATGAAATGTTTATAAAACAAAAACATATGACAATTTTGTTTTGTTTAGTGTATTTCCGATAAACTTGTTATAAGTTCCAATGAACCAATTTTCCACTGCAAGTACATAGTCAACTGTTTTTTTTTTTTTTTTTTGACGTGATAACGTTTTATAAATTGATGAGTGCCAAAATGAAAAATAGTAACGTTCTGCGTAACGTTCCACCTGAGTTTTGTATTACATAAAATAATCAAAGTCAAAGTCAAAGTCAAAGGCAAAGTCAAAGTCAAAGGCAAAGGCAAAGTCAAAGTAAGTCAAAGTCAAAGTCAGTCAAATTCAAAGTCAAAGTCATACATGATTATGTCGTTATCACGTAAATCTATCGTCCGTAAACCGACTTTACAGACAACCAATTTTTTTTTAAAGATTATAAGCTTGCGTTTGACCACTGTCTCCTTTGTTTTATTGCAAATAGCGCGTATGGTATTGTCGGTTAATTAAACCCTCAAAAGTAGTTGCAAATTGTTGTCAATAAAATGTGAAACTAAACCTATGTCATTTGTTTGTAGGCAAAGTCAAGCACAATCCGAACAGTTTATTGAAGCGTTTATTCATGAAACTGACGCCAAGTGGTCCTTCATGTTCAACTCTGATAGAAAGAACACCACGATAGACGTAAGTGTTCGTCAAAGTTTGACAGCATGCATAGATGATAAAAACTAAAAAAAAATTAAAGTATCAAAAAAGTAGTACTTAGCATTTTTTTAAATGCTAAGAACTAGATTTGTACATCTTAGCGCCTTCTGAGGATTGGAAATCATACTGCGCTCGCCAGCCCGCTTGCCAAGCGTGGCGAGTATTGGCAAATCCCCCCCACCCCTATATGGGGGAGGCATATGTCCAGCAGTGGACGCACATAGCTAAGAAGAAGAAGAAGATTTGTACATTTTTTACACATATGAAATAAAATTACCCCAAAATGAAACAGACTTGAACACTCAAAAGTGTGAACTAACTTCGGTTCCATTTCTTTTTCACCCTTATCAGTGACCTTTGCTACTCGCGGGATCAGTTTTTTATTATTATTACTATTTAATTTTATTGTCATTGTGTATGTTCACCGATTTCTTTACCCGCAATTAAAATGTCGTCAACGTATTCGTAACTTTTCAGTTATTGGTGTGTAACTCAAAAACACCTTGACGATTTCCGAAGCAACAGCTTTCAAAATAAAAAATCATCAAAATCGGATCACTCAGTCGAAAGTTCTGAGGTAACAAACATAAAAAAAAAACAAAAAAACTTACGGGTTCAATTGAGAACCTCCTCCTTTTTTGATGTCAGTTAAAAATGTTACATAAAAGTATACTTATATAAAATTAGGCAAAAAGCAATTGATTATTAATTAGTTGACTAGCCGATTGGCTCAGTTGGTAGCACTCTGCCCTCTGAGCCGCTGGTCCCGGGTTCGATTCCCGGACAGGTCAAACATTTGTGTGCATGAACATGTCTGTTTGACCTGTGTCTGGGTGTGTATATATATATATGTATATATCAGTCATCAGGTTGCCATAGTACAGGCTCTGCCTAGTTTGGGACCTGAAGATCTTGTGTGAATGTTAAAAAAAAAAAAAAATATATATAAACCGTACCTCAAATGGTTCTCACAGATTTATTCTAGCTTCGCGTTATAGTTTTCTATTCATCATCAAGTCCGTGTCTACACCCTAGTGTATTGTGTGATTAAGGGATTTAGTGCCGTCCTCTTGTGTTCAAGTAATGATGATATTTAAGTTGAAGATTTACCAAATGTGAGATAAAACAATCCTACAGTGCTTAATAAGTTTAACCAAGCGCAGACCGAAGCTTGGTCATAAACAATTTCATTTTTTTTTTTTCTGACAAAGTTTTTTTCTATTTGTCTGTTAGATTTATATCCATTCAACGGAAGAGATGGCCGGCTTGGAGCAAAGCGCCCAACACTCTTGGGACCGCCGTGTAGACAAAGTGTCTTTCTCGGTAAAGCATACGTACACCACGGAAGATGCGAGACAACTGTCCGTGAAGCAGAGGCGCTGTGTGTTCGCGGACGAACAGAAGTTGGAGACTTCAGCCATCTATACATACACAGCGTGTATGAGGCAGTGCAGGATGCAACGGAGTAGGGCGTACTGCAAGTGCGTGCCGCATTTCTATCCTACTCTAAGTGAGTATTATTTAGGTGCATTTGAGCTGAGCAGATAGAAAGAAAGAAAGAAAATGATTTATTTCTGACATAACAACTACATTTAAAACAAGAGAAAGGCACATTTAGGTTTTACATAGACATAACTTACAAGTAAAAAACATTTAAGAAAGACGAAAAAACACTAAAATAATACTGCTAATAAAATACTAATTTTACGTAGTGATGTCTGAAATGGTCTGAGCTCAGCATGTGCTGCAGACGAGTCTGCAGCGCTGATTTTCAGCACAGACCTTAGTGACGCAGGGACAACAGTCCAGCACAACATTAAATTAATAATAATAGTGAATTAAAGTATGCATAAGTAAGTACGTATGCCTCCCCCTATAGGGGGGAGGTATACGTCCAGCAGTGGACGCACATGGCTGAGAAAAAAAAAGCAATGAACTATAAGTCAAAAACAATGAAGTTTACTACGCATCATTACTTACAATAGATGGTCATAAACTAATTACATCATTTTTCATTTACCGACTTACTCCGAAACAAAAAGAATTCGTTTACCGAATTAAAATTAATTGAACAAAATTTTACAAATTTAAAGATTATAACTACTCGTATGGATAGGTACTACTACTACATAGGAAATACACAAAACAGCCCATTAAATTTAAACTTAGGCCAGACCAGGAAGTTGTTTATGACAAATAGGTACAACCAACATTTGAAAATGATTGTAGTCATAGATATATAGATAGATACTTACAATTCCGTTATGGCATGCACATGTAGTTCCTGTTTAGAAATCATCATCAGCCTGTATCCGTCCACTGCTGACATAAGCCTCCCCCAGTACGCGCCACTGAGCTCGATTATCAGCTCTGCTCATCCAGTGACCTAGTACTCATACTTTACGTATGTTTCAACAAAGAAATTGCATTCCGGGTAAAGCTTTGTGTCGATTAAAATGCGTGCGAGATTGGGGAGCTCTTTGGCGGAGGCCTATGTCCAGGAGTGGACGTCCTATGGCTGAGATGAAGATGATGAGTCGATTAACTAAATCCTGGTTTGTGAATCCGCAGACGGTTACAGACAGTGTACAGTGAGGGAACTGGAGTGTGTGGCGCAGCACGCGGCTCTTATCACGGACGTGACGCAGTGCGGCTGTGAGTTAGGCTGCACGCACACTGTCTACGAAGTTGAAAAGCTCTCAGATGTCGAGTGAGTACCCAAACTGCATTATTACAAAAAAAAATTTTTAACCACAAATGCAACCGACTTTAACACTCAAAAGTGTGAAATAACTTGTTGAAGTCGGTACCATGATAGTTCACACAAAAGTAACTATCATCACAATATTGTGCTCATGGTACCGACTTCGACAAGTTATTTCACACTTTTGAGTGTTGAAGTCGGTTGCATTTTTTGTTAAAAAAATTTGTTTTTCACCCTTTTCAGTGACCTTTGCTACTCACGGGATCAATTGTCATTGTGTGTTCTCCGATGTCTTCAACCGCGACAATGACATCATCAAGATACGCGTAGCACTTTTCAGTTGTTAGAGTATAACTCAAAAACCGCTTGTCCGATTTTGATGAAATTTAAATGGGACCACCACGGAAGTATACTCTATCTAACAAAAAAAAATTTATCAAAATCGGTTCATAAACGACGAAGTTATCCGCGAACACACATAAAAAAAAAACATAAATACGGTCGAATTGAGTAACCGCCTTTTTTGAAGTCGTTTAAAAACGTGCTCTAAGTGAGGATTTAAGCATGGCCTACAAAGTCAGAGTTTGTAGGTACTAAGGTACTAAATTGGTCCTTGACTATTATTACAAATCGTCGACTAATCAAAACTAGTTAATAGCAAATATCGTCCATGGTCTACTATTAATAATTTCTCGAGTAAAATTGAAAATTGACTCTTAAATTCAAGATGGCCGATGACGCAATGAGTCTGGTAGAACTTAAATTTAGAAGCCAGAGACCCCCCAAAAAGAATGCCGAAGAAAAATTGCAGTTAAAATTTTTCGCAATGTTGGCCCCTTTTTTGAGCTAAATTGACTGGGCTACTTGGGATGTTTTTGATTTGACAGTTCTTTATAAAGCTCAGTCTCTCACAAAAACTACCATCGCAAATATATCGCAGAGCACCAAAAAAAAATTTACTTAACAAACTGTCACACAGAAAATCGATAGTTTGTATACTGTATGCGCTATTAAATTAGTATATGGAGACGATAGGAACGATTTGACGATGACTGGCCGGTTGGCGCAGTTGGTAGCACTCTGCCTTCTGAGCCGCTGGTCCCGGGTTCGATTCCCGGACAGGTCAAACATTTGTGTTTATGAACATGTCTGTTTGACCTGTGTCTGGGTGTGTATATGTATAAAAAAAAAAGTATATATGTATGTATTTAAGTATATATATCACTCATCGGGTTACCATAGTACAGGCTCTGCCTAGTTTGGGACCTGAAGACCTTGTGTGAATGTTGTAATAAAAAAAATAATAATAATAATGTAATGCTAGTTATTCGTGCTCCACGTACAGTAACCTAAATTACTATTGAATAATAGTAGTGTATCAAACTGTATCATAACACCTACGACCAAATTATATGCAATCTCATACACTAGGTACTTATTATCTAATCTCATAAAATAGACAACGAAGTTTACGTAAAATTACAGCTTAATGTTTGCATTATTTGTAAACGTTTAGCGCCAAAATCCATTTGCTGGTCGCGCATGCGTGTTGCGCCGCATCCACAGACTATATGTAGAAAAATTGCATTGCAACCTCCTTCGTCCCTTGGTCCCCTCCTTGGTATCTAAAGTTAACATTTAGATACAGTTGTCATAGAAAAGCTGTATCGAAATGTAGCTTTTTAAATTTGTTTCGATATATTGTCTATAAAGACTGTCTTTCAAGTTCTGTTTTAGATTTTTCAATCTTTATACTTCAGTCTGAGATTAGATAAACATTCATATCGCCTTCATCAGCGCATCGAAGCGCAGATAATAAAATAAAATAGCCTTTTATTGCCCAAAACAATTTACAGTTTACAATGTAGTTTTTTTTTTTCCTTGAAATATATATATAACCTCGTATATATTAATCGGGCGTCCATGAAAGGATATAGGCCTCCTCCATGTTGGTCCAGGTCTTTAGGTCCCTAGCTGATCTCGGCCAAGCTATTCCTGCGATCTCGACTACATCGTCTCGCCATCTTTTTCTTTGTCGACCTCTTGATCGTGTACCGTCCCTGGGATACCAGTGCAGGATTCTTTCGCTCCATCCGGTGTCCGTGCTCCGGGCGATATGTGCTGCCCACTTCCATTTTAGTCTGCAGAGGGTCGTTACAGCGTCTATGAGCTTAGTTTTGCGTCTTATTCTACGTTTCTAACTCTGTTCATAAGTGTAAGCGCAGATCTCCCTCTCAGCCATGTGCATCCACTGCTGGACAGAAGCCTCCCCCATATAGGGGGGATTTGCCAATACTCGCCACGCTTGGCAGGCGGGTTGGCGAGCGCAGTATGATTTCCAATCCTCCGAAGGTGCTGCTGCCCACCTCCTGGTACGTGGTCCCTTAGCCGACTCTTACGGCACCCGCGGGAAGAGATGGGGGAGTACTATTCTAGGCCGGTACTACCACGGCCAGGCCGGTACTACCACGGCCCAAGCGCAGATAGCCCGGCATTTATTTCAAGAGTGGATCCTATTTCAGGAAAGCCATAGAGTCCAGTTCGGCGTCGTTAGAGACGGAGTTCGTTTCGTGGCCAATGGTGCGTTACAAGCGTGAGGTGCTCTTCGGCTGGGTGGATCTGTTAGGTAAGTCGGGGCCGTATTTAGCCCAGTGGAGGCCTAGGATATGGGGGCATTAAGGTAATGGGGCCTCTATGACCTTGGCAAAAAAAAAGTAGTTGGTTAATTTTTTTTTTTGAGTTAAGTATGTCAAGAACCCTCGGTGCGCGAGTCCGACTTGCACTTGGCCGTTTTTTATATTAATTTTGCATAAATAAGAAAATAAGAACCTCAAACGAGTGTTATTATTATTAACTAGTAAAAAAATAAAAGTACCTATAAAATCGAAATCTGTGTACCTGTTTGCGCGTGAAGGAAGAAGAGAAGTGTTTGAATGATTTGCATCTCACGCGAACAGAAATTATTTTTGGGATGAAAGTAGCCTATTTGTTAATTAAACTATCTCCATACCAAATTTCATCGAAATCGATGCAGCCGTTTGAGCGTGAAAGGGTAACAAATAAACATACATACAAACTTTCACCTTTATACTATACGTGGGATTATACATTTCGATACTTACCTACTGTTTGGTTGATCTACATGACGTATCCAAGTTTTGACGGTCGCCGTGGTCAGTGACATTGACTTCTGTGTCGTCGGGATCCTGGGTTCGAATCCCGGCAAGGGCAAACATTCGTGCGATGAGTGTAGATGTTTGCACCGGGTCTTTGGTGTTTGTGTGCTGTAATTGTATGTATCCATGCCTCCCGCGATACAGGGAATCCTAGTGCGGGGGTCTGAGTGTGAAACATATACTGGCTGGTTGGCGCAGTTTGTAGCACTCTGCCTTCTGAGCCGCTGGTCCCGGGTTCGATTCCCGGACAGGTGAAACATTTGTGTGCATGAACATGTTTGTTTGACCTGTGTCTGGGTGTGTATATGTATATAAGTATATATATATCAGTCATCAGGTTACCATAATACAGGCTCTGCCTAGTTTGGGACCTGAAGACCTTGTGTGAATGTTAATAAATAAAAAAGAAAAAAAATATATCATGATTGCTTTTTCTATGGAAAACGAACCACCTCAAGCGTATTCAAGCTTAACGCGTAACAAATGAAAAGCCTAATTTTCGCTTTTATGATATTGGTTAGGTATTATGATTGGTTACAGTGTCGTTCGGCGGCATCGCTGGCCTGTTCCTGGGATTCTCCCTTCTGTCGGGGGTGGAGCTGGTGTACTACTTCACGCTGCGCGCGTGCTGCGCTGCGGTGCGTGACGCGGACACGCTGAGGCGCGAGCGCGCGGAGCGACTGGCGCGCCCCAAGCCGCCGCATGATCTCAGCCTCGTGCCTTGGTAAGGGACCGCACCCAAGCACCCATCTATTAGACCCATTTTTACCCCCTCATAAATATAGTTTTATTTACAAGGTATGGTTTTAGGTAGACACATAAGACATAAGACGCAGAACCATATTACATGAAGATGTAAAGTATAACTCACTTTCGGAAGAAAGTGAGTCCAGGGAGGCAAATTCACCTACTCGCCCAAAACTGGAACAGCTGTGCCAACAACCCAAAGCCATGCAATAGGTACCTTCCAGGTTTGCGTGCTAAATCCTAGACAGCGTCATCACTTAACATCAGGTGAGACAGTTGTCAAACGCAAACTTATAATAGTTAAAAAAATAAAAATAAAAATGCTCCGCTATGTAAAGGAGCTGGGATGGTTAGGGTAGTTGGCGGGGGAAATGCACAATACACCCCAAGCGGGGCGTCAGTGCAGGACTGACGCCAGTCAGTATCGCCCCCAGTCCGAATAAGAATGGTTTTATTTCTTTTACAAACAGAAAAAAATAACATTTTTTAGAGAACACAATGACACGTGTCACTTAGCTCGAAAAAAAGAGATTTATTAATATTGATTAATAATCCTATTATAAATTCGAGTTTCGGTGTATGGTTGTTACCTCTTCACGCTCAAACGGCTACACGGATTTCGATGAAATTTGGTATGGAGATAGCTTATACTCTGGATTAACACATAGGCTTCTTCTACTAATATTATAAATGCGAAAGTTTGTGTGTATGTTTGGTCTCTTTTCACGCTCAAAGAGCTACACCGATTTCGATGAAATTTGGTATGGAGATAGCTTATACCCTGGATTAACACATAGGCTTATTTTCATCACCACGCGGGTACAATCGCGGGGCGCCGCTAGTAATTAATATTTATTAGTTTCGAGTAGGTACCTGCAGGGCTAGCTACCACTTGCTAGTTATATGTCAGAAACGATCGGTAGAATCTCACTATATGTGACTTCTCATCCCATGTTATAACAAGCGATCTCTCGACATAAGTACGTGGCAATTAGCATCAGTTACATTAGGTACTTTGCTCTCAATGACAGGTAGTTTTGATAGGTACTTTTGTGTTCCAGGTGGAAGCAGCCTCCATTGCCGCGCGCTGCTCAGCCTATAATGGTTCAGGCCAAGGATGATCCGCCCCATTATTCTCCGCCCCCCGGATACACGACATATTTGCCGTAAACACCATACACACTAATGATGTCGCAAATTACGGCTTTTGAGATGAATAAAATAAACGTTTTTATATTCAATTTCGTTTTATTGCATAGTAATACTAACGCATGTTAATTTATCTTCAAAAAAAGAATTTCATAAACGGTCGCCGTGGCGTTCCACCCTGGGTTCGATTCTCGGCAGGCAAACATTTGTGCGATGAGTGTAGGTGTTTGTCCGGGGTCTTGGGTGTTTGTGTGATTTGTGACTGTGATTGTGTGTCCATGCCTCCGCGACACAGGGAATCCTAGTGCGAGTGTCTAAGTGTGATAAAAAAAAGAAAAATATTCGCGAACACAATAAAATAAAACAAATACGGACGAATTGAGTAACCTAATTTTTTGTAGTCGGTTAATAATATTACAACAAACTCGTACGATGTCGGAGTAGGTACTAGTTAGGTGAGTATCTAGGTAGGTCGCGCTTCATACAGACGGTGTGACCACCAGAACATACGTTGGTGGATATACATCCATTGTGTATTCTATAAGACAGCACTTGTATGGTTCCCTTCCATTCCTTGTTTCCTTTCCGCATGCACGTATACACATATAGCCGTCCTGTTCTAATGGTCGGCTAACTCCGTAATGCAACGAAATGTGTTATCACTCTGCCGCACCGCACCGCACGGTAGTATTGTAATTCGTAAGGTGACCGCCATGCCGCTTTTCCCACCATACGTTCAGTTGTCACCAATGATATTATACGTTTATATGAGATAGATGTCGCACAAGCGCGCGGAAACTGAGGCGGCAAAATTAAGTCAATTGTAGTAATTTTGATTACAACGCCTATTTCAAGCGCAAGTCTAAACATATAGCTATCCTTTTCTATATTATTTGTACCGTATTATCTGTCGCAGTAAGCATGTTTATGTCGTAAAGGAACAAAATCTGAGCACCGCGCAGTATGAATATACGTCATCTTTAGTAGAACATCATTGGTTGTCACCATAAGTTTAGTGCATTGCTATTTGGTCTAACCGTCTATAAACAAAGTTGTGGCAATGTCATAGCCACAGTAGTTGCGGGCCGGGCGATAGCGCCCGGAAATTATAAAAAAGAAAAAAAAAAAAACCGTCTATAAAGACGCAGTCAGTGTACAATATGTAATATAAGTAATATAATATAATATATATAAAAAATACTATATTACTTTGCACTAGAGGATCCAGAGGGACAAAGGGCGCTAGGGCGCTCAAGTCAAGTTTCAAGCGATGATAGCTCAGCGGGGGCAGCGTCGCCTGTCAAACTGACAGACACTGGTTCGATCCCCAACAACAGCTTGAGCTTCCGGTGAAGGTAACACCGTTATCAAATTCCCAGCATGGTGGTAGAGTACTGGCTAGCTACCACCCTCAAGTTTGAAAAACTGTCACCAAACACATTGTGTTCAGGCAGCACTCCTTCAGAGCCAGTGAGCCTTCTAGGTCTAGCGTGATAACATCTTCGACCACATCGTCACTGACCAACAAGTGAAACGCTAGATCAGTATACGTACGCAGTATAAAATACATCAATAGAACATCCAAAATCATTCCCAGAATAAAAAAAATTGGTTGTCTGTAAAGTCGGTTTACGGACGATAGATTTACGTGATAACGTCATAATCATTTATGACTTTGACTGACTTTGACTTTAACTTTGACTTTGATTATTTTATGTAATACAAAACTCAGGTGGAACGTTACGCGGAACGTTACTATTTTTCATGAGTGTTGCTGGTATTCATCAATTTATAAAACGTTATCACGTCAAAATCCAATAGTTAAAAATTTTCGTCCGCTAAATAATTTCCAAAGTAATTCATCCTTATCGAATAATTTGTAAAAAATTAATAAACGCATCAATTATGGATTTAATAAATAAAATAAATGTGTATATATCGACATATTGATCTTCATACTTTATTAGTAAAATACCGTAAGTAATAAAACACTTGGGCGTAATTAGCACTAGTACTAGTACTACTTGTGCACGTTGTCTTTACCAGTTCAAACATAAGTACATAAGTTATTTAACCTTAGAATAAATGTTAAGATACCCACAAAAACATGGTACTATAACAATTTCGTAATATAAATTATATGTTTCAACAAAAAGCATAGACAAACCATAATAAGTTTTAGCTCAATAAGGGCCGATTTTAGATTCATAGGTAAGGAAGAAAATGATTGAAAAATCCAAGTAAAATATACAATTACATTTTTCATTAATAACTCCTTTTTTCGTGGGTTATGTTCCAATATTTCAACTAGCCCTTACTATTAATTCAAAACCGTCCCTTACGCAACCGTCACGCACATCAATCTTTCTACAATCGATTTTTCGTTATAAAGCATATTATAAGCACAGCGTAAAAAAATACACTTGCACGTCGTTATCGCGATCGACAATTGTTAATTTTTAAAAAAAAAATATTGGCTCGCGTTTAATCACTGTCTTAAATAATACTAATAATAACTTCCACGATAAAGCGTGAGTGA
This sequence comes from Apeira syringaria, assembly GCA_934044485.1. Taxonomy (NCBI): domain Eukaryota; kingdom Metazoa; phylum Arthropoda; class Insecta; order Lepidoptera; family Geometridae; genus Apeira; species Apeira syringaria. The sequence goes on from OW203678.1 coordinate 6,973,036, forward strand.
ATTTTTATATTAAATTTCTTCACGAAAAAGTAGCAGCGCGACGAAAATAATTTTAGGAAAACAATAATAAATGTGTATCGACACAAACAGTTGAACCACCGAATTAATTCAGAACAAAGTCATTAGTTGAGTCTAACACACATTGAACAGTTTGAAGAAGAAGAGTTTGCTAAAATGTCATATCATAAGTCAGATTATTTTAGATATGAGGAACAAGTCTAATAACTAAGAATGTATCGATACCGATACGTGTGTTTGAGATGGACAAGGGGCGTTTTTAGCAGTGTTACACGAGAGCTGTCAAGTACGACGATTCATTTTAATGTTCATGACTTAAAAATGTTTCAATAACTATTGGCTTGAATCATAACGAGAATTACATTTTCGTAATAGAAATAGAAAGAAAACATTACAGTGGCGTATTTTTTCATCATCATTCATATCTACTCTTTTTTATTTATTTTGTGGCTGTCAATCTCTGAGCTGTCAAAAAAAGCTCACAAAAGACTCGGAGGTGGATCAAAAGTGGCAGATAACGGTGGCATTTTTAACACATTTCATGCATCTCGAATGGTGAAAGAAAACAGTTCAAAATGCCACCTGTGCCAAAACGAACGCGGAACGTGAGCGTTTTGGGCGTTTTTATCTGTTCCATAGCCCATCTCGAACGCACTAGATATAACACAGCCGATATCAAGCAGTTCTAAAAGCGCGCGAAATGAACAACCCTTGCGACGTTGCGGCTTTCCAAGAAGATAAATATCCAAAATTAAAGAAGTTTACGCAAAAATAATTGGCCTATCCAACGAGCGTAGTTGCTTCAGAATGCCTGTTCTCAACTGCAGGCTTGATACAAAATGATTTGCGTATCCGCTGATAATTAGAACAAACCTTGTTTTCTTCACAAAAATCTACCAAAAGTAAACTTTAATTACTGACTTTATGATTCTTTTTTTAAACCTAAGTGATTTATTTTATTTCAAAGTAATAAATGTTTTGTCTCAAATTTTATTACGGCATTTTGATTGATCAATTATTGTTCTTTCACACTCCTCAGGGCCATACATGGTGTTTCATATTTCTGAATAAAGTTTGAAGGGAGACAGGCGAGTCTAGGTATGTGTGGTGTCATTTTCTCATCCCCTTCAAATTTGTTTCAAATTTACGAAACACTGATCTACTAGCCATCAACATCGGTATCGGTATCGGCGAATATTTTCGTCAATAATCGGTATCGTATCGGCAAAATCATGCATCGTTACATCTCTACTAATAACCATTTAAATTATTATTATTTGGCATACGTTTATATAAACAACTTCAACCAGAGCTGATAATATAATACAACTATTTCATAGCACAACCGGATCTAAAACGTTTGCAAATAAATCACAAGCATATCGAGCACAGCTCTGTAAGTACTACAAAAAAAGTAGGTATAAAATGCAAAGCATAATAATTTAACTAGTAACCTAACCTAACGCGTACACAAAGGATTCGATTTATTTCTATTTACAATAAAGTTCATCTTATACGTAAGTATAAATTAGTGGGAACCACTTAACTATATAATAAAACATACTTATAGAATAGAAAATTGTTTTCTATCCTTACTGATAAATAAACAAAAACAATATACGGCAGTGCTTCTAAATAGACTGCATTGCTCAGCGAGTACTCAATATCTGTCGCCAATCATATACTCAAGCTGCGTCACCATTCTAAAATATATTTATAAAAAGCAGCAATACTATCAGCTCTATATACTTCGAAGTCTGTGAAAGCGTCCGGCCTGCACGAAGTTCGAAGAGCAACTGGCCTGACACAAGTCTGACGACAGCCGAAACGCGAAGTTTGACGAGAGACATTTAAAAACATATTTAAGCACTGATGAATTGGCCCATTCAATAACAATGAAATACATTTCGACGTTAAGTAGAATTTTAAGTAATGTTTAAATCTACGGCAACTTGAACTTTAGAAAGATATGCGCTATAATAATAAGTAATATTGTGAACATCTGATAATTGGAATGAATTTCAAACTACACAACTGCATCTAGGCCTACACACAACATTTAACAAATATGTGGGACACGGCTACGAGCAATGGTGGCTACACGCTCAATATTTTCCTGGACAATTTTGTTTCACAAACACAGCATATTCCAACGCATTTACAGAACTAATAAATTCACTAATATAACCTAATTAAAATATAATGAAATAATTGAACTAATTGAAAGGTCATTTTAGACATAAAAATACATCATTTGACACATCATTTCATGGGGCCAAAAGGGCTTGGTATATCACAGGTAGAAATAACAAATAATCGCTAAGTACAATTTTTAAGAATACCTACCACATGAAAACGTTAATAAGTTACACCAATATTGCATCTCCTTACACTATCAAAAATATAGTTAAAAAGGGTAACTAAGTGATTCAAGAATCCGAGTCGGACCTAAAGGAGCAACTACAGGCTATTAAAATTAAATATTGGTAATCTAGAAGTTTATAACACGAGATACGGCTTAAGAAATATATCCCCTCATCTGTTATTTACTTGTAACAGATTATATGTTAATTAATATGTAGATTGATACATTGCACATGGGTTGCCTAGCGAAATCTCTCCTACACCGTTCATTAATACTAACTTTATTATTAAACAGTGTTATATGACGGGGTTAAAAAAAAAAAAACTTATTTTATTGCCTATCCAACAGTATTATGTTGGTTTAAAACTGTGTCATGTTCATATTCATTTCAGTACACTGAAAACCAGCGCCGCGCACACTTTATATGTGAGCACGACAAATGAGTGTACGCCCTTTGTCCTCAATTATTGATATATATAATTATTAACAAGGCATATGCCTTGTTTTGACGGTGCCGTTTTCGAACGGGCGATCGGGCATCTACCCTATTTTATATCGCTGTATTAACATCTATTTTAATTAGCATGTTATGTAAATGATAAAGATGTTCATCTAAAATCTAGAGGAACTTTCTTAAACTTAAAAACGAGATAAAGCATAAATTATTGTATTTTAGTTTTGGGTGTCGCAGAGTGCTTAAGAGACCTCCAGTTGCTCCTTAAGTGCGCCTCTGTTACTTATATGAATACACTATTTTAAAACTGGCTCCTCACTTTAAAAACGCTTTAACCGCTTACTACTAAGACAGGCAAATCACTTGGCCGAACTAGCTTTGATAAAATGTATTTAAACATTTCGATTAAAAATATTTAACAATTTATTACAATCCTAATGGATGCGCATACTAACATTGTCACGATAATTGCACCTGTAGTTGACTTAAAGCTAACAACAGATGGCGTTAGTTACATACCGCTATAGCAACGTTTAGTAAAACATATTTCATTGTGAAGTTCAATCGTATTTTTAAAATATAAATGTATTTTCGTAATTTATTAATTAAAATTTCGTAGCAAACTTTGTCTATGGACAAATATCATCGTTACATCTGATCCAATGGATGTCTGTCTTTTGTAGAAAGGATAGAACGATGAATTATAGTGAATTGCCTATTTCCTAAAAGCTCATTTAATCGAGTCAGTACCTAATCTACCAACAGTTTAAAAAAAATACATTTCGTTTGATTGTATTAACAGTCAAATGAGATTTGATTATTGGGAGATATCTTTACATATAACTAATATTTATGCTTAATATATTGCCGACCGCCTATCTCAAGTCCACACTAAACTTTTCCATCCTGAAGTTTGAAACAAAGTAACAGATATCAGCGCACATATAATAGTAGTAAAAATAAAGCTAAAAATGACTGAAATAAAGAAAGTTCTAAAACAGTATAAAGTCCTAATTGCTATAAGACTTATGAATGACAATCCTTAAATTTGATGTTTTTATTAAATTGTGGGTACTTTTACACACAAATAATTCGACATCTGCTCACAAAACTACCCGAAAAATAAAAATATAACTGTATGTTGTAAATAGCAATGTTAAGAGTAAAACGGATTTGACGTTGAGCATGAACAGAATAAAGATATTCTGATCAAATCAAATATACTATAGATACGCAGTTTCTATGAAAATCAAACCTCAAAAGTGTTTACTTATGCCTTTCCAGCTAATGTAAAAATAGTCCACAAGCGAATTGTTTCATTTTAATAATGAACCTTAACACCCTAGCAATAGCGTTGTAAAACATTTGTAAGAGTTTTTCAACTATGTATTACATTTTGGATTCTCACTTCGGCATCGCAACACGTCACACGATTGGCGCGGTCACACGCGACTGAGAGCAAAACAAGGCATATGCCTTGTTTTGACGGTGCCGTTTTCGAGGGGGCGATCGGGCATCTACCCTATTTTACATCGCTGATTCTGATAGTATTTTAGAGAATATATTTAGAGTGAATAATAGAAATACTATTGTCGTGTCTTCCCGCGATAATGGATCAACCAATCGTCGTTTGTCTGGCATAAACAATGACATTATTATACAAGAGATGAGAGGAGATGAGACACTAGTTCCTCGAACGTGGATCGCATAAATTAGGTTCATGCGCCCAATTTTCTTTAGTCAACCGGGTTGACAGTTGTTAAGTACATACGATTCTTACTAAATATTAAGCAGTAAAAATGCCTTCCTTTTTTATGTAATAGGTGGCAGGCAGGACGAGCCGCCTGATGGTAAGCGAACACCGTCGCCTAGGAATATCTGTAAAGCTGGAGGCAATAGGATTCGTTGCCGAACCTTTTAAGACTCCGTCAATTATCCTTTTAAAGAATCTCATGTCGTGGAACTTAAGGAAGATGTAATATGTTTTCAAACTTCAGAGACATCAAAATGTGGCGAACTTATAGTAAGCGGTCGAGTTTAGGTCACCGAGACGGGTACAGACTCGATCGAGCCGCTAACAGTGGCTGTATCACCCTTCGCTATCTGTTCCTAACCCAATTAATACGAGAGATAGCCAAAGATATTGCTAATGTTAATACGAACGATACGTTTTGTCAGCAGACTTGGAGCTGTGAAGGCGGGGGGCATAATAAGGCCGCATCCTCGCCGCTGACCTCTTCCTTGTCGGAGCAACGTCGCCGCAAGAACTGTATCAGCTCGTAGAATTTGGCCGAGTCTGAGAATGTCGCCTGGAAAAGAGAGTTTCTGTTAGATTTTGTGAGTTCTATCCAACGATCAACAACAAACTGCCAGTATCGGTTCGCACTTCACAGTCACTATATATCTTTAAGAACAGAGTCAAAGAACATTTTTTGTCACAAATAAATTTAAGCGAAGTTTGCTAAATAAGTATTAGCTATTTATATATATATATATGCATATATATATATATATATATATATATATATATATATATATATATACTGATAAATATATATATATATATATATATATATATATATATATATATATATATATATATATATATATTTATCAGTAGTTATATATTATGTATATGTAAGTATATGTATAAGTAGAAATTGCGGTGATTTGCCGCCCCTTAAAATTTATGACAATTCCTGTATGTTTGGTTGCCTGGAAGAAATCGCTTTAAGCGATAAGGCCGCCTTTTGTACCACTGTATCTATATTTGTTTGTTTGTTTTCTTTATGTGTGTAGTTTTGAAATAGTGTGCAAATAAAGAGTTTTCTATCTATCTATCTATCTATCAAGTTGGTAAGGATCTCCGCGAACTGCTCGCAAGAGATGGCTGAAGATAGCTGTATATTTTCCTTTAAATACTGGTTTCCAAAATCACTCGCTCTCTTCTTTCTTGGATCATAACAGTAATCTATTTATGCTAAAGCCGTCCGACTGCCAATTGAAATTCAGTAACAAATCATCATCATCTTTGATAAAATCTATTAACATTAGTAGTCAAAGTGATTAAGCTTCCTTTCTAACCTAATTTAAGGACATATTGTATTTATGTACAGTAATTAACATACATAGACATAGCTAACCTAAAGCGTAAACAAATTCTGGTTTGTTCTGTTACACTTTATGTAATTATTTATGTTATTAATCTTTGGTCTACGCTGTTGGTACATCAACTACCTATACTTATATTTTTCGCATTTAATTGTAATTTTGACGTGATAACGTTTTATAAATTTATGAATACCAGCAACACTCATGAAAAATAGTAACGTTCCGCGTAACGTTCCACCTGAGTTTTGTATTACATAAAATAATCAAAGTCAAAGTCATAAATGATTATGACGTTATCACGTAAATCTATCGTCCGTAAACCGACTTTACAGACAACCAATTTTTTTTGTTATGTACTGTTTGAAGATCCTAAAATAAATTTAAAAAAAAATCATCATTTCAGCCATAGGATTTCCACTACTGGACATTGCGTCCCCAATTGAAGCAATGAAGTTGGAAGCGTAAAGTGCAGGAATTCTTTTGTGTTTTATGTAAAACTATATATTAAAAATGTAAATGTGTGTAGGTGACAAGTTTTTTTTTAGAAAAACTCAAAAGGGCTACACAACAGATGGTACCTTTTGTACAGACTGATTTTTCTGTGTTTACTAGCTAAAATAACAGTGCTGAGTAAAGTCAATTGTTGGACGCTGCAATATGGTTGCACTAAGGCTACGTTAGTGGTTCCTGCTTCGGTCACTGTATAGTTGTCACGGAAAAAGAACGTTGAACCACAGTGGATGTGTTTGCGCATGGGTACAGTCACGTCCCAAAGTATTAGCCTCTTTAATGTACTAAAATATTGTTAGTGTAATTTAAGAAGCGTTTTGCTTCCACTTTCTTAATGCGTACTGCCAAGGAATGGAACTCGTTGCCCGAGTCTGTGTTTCCCGATATGTACAATCCTGGAGTCTTCAAGTCGCGAGTGAATAGGTACCTTCTAGGTTTGCGTGCTAAATCCTAGACAACGTCATCAGTAATCATCAATAACATCAGATGAGACAGTTGTCAAACGCAAACTTATAATAGTAAAAAAAAAAAAAAAAAAAAATTATTAATCACACTAATATTATAAAGGCGAAAGTTTGTCTGTCCTTTGTTAGTTTTTCACTCTGAAACGGCTGAACGGATTCGCATGTGATTTCGAACGAAAATAGCTTATACCCTTGCATAATACATAGTCTACTTTTGATCCAGGAGGAACAAATAGTTCCCGTGGGATAATTGAGGTAGAGTGAAAACCGTAGTCCACGCGGGTGAATCCGGCGCAGCTAGTATGTACACAATACAAAACACTTTATTGCACACCTGTCACATAAAACAACAATAAAAATAAAACATATACCTGAAAACAGTACAATTGGCGGCCTTATAGCTTAAAGCGATCTCTTCCAGACAACATGTATATGAAATACACATAATCATCATCTCAGCCATAGGACGTCCACTGCTGGACATAGGACAATCCCCCATTGATTTCCACAAGGACCGGTTGAAAGCGGCCCGCATCCGGCCCTTGCCTGCGATCCTAGTCAGGTCGTCTGTCCACCTGGTCGGTGGCCGTCCTATCCTGCGCTTGCCAGTTTGTGGTCTCCACTCGAGAACCTTTCGACCCCAACGGCCATCGGTTCTTTGTGCCGTGCCCACTGCCACTTCAACTTGCTAATCCGCTGGGCTATGTCGGTAACTTTTATTTTTCTAGATCTCATTTCTGGTTCGATCGCGTAGAGAAACTCCGAGCATAGCCCTCTCCATAACTCGTTGTGCAACTCTGAGCCTGCTCAGAAGGCCCATATATATATGTAATACACAGAATCATCATAATTACGTAATATATATTGATATATTTAGTTTATCAATATGTATTATAATATGGTTTAGTTTGTTAAAAATATGTTATTTATGTATTAGTATATTAATACATTTAGTTTTATGTTAACACTGCACACTACCTAATTAACAAAATTCAAGTGTATCCATCTAGCCTACGGTTACCTGGAAGAGATCGCTGTTTAGCGATAAGGTCGCCGATTGTGCAATAATTTACTTACAATAATTTAATTTAATTAATTTACTATAAAAATGTTAAATTTATCTATGTAATGTCCCCTTTGTGCAATAAAGTGTTATCTATCTATACATATATTATTTGATATGACAATTATATAAGTGAACAGTGGGGGAAATGTACAATACACCTCAAGCGGGACGTCGCCAGTACAAGACTTATAGCCCCCACTTAGGATATGAATAGGTGAATAGTTACCTCGATAGCTATAGCGAGTATGAGATGTATCAGGGGAACCAACATGAGATACACTCTGAACATTGACTGTTCTTTGTGCGACATGTCCATAGAGATCACCTCCATGTAGTCTGCCAGCCAGCTCCACGGGGCCAGCAGACACGCTATCACGAATACTGTCTGCGTGATCAGAACTACCACCATGGCATCTGAAAATATTATACGAATATGGACACTGCAAACTGACTGACTATTTAAGTGATCAATTCGACGGTAAACTAAGTATAATATTATAATGACTAACAACCTGATTTTCAGTGGACAGTGTAGGTATTAAAATTATAGTAATGTTCAATTTAATTATACTAAATTATAAATACATATTGAATTATTATCATTATTCCTCCTAAGAGAAGGTTAGTTACACATGTAATAAAAATATTTTAATATATTTTTTCCTAGAAACGCGATGCGCTTGCAATAGGTTTGATAAAGACGCCGATCATATAACTGAATCATGTCCCATACAAGACGATAATTTACATTCTTCTTCTTCTCAGCAATTGGACATCCACTGCTGGACAAATGCCTCCCCCATATAGAGGGGTTTTGACAATTCTCGCCACGCTTGGCAGGCGGGTTGGAGAGAGCGTTATGATTTCCTGAGATACTCAGAAGGAGCTGATGCCCACCTTCTGATTCGTGCCGCAACCCTTAGCCGACTCTTACGGCACACGCGGGAAGCGATGGGGGAGTACTATTCTAGGCCGGTACCACCACGACATAATTATATTATAATAGGTAAAATGTAAAATTAGTCGTTACAATTAGTGCAGAATGGTTGTCTGAAAGGCCAGCCCTTGGCGTAGACGCAGGCCATGATGAGGTACTGGAAGGAGGTCACGATGAAGATGACCGTGTTCTCCCAGCACACAACCTTCTCCACGTCCGGCCCGCCTTTCACCGGTTCGTACCTGGAATATGTCAATTTAAAATTGACAAGCATACGTGCGATGAGTGTAGATGTTTGTCCCGGGTCTGGGGTGTTCTGTGATTGAGTGTGTCCATGCCTCCCGCAACAAGGGGAATCTTAGTGCGGGTTCAGAGTGTGTAAAAAAACCCAAAATATAGTTCACATTTATTGTAATACTTTTTTATAAGGCCCAATATATGGTTGGTAACCAATTAATTCATTTTTCATTCTTCGCAGCTATAGGACGTCCACTGCTGCAATATACAATGTATTTATTGCTCTATCGATACGTATAAGTTTCATTCATGAACGCGGTTTCTTTCTTCTAGGCTGCAAATGTATGGGAGTCTGCCATCCTCCTTTATTATATCTGGCGGCTAGAGTAACAAATATATACATATAACTATATATATATATAATATACTATATATATATAACTCGTATTGGGTATATACAGAGAAGCTGGACACCGGACATAACCTATGTTGCAAAATAAACAAGTAACCTTATGGTACCCAAGAGAGGACACTAGCAGACAAGGGCGTCCGAAAACACGAGAGAAGGATGATATCAGCCTTACCTTGGGGCCATATTTGCTATAGCTCAGTGGAGAGAGTTGAAGGCGGCTTATGCCAGGAGGCACGCCGAATGGCGAGACTTTACTATAACAAAAATATACCCTGAAATATGTATTGCCAAAGTTGTATGAATGGTGGTATGTGGCTTACCATTCCTGCGAGTCGAGCAGATAGATGGAAGCGAGTTGAGTGGTGAGCACGAGCGCCACTTGAATGGTGAGCGGCAGGATGCTGGTGGCGGCGACCAGCGACACGGGCGGGGACTGCGCCGTGAGCGCGGGGCCGGGCGTAGCGCGCCCCAGCGACAGCGCCAGCAGCGTCGTCAGCACCAGGTCGATGTACAGGAACTGGTTGTTGCCCAGAATCGAGTAGAACTGCACACGATATATACTAATGTACATAACACTCATTTGATTGAATGAATAATTGTTTATTTGCCACAAATGTTTTTAAGAAAACATGCTAATAGGTAAACATACCTAAGATTAATAATTACAAAGCATGTGATTTTAATACCTACCATTTTACATACTAGGCCAAGTCGATGCCGATAAAACAACGTCAAAAACTCGTATTCTGCTATGTGCATATCAAATCAAATCAAACACTTTATTTGCATGAATATGGGTACATTATGATATAAAACTAGTTAAAATATTTGCAGTCCGCCATTACAACCTTATACGAGGTATGCAAATGTTAAAATAAAAGTATATTAAAATTAGTAGCTATTTGTCATGGTAAACATAATATCTGCAAGATGTTTTCTCCAGGCAATCCTTGACAGAATAAAAACTCTCGCCAATTAACCATTTTTTTAATTCTGGGAATAATTTATGATTAGGCAATTCCAATAAATGTTTTGGAATGCTATTATAAATAAGAGGTGCCATGTAAATGCAGTTTTTCCTAAAGAGCTCTAACGAAGGTGCCGGTATAGCGGTCTGAATCTATGTTGAGTCTATAATAACCGAATATTTCGTGCGCGATTGTACTGGCGGGCGCGCGGAGCGGTGCGCGGGCAGCGAGGGGCGGAGTGTGACCGCGTCAGAGCAAACGTCACCGCGTTGCTATGGTTAACGCGTCGGCCCTTCACACTGGCAATTCATTTGAGACCCGAAAATGAGCTTTGCGCTTATTCAGTCAGTTTAACATACCAACCACATTACAAAAAAATCTCATATTATTGTCCTTCTTATGTGTGATACAGATTTGGGATTTATCGTATTACACATAAGAACATGTTTATTTTGTATGTTTGCGCTTGCGATGCGGCAAAGGCTTTATATAATATATTCAAGAATTAAGTTTTTATTTGTGTATAAGTTTAGGGTACGATGAGGCTGGCATATCATGTTGGAAAAAGCCCCTAAATAAAATTTGATAAACAAAAAAGATCTATACCCACATTACAAAAAAATCTCTAATTGTCCTTCATAAGTGTTATACAAATTTGGTCTGTCATATTTACATATACGAACATTCTGACTTTGTATGTTTCAATTTAAGTTTTTGACGTGATAACGTTTTATAAATTGATGAATGCCAAAATGAAAAATAGTAACGGTAACATTCCTGTAACGTTCCACCTGAGTTTTATCTAGATCTAGATAATATAATCAAAGTCAAAGTCAAGGTCAAGGTCAAGGTCAAATTCAAAGTCAAACTTCAAAGTCGAATGTTAAAAGTCATGTCAAATGTCAATGTCATACATGATTATGTCGTTATCACGTAAATCTATCGTCCGTAAACCGACTTTACAGACAACCAATTTTTTTATATATTTTTTTATGGGACAACATTCACACGAGGTCTTCAGGTCCAAAACTAGGCAGAGCCTGTACTATGGTAACCTGATGACTGATATATACTTATATACGTATACACACCCAGACACAGATCAAACAGACATGTTCATACACACAAAATGTTTGACCTGTCCGGAAATCGAACCCGGGACCAGCGGCTCAGAAGGCAGAGTGCTACCAACTGCGCCAAACGGCCAGCCTAAGTTGGTATTTATTACTAAGTCAAATGTTTAATAAACTACATAGTACAATTGACACACAAAATGGTATGACAGATTTGACAAAAGTCTTACAATATAGTGTAATCACAATAGCGATAAGGTTGAACTTATCTGTAACAGTGACCGCGACCGCGAGCGCCCCGTACTCTCCTTGAAAAAGACAACCGAATTTGGTCGAAACTATAGTCGGAACCCTCTGACTTACTATGAGTGATTCCAGTGTTTTATACATTCCTACAACAAACCTCATTGTTTTGCGATTACAAACAATCTTCAACGGTATGGTGGTAGACGATAAATTAGGCAGACTGTACATATCCTACATTTGTACAATTAATTCTTATATCAAGAATGGTAACTATAATTACTTAATCTAGTCCATTAAACCGCTACCAAAGGGCAAAGTTCCTGCTGGCAGCATTGCCACAAAAAATATTATCCTATAAATATTATAAATGCTAAAGTTCATGTGTATGTTTGTTACTTCTTCACGCTCAAACGGCTACACCGATTTCGATGAAATTTTGTGTGGAGATAGTTTAAACCCTGGTTTAACACACTGGCTACTTTTATCCTGTAAAAAGTATAGTTCTCGTGGGATAATTGAGGTAGCGTGAAAATCGTAGTCCAAGCGGGTGAAACCGCGGGACGCTACTAGTTATTTTATATGTTATATGTTATTTTTACCCGACTGCGAAAGAAGGAGGGTTATGTTTTTTAAACAATAATTTTAGTAATGTTTTTTTTAAGCCCGTAAATAAATTGTATACTTACGTTATATAGTATGAGAATAGAGAAGAATTGAATGAGTGAATAGAGAGCCATATATTTGAAGATGGCGAAGGAAGTGCTGAGGGCGCACCGCCCTTCCAGCACGAGCAGCTTCACGCAGAGGATGTTCTGCTCCTGGGATGTGAACGGCGCTGCCACTACAAATATTATACATTGTGTTATTAAAACTGACGTGCTTTTGACACATTATGAATGTATACAACACGGGAATTACTCACGTAGTAAGTCAGAGATCCGACTATAGTTTCAACCACATTCGGTGGTCTTTTTCAAGGAGAGTACTAGGCGAACCCCGCCGCGTCCGCGAGCGCCCCGTATTCTAATTGAAAAAGACCACCGAATGTGGTTGAAACTATAGTCGGAGCGCTCTGACTTATTACGTGAGTAATTCCCGTGTTTTATACTTTCATAATATTAAACATTGGTTAATCCAAATTCCGCTAATATTATAAACACGAAACTTTGTGGGGCCCATCTTCAAAAAGTTTTGGGTATATAATGTTTGTTACTCTAACTTTTTAAAATACTCTAACTATTTTTGAAAAATGTTCTAATTTTGACCCTGCACTCTCACTGCGACTGTCGAGGAGGCCGGCTCGTTCGATTATCTCAGAACGTCACGCGGCACTCGCGTGAATGTCTTCTGCTACGGGCTATTACTCTATCGATATACCATATTTTATGGTTTTATGGTCTTGATCCATAAATTACGTCACACCTTAAGGGGGAGGGAATTCTTAAGCTTTGTGACGTCACATATCAAATTCTTCTTATAACACTCAACGTTCCGCATTTTGCGCGCGTCGATAAGCGATGATGTGATAGGAAACGAAAAAATTCAAACATCGAATTATTGTATTTCAGAAAAGAATGTGAATCTGTAATTATCAAAAGTTTCTTCATTGTTAAAAGTAAATCTGTAAATGTCTAAAAAAAATTTGGTTAATTTTAAGATAAAAATGGCATAGTGTGTGACGTCACACAAGGGGGGATGGGGTCTCACAAAAGTGACCATCTGTGACAAAGAGGGGGGAAAGGGTCATAAAGTCATGAAATCCATGTTACGTAATTTATGGATGGCCCCCAATGGTTACAAACTTCAGATTACTAACTAATCGAGCCAGTGATCATTCTAGGTCTAGCGTGACCACATCTACGACCACATCGTCACTGACCATCAAGTGAGATAGTGGTCAAACGCTAGATCTATACAGTATATATAAAAAATTAATGAGCTAACCTGAAGCGTCCGCCTCCGAGAGCGATATCCCGACATGGGCCGCCTTCAGGGCGCCGCAGTCGTTAGCGCCGTCCCCGCACATCCCCACCACCCAGCCTTGGTTCTGGATGGCCGTGATGAGCTGGGTCTTCTGATCTGGACCGAATCTGCCATACACAACACCTGCCGACAACAACATTTTAAATGAAAATGTGCATCATATTGCATCTATATAGATAATAATTATATAATGTATGGGAACATTGTGCCGTGGTGGTACCGGCCTAGAATAGTACTCCCCCATCTCTTCCCGTGGGTGCCGTAAGAGTCGGTTAAGGGATCACGTACCAGAAGGTGGGCAGCAGCGCCTTCTCAGGATCGGAAATCATACTGCGCTCGCCAACTCGCCTGCCAAGCGTGTCGAGTATAGTAGTATATAGTAAGTTTTTTTTACCCTATTTAGTGAACATTGCTAATGACGGGATCAATTGTCATTGTGTATATATACACCGATTTCTTCACCCGCAATTAGGCAGTTGTCCAAGTCAACGTAACACTTTTCAGTTATTGGAGTGTAACTAAAAAACCGCTTGTCCGATTTTGATTAAATTTAAATGGGACCACTTCGGAGGTAGGTCTATAAAACCAAAAAATTTTTTTTTACAAAAATTGCAACCGTCTTCAACCGTACCATGTACCATGTGTTCGTACCATGATAGTTCACACAAAAGTAACTATCATCACAATGTTGTGCTCATGGTACCGACTTCGACAAGTTATTTCACACTTTTGAGTGTTGAAGTCGGTTGCATTTTTTGGAAAAAAATTTTTTTTCACCCTTTTCAGTGACCTTTGCTACTCACGGGATCAATTAATTGTCATTGTGTTCTGCGATGTCTTCAACCGCGACAATAATATCATCAAGATACGCGTAGCACTTTTCAGTTATTGGAATATAACTCAAAAACCGCTTGTCTGATTGATGAAATTTGAATGGGACCACCACGGAAGTATACTCTATCTAACATAAAAGAATAATCAAAATCGGTCCATAAACGACGAAGTTATCCGCGAACACACATAAAAAAATACATATATACGGTCGAATCGAGTAACCTCCCTTTTTTGAAGTCGGTTAAAAATAATTTTGAGAATCGGGCCAAAATGGGGAACAAATCGGATACATAAAAATATACATACAGTGACACATATAACCATCTCCTTCTTTGAAGTCTATTAACTATTGTCTATGAAACGTAAAACGGATGTACCGCGAGTAAATTCGATTTGCAATAATATAGAAACCTCGATATATAGAGGAACTAACCTTTGTTTAAGATTGTGTTTACAATTTCAGGATGCTTTGCTCTTAATACTGTCCATGTTTTTCCATCCATTGCATAAACAAAATCCATTCCCAGTTTGGGCTGCCCCCCTTCTCCTACAACCTAAAATAATAACTTTTTACATTATAATAATATATATTATAACTGCGATACAGATATTTCAGTCAGATCAAGGATTTAATTTTTTACTGCAATTTTTGACAGTAGTCGTTGTCAGTGTACAGTGACACTGACTTTAGAACCGCAACCCCGGGTTCGAATCCTGGCTGGTACCAACATTTCTGTGATGAGCATAGATGTTTATTCTCGGGTTTTGGATATTTGTGTATTGTGATTGTGTGTATCTTTACCTCCCGAAACACAGGGTACTTAGTGCGTGTGTGAGTGCGAGTGAATTTATTTGTTAGAGCTACGACAGATATTCGGTGTTCTACCTACATAATCAATTTTGGTGAACTGAAAATTAAATACTAGTGTGACTATTTTTATAATAGATATAGGAGTTTGACCACTATCTCACTTGATGGTCAGTGACGCTATGGTCGAAGACGTGATCAAGATAGATCTTGAATGCTTACTGGCATGTGTTTCGTGACTGTTAAACTTCAAGTACACCATTCTGTGTATGAAGTATTACACGGCTTTTGTCCTACCTGTAGGGCAACTGCGCATCTATTGCCTAAATGTAAGTCAAGAAACTCAACATCATACGAATATCTCTGATTTATTATCAAAAGTATCTAAGTAACACAAGGTAGTGGTTACATATTTGAACAGTTTAGGGTCGAGACATTGGGCCCGTGGGGACCTGGAGCTCATCGGATTTTCCAAAATTTATCTGAGCGTTTGATCGATGCTACGCGTGACCAAAATGCTGGCACATATTTGGCTCAACGAATTAGCATTGCAATTCAACGTGGCAATGCTGCTAGCATTCTGGGCACGCTGCCGGCCGGTAGCGGGTTAGAACATTTGAGTTATCTATAGGCTACCAATAGCTAGTGGATTGCTCAAATGTTATTGTAGTAATTGTAATGTAACAAACCGACTAGGACTCACGTGGTACAGACTGGAAAATTACTCTCCGACCAGTTTTGAACTTATTTGCAGTTCTTCATCTGGGAGTTATGATCGTGCCAGGCGGCGAGCGCGAGCCTCAGCACGTTTTTCAGTGTTTACCACGTGAGTCCTAGTCGGTTTGTTACATTACAATTATGGAAGAAACTCGCGATAGTTTTCAGACTCAAGTTATTGTAGTAGCTGCAGTATTGTAATTAGTTATTAGTGTTTTATTTTAATAAAGGCATTTGTATTATTGTTACTTTTTTTTTCGTAGGGCAAATGCCTTTATTAAAATAAAACAATAGATGTATATATACACACACACACACACATATATATATATATATATATATATATATATATATATATATATATATATATATATATATATATATATATATATATATATATAATTAATAATTTGACAATTAAACAATGTACATACCTCCATGTAAATTGGTGGTTTCGCGTCATTCGAACCCTGTTCCACGGTGACCATGACCACTTTCTGATGCGGTTTTACCATGTAGCACCCTCGGGCCACCGACATGGCCGTCATTAGATTATCACCTATAACAACATACTCAATATTTTATATGTAAACGTATTTTTTATATTAATCACATTTTTCAACTAATTATAATTAATATAATATGTATTTATGTGTATGTATGTTTATAAGTATATATAGTATATTTTAGACATTGTACGTATCCATTTTTATATACTTGTTCACAACTACTGTGTATAATATGATTCCTGTCCATACAAATGTTGCTTGTAAGAAATTGCTTAAAGCGATAAAGCCGCCAATTGTTCCACCAGTGTTTTATAGTTACATTTTATTTAGTTTTTTTTGGTAGTCAATAAGATATTTTTAATGATTAATATTAGATATTTTATGATGAAGACAGATATAGCTGTCTTGCTCACTAGCTTACGTTACGTATCTTCCTATTTCGTTTACTCTGCTCAATGGAAACTATTTTAGCGGTACATGCGAAAATGTTCACAGAATCTAATGTCAGAACCACAAAGATAAGCTGCGCGTACTGTAACTACTTCGACCAACGATCGTCCGCGCGCGAGCTCCGGGGAATCATAAGGAATGTTGACGACATTTCGTCAGCTAGAGTTGTGATTTAGTCGATATTGCGCTATCGATACTAACACCATCTTAAGTCTCCTGTTAATCTCTGAAATAATTCTATGAGAGTATGATGCAATAAAAAACAATATCGTCACTCACCTCACTTCAATAATAAATGAGTTGACATCTACAAAATAACACTGCAATCGCAATATTAAAAACAAAGATTCGATAAGCGTGCTCTGGTGTTAACTTTGATACTGCGGAGATAATGCTATATATGAATGTGGTTGAAACTATAGTCGGAACCCTCTGACTTATTACGTGAGTAATTCCCGTGTTTATACATTCATAATGGTATACATCACTTTGATAATGGTAATAAACCAATATCAACAACACGCAACTATGACTTTAATACTAGTTGCACAATATTTTTTTTTTTTTATACTGTATAGATCTAGCGCTTGACCACTATCTCACTTGATGGTCAGTGACGACGTGGTCGAAGGTGTTATCACGCTAGAACTAGAATGCTCACTGGCTCTCAAGGACTGCTGCCTGAACACACTATGTGTTTGGTGACAGTTTTTCAAACTTGAGGGTGGTAGCTAGCCAGGCGGGTATTCGAAAGTACCCTACCACTATGCTGGGCATTTGATAACGGTGTTACCTTCACCGGAAGCTCAAGCTGTTGTTGGGGATCGAACCAGTGTCCGTCAGTTTGACAGGCGACGCTCCCCCCGCTGAGCTATCATCGCTTAAATAATCAAATAATATAAGTTAGGAAAAAACACACCTGTAACCATAATCTGCCTAATATTAGCCTCATGCAGCTCCCTTATAACTTGAGTGGTCTCTGACTTCAGGCTGTTTTGCATGACTAGAAAGCCTAAGAAGACCATGTCGCACTCGAGCGTTTCTCTATGGATCCTTTGAGCGTCCACCCACTTCATCCTCCGCTCCAGTTTCTTGTAAGCGAGGCTGATCACTCGATACCCATTCCACGTGTACTCGTTCAGAACTGAGCTGAAGTTCTCCGGCAGCGTAGCGGGCGCGCACATACCTGCAACCTTTAAGAGTTATTTTAATGTATTAAAAATATCCTTGACCAAAACATTGTCTGTGGTGTAGAGGTGTCATATTATCAACCTTTAAGAGTTATTAAGCTATTGCATAGCTTCTATCGCGGGCCTTGAGCGTGGAGACCGAATCCAGAAATTCCGTAACGAAAATTACCTAACACCCCCCACTACGACCGGCATAGCGGTGATACATTTTAGTTTTGCCATCTATCGATGAATAGCAAAACTTTTAATGTTTTTTTGGAAATATTACGCTTGTCTGTTTTGTTCAGCAACTCGCCTCTAGGTGGCATTGGTTGTATCGGCGTTACTGCATAAGTTATTAATGTATTAATTGCATAAGTTGATAAAAAATGCTATGCAATAACTTTACCGCGGCAGTCCCCGAGTGCCACACGTCTTTTTTTATGTATTCATAACTTCCTTGACCAAAATATTGTCTGTGGTGTAGAGGTGACATATTATAGTTACCTAGCCGTTCTTTATTATTATTATTTTTCAGGCAACTTAGGGCCTTGGCTGAAAACCAGCGCAAATTGTAAGTATCTGCATTTGGCACAAGAGCCTGCTCAGGAAACCTTATTCAACCGTGCTAAGATTAGGAGCCTTTTGTCACTTTTAATATTAAATAAATAAATAGATCATATAATACCACAAAAAAAGAAATATTACAAGAAATGTTTATTTATATAAAGTCTATGGCGAAAGGGATAGGCTCAGCATGTGTCATGTTCCCACAATTTAGGGACCATAACGCTATTTTTTACTAATAAACTTCTATAATTACATATATCTATTTTATATAATAGAGACATGACATGTTCTGCCTTATATATATATGCTAAAATTTTATTTTTTAAAGACTAGTCTTTAAAAAAAAAAATTTTACACTGTTAAAAAATATGGTTTTTTCACGCTAAACCTAGAATGCTTACTGGCTCTCAAGGACTGTTGCCTGAATACACTATGTGATGGTGGCAGTTTTTGAAACTTGAGGGTGGTAACTAGCCCGGCGGTACTCGTTAGTACCATGCTGGGAATTCGATAACGATGTCATCGGAAGCTCTACAGTAATACAGTTAGGTATAAGATATTCCAATATGAAACTCGCAGTTACTTAATGTGTATGTAACCGCCCTCAGAGTCTTGAAAATCTTAGTGTTACTATGTCGAAAGACACAACAGCGTACACAGAATCAAAATGGATGTGCCAATTGCGGGGAAAAAAAAATCTATCAATATCAATTTCATTCATAGTCAAGTTTTTTGTCGATTCTTGTAATCAACAATTTGGTGGAATCTTCAAATGTATTATGTTCGGAAGTGTATTGCAAAGCGCTATTTATGAAAGAAATGGTCAGTTCAAGAGCGACACATACCTTCTCAGGAGCGCCTTTCACGTAGTAAACCATTGAAGGCTGTCCGAGTACTCGCGCAATCACACCCATCGATTGCTGAGACGAAGAGAAATGGAACCGTCGCAATAGACCAATCTGGAAAAAAAACCCGAGTATATTCTCTGCGTCTAAGTTTCTTGCCGCTTCCAGCTTCAATACTTTTAGATTTTTGACGTGATAACGTTTTATAAATTGATGGATGCCAAAATGAAAAATAGTAACGGTAACATTCCAGTAACGTTTCACCTAAGTTTTATCTAGATCTAGATAATATAATCAAAGTCAAAGTCAAGGTCAAAGTAAAAGTCAAGGTCAAGGTCAAAGTAAAAGTCAAAGTCAAAAGTCAAAAGTCAAATGTCAAATGTCAAAAGTCAAAAGTCAAAAGTCAAATGTCAATGTCAATGTCAATGTCATACATGATTATGTCGTTATCACGTAAATCTATCGTCCGTAAACCGACTTTACAGACAACCAATTTTTTTTATTGGGAATAGGCAAGCGTTTGACCACTCTCTCACCTGATGTTAAGTGATGATGCGGCCTTCGATGGAGCACGACTGCCTAGAAGATACCTATTCACTCGTGACTTGAAGATACCCAGGTTGTATTTTTGCGGAAATACAGATTTAGACAATGAATTCCATTCGTTAGCTGTACGCACTATGAATGTGGAAACAAAACGCTACGTGCGACAAGTTGGAAGCTCTTTATGTTTGCTCTTTGGAATAGAGAAATCGGTCAAACGATTTTTTAATTACACTCCAATAACTGAAAAGTGCTACGCATACGTCGATGACATTATAGTTGCAGGTGGAGAAATCGGTGAACGTAGACAATGATAAATGATCCCGTGAGTAGCAAAGGTCACTAAAAAGGTGAATTTTTTTTTACTTAAACATGGAACCGACTTCAACACTCAAAAGTGTAAAACAACATACCGATGTCGGTACCATGCACACAATATATTGATAATAGTTAGTTTAAAACTATCATGGTACCGACTTCAACAAGTTATTTCACACTTTTGAGTGTTGAAGCCAGTTCCATTTGGTAATTTTTTTTTAACTAACACTCGTGTCTTTAGTACCCATATTATGAAACAGTTTCATAAACCACTATTGAATACGAAACTATTCTTACCTATAACTATTTAATAACAAGAGGTGTTGGAGAGTTTTAAAATTGAGACATTGGAATCATTTATGTGTAAGTATAACAATTCCTTTTCAAACTGACTTAAAATACGGAAAAGATTCCAATAATTTAATTTTAATGTGTGTTACTTCAGAACTCAGTAATTTAAACACCTAAATACGACTCAGAACTTCACATGATTTGAATATCAGTGTTGAGAATACTAGTGGGCGCAAATCGAAAGTAAATAGTTTATTCTGAGTATATCTTGCGACAAATACAATCATGACTGGCCGGTTGGCGCAGTCGGTAGCACTCTGCCTTCTGAGCCGCTGGTTCCGGGTTCGATTCCCGGACAGGTCAAACATTTGTGTGTATGAACATGTCTGTTTGACCTGTGTCTGGGTGTGTAAATGCATATAAGTATATATCAGTCATCAGGTTACCATAGTACAGGCTCTGCCTAGTTTGGGACCTGTATACCTTGTGTGAATGTTGTAAAAAAAAAAAAAAAAAAAAAAAATTAATACAATCAAATCTTATCAACCTGTCGGGTAAAAACAACGTACCTCGTATGGCACTTCCATGGTGAAAGGGTCATAGTTGTCCAAGCTCTGTGGATCTTCTTCCTCTTTAGTTGTGTGCGGTTTCACTATTGCCGGTGTCAGGTTATCATATCTTGTATTTTCTGGGCCTGGTTCTTCAAGCACCTGTCAAAGAATAATTTAATGAATTTGGCAATTTATAAGAGCATCCATTGAAAATCTTACAAGAACATTTGTGTTGACACTTATGATGGTAAAATGTAAGGTTTCATTTTTGAACCACCGCAGGTTCAAATATTAAACCATTACAATTCAACGCCTGCGCGAAGCACGTTAACAAAATTTATTGAAACATTCTTAATAATAAACTAATTTTAGGTTATCTTCTTCTTATATCACACTAATATTATAAAGGCTAAACTTTGTCGTTTGTATGTTTGTTACTCCTGCACGCTGAAAAGGTTGTACGGATTTCCATGAAATTTGGAACCCCTGCATTAACATATAAACGACGTTTCTTCAAAAAGTGTTGAACTGTTCCCACAAAAATCGCCAAAACCGGAACATCGCGGGGCGCAGCTAGTTAATCATAAACTTTTCGAGGGACTATTACTTGAACGACTGACTGGTAATACGATATTCATCTATGGGCTTTAGGTCTTCTTGGTGCATGTTTTCAAACGAACAAGTTTGGTCCCATTTCAATTCAGTCTTTTCACACCATTCAGATTCGTTTACTGTTAGAATTTCAATTTTCGTCCAGACAAATTTAACTCTATTCGAGCCATTGAAAAGCAGACGGCATAATAAAATATCTATATTTCATTATCTGTTTCAATTACATAACTTGAAATTAAATCTTCTTTCATGAATAAACTCAAATAATATGAATACATTTGATATTATTCAGGCTGTAAGAGGCCCCCTTACCCCCCTCTGTACTATATGAGTCATGGTTTTCATATGTATAGAAAACAGATCGTATAGAGGTATGCCGTCGATGGCATGACACATAATTTATTCATTATCAACAATACTTTATACAAACTAGTTATGAGTCATCACAATAAAGCCTCTACGTTATCTGATAACAAATTGTTATTGTTTTAATCAATTTTGTAATGGCCATCAGCTGATATGTTATCTCTCATGGGTGTAATGACTAAGTTGTGACTTGTGTTCACAATCTTTATCATTACAGATAAATATACCTATGGTTTCGTTATAAAATCATGGAAGTTAAAACACATACACACATGTAATGAATTCATATTTATACAAGGATACATTAATACATATTACGTACGGCCTTTCCATTTATAAGTGAGATTATGTGTATTATATTGATTTAAAATCTGAATTACAGAAAACTGTGGATACGTTCTTAGTACAACTTCAAGATTTCAAAAGTCATAAGGCTCTTGTTCTAATTTATGGATGACCCCTATCTGTGAGCCCGTTTCAAAATTGCCTACGTCTTATGGCATCATGATAAAATACATGGAACACGGACGGAAAAGTTGTGCTGAGCTAGGATCAGAAAATTATAGCACGTTAAATTGAAATAAATGTACCCTAAACATTTTGACCGGAAGTAAAGGATTTTCTCAGACTTCCGGCGAATTTTAGGTGCTAAAATTTTCCGATCCTCGCTAAGTACAACTTTCCCAACCGTGAGCCATGCATTTTATCGTGAAGTCATATGACGTAGGCAAATTTGGAGCGGGCTCATAGACCACAAAAACAAAAGTGATGTTACTCACCCATTGAGTAAATTCAAACATCTTCAAGTCCAACGGATCGCCTTTCAGCTCTCCCTGAATGCTGGTCAGGGAGTGACAAGAAGCCAACGCTTGCACCAGAGGGCTGGTGGATGGCAGCGTGACGATGTCATCGACTCTCTGGCCGAACTTCTCCCCAGACCACGCGGGTATCACACCATAGAAGTCTAATCCGTCCTCAGTGAGAGTACCTGTCTGAAAGAATCGAGAATATAGGGGGCTTGTTTATTCCAATGTTAACTTTAACCTTTCGAGTGTCCGGAACACTGGAACAACTGCAGAAAAACGTAGCATTGGCTAAAAAAAATATTAATTTAAAAAACAGGCTTTGATGTATGTTTCCGCTAGAACTATAAAGCGGATTTATTATGTTTGTATGTCTGTAATGTGTGTGAAAAAAAATGACGGCGGTACCTACACCTAAGTATTTGAAATCAACGTGCCGCCATACGCGTAGTATAAAATTACTAAAAATAAATAATAGTGGCTAAAAAATCTATAAAAATAAAACATATTTTTTTTTGCGTTCGTTTCGAACATAGTTCACAAAAAAGTAACTATCATCACAATATTGTGCTCATGGTACCGACTTCGACAAGTTATTTCACACTTTTGAGTGTTGAAGTCGGTTGCATTTTTTGGTAAAAAAATGTTTTTTACCCTTTTCAGTGACCTTTGCTACTCACGGGATCAATTAATTGTCATTGTGTGTTCTCCGATGTCTTCAACCGCGACAATAATATCATCAAGATACGCGTAGCACTTTTCAGTTATTGGAGTATAACACAAAAACCGCTAGTCCGATTTTGCTGAAAGTTGAATGGGACCACCACGGAAGTATACACTATCTAACAAAAAAAGAATCATCAAAATCGGTTCATAAACGACGAAGTTATCCGCGAACACACATAGAAAAAAACATATATACGGTCGAATTGAGTAACCTCCTTTTTTTGAACTCGGTTATTAAAACATATTTTTTATCATTCCATCATAAGATCCTAACTTAGTTACAATGAGACATTTAACGGGTGTTTATTTAGGGTACTTAGAGAATCGCAAATGATGAAAAATGTATTATTTATTATTATTTATAATTACATCTTCGACCACATCGTCACTCACCATCAAGTGAGATAGTGGTCAAACTAGATCTATACAGTATATATAAAGAAACCATTGGGATGACTAATGATAGAATGGAGTAAGAGAAAAACTTGTAATGCTGACCCACATAGAGTGGGATAAGGACAAGAATAAGATATTACTATTTTTGTGTGTTTTCGCTTTTATTGTGTTTTCATGTAACTAATCTGAGTTAGATGAAAACACGTTTATTCTTATATAGATATTCTATAAAAATTATGCGGACTAAAAAAATTACCTTATCAAAGCACATGACCTGCAGTTTCCCGCACACGACGATCCTCGGCGGCGATACGCAGAAGATCCTTTTGGTTCTCAACCGCTTCTGACTGTAGACAATGCCGGCGGTCATGGCGGCGGGCAGAGCCGGCGGCACCACTATAGTGATGATGTCTAGGGTCCGCAGGATTATTGTGCCGGTCGGACTCTGAAATATAGCCAAGATTTATCTACGTAATTTATCATTTACTACAAAAAAACTAATTATTTTAACTGTTTCTCCGATTTCCAAAGATGAATGATGAAAATAATTAAAGCATAGTTACGCGCAGCTGATGTTTGTGGCTCTGAAGATAGGCTCTATGAACGTTTGCGCATGTATTGAAAGTCTATAGATAAAAAGTTTGTCTTCGAACAGAGTGAGTGAGACAGAAAGATGCGAAAAGCGTAAGCGAGTGAGTGAGTTCGCTATACAGTAATGGAGACCAGCCCCTAAATAGCTAATGTGCAGCTACCTACAAGCAACTCCAGAAAAAAAAAAAATTGTTGTCTATAAAGTCGGTTTACGGACGATAGATTTACGTGATAACGTCATAATCATTTATGACTTTGACTTTGATTATTTTATGTAATACAAAACTCAGGTGGAACGTTACGCGGAACGTTACTATTTTTCATGAGTGTTGCTGGTATTCATCAATTTATAAAACGTTATCACGTCAAAAACGTACACTGCGACTACTGTCAATACACAAATTAGCGGAAACGTGGAATTGTAACGAAATAAACTCACCTCTCTATCGACATACAGCCATATTGAATAGGCCATTCCGATGCCAGCAATCAAAAACATAAAGGCGACGAACTTGACGGCGTCCGTGTAGAACTTGAAGCTAGCCGAGCTGGGATACAGAATGCTCTTTATCAGCTCTCCTTTAGACGTGTCGAAACCAGTACGTACCACTTTGGCGAGAACCTGAAAAAGACATTAAAATATAAAGCAAAATTTTTACCTAAACAAAAGTTTGAATGCAGCGGGAAATTTGATGGAGAAGATCTATATTGATTTCCTTTTATTTATAATTTTTATTTCGGATCTTTGAAACCGTAAGTTTATGACAATTTCTAAAGATGTAGCTGTGAAGCGATGATAGCTCAGCGGGGGGAGCGTCGCCTGTCAAACTGACGATCGAACACTGGTTCGATCCCCAACAACAGCTTGAGCTTCCGGTGAAGGTAACACCGTTATTAAATTCCCAGCATGGTGGTAGGGTACTTTCGAATACCCGCCTGGCTAGCTACCACCCTCAAATTTGAAAAACTGTCACCAAACACATAGTGTGTTCAGACAGCAGTCCTTGAGAGCCAGTGAGCTTTCTAGGTCTAGAGTGATAACATCTTGGACCGCATCTTCACTTTGTATGCCACACACACGCTAATTCACAAAATTGTTAACTTTTGCAGATGTTGCAGGTATGTTGACAGAATTTAAATATTTGAGGGGGGGTTTTCCTGTGGTTGATAGATTTTACCTTCACCGAAAGCTCAAGCCTAAGGTGGAGATCAATCTAGAGACCGACTGATTCACTAGCTTGACTTAAAACATAATCATCAATTCAGCCGTAGGACGTCCAGTGTCCACTGCTAGACATATCTTCCTACCAGAATCGGCTGGAAACGGCTCGCACCTAGCCTCTTCCTGCGATCTTAGTCAGGAAATAATTAACATATTAATCAAAAACATTTCCTTAAAAATTGAAAAAATAAACGAGTAACCTCTTTTTTAGGAACTTGGTTAAACAAAGACTTTGCTTGGTCTCACCTGTTGATTACCATAAAACCTGGTCTGTATAACATGCGTGCCTGAGAAAAGGGTGTGACGTTTGTGACCTTCAGTGCAATATGGTTCCGGGGATGCACAGGGCGGTCCCTTCATCACTGGGACACTTTCACCTAAAAAACAAATCAAATGGTAAACAGTATCTGTGGCATTTAATACTTCCGATATATTTAACAGATAAAGAAGATTAATAACAATATTGAATTGGATTACGATAAGAGATAGGATAAGATAGTTATTGATCATTTTATAAATATCAGTTAAAATCTACAGGTGGGCAGTTGCACGGTATGATAGCTAATATTACCGTGGTAGTTGTTTCATATAGTTGGGCTGATACTGAGACAAGAAGTTTATATCTAATTTTGACATTGGAGCCAACCCTAACCAATGCTTTTGAGCAGGCTCAGAGTCGCACAACAATCTATCGAGAGTGCTATGCTGGTTTCTGTACTCGATCGAATCAGAAAGGAGGATATTTCGTAGAAGAACTAGTGGCAGTGCCGCTGGGCTATGTCGGTGACTTTCGATCTTTTACGGATCTCCTCATCTCTGATTCGACCCCGGACATAGCCCTCTCCATAGCTCGTTGTGTTTGAGTCTGCCGCGCTTAACACACACTGTTAGAAGACCTTTGTTTTCAAGCATTGTACAATTTTGAATGATAAAACGTCGCGGAGTTTCCCGAATGCACAAATTAGAACTATTTATGTTTTTCATTACCAGTTCAAAAACAGTAGAAAGCTTAGTATGAAATAACATTACACCTAGTTTGTATGGATGTATGGTATTATTTTATATTAACATATATTATTATTTCACGCTCATACGACTGGACGGATTTGAAATGTGAAATTTGGTATGTAGTAGTTCAGGCCCCGGAATTGCACATAGGCTACTTTTCATCATCATCATAAATCATCACCACGCGGGTAAAAGCGCTTGGCGCAGCTAGTTACGTATATATATTACAAGCTGCACCTCTTGGTTTTACTCCCATGGTGATGATGAAAATAAGCCTATGTGTTAATCCAGAGTATAAGCTGTCTCCATACCAAATTTCATTCAAATCCATCCAGCCGTTTAGCGTGAAAGAGTAACAAAACAAATATACATCCCTACTCACAAACTTTCGCATTTATAATATTAGTAGGATATGGAGACATCTCAGGAGACCGAAGAGCTGGCAGCTTCCTCGCTCATCGTATTAGCCTAGCAATACAAAGAGGGAACGCTGCCAGCGTCTTGGGCACAATGCCGCAGGGGCCCTTTTTAGATTTAATTTAGTTTTTATTAAATTTTTAGGTTTATATATAAAGTTAGATTATTTTATTGCTATATGTACGTTATTTGTTATTATGTTTTTCTATTAATAAACTCATATACCTTCTGTCACTTCTGTTGAAATTTAAACATACATAATTTAGAGACAAAAACCAGCGAACGCAATATTTGTTTGTATTATTTGTTCGTAGTTATAAACACTAGTATGTGGTGAGTGTATCCTAGGGCACTCTTTGCTAGCTGTTGTCAAACAGTAGGATATGGTTAGTAGGATGTATACTCCGCTTCCGGAAATAAAATGGTTCACGTACTCACCGGTGAGCATGCTCTCATTGACAATACAAGTTCCGGTGAGCAGCATTGCGTCGCACGGCATCACGCATCCGTCAGGTGGCAGCACTAGCACGTCACCTGGGACCAGCCGGCTGGCGTTCACCACACACTCCTCTTGGCTGTTCCTGGTCGGTCTAAGTACTGTCACGGTGAACGCGCTCGTAGAACCAGCCATTTTGTGCAGGTTTATACTCATCTGTAAATATGAATAGTTTACAAAAACCTATTATTAAATTTACGTACTGCCTGCCAGGGAGTGGAACACACTACTTGAGTCTGTGTTTCCCGATAGGTAAAACCCCGGAGTCTCAAGCACGAGTGAATAGATACCTTATAGTTTTGCGTGCTACATCTTAGACCGTGTTCGTCACTTAACATAAGGTGAGACAGCGGTCAAACGTAAGCTTATAATCTTTAAAAATCTTGTTATGCAAGAGCAGTGATACATCTTCTTCCTCTTGTCCTTATCCGACATTAGATGGGGTGGAAAAATGTTTTTCTCTTCCATTATCTTATATCATTAGTCATCTCAATGCTCACACCTTTCACAAACATATTCTTCACACAGTCCATCCATGCCTTCTTCGGTCTTCCTCTACCTCTACATCTATCCACATTCATGTTAAGTACTCTTTTTGTTATATACATATATTTCAGCCCTTTTCATAACATACCCATACCAAGCCAGTCTATTTTTTAAGCGATGACAGCTCAGCGTTGCCTGTCAAACTGACGGATACTGGTTCGATCCCCAACAACAGCTTTAGCTTCCGGTAAAGGTAACACCGTTATCAAACTCCCAGA
Source organism: Apeira syringaria (assembly GCA_934044485.1). Classification (NCBI taxonomy): domain Eukaryota; kingdom Metazoa; phylum Arthropoda; class Insecta; order Lepidoptera; family Geometridae; genus Apeira; species Apeira syringaria. The sequence continues at coordinate 7,001,886 of OW203678.1, forward strand.
ATGATGGTAGGGTACTTTCGAATACCCGCCTGGCTAGCTACCACCCTTAAGTTTGAAAAACTGTCACCAAACAGATAGTATGTTCAGACAGCAGTCCTTGAGAGCCAGTGAGCATTCTAGATCTAGCGTGACTACATCTTCGACCACGTCATCAGTGACCATCAAGTGAGATAGTGGTATCTATACTGTATAAAAAAAAATCGCTTTTAACTTATCATTCTGGTACATAAGGCTGAAATTATTCCCACTTACCCTCTTGGTTTGATATAACGCCATCATACAAGATACGGTTGAAAGTATGAAGACGCACGTCGCATATTGATAATATTCGTCTAACGACCAGAGAATAATCGAGAACACTTGGAACAAGTAGAATGGATTGAACACTTCGTCCACAAACAGTGTCCAGTAGGTCTTCACTTCAACTTCAACGGAGTTCGAGCCGTAAAGCTTGATTCTGAAAAATGAAAATTGTATAAATTAATGATATAATAAATATACCGTTGGCTTTAATTTGGCATATACATGCGGGGTTTCCCATGTCAGTGTCACGTATACACTGACTAGGCTAGAGATTTTTTTTTTATAAAAATGGTAAGGTTAGGTTAGACCCTTTAAGACAGCTTTAAGGTCTGAATAAGATTTATAAACTTTAAAATTTTACATTAAAAAGGTTCTATGACTTTTTCTCCGGTCAAAATCAACAGTTATGAAGTTTTCCGAATTTATGGGATGAATGTAAATTAAAAAACGTCTATTTCACGTACCAATTCACCGCGGGTAACACCCCGGGTCGCAGCCAAGAATCTTTATCAAGCAACCAAAAACTGAAACTGAACTGAACCAAGCTGAATATCGAAATATCCAACGAAAATCGTAAGTAGGTGATCGTGTTTTTTTTTTAATACTGTGTGGATCTATACGGTATAAAAAAAATCTGGCGTTTGACCACTATATCACTTGATGGTCAGTGACAATGTGGTCGAAAATATCATCACGCTAGACCTAGAATGCATACTGGCTTTCAAGGACTGCTGCCTGAGCACACTATGTGTTTTCAGCGGTGGGAGCGTCAACTGTCAAACTTGTTTAAGTTATTTAAGTTTAAGTACAACTAGTATTATAAGAATTTATACAACTCACAACTCATTCTGCTGTCGTTTGTTGATGCCAGACAAGTTTTCCATCAACAGATTGAGGGGCAGTTTCTTGTTAAGGGTAAGTACGTGTATGAAGACTCCTTGCTCCGCGTGCCAGATGTGTCTCCCGTGTTGGTACACGAAGTACCGCAACTTGCTGTCTCTATGAGAAGATATGTTCAGTTCCATCTCCTGGACTGGCTGGATCTCGAACATTCTCTTCCTGTCCGTTACTAAAAATAATATTTAAATAGGTAAATACTTTTTAAGTTACCATGTGTAGTATTTTGAAAGTTAGAGGATCATCATTGACTGGCCGGTTGGCGCAGTTGGTAGTACTCTGCCTTCTGAGCCGCTGGTCCCGGGTTCGATTCCCGGACAGGTCAAACATTTGTGTATATGAACATGTCTGTTTAACCTGTGTCTGGGTGTGTATATGTATATAAGTATATATCAGTCATCAGGTTACCATAGTACAGGCTCTGCCTAGTTTGGGACCTGAAGACCTTGTGTGAATGTTGTCCCATATTAAAAAAATAAAAATATCTATTCACTCATGTGAACTCCAGGGTGTTGTACCGAAAAAAAATAGATTTACGCAAAACATTTTCATGAGAAAACGCAGACCGAAAAGCGCGGTTCGGTGTTCCAAATTTAACTCTTGAGAACTTTTGAACTATAATAAATTATTTTTATATTATTAATATTATAAATTTTATATTATAATATTTTTTTTTTTAATATTATTATTAAGTTATCAAGAGTTAACTCTTGAGAACTTTTGAACTATAACAAAATAATAATATACTTAACCGATTTCTATGTCCAAGTATACCTTTTTAATAATCATTTTTCAACTCAGTTCATAAATTACGGATTTACAAGGCATTTTAAAAGGCACTGATTTAAGGACCGCTTCATTTTGTCTGAAGTGGATTGATAAAACTATGTATATTAAAAAAGAAAAATAACCTCCATTACATAAGAGTACAATATTTTTTTTATAACTTTATTGAATATGAAGAGACTTGGCCAGCTTTATTGAGACCAATCTGAAAGTATATCCTTTCAAATAATAAAAACTTGATAAGTATTCTTTCGAATTGATGCATAAAAACTGAGTTCTGAAGTAGCATAGATTTTTTATACTTTATAGATCTGCGTAGCGTTTGAACACTATCTCACTTGATGGTCAGTGACGTTGCGGTCAAAGATGAGAGATCATGCTAGACCCACAATGTTTCAGGCTTTCAAGGACTGCTGCCTGAGTACGCATGTGTATGGTGACAGTTTTTTAAGCTTGAGGATGGTAGCTAGCCAGGCGGGTACTCGAAAGTACTCTACCACTATGCTGGGCATTTAATAACGGTGTTCATAGGCGACGCTCCCACCGCCGAGCTATCATCGCTTTAGATTAAAAAAATAAACATGTATGTTGTAACGAATTGAGCACCTCCTCGTTTGTTAAAAATCCGGTTGATTATAGAATCTTGTGAGCAGTATTAGAGCGGCGCATAACAATAAAGGTACTTACATCCAACATAATCAGCCCTTTTCAAAGCCACATTTATGTATTTGTGCCGATGGTAGGCGGGACAATACGACAGTGCAAAGTATGGTAAACCGCACAGTAGAATACATATTACATGAAATAAGAATGCTCGTAATTTTGAATATTTCAATCCATAAATGTAAACATCATTCTCTGCGTCGTTGTTGTCCAAAGATTGCCATTTAGCTTCGCCGATAACTTCATAGTCTGAAACAAGGAAAAATGTTCTCTATTACTTTGTAAATAGGATTGGATGGATTCAACAGATTTTTTAAGGAATAAATACTGCTATCTAAGTCTCGGTAGACTTCAAACGCATGCTTGTGGAGCGCTACTTCTTAATTGGCAAAGCGACAGGGACGGTTTTCTGTAGTCGTGGGTTCATGTCCGTCGCGTTCAAGCAGCCGATTATTTTTCAACTTTAAATATTTGAGCTAACTTGTTAATTGTTATCTTATTATTGTATTAAATAATAAAAATAAGGTATGTGAATTTTTGTAGCGCGTCCCAAACCCCTTTTTTTAACAGAAGCGAAAGAACATGAAACATGATCTTTACATTATTCTTTATTATGAGGCTACAATCTACAAACGTGAGCACTCCTAAGATAAAAACGTCTTAAAATATGACATTCTTCATTACAGTGCTCACATTAGAAATGTAATTAGCCTTGAGCCAATACACGAGTGTGTTATAATGTCTAATCTTTACAAATGTTTTCAAACTTTAACTATTACTTAATAAAATTCACAATTTATGAGCTATGGAGAGAGCTTTATGCTCAGGGTATATTATTATTTATTTATATCAGGTCATAGACCCATAACTCAAAATACTTTAAAATTAATTAAATGCATTTAAAATACAATATAAATACACAACGCATAGATAATAATGCAAGTGGATGCGACTACCCACAGTGTAGACGCATCCACTGAGCGAACAATGCGCTATCCCACCTATCTACCAGTGTTTTAAGAATGATGTGGGCGCTACCCTGCCACCTGCTTAGTAGGGAGGCACATCTCTTCCGGATGATGGCATGAAAACCATCGATCCGTGTGATCGTATAGACATATATTAACCCTTTTTTTCTGTAGGGGAAGTCAGACGACATAGCTTTCCAAATGCTACGATCCCCACACACTCCTTTTGATTCATCCACGCTCATCAGACCACTACCTATGCTCGGGGTTTCTCTATTAAATTGAATCTGAAAGTCTACAATAGCCCAATGGATTAGTATGTTGGAATGGCAACATGGCACACAACTCGCAGAACTTATAGCACATGGCGTCCAAAGGTTCTCTGGGGGTCCACTGACAAGGTGGACAGACGGGAAGACCAGGCCACGATCTCAGAAAGATGCTGCTTCCTACTGGTCTTTTAGGAAATCAATAGGGGTACAACTAGGGCTGCGTTTCAATTTGGGCTTACAGTGCACACGTTCGTACGTAAGGATTTAGCTGTTCCGAGATGATTTTAGTACTGACAGTGCTGACGCTCGTAAGCAAATCGGAACGGCTTTTTGTGTGTGAATGCGCGCGAATTCTTTAAATGTCAGTTCCCATTAAATTCATATTAAATCATTCACTTCCGTACTTCATGGGCACTAAATGGGTCATTTTTTCTGATATATAAAATTACGTTATTAATTTTTTGTGGACGAACTACCAATTTTTCGACAGATTCTTTTAATGAGTCAGATGTTTGACTCTCAGTGCATAGTTATTTATCTATGTGTTTGACAGCGCTCACACTGCTCTACGTCGTACTCGTGAGCGTTCTAAGAACAAGATGATGACGTCATGGATGACGTCATACACATTTTGTGTGCAGCTGTCAGTGCATTTTGGAATGACTTTAAGCACGCTCTCTATGCTCAAAGCTCAATAAGAAATACACCCTAGCAATGAACGTCTTATGACTGACATGATGATCATGAAACAGATATAAAATATCATACTCGTATGCCACTCATAAAACCTAAACAGCAGTTCGAGTATGGATCGTCGACTCAATAAAATTCGACAGTAAGTGCTTGTTCAGACACGGCGATATCCGCGCGGTTTGGAGATCTCCATGGTAAGAGAACCAGACGGGGGCCGCACGATTCGCGTGTACAGCATGTCTGAACAAGCACTTACTGTCGAATTTTATCGAGTAGACGATCCATACTTGCACTGCAGTTTCGTAATAGATCAAGGGAATGTTGAAAGAGTTGTTGTTAAAACTCACGTTCATAATTACTTTATACTGTTTCTACGGGTATAACGTGACACTTACGCGTAGTCGATATCACGATCGACAATTGTTTCGGCTTCATCCGGAAGCCTTCATTAGGATCTAGAGTGCGGTGCGTTCATCGCAACGTCCCACCTCGCACAATAATAATTGTCGATCGTGATATCGACTATGCGTAAGTGCCACGTTATACCTATCGAAATAGTAAAAGGAGTTATTGTCTTCATATTAGCCACAAAAAATTGTGACTGGTCACCATAATCAACCATAGGTCAACTATATTATATGTAAATAGCATTGGTTTCAATATCTCCATTGGAGATTTTCAGAAGCATTTTCGTTATTAACAAAATATGACATTATTTTTCATCACAATGGAAAAAATGACACTAATAATATATCTATACATGTAAACTTTGAGACTACCGCCGACAATACATTTCCGTGAAATAAAAGTATCTAAGTTTGACGATTAACACCATACCAAATGTATGAGATTGACACTTCAAAGCGATTTAAGAAAATGAATAATCATTGTTAGCTGTTAGAGAAAGAGAAGCAATGCATCTTGTTTAGGCCCACAGTAGTTCCTGAGGTTAGCGCATCCACTCAAGCAAATAACTCTGGAGCTTTATACTAGTTTAGAGTATAGATGTGCTAAAATATGTTTGGTTTGGTACTGGGTTGTCTCATAATGCCATTAATTCAAAGTTAATATTATAATAAAATTGTGAAGGTAACTTCTGTCTGTCTGTTATATACTCACACCAAAACAACTGAACCTATTTTGATATTTTTTACATAGAAATAGAAGGGATCTTGGACAAGAGCATAAGCAAATTTGAATCACTTTAAAAACATGGTTCCCTTGAGATAGCTGCGGAAGCGGGAAAACCTACCGCACATGGGTGAAACCACAGGGTACAGCAAGTGCATTGTAATACTATACGAACTATAATATAAAATAATATTATTAAGGTACATTATGTATATATTTAATTAAGTTGACTATGCTATTGTATTGGGATCAGCCTGTAAATAGTTGTAATGTGAATATATAAGTAAATTATCAAGCAAATAATTCATTATTTCTTATAGCAATAATAGTTGAATCAGTAGACAGTGTTACAAGATATGACCCCAATAACCATACCAAGGGGCAATTAATAAATGGGCAATCAATCAAATGCCAATTGAGTACAAACCGATGCAAGCATCTACATACCATTTAATTTAAGAGATTGACTCATATGCGCATGAGTTTACTGTATAAAGATGAGTAAAAGTAATTACTTTTAAATTTCGCCTTTAGGAAATGTTAGAGATAACATTTTATATAAATATGACAAATAAAATAGGTGTTGCTAGTATGTATGTAGTAAGCTATAATGTTTTTTTTATAACACTGTGGAAAAACTTTATTAAATATAAACAAGAAATATGAGCAAGTTGGCATGAGTCAACAAATGAAATAGATCTGGGAGTGAAGTCTACTAATTTCATGCTTATATTCAGTCCAGTGAGAGCAATCAAAACTCATTGTCTACCTTGACTAACCCCTAGTCTACTAAGTTCATAGTGGCTTGAAAACATGTTGACCCTATGCTCGGCCATGTTGGTTTTGCACAAAATTGACAAGTTGCTAACAGACTACGAAGAATGGCGTGCTACATCACTGAATATAGAATTGAATCAAGATTTTTTTCAAAATGGACAATTTACAAATAGCAGACAACCAAAACTATAAAAATTGCCCATTGTGAGCCGATCATATTGCCATATTGAAAAGTAGCCTTAGGCCCCCCCGGCCACAATAGTTTTTTTAAGGAACTCATGCCATGACATGCATTTGGCAGTATTTGTTAGTACTAAATTGTGTATATATTACACCTACTAAATGGTCTACATAAACAAAATCTTCAGCTTTATTTTACTAGTATGTACTGTGAAAGCCTAAAAGTCTGTGCATCTTAATTATTTAATAATAAAATTTATAAGTTTGTTCTATGTACATTGTAAGTTACTACTCAGTGCAAAACCAGTTAAACCGATTTTGAAATTTGGAATAAACATTATATAGACACTGGATTAAGGTGCAACATTTTTCATATTAAACTGTATTATCATTCCTGAGCTTAGTTTTTGAATTGAACATAGTTTTAATGTAGGTTTTATAACTGCTAAATAAATAAAAAATAGTTAGTAAATACCATTTTCAGCCGAATACTTTGGCAAGTTGACAAATTAGGTAAAATTTGTTATTCCTTGCCATTATTAATTTTTTAGATTATTGAGTTTGCTGTTAAGTAAACCTAAATGGAGACTTATGATACCAAATGGTTCCTGTGAAGTTTTCAGAAGTACTAAGGGAAGAAAATAGAGGGTGGCCTGGAGCATTCAGTTTGAGTCCTGACTGGCATGCGGCCAGGTTAATTAATGTTTGTGTATCAAATCAAATCAAACGTCTATTTGCAAGAATATAATATTACATATAAAGGTATTAAAAGTATTTATTACGTCAATGTATTTAGCCTGCAAGCAGGCATGCAAATATTATAAAATGATATAGGAATTAAAAATATCTACAAAGTCAAAATTGTTGAGTGTAAAAAATTTATTATTATTACAAAACATCAAGAAATAAAAACACAGAATTTATACAAAATTATCATAAATGGATCAAATATTCTTTCACACTATAAAAACATTTTGTGATGTGATTATGTGACCATGCATTCTGTAACATAGAGAATCCTATTAGGGAGTGGGGGAGGGGAATGTGAGCATTTTCGCACAGGTATATAATACTTATTTTATATATTCAGTCACTTCACAGTAAAATAAACCAAGCTCAAGGCCAATTGTCAGTGGACTTCTGGACTCCTGGGACCCTGAAATCGAATTCCAGCAGGGGCAAACATTTATGAGGTTTTAGCCTTGGACTTGGATGTTTGTGTGTGTCCATACCTCCCATGACACAGGGAAATGTTTGGGAAGCTGAATAACACAGTGTATTTAATTGAGACTATACAAGGAATTTTATATTCATAGTAATTAAAAGTATAATAATCATAGCCCTCAGAGCCCCTTGTGGCACAAGGGAACCCTAAAACAAGTACATTTCGATTCTGAAAAGTATCAAAATAACGAGTCTTCAAAGGCCAACGTATTACCATTATAATAATCATCATTTTCATTCTCTTAACATGTCTGTATTTTGGTATCATCACCCTTTTCAATAGTTAAGTTTTTTATTTCTCATCAAAGCAATAGAAGTATAACACTTCAACTACAATATATGAAAATCGAGTTCTAACACTGTTTCACAACAGGTATGTACAAAGTATAGCAATTTGATTGTGTAGACCAACAAACTAATAAATATATGTGTTATTAGAATCGATTGTTGGCTGTGGTCAGAGAATCTAGATACGATCACGAACATATTTAAACATATTAGTACTTAAATTTATTTTTGATTAAAACCAATGAAACAATTATCCAGTTTCCTGTCAATGAAAACAAGATAACATGGCAAAGATGTACAGTAGGTATAATGTGAATGTTTAACATTAAATAAATAATCATATTGATTCCGGAATAGTAAAAGATAATTTATAACATATATATTTGTATAGCATATTGAAGATCACTGGAACAGCGACGTATAGCATGATACTCTATGAACTTGAATATAGTTGGTTATGTTACAGATGGAAATGGTACGTAATCTTTTATGTATTAATATTACACAAATTCCTAAATAAGCAATTATTTTTTCTAGGTTTAATGAGTCATATTATTATTTAATCAAGTGTACACACATATTTAATCCTACTTACCGCTGGTGACGATATTGTGCACGATCGGCATTCCCGTAGTGTTTGACATAGATTTATAAAACAAACAACGTAGGGCATATTATAAAGATATGTGTTTTTAATTTCTTAGTATTTGACGATGCTACCTCATTGTAATTTATGGAAATAAATTTCTTTGAAATGATTCCAATCACACAACTCAAAAATCACATCACATCAGGGTTGCCAACTCGGATTTAAAAAAAGACGTACGTAGGGTAGGCCAGGTTTGTTAAATACGTAGAATGGTACTTTTTGCATGTGAAAAGTACGTAGATCTACGTACTTTTTTTCTTGACTTCAAAAATAACAACATTTATAACACTTACAGAAAGGAACGACCAAAGAGAATTAATTAATGAAATTTAAAAGGTAAGGGTCCAAAACATCAGCTTTCTGTAAAACATTTCATAACACACTAAGACACAAATATAACTATTTACTACTTTTCTCGTTTACCTGATCTCGGTACCAACTTACGATTATGATTATACAGAGTGTGTCCTTCAACTTGGTTACATGTCTTAAAAATTAATAATAGCATTATTAAAGTCAACTAGTTTTAGTAGAAAGCTTAAAATAAAATGACGATTTTAACTATGGAATTAAGACATCGCCACTCATTCAGTCGAAATATGTTCGTTAATATATATTTGGATAAATTCATTCAAAATTCTTTTGTTCATTTTTTGTTAATTGTTTTGGCTTCACGTTTTGGGCGCGTAAAGTTTAATATTCCCATAAGTTTAGTTGGATCAAGTTGCAAGCATAGAGCTAGAAGCTTAGCACATAATCAACTCGCCTTAGCAAAAGTCACAGAAAAGAATTTAAAAAATCCAAAATATGGAACATACTTCAACACTCAAATGTGTGAAACAACATAACTTGTCGTACCATGTCGCGGTACCATGATGACAATATTTTATTTATTGTTCCTTTTGAATTATATATTGGTACCGACTTCAAGAAGATATTTCACACTCTTGAGTGTTGAAGTCAGTTACATTTTTTGGAAATATTTTTTTTGTTGTTAATTTTGTTATTAGCCATAGGTAGTTAAAAGTACAACATGATATCAAGCTATCACACTCTATATCTATGACGGTTGATTCTAACATACAATTTAATAACTCTAGCGTAAAAAGATCATCGTGCTGGAAGGGAAGAGGAAATGTGTAATTTACACTGGGATATAATATAATATACGTAGTACGATGTAGACAAGATAACCCTGAAATGCAGTACGTAACTGAATGTAATCAAAGTAATTTACCCCACAAATTTTTCATAAATTGGAGCAACATTTCATTTAATAATTTACAACATTAACCCGCTTGTGGTGTCAAAAAGTTACGAAAAGGGAAATCTTCACTCATGCGGCAATACTTAGTGGAACATAGACATCGTAAAGCTAAATGTTAAATAAAAATGTAGGAACATCGATAACTTTTATTATAAGCGATTTATGCCATGCAGCTCGATTTTCAAAGTACCAATATAAAATAATATTATAATAATAATATTATGTACAAATACATGATATTAGATTTTAAACTTTGTAACGGGGATAACGTTAGTGATTATGTTATGAGCAACAAATTAAATGGTACATTAAAGAGCACTCTTAGAACAAACAAATCAAATCCTACCCAACAGATGGCGCTCTTCCACAATTTGAATTTTCAATCTGTATTGTATTGATTTTGGCGCGAAGTTGTTTCAAGCTATGAGGGGCTTACGCAGGAACGTAGAATAATTATTTTTCGGCTGTGATTAGTTTGTTTTGAAACGATTATATAGTTAAGATTCAATGGCTCATCATGGCACTTTGGCAGACAAAAAGGCTGGGTATTTAGAAATAGGAGAGCTAAATTTTTCCTGGCCTGGAGAGAATGGAACTTACCACGATTTTGGCTCAGTAAACTATACTTTACCATCAGGTAACAGCTTTGTTTTGTTATTGTATATTTGATTTTTATTGTTTCGCAGTTGAATTGATTGCATTTATATATTTTTCTTTTAGGGCCCTGGTACTGGCCGTGGTGTCCTCTGTGGAGAACTTCGCAACATCCATTATTTCAGGTACGGCAGGGTTGTCTAAGCGTATATTTATGCTCCTGCATTATTTTGATTATATTTTTATTCGTAACAATTACATTTACAGCATACGAAAAATAAAAGCATTAATACAATTTAAGGAGTTTACCAAAATTTAAAACTTCCGATTATCAATTTAGCTGACGGTCAAACAGTTTTTACCAGACAGTTAACTGACGGTTAATTGATATTCGGACGTTTAAATTTTGGTGAACTGTTTGACCGACGGTTAAATTGAAAATCGGACGTTTTAAATTTCCACCACTCATCCACCATAATGCTACACAGCAATGCTGGTTAAAAATCAGCGCTGGTCTTCCGTTGGGACCGGCTCGTGACGTCACAGAACAACATTTTTACAACAGTATATTTTCTTCTACATATCAATAAAGTAGGTGTAGAAATTATTCCTACTGCCATGTTAATCGTGTTAATTCAAGTCTAAGGAAGTAAATGTTTTAATTATAGGACTAGGATTAGGAGGTAATTTAATCGTGTTTATTGAAGTAGTACTTAGGCGGGAGGTAGATGTCTTTATTAGTAGCATGAGGATTAGGAGGTAACTTAATCGTGTTTATTCAAGTCAAAGGAGATAAATGTTTTAATTATAGGACTAGGATTAGGAGGTAATTTAATCGTGTTTATTGAAGTCACGGTAGGTAAATGTTTTTATTAGTAGCATTAGGATTAGGAGGTAACTTAATCGTGTTTATTCAAGTCAAAGGAGATAAATGTTTTAATTATTGGACTAGGATTAGGAGGTAATTCAATCGTGTTTATTGAAGTCAAGGGACGTAAATGTTTTTATTAGTAGCATTAGGATTAGGAGGTAACTTAATCGTGTTTATTCAAGTCAAAGGAGATAAATGTTTTAATTACAGGACTAGGATTAGGAGGTAATTCAATCGTGTTTATTGAAGTCAAGGGAGGTAAATGTTTTTATTGGTAGCATTAGGATTAGGAGGTAACTTAATCGTGTTTATTCAAGTCAAAGGAGATAAATGTTTTAATTATTGGACTAGAATTAGGAGGTAATTCAATCGTGTTTATTCAAGTTAAAGGAGGTAAATGTTTTAATTACAGGACTAGGATTACGAGGTAATTCAATCGTGTTTATTGAAGTCAAGGGAGGTAAATGTTTTTATTAGTAGCATAAGGATTAGGAGGTAACTTAATCGTGTTTATTCAAGTCAAAGGAGATAAATGTTTTAATTACAGGACTAGGATTAGGAGGTAATTTAATCGTGTTTATTGAAGTCAAGGGAGGTAAATGTTTTAATTATTGGACTAGAATTAGGAGGTAATTTAAACGTGTTTATTCAAGTTACAGGAGGTAAATGTTTTCATTATAGGAATAGGATTAGGAGGTAATGTAATCGTGTTTAGGTGTGGTTAATATTTTAATTAGTAGGATTAGGCCTAATTTAATCGTGTTTAGTCAAGTAATCTAAGTAGTCTAAGAAAGTAAATGTTTTAATTAGTAGGACTAGGATTAGGAGGTTAATTATAAGACAGATTAATATTCACAAAAGCCGTTCTCCGAATATATTAGTATCGTGGTCGTGGTGGACATTTATCAGATATCATTTCTCATTCATAAATTTACTTCTTTAATACAATAATAAATTGTAGCATTGTCAATTTTTTATTTATTTACAAAACAAATTTCTTGTTGAATAACTCTATACATTCCATGTAGGTAACTGAAAGTAGCTATTTCTTTACAGCTCTCGAACCTGTTATTCGTGGCATCATATTGTGCGCCCAGTACAAAGAAAGGCCAGCTTTGGATGCACACCATTCTCATATTTGGTACGTTATAAACCTGATCACAGAACATACACGTTAGGGCTAACTTGAGTCAACTTACACATCTTCAGTATTATTATATAATATATACCTATTAAATAAAAATGAATCGCCAAATTTATTGCTAAGCGCAAAACTCGAGAACAGCTCGACCATTTCGGCAGTTTGTTTCATGATTTCGTTATGGCACAACTCTGCACAAGGAAGAATAGCATAATAGTAAAAGCAGCACTTTCTTTTCCCATATAAACCTCAGTGCGGGCGAAACCGCGGGGTGCAGCTAGAGTAACAAATTTATTAATTAGTAAGATTCGATTTTCAGGTTGATCAAAAGTCAACCAAACCTACAGAAATTAAAAGATAGATCCTTTTCCATACTAATTCCAAATTTCAAATTTCGAAATTCCACGTTGGTATGTAATTGTACAAAGAGGAAAGAAAAAAAGCAATTCTCCTTTTCAAAACAGCGTTATAATAATAGAAAATAATAAACAAATATGTATACCTACGGGATTTTCATGTCAATCCCCCAGTAAAGGTGAAGATGATCCAAATTAACAGGACGATTTTCTGCAGCATTTATGCTGTACTCTATATGGGCGTGGCACGTGATCTGCGCTCCTGATGCATTCTCATGGAATTTTGGCTTCGTCTTCCTGAATCTGGGGCAGGTGGTCTATTTGGTTTACCAAATGAGACCGGTCAAATTCGACCCGGAACTTGAAGAAGTCTACCACACGCTATTTGAGCCTTTTAAGGTGAGTAGATAGGTAATAAACCTTAAATGTATGTTTTGGGCAGTATTCCTACCACACTTTTGAAGAGATGATAGCTCAGCGGAGGGAGCGTCGCCTGTCAAACTGACTTACACTGGTTCGATCCCCAACAACAGCTTGAGCTTCCGGTGAAGGTACCACCGGTATCACATTCCCAGCATGGTGGTAGGCTACTTTTGAATACCCGTCTGGCTAGCTACCACTCTCAAGTTTGAAAAGATACTACAAATCATTGCCGCATCATCGCTTCACATCAGGTGAAGTATTAAAATAAATGACGATAACAGATTTTCAGTGATTTAAAACTTCATTTAGGTGTCGAGGCTACAATTCAAACGTATGGTGTCGCCTGACTTTGCGCACGTGATGTCCCTGCACGCGGGCGAGGCGTACGCCATGCAAAACCTCACGAAGACCGATCGGCTTGGCCTCCTGCTCTCTGGGAAAGTAAGACAAATTGCCTATATACATAAGTACTATTATTCTTCGTTATATATCCGGTGATCTAATGTATTTGTCCTTTTACTGTGGTTGCGCTTTCACTTTCGTTCTCGCGGGAAGTAATATTTATATTTACGTAAAGCATCTCCATATAAAGATTACGTTTCAAATACGAATAACTCACGTGGTGAGTCAGAGGGTTCCGACTATAGTTTCGATCACATTCATTGGTCGTTTTCAAGGAGAATACGGGGCGCACGCGGACGCGGTCTCGGTTCGGCTATTGAGTGTTAGAGGTGTCAAAACCACGTAAGTTTTAATAACAAAAGTTTCCCTTACAGTCCTTGTGAGATCATGTCTGAGCGCATATCCTGGAAAGCTATAATTAATATGAAAAACATAATTTTTATTTTTTGACGTGATAACGTTTTATAAATTGATGAATGCCAAAATGAAAAATAGTAACGGTAACATTCCTGTAACGTTCCACCTAAGTTTTATCTAGATCTAGATAATATAATCAAAGTCAAAGTCAAGGTCAAAGTCAAGGTCAAGGTCTAAGTCAAGGTCAAAGTAAAAGTCAAAGTCAAAGTCAAAAGTCGAAAGTCGAAAGTCGAAAGTCGAAAGTCGAAAGTCGAAAGTCGAAAGTCGAAAGTCGAAAGTCGAAAGTCGAAAGTCGAAAGTCGAAAGTCCAAAGTCCAAAGTCCAAAGTCCAAAGTCCAAAGTCCAAAGTCCAAAGTCCAAAGTCCAAAGTCCAAAGTCCAAAGTCCAAAGTCCAAAGTCCAAAGTCCAAAGTCCAAAGTCCAAAGTCCAAAGTCCAAAGTCCAAAGTCCAAAGTCCAAAGTCCAAAGTCAAAAGTCAAAAGTCAAAAGTCAAAAGTCAAAAGTCAAAGGTCAAAGGTCAAAGGTCAAAAGTCAAAGGTCAAAAGTCAAAAGTCAAAAGTCAAAAGTCAAAAGTGATGACAGCTGACTCCCTCCTGAACCAGTGTTTCAGTGCGGAGCTAGCCAGACTGCTGGCTGTGGGTACACGGAAAGCCGGCTACTGGCTCCAAGCCCATCGTTCCACAAGCACTGGTACATTCTTAGATCCGAATACTCTCTGTCTTGCAGTTTGTCTCCGCCTCGGGGTCCCGGTATGCGCCCCACATAGATGCCCCTGCGGAAATGACGTCGACCCGCTAGGACACCACGGACTCTCCTGCCAGAGAAGTGCAGGCCGCTTCTCGAGACATGCCGCCCTCAACGACATCCTCCGCCGGTCTCTTGCATCCGTAAACGTGCCAGCCCTTCTGGAGCCAAGTGGCGTTTTCAGAAACGACGGCAAGAGACCGGACGGTATGTCTCTCATACCGTGGGCCATGGGTCGGATACTGGTATGGGATGCGACTTGTGTAGACACACTAGCCCCTTCACATGTCCACCAAACCTCCACGAGGCCAGGAACGGCGGCAGAATCGGCCGAAAAGGCAAAAGTAGTTAAATACAGCGGTCTCGGCGCGGAATACAATTTTGTTCCTTTCGGTGTCGAGACCCTTGGCCCGTGGGGTCCTAGCGCGCTCAACTTCTACAAGGAAATCTCCAAGAGACTGGTTGACGTCTCAGGAGACCGAAGAGCTGGCAGCTTCCTCGCTCAACGTATTAGCCTAGCAATACAAAGAGGAAACGCTGCCAGCATCTTGGGTACAATGCCGCAGGGGCCCGTTTTAGATTTAATTTAGTTTTTATTAAATGCTTAAGGTTTTTATTTTAAGTTAGATTATTTTATTAATGTCAAATGTCAAATGTCAAATGTCAAATGTCAAAGGTCAAAGGTCAAAGGTCAAAGGTCAAATGTCAAATGTCAAATGTCAAATGTCAATGTCAATGTCATACATGATTATGTCGTTATCACGTAAATCTATCGTCCGTAAACCGACTTTACAGGCAACTAATTTTTTTACTAAACTTCAACTACTACCAACTACCTGTTACCAAACTATAGATAGCTAGTTTATAGATTCAGGCGCTAGTTTGCGATAGTCCATAACAAAAAGATTTTAATAAAAAATATGTAATGTTCATTCCGCGACTTTTAATTATTCCAGCAATAAAGCAATAGGTTTTATTTCCGTAGTAAATCCCTGTTTCATTGTCAACAATAAATCAAACAACTAGATACGAATGCCTCTACTAAGATAGTTTTTGTGCTTAAGCCAAAGTTGACAACCATAGCGAGACCGCCGTCGAGTGTAGGTATCATCATCATCATCTCAGCCATAGGACGTCAACTGCTGGACATAGGCCTCCCCCATTAAGTCGAGTGTAGGTATAAAAATTGATAAATGATAAAATTTATTTATTCACAAAACTCAGTTACACTCATTGTTAATAATAATGTTTTAACTTCTTTATCTAAAGGTCTTATCTAATTTAATTTAACTTAAATTATATAAATGAAATAAAATAAAATAAAATGAATTACCACTTCTCGAATTGAAGTACATACATGTACTTTGACATTTGACAGATTGACTTCTGAACGTATCTGTATTGTGCCCATACCGGCCCATCTAAATGGCCCATCCTGTATATTATGTGCGTAGGAAGTCCAAGGTGGATACTCGTCTACTGCCTGCATGATTAAGAGATTTTATTGTGTATCGCATTAACGCTATGCTAGGCAGAACTTCAGTTCAAATATGTGAAGGAAAAAATTCGGCTGCTAGTGGGACTTGAACCCACGACTACATCCTACATCATAATAACATCCCCGCAAGATGTTAATAAGGAAGGAAGTAATGCGGCCCTAGTGGTATGGGCTGCTATAGCTTAGTTGGACAAAGCGACAGGATGGTATTCTGTAGTCGTGGGTTCAAGTCCCACTAGCAGCCGAATTTTTTCCTTCAAATATTTGAACTGAAATGCCTGTATGATTGTTATGCACGGGGTCAACCTATGCTCACTCAGCAAACATGTATCCAGTAGTACATGAAAATATATATAAAATTAAATTTATGGCCTGTGCATGGCCATTTATGGTTTCTCCCTCTTCGACGAAATCCAGGTCACAACCGCAAATTTATACAGAAACGTGGCTCTAGCATCACGGTTTTTTTTATTAGTTTATAGTTACAACTGCAGCTATTATATTGCCACATCATTTTCATCTTTTGTTGAGTATTTTACAAGGGGTTTTTTTATAATCTAAAATCTTCTAATTTATACTAGAACTATACATCTTATCACTAAAATTATGGAGTCGCATCATTTTGCGACTCCTAATGTTCGCGGGGGATGTCCCGTACCGACCATCCCCCACCAACTAGCATCACGGTTAGTGATTTCCGAATTATTCTTGACTAGTAGCGCCCCGCGGTTTCACCCGCGTGGATTATGGTTTTTCCGCTGCCTCAGTTATGCCACGGGCACTATACTTTTTCCGGGATAAAAGTAGCCTATTTGTTATTCCAGGGTCTAACCTATCTCTATAGCAAATTCCGTAGAAATCGGTACATCCGTTTAAGCGTGAAGGAGTAACAGGTTTGTAAATTTGAGAATATTAACACCACCTTTATAATAGTTCCTTCACATGTTTTAAAGTAAATCAAATAAAATTGTACGTATGTAAATAAGGCTTGACCTAACAATTGCTAAATAGACAATTTCGATACTTTACAGCAATGATATTGTTTATATGAGGTAGATGTCGCACAAGCGCGCGGAAACTGAGGCGGCAAAATTAAGTCAATTGTAGTAATTTTCATTATGACGCTATCCTTTTCTTTATTATTTGTACCGTATTATCTGTCGCAGGAAGCATGTTTATGTCGTAAAGGACAAAATCTGAGCACCGCGCAGTATGAATATACCTCATCTTTAATAAAACATCATTGCTTTACAGCTTATTTTCAGCATGTACATATATTTTCAAGTGACCATACTTCCCTACATCAAAAATGCTCACGTTAACGACAAATGCGCTTGAACCGTGTCATCACCAGAAGAAAAGAAATTAAAAAGTGTATTTTATTTTATTTTTATACTGTATAGATCTTGATGGGCAGTGACGATGTGGTCGAAGATAGCTAGACCTAGAATGGTTACTGGCTCTCAAGGACCGGTCTGCCTGAAGACACTATGTGCTTGGTGACAGTTTTTCAATCTTGATGGTGGTAGGCGGGTGTTCGAATGTACCCTACCACCATGCTGGGAGTTTGATAACGGTGTTACGTGTCGCTTAACATCAGGTGAGACAGTGGTCAAACGCAAGCATCTTTAAAAAAAAAAAAAATACCTTCACTGGAAGCTCAAGCTGTTGTTGGGTATCAAACCAGTGTCCGTCAGTTTGACAGGCGACGCTCCTCCCGCTGAGCCATCATCGCTTCAAAACACAGTACAGTCCATGTCCATGTAATTTGTAGACTACGTCATCTGTAGAGTATATTTTGGTAATATTTTAAATTAGGATTTTTCCCGCCCTTCTGCCTGTAACTACCCGCGAGCCTTTGTAATGTCATTGGCTTCTATTTTTTTTTTTTTTTTTTTATGGGACAACATTCACACAAGGTCTTCAGGTCCCAAACTAGGCAGAGCCTGTACTATGGTAACCTGATGACTGATATATATACTTATATACATATACACACCCAGACACAGGTCAAACAGACATGTTCATACACACAAATGTTTGACATGTCCGGGAATCGAACCCGGGACCAGCGGCTCAGAAGGCAGAGTGCTACCAACTGTGCCAACCGGCCAGTCGTCATTAAACCCTTAATTATATTGTATTTAAACTTTTGGCACATACACACAGAAATGCAATCGCATTATTCTTTTCCGTAGCACCCATGACAGGTTTATGGGGATAAATTTTCTTGTGCTTAAACGACGGGCAATTGTGAGAAATCCGTATAATTAAACTTGATAATTAAACTACATTTTATACATCTATTATTCATAAACTTTCAAAAAAAAATCTGGGTTTAAATAGTTCTTATATGGTTACGATAAAGTCCAAATTAGTATGATTTCGAAAAATTGTCAGAGTCGCTTCCGAGATACCTTGGAAACTTTATACATAATTATCTCATTCGTACATTTGCAGAGTTGGTTGTATTTTACTTATAATAAACTGTATATGCTCCTAATTTTCTTAATCACACCAACTAACTAGATAAGCTATAAGCTATCTTTACATAATGAATCTATTAAGTTACTTTTGTAAAACTTGGAGAAACGAATAAAGAATTTTCTATCTATCTATCTAACTAAACATTATTGAAAGCCAAGAGGCTCGCATTCTTTTTGCACTAAAATTCAAATTAGTATAATTCTATCTATCTATTCTATCAACAGTATCTATAATACGAATAATCTTCTTCTTCTTCTTCTCAGCACTTGGATATCCACTGCCGGACATATGCCTCCCCCATATAGGGGGGATTTGGCAATTCTCGCCACGCTTGGCAGACGGGTTGGCGAGCGCAGTATGATTTCCGATCCTCAGAAGGCGCTGCCATCTTCTGGTACGTGATCCCTTAGCCGACTCTTACGGCACCCGCGGGTAGAGATGGGGGAGAACTATTCTAGGCCAGTACCACCACGGGACGAATATATACTACGAATAATAGATGGCTTTTATTCAATTGCTGGCCAACTGCGCGTTGTTATAGTCGGCACCAAAGTACACGCGCATTTTTAATTAAAACATCTAATTTATTATTGTTATTGATAAGTGTCATACTAATTTGGACTTTATCGTTACCATATAAGAACTATTTAAACCAAGAAATTTTTAGTTTACTTGTGTTAAAAATGAGAATCACTACCAATATCTTACTACTATTGTAAATGCGAAACTTTGACCTACTCAATGTTGTTTATAATTGAGTCACAAGAATGGCTAAACAGCAAAATGGTTGAGTGTGTAGATAAAATTTTGCACAGAGATAGATTATTGTCCAGAATATCGCACATCGGCTACTTTTTATCCTAGAATATATTACAGTTCAAGGATGATCATTGAGGTTATCGAAAACCGTAAACTACGCGAGTGAAACCACGGAGCGTAGCTAGTATTAATTATTTACAAAATACAGAATATATGTATTGTATCAAGACTAAGTATGAGGTTATTTTGTGTTTCTCGAAAGATCTTCCCTTGTCACTCTTTCAGATTATGGATCATTCTGCTCCAACGCTCCAAAATAGCGCGGTCCGAGATACGCCATCATCATCATCTCAGCCATAGGACGTCCACTGCTGGATAAAGGCCTCCCCCATTGATTTCCACAAGGACCGGTTGGAAGCGGCCCGCATTTAAATTAGCGATCCAACAATCCTGATTTCTTTTTTGTACCTTTAACTACTGCTTTTCAAATATTGTAAAAATATTAATTTTATTCTCTTTGTATTGTAAATTGATGGTCATCCTTTTAAATGTTACTCCACATTGTGGCCGTGGCCATCAATAATTCAAATCTGCGAGGCCGAAGGCCGAGCTCGAATGAGGTGTAACGCATCAACACACCTTATGGGAGTCACTAACGAGGCCGAAGGCCGAGTTCCGGATAACGAGTATTTTTACATATCGAGCTGGTCTCCGAGGCAACTGCCCACGTTAACCACTGCACTTAGAGGTGGGGTCCTTTAACAAAAGTCGTTTACAATCATGGTCCGGTTTTACCGCAACTAAATTTTGTTTAGTCAGTTGGAGTATGGAGTAAAAGACATCCTTATCTCTACGTAACAGACCGCCGCTATATACATACCTACATATCATATATAACGCTCTCGGCTTTATATACGCAACTAACTAATAATGATCCATCATGAAGGAAGACAGTAATCAATCCAGACTAACCTTCATCGCTGAGCTAATATCACGTGGAGTGGTGCCACGTATTCGGAAAACTTGACAAAGTACGCTCATGTCGAAGTGTCATTCGATTTTGTATACTTTAAGACTAACTGCACCCCGCAGTTTCACCCGCATGGTGATGAATAACGGTGATAATGATGATGATAGCTCTATGACACTCACAAATAACGTGGCTTTCTATTGGTAAAATAATTTTCAAAATCGTTTCAGTATAATATACGTATACCCACGAATACTTAGTGATGCCGGATGGATAAAGATATTTTTTTTTTTTTTTAAATCACACTCAGACCCCCGCACTAGGATTCCCTATATCGCGGGAGGCATGGACACACACAATAACAGCACACAAACATCCAAGACCCGGGACAAACATCTACACTCATCGCACAAATGTTTGCCCCTGCCGGGATTCGAACCCAGGGTCGCGGTGACACAGAAGTCATGTCGATGACACAAACCACTGCGCTACGGGACTGTCAATTAATTTATAATAAATAATTATTTTATATTAAATTTAAGTACCTACTCGAATAAGAGCTGCGAGTAAGGATCGTCGACTCGATAAAATTCAACAGTAAGTAACTGTTCAGACATGGCGTAGGTACACGCGAATCATGCGGCACCCGCGTGGTTATACTATGGAGATCTCCAAGCTGCGCAGATATCGCCGTGTCTGAACAAGCACTTACTATCGAATTTTGTCGAGTCGACGATCCATACGAGCAGCCAAGGTTCGCTATAAATCGACAGCAACGATCAAAGTTCATTCCTCACCACTGTTTCTGCTATAACAAAATTAGTTCCGACATTTTGGCCCAATTTGTACACGGTATGGTATAAACATACAGTTACGTGTTATTCGCGCAGTAACTTTACCAAAAATATAGTAACTTCTATGTGAACATAAATAAGGTAAATGTCGAGATGGCATTTGAACCTAGGTACTGCAGTAAGGCTACCTGGGTTTGGAGGTGAAAGGTCAGAAGCAAGTACGTATACTAATAATAAAACTAATTACAATACACAATACAGCTACTACAATAATATTTGAGCAACCCACTAGCAGTTATCAGTCTATAGATGACTCAAATGCTCTAACCCGCTACCAGTTGGCAGCGTGCCCAGAATGCTAGCAGCATTGCCCCGTTGAATTGCAATGCTGATTCGTTGAGCCTAATACGTGTCACCATTTTAACCACGCGTCGCATCGATCAAACGCTCTAATAAGTTTTGCATAATCAGATGAGCTCCAGGTCCCCATGGACTCAATGTCTCGAATCCAAACGGTTCAAATCAAAATGTGTCAAAGTGTCAACGCATGTAGCGTCCCACAGTAAAGTCATTATTAGTATTTTATTAACCGAATTCAAAAAGAGGAGGTTACTCAATTCGACCGTATATAAGTTTTTTTTTATATGTGTGTTCGCGGATAACTTCGCCGTTTTTGATGATTCTTTTTTTTAGATAGTCCCATTCAAATTTCATCAAAATCGGACAAGCGGTTTTTGAGTTATACTCCAATAACCGAAAAGTGATACGCGTATCTTGATGATATTATTGTCGCGGTTAAAGACATCGCAGAACACACAATGACAATTAATAAAATTGATCCGTGAGTAGCAAAAGTCACTGAAAAGGGTGAAAAAAAATTTTTTAACAAAATATGCAACCGACTTCATCACTCAAAAGTGTGAAATATCTTCTTGAAATCGGTACCATGATAGTTCAAAAGGAACAATAAATAAAATATTGTCATCATGGTACCGCCTACGACGAGTTATGTTATTTATAAGTCAGTTGCATTTTTTTTTTTTTATATAGGCATCGGCTCATAGTAAAACTAATAAAGGTGATGGCGAAGATTTAATGTTAGTACCCACATCAGCTTTATAAAGTTATAAGCGATTCAAGCTACACCGAAGCAGGATAATGTTATGACGCAAAGCGATTTATAAATAGCTATCCAAGGATATTTTATGTAATCACATGGGTGCTCAAAGCTAGTGACGTCAGAGTTAATTTAATAAGCACTATCTCTGCATAACATTATGAAAAGATAAACATTGATTCAAAATGTAATTACATTCGATATTGGTTACTGTTACATTCTCGATTGCAATTTACCGTTATATATACACACATCAACAGAATCTAGGGATATTTTATATTTCATCAAATATCTAAAAATCTATGAAGAATTTCCTGATATAGTAAATGGAAGAATGATAGGTTATTTTAAGGTCTTTAATAAAAAATAAATAACATTTCGTGATTCTTTCATTTTAAATAAAAATGTTAATTTTTTTAATCGCCGTAGAAAATTAATATGGTAAAAACAAACATTTCTTCTTATAAAACCATTCATTTTTATTAAAATTGAAAAAATCTTATAAAATTTAATCATTAATATTCAGTGTTGCCACCTCTAACATTGATTACACATCGACATCGATTGTTAATACTTAAAATTAAATTGTCAATGTCTCGCTGCGGTATGAGGTCCCATGTTCTTTGCAAGTGTTCGTAAAGTTGTTGTTCCGTCGTCAAATTTATCGATATCAAGGTTGTGGTAACTCTATCGCAGTACTGGGGATGTGGCTGAACGGCACACGGGTAGATATCGTGTTACTACGCAGAGACAGGATCGATTTCTCCAAATGACCGCCAGAAGACAACCCAATATCACAGCGATGCAACTAGTACAAACGCTCCAGGAGGGCCACCAGCTGCTGGTAAGTGACCAAACCCTGCGAAGGAGGTTGCATGAAATTGGTCTTCATGCTCGAAGACCATTAGGTGTTCCAGCATTGCGACCTGGCAATCGCGGTCGGCGGCTTTCGTGGGCTCGGGAGCATTTACCATGGAGTGACGAACAATGGTCTTTGATGCTGTTCACCGATGAGTCCCGGTTTGGGTTTCACCCGGATTCACGAAGAACACGCGTTTGAAGAACTCCAGGGAGAGTTAGCCGTCTACGTCACCCTCAGGAGGTCCACCCATACCGAGGCGAGACAATCATGGTGTGGGCAGGAATTCGTCTTGGCGGCCAAACCCAACTCGTTTGGATCCAAGGCAGCATGACTGCACAAAAATACCACGAGGAGGTAGTAGAGCCTGTTATTGTCCCACACAGAATCCAAATAGGCCAGGAATTTCTACTCATGCACGATAACGCTCCTTCCCATACGGCGCGGCTGGTGTCGGCCGCTCTCCGAGATCACGATATTCAAGTTTTGGATTGGCCTGCACAGTCGCCCGACTTAAATCCTATCGAGCATGCCTGGGACATGTTACAACGAAAAGCTTTGAGAGATTTCCCGCCAAATTTAACGACGGAACAACAACTTTACGAACACTTCCAAAGAACATGGGACCTCATACCGCAGCAAGACATTGACAATTTAATTTTAAGTATTAACAATCGATGTCGATGTGTAATCAATGTTAGAGGTGGCAACACTGATTATTAATGATTAGATTTTATAAGATTTTTTCAATTTTAATTAAAATTAATAGTTTTATAAGAAGAAATGTTTGTTTTTACCACACTATTTTTTTACGGCGATTTAAAATATTTACACTTTTATTTAAAACGAAAGAATCACGAAATGTTATTTATTTTTTATTAAAGACCTTAAAATAACCTATCATTCTTCCATTTACTATATCAGAAAATTCTTCCTAGATTTTTAGATATTTGATGAAATATAAAATATCCCTAGATTCTGTTGATGTGTGTATATCTATTAAAAAAAATATGATACTGTATAAGTCTAGCGTTTGACTACTATCTCACTTGAAGGTCAGTGACGATGTGGTCGAAAATTCACGCTAGACCTAGAATACTCACTGGCTCTCAAGGACTGCTGCCTGAACACACTATGTGTTTGGTGACAGTTTTTCAAACTTAAG
This sequence comes from Apeira syringaria, assembly GCA_934044485.1. NCBI lineage: Eukaryota > Metazoa > Arthropoda > Insecta > Lepidoptera > Geometridae > Apeira > Apeira syringaria. Next base: position 7,026,580 of record OW203678.1, read on the forward strand.
GGTGGTAGCTAGCCAGGTGGGTACTCGAAAGTACCCTACCACCATACTGGGGATTTGTGTAGTGTTACCTTTACCGGAAGCTCAAGCTGTTGTTGGGGATCGAACCAGTGTCCGTTAGTTTGACAGCCGACGCTCCTCCCGCTGAGCTATCATCGCTTCAAAGAATCTCCAAATCCTCCGCTCCAAAGAAAAAAAATATTTACGAATCATGATCGTACTAGCTGCACCCCGCGGCTCCAGCCGCGTGAAGTACCGTTTTTCCGTTACCTCAATTATCCCAAGGGATTAGTTAATTTTACTGAACGATAAGGGACTTATGTACTTTTTTAGAACTGTAATATATATCTGCACCAAATCTACTTACAATATAACACGTATATTCTTGTATATAAAAGTGAAAAAACAAAATATATCTGTATAACAAGATTTCCATGTTTAACAAATTGGAAATAATATAATATAATTATAATAAGCATTTGAACTTTAGAGGACAATTATCTAAAAAGTAAACACGAGTTCTTTGAAATTAACCCGTTTAATATAATTTAAAAGAATTTGTACAATATGTTTATATAAATAATTAATATTTGCACGTCTGTATGCAGGCTGAAAAAACAGACCTTACAATTATATTGTGTTAATTAATTATGTATTTACAATAACATTGGCCGACTAGCCGGTTGGCGCAGTTGGTAGCACTCTGCCTTCTGAGCCGCTGGTCCCGGGTTCGATTCCCGGACAGGTCAAACATTTGTGTGTATGAAGATGTCTGTTTGACCTTTGTCTGGGTATATGTATATAAGTATATATCAGTCATCAGGTTACCATAGTACAGGCTCTGCCTAGTATGGGACCTGAAGACCTTGTGTGAATGTTGTCCCATATTATATTATAAATCTTGAAATCTTGACATGTAAATGTGAATGTATTCTTGCAAATAAACATTTCTTTTGCATGGGGCAAATGCCTTTATTAAAATTAAACACTAATAACTAATTACAATACTGCAGCTACTACAATAACATTTGAGCAATCCACTAGCTATTGGTAGCCTATAGATAACTCAAATGTTCTAACCCGCTACCGGCTGGAAGCGTGCCCGGAATGCTAGCAGCATTGCCAAGTTGAATTGCAACGCTAATTTAATTCAAATAAACATTGATTTCATAGAGACAATATATTTTTTTTTCTATACAGGTCAACGTGATGAGCGGTCATCAGTTTCTTCATCCGATACTGCCGTGCGAGTTTCTGGACTCACCTGAGTTTGAATCCAGTCGAGCCACTATCGATGAAAAGTTCAAGGTAAGGCTTTATCTTATGGGTGTGAACCTAAAGCATTGTGGATTATTTCTACCCAGATCTAAACCGATTTGAAGCTAGTTTGACAGCCAACGCTTCCACCGCTGAGCTATTAACCTTTTACGGCAAATTGAAGGGTTCCTCACTGTCCTTTCAGATTCAAAACAATGTATTTATTTTAGGCGAACTGTTTTATGTCAACGTTAAATTCAAAAGCAAAATAGAGCTCTTATTGAGAAGAATTGGCGAGAATCTCATAGGTGACTTATGAGTCCAGTCCAGTAGTTTTTACATAATGCTTGTAAAGTACAGTATAATATTCAAATAAATAGATGAAATATAGATAAAGTGACTGTAGAGATGTGTAGGACTACAACCATCATTCTCTTCAAAACAATTTTATGAGTCCAACTAGCTGTGCCCCGCGGTTTCACCCGCGTGGATTTCGGTTTTACCGCTACCTCAATTATCCCACGGTAACCAAACTTTCTATTTTATCTCCTTGGGGGTAGAATTAATCAAAATATTTTCTTAGCGGATGCCTACGTCATAACATCTACCTGCATGCCAAATTTCAGCCCGATCCGTCCAGTGGTTTGGTCTGTGCGTTGATAGATCACTATGTCAGTCAGTCAGTCACCTTTGAGTTATATATATTTAAATTGTAGGAAGGATAATACTTTTAAAGGCGACCCTGCAGTCCAAATTAAATGGGTTCACTAAGGAAAAAAAAATGCAAGTAGAAAGTTAGAAGCTCAAGAACATTGGCGTCAGTGTAATCCAAAAAGCTAAAGCTCCAAAGTGTTTAAACTTAAGCTCCGGAAAGGCACAACCTTGTTAAACAAGGCAATGTAGCTTAACTAACACGGTCGGATAAACTGATGACTCCATTATTCACAGGCAAAGTGCTCCTGGACCCACTAACCTATTTAAACAAAATGTTACGAAGGGTAGAAAGGTCTTGCCAATAACTAGGTGCATAATAACTAGCTAAATTCAATGGAACGATCTAGATAGCGATAATGGTGCCGCCAACGCGAGCTGGCAATCTATACATTTGTAGATTGCATTCGTTATGTTAGGTTTAATTCAATAGATGAAGGCAAAGATAGGGAGTGGCTTTTCTAGTCCAGTGCAGTGTGGTCAGTTAATTAAATTGAGAGCGTATACTTTCAAATTTATTACACTGCGATTAATGTAATAAGGAAGCAGGCCGCTTTCAACTAGTACTTGTGGAAATCAATGGGGGAGAACTATGTCCAGCAGTGGACGTGCTATGGCTGAGATGTTGATGATGATGCATGTAAAAACTGTGAGACTACCACTAAAGATTGCAGATTAACACTTAAAACTAAGTTTGATCTTTATATCGTAATAATTCGTATTAACCGTAGTTATCAAACCTCTGTCTAAAGTTTTATATAAGCGTTTAGTGTTTGCAATACAAAATACTTTAAGAATTGTTTATTCTAGGGCTAATATAGGAAATATACTGGAAATGTACAATTAGAATAATTTTATTGTTAAATAAAGTATTTTTTACATTGAATTGTATAAGTGTAACTCTGAATTGACTTCACAAAATTATCTTTTTAATATTGAGGGTCTTATGTGTGTGATGATTTTCTAAATTAAGGAAACTTATTAGTGATATAATCCCACATGTTTTTTGCTATATCGTACAGAACTTTCAATAATTTATTGGTTTTCTTGTGTAATCTCTAAAAAAGTATTAATACGAGTAAGTCCTCTTCTTCTGTACTAAACAATCTGGCGATAAATTTAGTACAGTTAAATAAAATTTGAACAATATCATTAGATAAATACAACTACTGCAATATGTTAAGTCAATAAATCTTAATCATAACTAGATAATCTCAGAAGATAAAACTGATAGCCAATGAGCTTATAGTTTTTTTTTCTCAGCCATGTGTGCGTCCACTGCTGGACGTATGCCTCCCCCATATAGGGGGGATTTGCCAATACTCGCCACGCTTGGCAGGCGGGTTGGCGAGCGCAGTATGATTTCCGATCCTCAGAAGGCGCTGCTGCCCACCTCCTGGTACGTTATCCCTTAGCCGACTCTTACGGCACCCACGGGAAGAGATGGGGGAGTACTATTCTAGGCCGGTACCACCACGGCCATAGAGCTTATAGTATAAACCACAAAATATGTGAAGACAATTTTATTAATTAAAAAACCGGCCAAGTTTATTTCACTAAAATAAGATTACATACATAATTAGTAAGTCTAATTTCACGAGATTGTATTTAATTTAATTTTGATATGGATTGCGGAATGTATCGCTCGAATCCATAAACCATGATATCACTAGGTAAAAATTCAAAACCATAATAATTATAATAGTTTAATAATAAGAATACAAAACAGTACATTGATGTAACTTAACTAAAATAGACTAAATATAACGTACAATATATGATACAAATTTATAGTAATAGTTTCATGTGAACATACAAGAAAGCACTTTTTATTTAGACATTATAATAATGATAAATGCATCGTCTGGAACAAAAGTTTCACATAGACCACGGCCAAACAGCCCGGAAGCAATACATACAACATATTTAGACATTGTTTAAAAGAATCCAAAAAAACAAAACCCTGATCTCCACACGAGGATACCCTGTGCTGTGGAGATCAGTTATAGGTCAAAATCAAAGTCAGTCATTTATTTGCTCGATCATGGGTATAAAATAGTTGTTAAAATTAATTAATGCTCTCCACATTCCAACACAATGGTATGCAAAATTGAAATATAATTTCTCTTGTCACAATGTAATTAAGTAGTATTTAACCATGAATGTTAGTACGCTTAAAAACTGTCATTTAAATATTCGGTAATTGCGTAGTAACATTTATTCTGACTGGCCGGTTGGCGCAGTTGGTAGCACTCTGCCTTCTGAGCCGCTGGTCCCGGGTTCGATTCCCGGACAAGTCAAACATTTGTGTGTATGAACATGTCTGTTTGACCTGTATTTAAGTATATATATATATATATATATATATATATATATATATATATATATATATAAGTATATATCAGTCATCAGGTTACCATAGTACAGGCTCTGCCTAGTTTAGGACCTGAAGACCTTGTGTAAATGTTGTTCCATATTATTATTATTCACTAGTAGATGAAACACACCTCTCTTAATGCACCAAAATTCAACGATTCCAAATGAGACTTAAGAAAATGATTGTATAGTCTTGGATCCATGGCAAACACACTCTTATCAAATAAAGCTGTTCTATGTGCGGCGAATCGCGGATGAGGTTAGACGTCCCCTTGTAGATTCGGTGACCAGCTCAAAAACTCTGCTGCTATGCATACTTTATTAATATATCGAGCAACGTACACATTTTCAAAAAGGTTTAAACTATTCCTTATAAATAATACCATTTCATAGATGATTTCAGTAACTAAAAATAACTAATGGCGATTCGTGTAGTAATATAACTCAGTCATAATAAACACAATCTCTTTATAGGTTAATACTAAGTAACATATAGTATCCCAATGCTAAATAGTGCAGGAAACAAAACGTAAGTTATGCAAGTTCTGAACACACATTAATATTTTACCTCCAAAATATGTTTTCCGGCAATCGAACACCGTGCACGTTTGCCAGGAAAGCGACACAATGCCAAGTAAACTTAAATGTTCGATGAAATACTGCTTTTGTATTTTAACTCCAGCAAATGTAATATCACGTTGAGTTTATCCACTCGTTCATCACGGCAGCTTTGGCATAGCCCACCCCATTCCAGTGACCTAATTGTTGGCTGATATCGTTCTTTGCTGAGCGGCGATAAATGCAACAAACTGGGTTAATATCGACGAAGTGTAAGCTTCACGAAAACGTGAGGGCCCAAGGTTAGCTTACTTTCTAGTCTTTGTACATAAATTGTAGCCAATCATTGGGCTCACTTGCCGGCATGGTGCAACCCAGTTACGCAAACTAAGTAACATCATCTATTTGCGAAAATTAGCCTTTGTTACAACGTCAACTTGTCGTGACTGATCCAATTTGTTCAAATTGATTCATCGCAGTCACTTTTTACAATCCCTAGAGGTAATTTTAAAAATAAAAACGAAGGGGGTAGTTTTATCAAAATGATAGTTTGCCGATTTTTTAGTGCCCTACAGGCATCATATTCACAAAAATATTTTTATAATTAAATATTTTTAATGTATAATGTTTTGTTATCTGTTAGTGTGTCAACATTGATAACGATAGATTATTTCTTTTAATTCAAAGACTGCCTCAAAGTGCGTTTAAATTTTTCATTTCAAATTTGCGCGCGAAAATGAGCCGCTTTTGATCGTGGCGTCACTAAAACTAGGCAAATGCTGTCAACCGTGAACAAGTTAATATGAAGATGAAATTAGTAGACTTAAAATCCCTGGTTTATTGTAACGGTTACGTCAATAGTCGTTTCGTGTAATTGTAATACAGCCGGAAAGTAAAAAATATCTGTTTTGTTTTCTCCGTTACAAAAAAATATTTACCATTCAGTTTTTTTATAAATATGTAACGGTTACATGTTTGTACTTTATTGAAGCTTGCATGTACTTAGAATCAGAACTCTAGCTACACTATAATTGCTTGTTTCACATTTTTACCCCTCCTGTAAAAATCGTTCATCGATCATCATCAATCGTCCGCATTTGTTCGCCGGCTTAATTTGAGTTACTTTTTCTATGATTTTTCTTGTGTAAAGCGTTATTGTAATGTAGTGAAAGCACGAACATTACCTATACAAACCCATGAGTGAAAGACCCTTTTGACATAGGTATTAGTGGTATTAGTGCCGCGGTGGTACCGGCCTAGAATAGTACTCCCCCATCTCTACCCGTGGGCGCCGTAAGAGTCGGCTAAGGGATCACGTACCAGGAGGTGGGCAGCAGCGCCTTCTGAGAATAGCAAAACCATACTGCGCTCGCCAACCCGCCTGCCAAGCGTGGCGAGTATTAGTAAATCAGTATAGTTTATAAATATAATATAGTTATAAATTAGTATAGTTTTCAGACTCAAATATTAGTAAATCCCCCCTATTTGGGTAGGCATATGCTCAGCAGTGGACATCCTATGGCTACGATGAAAAATGATTAGTGCTCTACGACTAATCAAACTTTTTTTCGGACGTGACAGGTGTCAATAGTGGCGGCGTCATCATGTCGTTACGTATACTGGCAAAGAACCTCACTAGAATACCTATTCGTGAAGGAACCTTACTTGGCATGCGTTGTAACTACCCTTATAGCGAGAGATATAACCACCAAGCTGTATGCCATGAACAATAAGATTGTTACCGAGAGGGGCTCGCACTTGGATATTCGACTGCCGAGTATATCGCACGCGTTGGCGAGAAGTCCAAGGAGGTTGAGGGCTGCAGCTAAAGTGGAACCTCCAACGACAACTGTCCAGCCAGTGCCACCGGAGAAGCGGCAAAGTGAGTGTAATTTCATAAATTATCTCTTAAACACTAGCGGTTCGTCCCTGCTTCGCACGGTTACATGGTTGTAGTTTTAGTATCCCCATTTTTTAACAGACTTCAAAAAAGGAGGTTATCAATTCGAACGTATAAATGTTTTTTTTAAAATGAAATGAAATGTTTATTTATAAGAATTTCGGGTCATTAGTTGTGCTGAGATGTTATAGTTTGTAGATAAATCCATCAAAATTCTGCCTTAGCAGGCGTATAAATTCTTAATATTATTAAACATTCTTATTTTTCTTAATTCCATTTTTCTATGACAATATACCTATTTATATGGCTAAGATAATATTAATATGTCTGTGTCTCAGTTCCAGTAGCTTAAGTTATATAAATCAATTTGGTCAGTGTGGTTTTTATATGTGTTCGCGGATGACTTAGTCGTTTGTGAACCGATTTTGATGATTCTTTTTTTGTTTGATAGAATATACTTTCGTGGTGGTCCCATTTAAATTTCATCAATCGGACAAGCGGTTCTTGAGTTACACTTCGATGACTGAAAAGTGCTACACATACCTCGACGATATTATAGTTTCGGGTGAAGACATCGGAGAACATACACAATGACAATTGATCCCTTGACTAGCAAAGGTCACTGAAAAGGTAGAAAATTTTTTTTTACAAAAAATGGAACCGACTTTAACACTCAAAAGTGTGAAATAACTTGTAATTTTTAGACTTTCGCGATTCGAACACATTGTTATTAAATTAAACGGGACTTGATCGCAAGAAAAACATTTAGTAATTTATTTACCTCGACGTTTCGACCAAGTCGCATTGGTCGTGGTCACGAGAAGACTGGTTTTTCTCGCGATCAAGCCCCGTTTGATTTAATAACAATGTGAAATAACTTGTCGAAGTCGGTATAGTTACTTTTGTGAACTAGCATGGTACCGACTTCAACAAATTATTTCACACTTTTGAGTGTTGAAGTCGGTTCCATTTTTTGGTAAAAATTTGAAATAGTCTAGATAATGTATAATTCTAACTAGCTGCTCCCCGCGGGTACGCGGGGTGATGAAAAACGGTGATGTTTGTGTGTGAATAAGCATATGTGTTAATTAAGGGTATAAGCTATCTCCAATCCAAATTTCATCGAAGTCTATCCAGCCGTTTGTGTGTGAAAGAGTAACAAACACACATCCATACTCACAAACTTTCGCATTTATAATATTAGTATTTACCTATCATCATTTATGGTTTGATGCATTAATGTTATGGACAAACGTATATACAACATCGTTAAGCGATGATGAATGAAAAATATGTCGCCTATTTGTTAGTAATATCATGAAATGGACTGGACACATCATTCTGTATACATTTATATATACATTCTCATAAATTTTACGGTCGAACTACAACATTTTCTTAGATTGTTTGGCGATACGCGTGCGTTCAAATTTCCACATTTATGTATCAAATTTTTTCAAGCTATGGGTTTTGGGTGAATATTTAAGGTGGTAAAACATGCACCTGCATAGGCATTACACTATTTTTTTTTGACGTGATAACGTTTTATAAATTTAGGAATACCAGCAACACTCATGAAAAATAGTAACGTTCCGCGTAACGTTCCGCGTAACGTTCCACCTGAGTTTTGTATTACATAAAATAATCAAAGTCAAAGTCGAAGTCGAAGTCAAAGTCAAAGTCATAAATGATTATGACGTCATCACGTAAATCTATCGTCCGTAAACCGACTTTACAGACAACCAATTTTTTTTTCCTTACACTTAAACCCCCGCACTAGGATTCCTTGTGTCGCGGAAGGCACGGTCACACACATAGCACACAAACATGCAAGACCCGGGATAAACACCTACCCTCATCGCACAAATGCTTGACCTGGCCCACGTAAAAGAGATCAGTTGGCTTACTCTTGAACTCAACTTCAATGTCAATCCAATTCTAATCCGAATCAGTTCCAATCTCATTCAACGTCATTTTGTAATTTTTTTTAATACTACATAGATTTAGCGTTTGACCACTATCTCACTTGATGAATTATGTCGAATTCCATCAAACTCAATTCCAATCGTGCGCTATTGTTGCGTTCAAGAGTATCAATCTATGGATATCACAATTTACGATCGGAATCGATTGTCAAGAGTAATCCCGCACTGAATATTATTATGTGAAAATCCACATACCTGCTGAGCTACTCATGGATGATCTTAAGAATCATCCTATCCTACTAATATTATAAATGCGAAAGTTTTTATGTATGTGTGTATGCTTGTTACCTCTTCACGCTCAAACGGCTACATTGATTTCAATGAAATTTGGTATGGAGATAGCTTAAGCCCTGGATTAACACATAGGCTACTTTTATCCCGGAAAAAGTATAGTTCCCGTGGGATAATTGAGGTAATGGGAAAACCGTAATCCATGCATCCATGGTGAAACCGCTGGGTGCTACTAGTATAACATAAACACATAATTATGTAGTAGGGTACTATTTGTATTCTAAATCGGATATCCGAACACCTGGTGTGTTATAGTTGATGTCGTTGAAAAGAAGTCGAGTGTAGTTCTAGTGGTGGTCTAGTGTGATACTAACTAGCTACTACTACCAAAGCCATCCTCTAGATTTGACCAATTTATAGGTCTCAAGTCTGTTCAATACATAAAAACAAAACTTTCAGACTGTTGGAGCCGCGAAGCTGACTCGATAGCCAACACAGTCAGACGGAACTGCGTGGTGCCTGCATTCGTGGAAGAGGATGGTGATGAAGAGCTGATGCCTCTAGCAGCACACGAAGCGCCCGCAGCCTCCTCCGACGATCTCTCTATTGCCGACAGCTGCCCTGACACCTCTTCCAAATACCATAGCTGTGAGGCTGTAGAAACTGACGATGAATTGAGACATTAAGACATAAAATGAATAGAATATTATTCTGTCCCATAATAATCATAATATTCTGCTGTTTACTGAATTTCATTTCAGTTTTGATTCTGCAATAAGTATTGTGTTCAATTGTTATTTTAAAATTAATAAATTTTACTTGCACAAAATGTCCAATTAGTATTTAAAAAAATATTTTGTTGCAAATACAATACAATAGTTTCGGGTTAGATCATATATACATATATAGGCTGTCAAAAGTTAGTGGATTGTGCAAATGTTATTATAGTAGCTGCAGTATTATTGATTAATTAATAACTTTATTTTTATTCAATATTGAATAATGTCACAACTGTCAAACTACAAATAAATTACAAATAAATGATTGAAAATACAAAAATAAATAAAAATATGAGTCGATTAGTCAAATAATCCGCCCCTTATAGTTCCTGGTGCAAAGGTACCCATTACACAGGCTGCGTTAGCACGCTGGATGGCAATCGCGATCCTTTGCACCAGAAACGAACCGGAGCGGGAGTCACCACCCAGATCTCAACATTCTCCTTTTTATCTCAATTTTTGTAGTTTTAATATTATTGTTACGGAAATGGGTACGGGATTAAAAGGAAACAACACTTGCAACGAAAGTGACGATTTATTAACTCGACTTACGTATCTCAATTGATTAATTAGTTATTAGTATTTTATTTTAATAAAGGCATCGGCCCATTGTTTTCATAATAAATAATGAACATGAGAACGCTTGGCGTTAACCTATTTAGTATTATATATATATCTGCGCTTCCCCATTTATAATTGACTGATGTTAAGCTACTGAATTCACAATTAAATTAGGTTTAAAATAAAAAGTAAAATAATATAACATTGAATTTCAAAAGGTCCTTTTTCTGTAATTAACATTGATTGGTGAAGTTAGCTACCATTATCTGAAGCGACGTTCCAAATCAACTCGAGGTCAGGCTTGTTTCTTCTAGAAGAATTACATGAAGCAAATATTAAGGTACATATTATTACTAAAACATTGAGAAATGAGTATTTAATTAGTCTTAGTAACAAATTGTAATTAATTATCATATTTATTTAATGCGTGCTAGAGCACAAAATTGTCTGTCTAATTTGGGTAATTTTGATTAAGCGTGCTTTGATAATGTATGTTATTAAAATATGAAACTATATATTATATGAAATAAATTGTTTCGCTTCCTACTTGTCTTTTATAAACTCCCGACAAAAAAAGAGCTGTTATATAAATGTTTTTGCATTTATTTATTTTTTACATATTATAAGTTTGCGTTTGACAACTGTCTCACCTGATGTTAAGTGATGACTTTGTCTAGGATTTAGCACGCAAACCTAGAAGGTACCTATTCACTCGCGACTTGAAGACTCCAGGATTGTACATATCGGGAAACACAGACTCGGGCAACGAGTTCCATTCCTTGGCAGTACGCATTAAGAAAGTGGAAGCATAACGCTTCGTGCGTATAGGTGGTATATCTACCATATAGCGATGGCGAATTGCCGTACGTCGAGTCAACCGATGATAGAAAGGGGATGGTGGAATCAGATTGTGTAATTCCAGTGCACATTCTCCGAAATGCACCCGATAGAAAACCGATAGGCTTGCTACTCTACGCCGGTGTTCAAGGCCCTGAAGCCTACGTTCGACCAAAGAGTTACAGCCGAGGAGCATCTGAGGAATCATAAACCTCTGAACGGAAGAATCGTTGTTTGACAATGGTCTTGATCGATAGTAATCTTAGATTATTTAGACATTTTAAAGGTTTATTAAAATGTTTAATACCTCTTTTGATAACACTTATTTTGTATTTGAAGTGACAGTACGCAAATGAACGTAGTCATGAGCCAAGCAATGGTTGAAGTCGTTTGAAGCCATGATAGCTCAGCGATGGGAGCGTCGGCTGCCAAACTGAGTGACGCTGGTTTAAGAACAAGAATAAGAATCTTTATTGGCCTTATAACATGATCGTTACACTGGGCAAGTCAAAATTACAATAATAAGCTTATAATAAATAAATAACGTAAGGATTAATAGTAAAATAAAATAAAAAACATATTATACAATTCTACGAGATGAATGAATATTCTCTGAGACGCATTTCAGCAAATTCGTTTAACGAATATAATGGGTGGTTTTCAAAAAATATTTTTAGTTTTCTTTTAAAGTCCTTAGTGTTTAATTTGGCTATAGTCAATGGTAGCTTGTTAAATAATAATATTTTATTGCAGATTCCTTGTTTTTGAACCTTTGTCAATCTTACTTGTGGAACAAATAGTTTTTCGTTATTTCTTAAATTATACTTATGTATGTCTTTGTTTTTCATCAGAGATTCCCATCGACAGCTTGAGCTTTCAGTAAAGGTAACATATAGAATTCTCAGCATGGAAGTAGGGTACCCTCAAGTTTGAAAAACTGTCACCAAAATAATACCGCGTTACAAAACATGGATTAAGTATGGAACGAAAGTACTGGGTTTAATCCAACATAATTCGACAAACGACAGATCCATAGATACAGTTAAGATTTTGTAAGCATGTTCCCATATTTTTCTTTTGTTTTCAAAGTTCTCTCTTGTCGAATTGTGTACGTAATTATGAATCTATAAACCACGGGAGTTACTCACGTAATAAGTCAGAGGGTTCCGACTATAGTTTCGACCACATTCGGTGGTCTTTTTCAAGGAGAATATACAGGTCGCTCGCGGACGCGATCGCGGTTCGCCTAGTACTGTGTTTATGAGATAGTGTTACATACACTATCTCGTATTAAAAAGTTATGAGATAATTTTTTCTAACATTTTTAATTAAATTTTCTTAAATTATGAACTTTGTTAATAAATCAATCGGGGCTTGATCTCGAGAAAGACATTTAGTAATTGATGACATATGATATGATAGCACTCCATATTAACTACTGTTTCGATTGAGAATCATACTTTCATATCGTGTTACCTTCACCGCAAGCTTAAGCCATTGGTGGGGATTGAACCAGCGGCCGACAGTTTGACAGCAGACGCTTCCAACGCTGAGCTATCATCGCTTCCTTTTCTCCCATAGCCGGGCAAAAAGAGGATTTCACTATTTGAGTATCTATTCCCCATTGTACATATATGTATAATCTATATATGTAAGTGAGTAAATAGATCTAAGCAGACGTGATCAACGCAGTGAACACCGCATTATCGCTTAACATCTGATAAATTGTATGCCATCTCTCTCATAAGAAGGTACTTTTTGTGAATATACGTAGGTCAAGAATGAAAATGTCAATAATTCAAGTACATTTTCAATGTACCGTAAAAATTGCACGTTATTATTTTAAACTAGCTGCGCCCTGCGGTTTTACCCGCGTGGTGATGATTTTTGATGATGATTATGATGAAAAGTACCAAATTTTATTCAAACCCGTTCAGCCGTTTGAGCGTGAAAGAGTAACAAACATCCAATACTTTCGCATTTATAATACTAGCTGGGCGGGGTTGGAACAGTTTCACGGTTTTATGATACGTGACATCTTGGGCCAACCCTAACCTGGCCACCTGTCCGGTGAGCAGGTTCGGTAAATGGTTATGGAAAGGAGCGCAGGTCGTGAAGACAACCATAACAAGTCTAATATGTTTCCTACACGTGGTGCCGCCTGTTATTGGTCTGGTTCCATGGTCTGAAACAGACGTAGCCGATACACTACTAGACGACACTCCTGTATGAATCCCCTCCCACCTCACCCCTTCCCTACAAAGTCCAACTCCCACTCCCACCATATCCTACCAACTCTCCCCTACACTTCCTTTCCGCTACGGAGGCATTGTGATCGAGTCTCTGTGGTCCTGTCATCCCATAGACGAGTGATGATAGGAGGGGGGGGCCGATCACCCACGTGTCTTGGTGCTGCACGTGGGGGCCCGTATGGGTGGATGAAACAAGCCTGGTGGCTGAGCGCAGAAACGCAACACTCCTCTTTGGTGTGGATTTCATCCTAAACGGGGGGCCGGGGAGTAGCCAACCCCGGCAATTCAGCACAAACGGGCAGCCTTATGCTCCCGTCCGGCGAGAAGGGGAGGTTGATGGGGTCTACAGTCGGCGGAGCACGGAAGCCAGTCAAATAGCTGGTTGGTGTGGTCTTCTTTGCGCCGTGCGGACTCGTGGACAACGCAACATCCCTCTCTATACCCAACTGGTAGCCCTGGTGTTACATCGCAACACCCCCAGGTGCGGGCTCCGTGGAGGGTGGGGAGCCAGGAGGGTGAACTAAAAAATTCTCAACATGGAACAGGTGTGGAAGTCCAACCAGCATAATAAAAAAGTAAACATAGCGTGTATAATGGAGAATGAGGCATCGAATTCCCCAGTCCTGGGGGAGGCGATGCAAAACTTAGTGGCGGCATTGTCGACCACTGAGGTGAGCAATTCTTGGACGGTCGTTGCGCCAAAGAAGAAGAACAAAGTCAACGAAACAAAGCACAAAGGACAAAGGCCCAAGGCTGGAGACCCAAGTGCAAGCACGTCGAGACTCGAGGCGGCCCAGGTCCCGGAGACTCTGACAAAGAAACAGCGCCACAAGCGCAACCAAAAACTGAGGAAGTTGCAGCAGAGGCAAGAATCGCGTCAGGCGAGTCAAGATTCTGAAGCCAGAGACCCCCAGGCGACCTCAAGCTCAACGGGACCAAAGCCTAAGGCTGGGGACCCCAAAGCGAGAGACTGCCCTGGAGGACAAAAGCAGACGATTGCTGACCCCAGACCCGTTGCTCCAGGCCCCAGCAACCTCTTCAAGTCCAGGCAGCAGACAGACAGTGCCCCCTCAGTGCCTTTGAAAACTGGAGACTCACCGGGAGTGATCCCAGGGACTTCAGCAGCCAAAGGCAAGTGGCAGCACACTAATCATGGCAACCGCGTAAACCGCCGGAAACGTAGGGATTTGGCCGTAGCTAAGTTAGCGATGGCCCCGCCCCGTACGGAACCTGGCAAGAGGGCGCGGTTGGATGACACAGTGTCCCCAAGAGGAGGGCACAAAAAAGCAAAGCTGGATAGCTCACGTCGGGCTCTACCCACCTACGCCGAGATCGCACAGAACGACTTATGCGTGGCGATAACTGGAGAGAGCCACGAACTAAAGGAAGAGCAGGCCACTATGGTGAAGAAGTTCCTGGTGGATCGGATCCTTGCAGACGTAAAGGATCCAAACACCAACTTCTCCCCCCGCTTCAGAGGAAAGCCCATCATAGGTGACGGGGCCTTGAAGCTGTGGTGCGAGGATGAGGCCTCACTACAGTGGCTCAAAACGGCAGTTGCGAGCATACCCGCGGAAGCAGGCACGAGACTCACGGTCAAGCGACAGGGCGACCTTGCAAAGATGGTCAAGGCAGCCCTCTTCATTCCTGAGTGCGAGAGTACCGTTGAGGACACGGGTCTGCTTCTAGCGGACCAAAACAAATGGGCTCTCGTCAACACGTGGCGACTATACACCCACAGCATGCACGGAGAGGACACGCTGTTCCTAACGTTGGGGATTCCCGAAAACGTCATACCTGCTCTGCTAGAGCAGGGGCGTCGGTTGAACTTCAACTTGGGGAACGTGTATGTTCGCTTCTACGGACCAGGCGGAGCACTACAAGACAAACCACCTGCGCCGACAGCAACAACAGCAGATTTAGCCCCACCTAAAGGGCCAGAAAAGGAGACCCCAGATACGCCGCCACACTCCTCGCCTAAACCATCGTCTTCAAAAGCGACGGAAGGCATGAGTGTGGATTCCCTCCCCGCCACAGATGCAGGATGGAGGGAACCAGAAGAGAGGCTACTGGGGTCTGAGGAGGAGGGAAGCCTATGTGATGGCGACCCAAACCTCCTTGACCTTTAAGGCCATCCAATCTAACCTCCAGCACAGCCTCACTGCTACGGCTAGCCTGCGCAGAGTGCTGGAGGTCGACAGCGAGGAGACCATAGCCCTGATACAGGAGCCGTGGATCAGGGCAGGGCGTGTGTGTGGTCTCAGCAATCTCGGGGGTAAGTTAATACTCGACAACACGTGTTCAGAACACAGAGCATGCATCTATGTTCCACGTAAATTAACAGCAGCTTCTCTAACTGAATTCTGTTCCAGAGACTTGGCGACCGCCAAGATTCAGGGAGCTTTTGGGGGAGAGATTAGGCAACTCATCATCGCGTCTGCCTACATGCCCGGCGACGAGGAGATCCCTTCAAAGGACGTTATGGACCTAGTAAGACACTGTGAACATAATAACTTTGATCTAATCATCTCAGCAGACACAAACGCACACCACCCCATCTGGGGCATGCAAACAGCAAACAAAAGAGGGACGGAACTGGTCAACTTTTTGTTCACCACAAACCTTCTTATAGCAAACACGGGCGCGGAGCCGACGTTCGTCAGACACCGCAGCCGCACCATCATCGACCTCACCCTGGTCTCAGGTAATTTAAACCTAATCAAAAACTGGAGAGTCTCAGATGAGTTGTCTGGTTCGGACCATAGGTGGATCAGGTATGAGTTAGAAGCTACCTACTCAATACCAACTCCAATACGCAACCCTCGCAAAACCAACAAGGAGGTGCTTAAGAGGTCACTTGAACAACACATTAACAAGGTAAAGGTAAAACAACACCTGGATAGCACAGCAGAAATTGAACTAACTGTCGATCAGCTCACGTCTACTCTAAACAGTAGCTTTGCAGAAGCTTGCCCACTCTCGCTTCCTAATGACCCTAAACGGGGCAACAAAGGCTGGACAGCGGCATTGGAAAGGCAGAGGCATAGAGTGCGAAGGCTCTTCAACAGGGCCATGAATACTTACCAGGACAAGGACTGGAACATGTACAAAATAGCTAAAGCTAGATACAAGAAGATGATCCGGTCTAAGTCCCGTAAATCATGGAGAAACTTTAGTACCAGCATAGAATCAAATGTACAAGCGAACAGAGTAAGAAAGATTCTAGCAACTAACTCAACTCGTGACATAGGTTCTATAAAAAAGAGTGACAACACATACACGAAAACGGAAACGGAAGCATACACAGTTTTACTAGAAACGCACTTCCCCGGGTGCCAAATTTCAGAAACGATCGTCTGGCGGGACGAAATATCATCTGCACCTACAACAAGGGACTGGACAGTTGCCCAGACCATAGTTACTGTAGACAGAGTTAGATGGGCACTGAAAACGTTTCTACCCTTCAAATCCCCTGGTCTAGATGGAATTTTTCCGGGGCTTCTACAGTGGACTGAACAGCACATAAGCGGGATTCTTACTCTCATCTTTAGGGCATGCCTGGCTCACAGATATATACCTAAAGGTTGGAGAAATGTCAGAGTCCTGTTTATACCCAAACCAGGTAAGAGCGATTATACAGAAGCCAGAGCCTACAGGCCAATCAGCCTGACATCCTTTCTCTTAAAAACCCTGGAGAGGCTCTGTGATCGGTACATAAGGGACAGTGTGCTCCCCAAAATACCACTTCACCCAGAACAGCACGCTTATAGCTCGGGTAAGTCA
Source organism: Apeira syringaria (assembly GCA_934044485.1). Lineage (NCBI taxonomy): Eukaryota > Metazoa > Arthropoda > Insecta > Lepidoptera > Geometridae > Apeira > Apeira syringaria. Next base: position 7,043,807 of record OW203678.1, read on the forward strand.
ACAGAGTCCGCTCTACACAGAGTCGTGTGTAGAGTGGAACGTGACATCAAAAGTAAAAGTCTATGTCTAGGGGCATTCATCGATATAGAAGGAGCCTTTGATAAGACTAACTTTAACAGTATAAAAACAGCATTACAAAGGCATAAAGTGGATGATACTCTGGTTGACTGGGTCATAAACATGCTAAAACTAAGGGCGGTACAGATTGACCTAAACGGTACAACCAGAGGGGTGGTGGCGAAAGGATGCCCTCAAGGGGGCGTCCTGTCACCACTCCTGTGGAACTTAGTAGTCAATGACCTCATCACCAGACTCAACTCCAGACACTTCTACACGGTTGGGTACGCCGACGACCTTGCAATATTGATATCGGGTCACTTTGCCAGCGTGGCTTGCGATCTGATGAAAAACGCACTAAAAGTCGTCGAATGCTGGTGCACAGAGCACGGGCTCACCGTGAATCCTTGTAAAACAGAACTGGTGATGTTCACAAACAGAAGAAACCTAGGCAGATACACGCTGCCTAGCCTCTTCAACACACAACTTCGACTGTCCGAGGAGGTGAAATACTTGGGCATCACACTGGACAGCAAGCTGAACTGGGCAAGACACGTAGAAAATAAACTAAACAAAGCCAGTATCACATTCTGGCAATGCAGAAGGATGATAGGTAAGACATGGGGACTGAGCCCGAAGATCACCCTGTGGCTTTACAAAACCGTAATCAGACCTTCACTAACATACGGAGCACTTGTGTGGTGGCCCAGAACCATACTTAGTACTACCTCTAATAAATTACAAACATTCCAGAGGTTGGCCTGCGTGGCCGTGACAGGGTGCATGAAGACCACGCCAACTGCCGCGATAGAGGCACTGATAGGTCTGCCACCTCTACAATATTTTATCCAACAAGAGGCAGCTGCATCTGCATATAGATTAATGGCTTTAAACCTCTGGAGTCAAAATCAATCAACCCCACACACAACCATCATAGATAACTTTGCAGTTAGCAACTCCTTAATTAAGTCTATCTATGATAGGGTACAAAAACAACACTTCTTCAACAGGAGCTACACTATACAATTACACGAAGAGCCTAGTGATAGCTCTGGTATACATGAAGTCAGAATATATACTGATGGCTCAAAAATGACAACAGGAACAGGAGCAGGTGCATTCTCAGAGGACCTAAACATACACATTGCTACTGGCCTCGGTATGTATAACTCTATTTTCCAGGCAGAATGTGTGGGCATAATAGAGGCACTAGCAGCGGTACTCCGTAGAGAGGTAACTAACCAAAACATCAGAATACTCTCGGACAGTGCTGCAGTACTACGAGCTCTGGTAAGATATGAACATTCATCAGGGCTGACCATACAGTGCCACAGACTATTGGAAGAGGTAAGTACTAGAAATAATAAGATCACTCTACAATGGATCAAGGGGCACAGTGAATCTAGAGGAAATGATGCAGCGGATGAACTGGCAAGGATGGGCTCGAGCCTGCAGACAGCAGGGCCAGAGCCACTGATCCCTCTGCCGCTCAACCAGATCAGATCCTGGATTCGCCAAAAAACTATCACACTACATCAAGACTACTGGGCAAGTATTGTGGATTGCAGGCAGTCGAAAGAGGCATTCCCGGCATTAAACCCGAGATACTCTAGAAGGCTACTCAACCTTAAACGGCAAAAATTACGACTAGTCGTCGGAATTGTTACCGGACATTGCCACCTTAACAAACACCTGTTTACACTGGGTGTTACAGACAGCCCCCTGTGCAGAGGATGCCTGGAGGCAGAGGAAACGGCCGCGCACGTGCTCATTGAGTGCAGTAGCGTGGCGACACAAAGGGCAGCTTACCTCGGCACGCCGAGGACTGTCCAGGAAGCCTGCACCGGCATCAGCGAGCTGCTGGGATTCCTGGGCGACATCGGGTGGCTGGACTGACAGACTCCACCCGACCTCACGCAAAATGGGCCGCGCACTGTCGGCCTGGTTGCGGAAAAAGCCCGCCCACCAAGTACCAAGTACCAAGTAAGATAATACTAGCTGCGTTCCGCGGTTTTACCCGCGTGGTTATGATTGATGATGATGATGAAAAGTAGCCTATGTTGTGTGTATGTTGTATTCCGGGACCTGAAGTATCTACATACCAAATTTCATCCAAAAACATTTTACCCAGGCGGTGATGGAAACGGTGATGATGGTGATGATGAAAATAAGCCTATGTGTTAATCGAGAGTGTAACCTATCTGTGTTCCAAATTCCATCCAAATCCGTTCAGTAGTATATGCGTGAAAAAATTCGAATGTTTGTTACATACATCCATACTCACAAACTTTTGCATTTATAATCTACCCGCGTAAAATGTTTACCTTGTCCAGTCCCTTTCAATAACTTCTAGGTGACAGCCGGTAGGTGAGTAATAAAGGGTGTTCCATTTCGTTATTAATGACACCATTATGGGTAGGGCGGTGGCTCGAACCCCATAGGAGTCCATGTGGACATGGCCGCCCCTTCACCTTACCCACACCGATCAATCAACCGTTTCAGTTAACGCCGCAATTGACCATTGACCACCTGATATTGGTATCTTTGTGCTTGCAAGTTAGATACGAAATTTTGGTAATTTTATTAAAGGAACGTTTTTTTCATATACTGTATAGATCTAGCGTTTGACCACTATCTCACTGATTGTCAGTGACGCTGTGGTCGGAAATGTTATCACTATTGACCTATAATGCTCACTGGCTCTCAAGGACGGCTGCCTGAACACACTATGTATTTAGTGACAGTTTTTCAAACTTGAGGGTGGTAGCTAGTTTGGCGGGTATTCGAAACTACCCTACCACCATGCTGGGAATTTGATAACGGTGTTACGAAGCTCAAGCTGTTGTTGGGATCGAACCAGTGTCCGTCTGTTTGACAGCCGACGCTCCGCTGAGCTATCATCGCTTGAAAATGTATTACTTAGGTACCCCGCTATACTTACCTATTTAATGTACGACTTATTATGTAATCGCTGTGATCATAAATCTTAATTTTTCCATGAAACATTTATATTTCAGAGTAGGTAACCCACTGTTCACTTATTTGGTGCAATGCCAAAAAAGATCAAGAGTGTACACTTACGCAAATGCAAGCTTATATCGTGAAAAACAAATCTAGACAGACAATCTTGTAATCCCTTGACATCTGCCGAATTAAAACTTGTCACGTTACCGTTTGGCTCTCGACGGGTAGGATTGTGCCAGGAAAAGCTGCAGATTCCTGACCCTGTCTGCCAAACACCCTGGCCACAGATGTTATACTTCTAGCCAAATGCCATCTAACTAAACTGGAAGCACACTGGAACGAGCTTTGGCGGCGCTGCCTATACCAATTTCACACACCAATTAACTTTAACAGAGTAACACCACTAAGCTTGTTCATTATATAACTTCGAATTCTCACACACGCATACACATACACACAAGTACACAAAAATTACATACTAAAAATGCGAAACTTTGTGAGTATGGATGTATGTTTGTAACTCTTTCACGCCTAAACGGCTGAATGGATTTGGATAGAATTTGGTATGGAGATATTTCAGGTCCCGGAATAACATAGGCTACTTTTCATCATAAGCAATCATCACCACGCGGGTAAAACCGCGGGGCGCAGCTAGTAATTCAATAGAACAATCAAAATCATTTGTTTATTTGCAAGAAAACAATGTCAGTTCTTAGGTATTATAAATACAAATTATTTCCTGTACAAGTTTCAGCCTGATAGCAGACGTGCAAATATTCGAATTCTTATACGTAAAATCTACCACTTAAGTATTCCTTAACATTCCTTTAAGAGCCAGTCATTCAAATTGTACTTCAATGTATTATTACCATCAATGTATTTTTCTCATACTGGATCTTCTAAAATAATTTCAAATTCACACACACACACACACACACACACACACACACACACACACACACACACACACACACACACACACACATGCAGATTTTCACACACCACGACGAGCCAACAATCTAACATTTATAAATAAGGTTATATCTGACGTGCCAATATAGCGGCACAGACTGTCTTACATTGATGTTATATCTATATAATGGAAATCCGTTTTTGGCTGTAGGTAACAATAACATACATCAAACTCTGTTATTTAAGAGCTGTGGATTTTGTAAATTAATAAAATAAAAATAAAATACCTTAAGCTCGACAGGAAGTTTATTAAATATCAAAATGCACATGTTGCTTACATTTTTACTATAAATGTCTTTACGACAAAGAGGTTGGTATAATAGTCCCGCAAACTGTGATCTCTTTTGTCAAGTGATAACCCCTCTACGTTCAGTAAACATTCTGGGTGAGCTTTGGCGAACAAACAAGTTTCCTCTTTGTACATGCATGGAAGAGGTAGAATATTGCATGCTTTCAAAAGTGGCTTGCAGCTATCGAGGAACCACGCCTTGTTTACTACTCGAAGAAAGAAGAATAGTAGTCCTGCATAAGGTCTTATCACCCGTTCTATCACTGGGATTCCCTGTGGCGCGGGAAGCATGGACTTACACAATCACAGCACACGAACATCCAAACGTCAATTTCGTAATCGTCATACTCAAGGTGGTGAAACGATGGAAAAATCAGAATTATTTAAACGAAACCACGGAACGTCCACAGCTGGACTTACGCCTCCCCCATTGATTTACACAAGGACTGGTTGGAAGCGGCCCGCATCCAGCCCTTGCCTGTGATCTTAGTCAGGTCGTCTGTCCACCTGGTCGGTGGCCTGGTCGCTTGCCAGTCCGTGGTCTCCATTCTCAAAGGATCTCCTCATTCTCATCATTCGATCGCGTAGAGAAACCCCGAGCATAGCCCTTTCCATCGCTGTGCGACTTTGAGCCTGCTCACGAGGCCCATAATTAGACGGTAATAGATAGATAATATTACCGTCACGAAAAGGCGGGTAGGTAGGGAACGCGGGCTGTGACTAATAAAAGATAATAGCGATATCTTACAAGAATCGCCCATGCCGCTTTATCTAAGCAAATGAGCGGCGACCTTACAAGTAAGGTGAACCAACCAAGCGATAACAAAGATACGATCTGAATCGGATTAACTGCAGGCCACCCTCACCAGCTTCTGGTCAAGGTAAAGCCTATTTCCACACGCCGTTCTTGAGCATTACGAGCGATTTACCACTTCAACGTTATCTGATGCTCGTAGCGCTACCTGGGGTGTAACAAAAGAACACTGATTACTTGAACAGTGATCGATGCACTGGCCACGCGGTACGATAAGATACGTACTTTTTAATAGTTGCTCAAAAAGTGGCGTATTGCAAGGACGTATAGCGTTCGGGATGTGGGCTATTACGTACTCGAGCTTTTTCTTTACCTTTTCCGAACTTGTGCGTTCTCTTTCCCAACTGTCAAAATAATATCTATTAAAAAGATAAAACCAACCACGAAGTTTTTACTAAAAAAAAAATCATAGAAGTTTTTATGATTCATGCAAATATTTCTAAAAAGAAACTACGAATTTGTTTCAATATCAGATTTAATGATTTGATTCAATGACTTAGGTGAGGTTTCATTTCATTTCATCTTAATAAATATCATTTTCATTTAATATCAATAAAAAAATCTACTGAAGACTTGGCTGTGTTGGCCTAGTTCCCTTTGCCTACCCAGAATGGGTTAAAGAAACAAAAAAAAAATCAGCTTAAAATCTTTTACGGTTGGCGCCATTTTCCATTAGTTGAGTTTATTGTGCTTTTATTATTTGCTATATTTTTATTATTATTATTTATTGCTTTATTTTTTCACAACTGTATTAAAAATAGTTGCTCAGTACACGTGCGGAACCGTCATTGCAACTTGTTCCGACTGTCAACCCTCACCTTCGGCTGCGGCTCGGCTCGGGTACACATTTGTCGGAACTCTTTGCAATGACAGGCTTTCGGCACTCGTATTGAAATATACTATATCGTCATTCACAAACGCATTTTTGAAGTGAAAACTTCTTTAGCAACGTTGTGCACTTTTGTGTGAGGAAGAAATGTTAATCACGCATCAGATCGTACGATCGTCAGGACGCCCTTGAAATTTAAACTTAAACGTATTACGAATAAGGAACATTTTCGTTGGTTGGTAGTTTTATGTGATAAAGTCGTTTTGTTAAAAATGTTATCGAGTTCGGTTATCAAAACGCCGATATTATAAAAAAGAAAACTTTCATTGTTTCCAAAATAAAAACGTCATTTTGTTAATTCTATGAGTCCCAGTAATATTATAAATCTGAAATTTTAGATGGATGGATGTATGTTTGTTACTCAATCACGCCAGAACGGCTGCACGGATTTGGATGAAATTTGGTATGTAGATACTTCAGGTCCCGGAATAACACATAGGCTACTTTTCATCATCATCAGTCATGTTCAAGTTTTCACTTCTGCCGGCACTCCAGTGCAACCGGATTTTTTATTTGTTTATGTGCTTTGTCGCTGAGTGACCACATCGTCCCGTAAGAAAACTAATGGTTACACACACAATACAAATTGTATAACAACAAAACAATCACTTGGACAGTCCTAGGTCCGCCAGCTTATCCTACTAATATTATAAATACGAAAGTTTGTGTGTTAGTGTGTGTTAGTGTTCTATGTTTGTTACTTCTTCGCGCTCAAACGGCTACACTGATTTTGATGAAATTCGGTATGGAGATAGTTTAAACCCTGGATTAACACATATGCTACTTTTAACCCGAAACAAGTATAGTTCCCGTGGGATAATCGAGGTAACGGAAAACCGTTATCTACGGGGGTGAATCCGCGGGACACTACTACTATTTTATAAAGCCCGGGAATAGTTGTCTCCATAGAGAGGGCAATGCTGGAGGTTTTGCGACCGTTATGAGACTTCTAGCTTTTTTATAAAGGTCATAGTGAGAACCCAAGCTTATGTTGCATATGCCATTACTGCGATCATACAATCTTTATTTGTAATACTTTCAACCTGATATTGATGGATTTATGTACAAATATAGGCAAGACCCTGGAAAAGACCAAAGGAAAAATAAAACGATGACATTTAAAAAATATATTATTACGAGTGAAGCCTTGGGTAAAAGGTAGTTTATATAATAATTATGTATTAGTAACCACGATATACAAACAACTAGGGTTGTAGGTACTAGGCGAATCGCGACCGCGTCCGCGAGCGCCCCGTATTCTCCTTGAAAAAGACCACCGAATGTGATTGAAACTATAGTCGGAACCCTCTGACTTATTACGTGAGTAACTCCCGTGTTTATACATTTATAATATACAAACAAGTTTATTATTTACTTATCATAAAGAAAAATAAGTTCCTCTAACACCTCGTAAAGTTTATCTCCTTCAGTTTATATAAACTTTTTTTTAACGAAAATTCATGTTTCAAGTTTAGAACCGCATTTTTATATGCGCTACGAGCTACGACGTAGCACTCCGCGTGTAGCACGTAGACACAGGTTACGGCCCCCATTTGGATGCCCGTTTCCTTAATGTAATGTACATTTATTTTTACGGTAACCATTACTACAGCTGAATGATGATAAATTAACCAAAGTTAAATGTATAAATAAATGTATATAATTATATAACAGCGGGGCAATGTGGCCTGCAGCTAAGGATCGTTTAAACTGTCAATAGACTATTTTATGTCAATGGATGGTTTAAGCGATCCTTTTTAGTTAATTTTATCTTTTTATCTAAGTGTATTTTTATTTTAAGTCAATAATTTAGCTTTTGGTTTTATCCAGTTTATTGTAGTTAAGTAAATAATTTATCACACTAATTATATATTATTATAATAAATTAAAACTAATAACAAGTGACTAAATAATAATTAACTATATCTTTCAGTAAGTTCTTTCAGAACATGAAGTAGCATGAAGTAATATTTAACTATAGATGCACCCCGAGGTTTCAGACATGTTTACTACGATTTCTCTTTCTCACTTTAAAGTTCCCGATGGTGCTATTATAACTCTATGGTACGTACGGTCACGTAGAATATCTAACTATGAACTTTTGAAAAGAGCACTAAAGATTTATATGGTTTTTTGGCATGTCAATCAACATGGGCGGTGGTTAGCAAACGCCACGAGCGCACACTCGACGACACAAATCGTTGAGTTCACCAAAATTTAAACCTCCGATTATCAATTAACCGTCGGTTAACTGTATGGTAACAACTGTTTGACCGACGGTTAAATTGATAATCGGACGTTTTAAGTTTTTGTGAACAGCAGCCTTAATTGTTCATTCGCGGAGTGCATACGCGGGCTGTCACAAGACCAGTTCGCACCGATCCTTTTGTATCGCTCGCATTTGGATAACAACCGAAGCGTGCGAAGCTTGAGTGAGCTATTTGCTTTGTACACAATTTTTTCAATGGTATGAGTCCCTCATCTTTCCTCCCGAAAGATTCTCGATTGAAGACCACGGACTGGCAAGCGCAGCATAGGACGGCCACCGACCAGGTGGACAGACGACCTGACTAAGATTGCAGGCAAGGGCTGGATGCGGGCCGCTTCCAACCGGTCCTTGTGGAAATCAATGGGGGAGGCATATGTCCAGCAGTGGACGTCCTATGGCTGAGATGATGATGATGATGATGATGATGAGTCCCTCACAACCACACTTTTTTGTGGCGCAATCCCACTAATATTATATGTGTGAAATCTTGTATGTGTCTTAGTGTGAACGTTTGTTAATCTTTGAGTGTTGAAGTCGGTTCCATATTTTGGTAAAAAAATTTTTTCACCTTTTTCAGTGGCTGGCTGAGGACTAAATTATTTGTATTTTATTTAATAAAGGCATCATTCATTTATCCCATTTAAAAATAGTTATTTTAGTATCTTACGTGGACAATTTAACGTTAGATTTCACAATACAGCATCTTCTTTCTAAGAATAGTACTTATGTCATTTTTATATTGTCAAAGAAAAGCGTATTCATTTACTGTACTGAGATTATCTTTTTCGATCAGTTTAACTTTTAAAAAACTAACTTACTTTTACAGCTGTTACAACATTAATGTGAATATGACTGATTCGGCAATTTGCGCGCCATCACGCTTGTGGCACGTATCTAGAAATCTAGGCAATTAATTAAATTCCGAAAATGTTATGAAATTTAGAAGTAGCACAACCATAGTGTTTGAGAAGTGCTGTATTCGCGTGCTTATAACCTATTTAGCTATTCACATGTAATTTGTATAAAACGCCACTTACAGTCGTTTCGTTCGGGAATTGCATTTTTTCTGCAGTTGTGGTGACGTTATAGTATTTTGTCTTTCAAATCTGTGCAATAAGTTGGCCCAAAATTTTAGGTCGAAAATGTTACTTGTTGTTTTGAATTTTATGTCCATTTTATATAATTTCACTAATATGTGCCGTCCGCCAGTTATTTTGCACACAGGTGCACTTGGGCAACATATATGAACCTCGAACTGTAATTTATACACATTTCAATTTAGTTATTTATTAATAAATCAATCGGGGCTTGATCGCGAGAAAAACATTTAGTAATTTATTTACCTCGACGTTTCGACCAAGTTGCAATGTTTTTCTCGCGATCAAGCCTCGAATGATTTATTAACAATGTGTTCGAATCGCGAAAGTCTAAAAATTACAATTAGTTACTTATTATTAAAATATTATCTGTATATTCTATATCACTATCCGCGGTCGCGATGCCGATCAATAAGTTTTGAAATATCACGCTTGTCTGTTTAGTTCAGCAACTCACCTCTAGGTAGCATTGGTTGTATCGGCGTTACTGCATAAGTTATTAATAAATATTAATTGCATAAGTTGATAAAAAATGCTATGCCCGAGTGCCACACGTCTTTTTTTTGAAGCGATGATAGCTCAGCGGGGGGAACGTCGGCTATCAAACTGACGAACACTGGTTCAATCCCCAACAACAGCTTGAGCTTCCGGTGAAGGTAACATCATTATCAATTCCTAACATAGTGGAAGGGTACTTTCGATCCGCCTGGCTAGCTACAATCCCCAAGTTTGAAAAACTATCACCAAACACATAGTGTGTTCAGGCAGCAGTCCTTTAGCCGGTGAGCATTCTAGGTCTAGCGTGATAACATCTTCGACCACATCGGTACTGACCATCAAGTGAGATAGTGGTCAAACGCTAGATCATTTCAATTTTTTTTCCTTGCGAGACATGTCTCAGATGACGTAAGGTATCCAAACGTGACTACGAACTATTAAAACAAAATGACGTTTGATGAGATATTGTATCATTTGTATTGGGTGGATCTCCAGCGTGACGTAAGAAGTGGCGATGCAAGCATGTCTCTTGGAGCCCTGCCAGCCGCCAACTCTCGCGTGGTTTTGTATTCAATCACGGTGTGGTACTCTGAAATGATACAAATGATAACATATTATACAATTGTATTGTTTTCAACAAAGCAGTTTAATGAATCTGATAATTAATCAAACTCATAGATCACAGAGTTAGTTTTCGGTAAGGATCATTTTATGATTTAGTTTATAACCGTTTATTAGACCGGCTTTACCCGGGAATGTTACCCATTATAAAATGTAATTGTGTCTAATCTCATACTGAAATATAAAGATTAAAAAAAAAAAGAACTTGAATGAAAATGTTGTATGTATTGCTTTCGGGCTGTTTGGCCGTGGTCTATGTGAAACTTGTGTTCCAGACGTTTCGTCGATCACTGCGCACACTGCACACTTCAGTATCAGAGAAGACGCCGCGAAGGAGAGTTCTACTCTCTTCCCGCCGCTCGGACCTGAACCACTGAAGATGTCGACCGCAGTGATCGACGAAACGTCTGGAACACAAGTGTCACATAGACCACGGCCAAACAGCCCGAAAGCAATACATACAACATGCAACGCCGGCCGTGAAAGCCTTAGAGTTTACATTGAATGAGAATCTTTACAGACAATATATCGAAATAAATTTAAAAAGCTATATTATGATACAGCTCTTCTATGACAACTGTATCGAAATGTTATTTTTTTTACCATTAAGATACAACTTCAGCTGGACCAAGGAGGTTGCAATGCAGTTTTTCTACTTATATAGTCTGTGGACGCGGCGCAACACGCATGCGCGACCGGCAAATAGATTTTGGTGCGTTTACAAATAAATTCAAAATATGCCGTAAATTAATTAACTATTTTATGAGATTAGATAAAGTAATGTACGAAACTGGTCATAATTTGGCCTTAAAACACTCGTGTATTGCTATAATAAACTCATGTTTCAAAATTAAAAAGTAAAAGTATAATATGAATCCCTATTTAAAAAAAAAAACAGAATAGCCTATGTTACTTAGGTGAATGTAGCTTTTTTTTTTTTTTTTTTAAAGATGAAGAAGAGCTTGCTTTTGACCACTATCTCACCTGATATTAAGCGACGACGCGGTCTAAGGTAGCTTTCCAATGGTGTAAAATTTTTTAAAATTGGTCCAGTATTTTTGAGCCAACTCGCTACAAACATACTTAAATACAAACGTTTCCTCGTTTAGAGTTTACATTACAAACGTTTCCTCGTTATAATATTAGTATAGATAAAGTTAACAATATTTCAAATAAAATGCACGCATTCCATAATTGATTTTTGGAAGCAAACGAATTTTCATTTAGTTTTTGCTACTTTTTGCTACATGAAGTATTAATGGCTTGTCCCGGTTGGAAAAACTGGATCATTGCCGGCGCTTGACACCGCCATTACTCTTCCACATAAATTGATCTAGCACTAAATTAAATTGATATATCTTTTCTACGAATGTATTAAGTTGAAATATGTGATTGAAACATCTGGTATACATATATTATATATAAAAAATAAAAAGATACATCAATACAACAAAAAAATAAAATAAAATATACATCATAAAAAGATACATCAATACAGCAAAAAGATACATCAATTCAACAAAAAAAGATTCATCAAAATAGGTTCGTAAACGACGAAGCTATCCGCGAACACACATAAAAAATATATATACGGTCGAATTGAGTTACCTCCTTCTTTTTTAAAAGTCGGATAAAAACATATATGGACAAATAATAAACAAATCTTAACATTCTGTCAGTATTGTTTTAAATATGAAATATCGGGAACTCAATCAAAATCTAAATCATGGTGCGTATCCCGTGTTAAACAATATTTTTATTCTGTCAATCATTACAGATCACTCGATTTCACGGATGAAAAACAATCGAAAGGCTGCGGCCGAAGGACAAGTTCGTGTCGTACGATAACTTTATTGATAATATGTAAGTAGGAGTAGCGAGCAGTGTTGCCAGTGGCAGATAGTGAAAAATAACATGACATCTCTCAAAAAGTAACATTTTCAGGAGAAAAGTAACATCACCTTATTTTACGCAAAAAAATAATTATACTTTTTTTTTTTTTTTTTTTTACATACTGTCTCACCTGATGTTAAGTGATGACGTTGTCTAGGATTTAGCACGCAAACCAATATTACTAAACTAATATTAGAATTCATAAGCGTTTCCTTGAAGGCCACTTTACTGGACTTTCTTTGAGATCACTATTAAACAACTCGATATGTGTCTGCAATTTTCATTTTCTTAAATTTCGTTCTAGGTTCGAGCTTTGTCTTACCCCGCATGGTAAGATAAAACTCCACCCTCGAAATATCCTCCAATCGAGAAAATGGAATCAAAATCGAAGTGACAGATTTTCACGCCAATTTGTGTCCAATCAAGTCGACAACACAATGAATGAAAACTCTCTTGAATGCGTTCCGTTTCACGATTATTTTTTTGATAGTTTGTAGTGGCTTCAACTGTGGTCTGTGTCTGGAAGAAATCGCTATAAGCGATAAGACTGCACATTGTACGTGCCTTAGTGTATGAGTGTATGTAAATTAATTTATAAGTTTATTATAATTGTATTTGCAATAACGAGATATTGTATTGTATTGTATTGTATTGTATTGTATTGTATTGTATTGTATTGTATTGTATTGTATTGTATTGTATTGTATTGTATTGTATTGTATTGTATTGTATTGTATTGTATTGTATTGTATTGTATTGTATTGTATTGTATTGTATTGTATTGTATTGTATTGTATTGTATTGTATTGTATTGTATTGTATTGTATTGTATTGTATTGTATTGTATTGTATTGTATTGTATTGTATTGTATTGTATTGTATTGTATTGTATTGTATTGTATTGTATTGTATTGTAACGTAAAGTAACGTAAAAGTAACATTTTGTGTATAACATGGAGGTAACATGAAAGGGTGAAAAGCAAGGTTAAATGTTACAAAAGTAACATTATGGCAACGCTGGTAGCGATGAGATGGGAGTGCGGGAAGGGAGAGGTGCGGAATGCGGTGCGGGTGCAGAGGGGGAGCGCGCGTGCGTGAGGCGCCGCCGCCGCGCCCGTGTCGAGGAGACCGGAGCGCGTTGCCCGTGCGGCAGTCGTCGTGTCGCGCGGCGTCGCTCCTACCCGCCCACCGCACCGCCGTCTGCGCCGTGCCACGCGCCCGCTAACTACAATGCAACTCGCGAGCCGCGCTCACCTGTGTTGTGCTGCTTTATGATGGTACGGAATGAGAGTGCGAGATATGCGGACGTTCCGTGAGAGACGCCCCGAGCTCGCCAGCACCGCCACAAGTGGGCGGAGAGACGGGACGCGTCCCGATCTGCTCAGGTGAGCGGCCCTTCGCATCTCACATCGCTGCTTAGAAAGACGCTGTCATCTCGAGGTCGATAAGGTACCACGTCGAAATGCTTGTAGGCTACCGTTAACGGGCTTCTGTAGCTTTCGTATCTACTGCTACGTGTACGCGACACGATTATATACGATATATAAACATTATATACGATCTACACAGGCAGTAGCATTCAACAAAAATTCACATCAATTATATACGTATTAAACTCACCAAGACTTGTAGATACATCTTTTTGTGTAGATACACGAATCGTGGCAGTAGCATTCAACAAAAATTCACATCTATTACTTAGGTATTAAAATCACCAAGACTTGTCTCTATAATAGACATAGAAATATACCAGAATTTTGCAATATATACCGTCAAAATATTTATATAATATACTAAGAAACTGTCAATATAATTCACGTAATACGAGAGCAACGGAGCAAAATGTATCTGACATTGTCCGCAATAATGTGAAGGATCGTTGATGATATTACTGTTTGGAAAAGTTTCTATACACTTATATCTTACCTAGTGTTTATATTCTCTTTTTATATGGCAATTTTTATAGGACAACCATGTGAACGATGGACACTGTGTCTCATATTCATTCTTTCATTCTCTTACGTTCTATCTGTCCTAGTGCAAAGACGTGTAATTCTGTTAATTTATAAAATAAAGTCCATTACAAAATATTTCTCGCCTTCGTTTTCGACAACTAGGACTCTACGTTTTTCCCGCTAACTCAGTTATCTCACGGGAACCTTACTTTTTCTACGACAAAAAGTAACCTATGTCTTTCTCCAAGGTCTCATCTATCTTTATACCAAATTTTATCTACATTGGTTAAGCCGTTCACGCGTGATGCCGTGACCAAGGAAAATAGCAATTCATTAATATATATATCTATATATAATATATATATATATATATATATATATTTAAATATAAATACTAGCGGTCCACTCCGCATTCGCACGGGTAAAATTTTAAAAATTAAAAATTGTAAGGATCCCTAATTTTATGAAATTATAATATACCCTATGTTACTCAAGGTGAATGTAGCTTTCCAATGGAGTAAGAATTTTTAAAATCGGTGCAGTACTTTTTGAGCCAATTCGTTACAATTATTATATATATGTGGTATCAGTCTTTACTCACGTTTATAGCCGAAGATTCGTCGTGGTCGCCGCAATCTGGCAGTGTAAACTCACCTGAGGATGAGCATCGGACATGCTCGAAACCTAGGTCGAAACTTCGACTATAAACGTGAGTATAGCCGAATACCTCATATATATAATAATGTGTCAAACTCACGAAAATTTCCAATTAAACATTCGTTACACATGCTTACATACAAATCAATCCTCTTTATAATATTAGTATCGATTATAATATAGATTACTAATCTTATCGAAACGAATAGAAACCATCACCATTTGTTACTCTTTTCGTAGCAGTTTTTAATTCATTCATTCATAACAGCAATAGGTCGTCCACTGCTGGACATATGCCTCCCCATGTAGGGGGATTTGCCAATACTCGCCACGCTTGGCAGGCGGGTTGGCGAGCGCAGTATGATTTCCTATCCTCAGAAGGCGCTGCTCCCACCTTCTGGTACAAGATCCCTTAGCCGACTCTTACGGCACCCACGGGAAGAAATGGGGGAGTACTATTCTAGACCGGTACCACCACGGCAGTATGCACGTAGCAGTAAGCGCAGGTTAATAGTAGTTAATATCGTCGATACGTGTCGTAAATATGGATCCTAATTTTCACTAAATTATCACCAATAAACATGTCACTTGACGATCTATTCCGAGCGAAGTAATAGGCGGGCACTAGTCCAAATTTAAAAAAAAACATAAAAATGGTGTTATTTTGTTTTTTACGTCGAGAACAAACAGCTTTATTTCAGAAACAATTATTTTTTTAATTATTTACTTATTGATTTATTTATTTGCTTATTTATTTACTAGTTATTTATTTATTTACTTACTTACTTGTTAGTTATTTATTTTGTTATTACACCTCAGTACTAGGCGAATCGCGACTGCGTCCGCGAGCGCCCCGTATTCTCCTTGAAAAAGACCACCGAATGTGGTTGAAACTATAGTCGGAACCCTCTGATTTATTACGTGAGTAACTCCCGTGTTTTATACATTCATAAACAGTTATTTATTTACTTATTTATTTATACATTTATTTATTTATTTAATTGAAATTCTTGTGTAGGCATAACTGTCGCCCAATTCACCTGCATTCACCATTATAGGTTCAAGATAATAAACTTATCCTTCAATAGTTTTCACTTTTAGACGTTTCATTTCGATTTTTCATTGGCTGCCGTCGCTTGTAGGTCAATAAATCCAGAGCATATTCGTGAAGGTTGTAACTGGTGGAGCCATGAGTTCTGGCTCGTCACGCAATATCGGTAATACAGCTTATCTTGGAGTCGGAGCAAGCTACGAACCACAGTCATCAATCACCCAGTTCACCCGTCAGGAAACGATTGCGTTTACTATAAAGGTTTTGTTGTATTTTACTTTGCATCATGTTCTGTTTTATTAGAAATAGTTACAACAATTTCGGCTGCTAGTGGGACTTGAACCGACGACAACAGAATACCGTCCTGCCGCTTTTCCGTCCAAGCTATAGTAAGAAGCCACTACCAATAGTGTCCGAATGTCTCCCTTCCTTTAACATCTAAGGGGATGTTGTTGTAGTCATGGGTTCACGACCCACTGGTAGCCGAATATTTTTCTTCAAATAATTTGAACGTAAGTTCCGCCTAGCATGTTGTTAATGCAATAAACCATAAATCTCTTAGTAAATTACATGTATTTAATAAAAACTGCTATAAATACTTTTATGGTAAATTTATAAGGAAATAAATTTTAGGGATCCCTTTTAAACAACAAAAACGGAGCTTAATTGTCTGCACTCGTTCGATTTGTAAGTAAGCACGGCACGCCTGTTATTAATTGTAATTTTAAAACGTGGAGGTGAATAAATTACTAAATGTTTTTTACAAGATTAAGCATTCATTTATTATAAACTGCTCCCCGGTTTTACCCGCGTGGTGATGAAAAACGGTGATGATGATGATGACGATAATAAACCTATGTGTTAATTCAGGGTATCTCCATACCAAATTTTATCAAAATCGGTGAAGCTGTTTGAGCGTGAAGAGGTAACAAAATTACATGTATAATAGGTCAATATACTATACATCAATGGTAAAGTTTTTGTGTATGTATGTAAGTATTTACACACATGCACACAAACTTTACCATTTTTAATATTAGTAGGATTTCTTATTTCATTTTCATAATTCATTTTAATACAAAACATTCTTAATTTAAGGCTTTAATGCTAATAATTCACACAAACACATTATTATTATTATATTAAAACTACAAAAGAATGATAAATACCTCGTTAGTAGCTGTGCTACGATTCCCCGTGTTACAGCTACTGAGGATTCCAAGATACGGGACTATATGTTTTACAAATTTTAATCATAATCAAGAACACAACCCAATATAAAATCGTTAAAAAAATATGATCACAAAGACATTTCATTTTGAAAGCAATTGATTTTCGTGTATTACTTTCTATTTATATTTTATTTTGATAATTTATAATCACAACATAGTATAAAACAAAGTAGCTTTCTCTGTCCCTATATCCCTATGTATGCTTAAATCTTTAAAACTACGCAACGGATTTTGATGCGTTTTTTAATAGATAGAGTGATTGAAGAGGAAGGTTTATATGTATAATAACATCCATTAATGACATATGCTATATATTATATACCCGTGCGAAGCCGGAGCGGGCCGCTAGTTTTGTAATAAATGACCTAATTATTTTTATGTATAACGATAATTTTCATATGCCAATACGGCGAATCATGGCTGTAATAAAGTATTATCTTTGCGACCCTGTAAACCCGTGTTATATAACTTATATAATAAATATAACTTAAGTGATCACAACATTCATAAAAGCAGCCCTATTTAGTTAGCACACAGCAAAATCTTGGCCGCACATTTTCCTTCAATTGTCAATGTGATAGAAAGTCTATACTATCTCAAAGCTTACATAGCTATAAAAAGGGAAAGAATTCTTATAGAGGGTAACATAGGGCAAGAAGAGATAAAATACACGTCCTACACGCCTACGCCCGATCGGCTGCGACGCCGTAGTAAAGATGATCAGCAGATTACTAACGTACGAGTGCAAGGAGGGCCCCATCGTTACAAACGGGAGTGACAAAGATAACACGCTTTGATAAGCTACGCAAAAAACGACTGAAATCGGTTCATTGACATAGAATATTACTTTCGTGTAAACTCTAAGGCTTTCGCGGCCGGCGTTGCATGTTGTATGTATTGCTTCCGGGCTGTTTGGCCGTGGTCTAAGTGAAACTTGTGTTCCAGACGTTTCGTCGATCACTGCGGTCGACATCTTCAGTGGTTCAGGTCTGAGCGGCGACAAGAGCGTAGAACTCTCCTTCGCGGCGTCTTCTCTGTTACTGAGACGACGGAACGTCTGGAACACAAGTTTCACTTAGACCACGGCCAAACAGTCCGGAAGCGATACATGCAATAATATTACTTTCGTCTGAAATGTTACCTATACGTACCTAAATACCTTAATTCGTTGCGTCCGTATGCCACTAATATCATAAATATGAAAGTTTGAATAGATGGATGGATGGATGTTTGTTACTCTTTCACGCTCAAACGGCTGGTTGCATTTGGATGAAATTTGGTATGTAGATACTTCAGGTCCCGAAATAGCACACATACCACAGCTTTCCTAACCGAAAGCATTGAAGCGGCTTCTAATTTTCCCCGAGTTATTTTTTTATAAGAACACTTTATCCCGTGATTTTTAACACGTTACGATAGATTGTAAATAGATCTACTGATTAAGTATAATATTTATAAATCCGATTATGGAAGGTGGCATGCTGAATCTTAAAGTAGTACTATATAGTAAATCCATCGATTCCGGAAGCACGGATTTATTCGACGAATGAAGTGCTTTCCATACTGGCAAACCCATGAAGTTTAGGTAAATATTCATCCGCTTATCACTGGTAATAAGCAGTGATAGTGTCCCCGGTTTCATATTTTATACCGTACACTGGCCATACTTTGACACTGGCAGAGAAACGCTACATGGCGTTTAAAAGCCATAAATTGAAGAAGAAGAAGCAGTGATAGTTTGTTCCTAGTTCACGACAGAAGCTTATCAAAGCTGCTGTCGAAAGCTTGGCAAGGCAACGTCTCTGAAGAGATCACTGCCAAATAGTATTGTACCAAGGATAAGTTATTAAAATACGTATTACATAAAAGTGATGCCTGAGAAATCTGCGCCAAACGACGTTTTCTTCTCGACGAGTATATTCGCTTGAGTGCCATATAATTTGATGTTGGATGTATTTGAGGGCGAGCCGGCGACAACCCGTCGGCGTTACTCGCCGCGGGTGCCAGCAGCCTGCACAAATATGGCTCAAGCTATATCTGAATATATTACACATGCAACACACGACGTAAAGTCGCTATCGGTTTTTTATCGGATACATTTCGGGAAGTGCGCTCTGGATATGCATAATTTGATTCCTCAATATCCATTCCATCTAAGGACGACCAGATCGACGGAGATGCGACATCCATATATTGTAGACGTTTCAACTAGTAGCGCGAAGCGTTTTTTATATTATTTTTTATCACACTCAGACTCCCGCACTAGGATTCCCTGTGTCGCGGGAGGCATAAACACACATAATCACAACACACAAACAACCAAGACCGGGACAAACATCTATACTCATCGCACAAATGTTTGCTCCTGCCGGGATTCGAGCCCAGGGTCCCGGAGTCACAGAAGTCACTGACACTGACCACTGCGCCACGGCGACCGTTTTGCTTCCATAGCTTCATAGTGCGTAGAGCTAACGAGTGGAATTCATTGCCTAAATCTGTATTTCCGCAAAAAATACAACCTGGGTATCGTCAAGTCACGAGTAAATAGGCATCTTCTATGTAAGCGTGCTCCATCGTAGACCGCATCATCACTTAACATCACGTGAGAACGTGGCCGAACGCCACGTTCGGCCTAGTAAAAATTCTATAGTAAAAATAACATCCATCTGTTGGCGTAAGGAAATAATTATATAACAAAAAGCATTCGTCTTACAAAGGGGTGTTAAGCCTAGTTCAGCAGCAGTTACTATGCAATAAATATGTGCATCGAAAATAGCCTAATATATTTCAAGGAACTATTGTACACCTTTTTTGAATAAAGGTATATTATAATTACTAAATACAAATAACAAAGGGTTGGTAACATGGCCATTTTTATATAATAGTTATAACTAGTTCCACTGTCATTGTTATTTTAATCCTCTGCAGTTTTATTGATAACTAGCTGTGCCCCGCGGTTTCACCCGCGTGGATTACGGTTTTGCCGCTACCTCAATTATCCCACGGGAACCAAACTTTCTTAGAGGAAATCTCAGAGTGTTTTATACAAACACGGGAATTGCTCACGTAATTAGTCGAATGTGGTTGAAACTATAGTCGAAACCCTCTGGCTTCTTTTAAATGTTGGTGAACAGTAGGCTTATAATTTAATTGACCATTGTATATAATGGTAGTGCAAATTAGATTATTTTCGAACCCAATAAAAGCTGTAAAGTAATACATCAGGGTAAGCCTATAATAACGTAAATATAATAAAGTGCATTGCCTTTGTGTCATATAAATTTATAGAGAATCATTTTGACGGCCTGTAGACTTTATATTTAATCCATGATTATAGAAAAGCACGCCTAAGAGGAAGTTAAAACTTCAATAAAGGTCACTCAAAAAACTTGTAGATTGAATCGAGGCCGATCCAAGCATAAAAGATTTAATTGTCTATATAGCCTTAACGCAATTAGGTTTATTGCTTGGAAACGCTCCACTTTCTCAAATGACTTACAATTGGGTAACCGTGTGTTTTTAAGGGTAAAAAGATAAGATACTGTCATGTTTTACATTTTATTAGATTCTTTTATGTCACATTTGCCAGTTTACGATTGTGATGTATGTCTACCTCTGAATATATAAAAGTAGCGGCAGTTTTGTGGAGGATGTAGCTTCCAGTTCAGGTTGTAACTTATAGGATAAAATATTTAAAGTGTACCTAACCACCTGCAGGTCATGTACGACGCTCGTGCCTCACAGCCTCGCTAGTTTTATTGCTTGGAGAGGGCAGAACATGCATTTGAAGATATCACGAAAAACTAAAATATTTTTGTATATTTTGAAAATGTACTTAACTTTGACATTTAACGATAAACTTTGTCCATCTTATTACAAAACATGGACTAAGTGTTGAATGAAAGTACTGGGCTTAATCCAAGGACTAAGTGATAACAGAATTACAAAACCAAGTTTAGCGTTGATTCGGTGATCGTCTATGGTCTAAAGATAGTCCTCCGATGACTAGTTTATCTATGGTACTAACGCGCGAAACGTCAATGGTAGTTGACGTCTTGACGTTGTCATAATTTATTGTGCAACTAGCTGCGCCCCGCGGTTTTACCCACGTAAATTGGAATGATAGTGGCGCCATCTGTCGAAAATTCGTCGTACCAACTCAGAAACCTTCTTTGGCACATGCACAACAACTTTGCTAATTATGATCACATCATCACCACGTGAGTCCTAGTCGGTTTGTTACATTACAATTATGGAAGAAACTCGCGATAGTTTTCAGAATCAATATTGTTTTATACTTAACCATAAACGACGGTCCCGTGGCGCAGTGGTTTGTGTCATCGACATGACTTCTGTGTCACCGCGACCCTGGGTTCGAATCCCGGCAGGGGCAAACATTTGTGCGATGAGTGTAGATGTTTGTCCCTGGTCTTAGATGTTTGTGTGTGTCCATGCCTCCCGCGATACAGGGAATCATAGTGCGGGGCTCTGAGTGTGATTAAAAAAGAAAAAAAAAAAAGGAAAAAAATAAATTGGTGATTATATAAAAATTGGATAGTATGGACAGTTTGCGTGATAAATTTTAATAATATCCTAACTCTCACCTGTATTTATATATATGAACTTTATTTGTTAAATCTAGTAAAAAGTATTTATTTGAGTCAATCCGTGCGGATATATTAAGATCTAAGCATAAATAGAATATAATTGTACCACAGATTAATAATAAAACGTTTCGGAACAGTTCATATGTTATGGCTTTTTATGTTAATAGATTACCTACTGAAATAAAGGTATTAGACAATGAGCTGTTCCGGCGTAAACTAAAATCGTGGCTAGTCTCCAAAACCTTTTATAATATGAAAGAATTCTTCAATGATTATTCAAATTTAATATTAAATGTTCAAATTGGGCAGGCTGTTGAAACCATTTTAAATTGTAACATCTATATTATACTATCACACAGTTGTTGAATAAATATTTCTGATTTCTGATTAACCAAAAGTACTAAAAATGAATAAATTTGAACTCTTTTTAAAAAACTGCAGTTTGTGCATGTATAGAGCGCGTTTAGAAAGCTTTCGTTAATTAAAAAAAAAGATTCAAGTAAGTTGAATTCGAATAAATATATATATTTTAATTGAGCTATTACACGCGTGTTTATTTTATTGATAATATATTATCATATAGTTTATCTTTTGAAAAGTTTAAACCCACCTTCTTTGTTCGTGAACATAACTGTGCATGATTCTAATGATTTGATTATTTAAAACAAAATCCACGTCCTACCTTTAGATAAAGTAGTGCGTGCAACAGCTAGCGGTGAAATTGGACTGGTAGCTCGTCAAAGCGGATAGTATAATGCTTTTGACTAGAAGGCGGCGTGGCGATGCAATTTAATGCAAATGTGGCGATGTACCGATAAAAGCCCCAAGAGTGCGGCGCCGGCTTCTCCCGCCCCCCGGACCACTCCGGCTCGAGAGCGGCTAACTACCCTTATTATGCACTGGAAAAATAAACCCCTAAATCAAGCTACAATCTACGTCTCTGTAACAAAAAATATTGAAAAATTATAGTCTGTTATTTTACATATGTTTAACCGAAAAAAGGTCGAGGTTTTCTATTAACTTTTGATCATTTTTATTTTTCTTATTTTTGTTATTTATTACCATTCACACAAGGTCTCAAATCATTTATCATCATCATCTCAGCCATAGGACTTCCACGGCTGAACATAATTATGTCTCCTGCTGGAGACTCGGCTGGAACCGACAACCGTTGATGAATTATTATCATCTCAGCCATAGGACGTCCACTGTTGGACATAGGTCGCTCCCATTTGCTGAACATAGGCCTCCCCTTCCACCGTCGATGAATGACGAGAAGTAATTTAAATTAAGTGTAGTCTCACTTTGTCATTTCAATAATTTATATGGCAGAACAAATGTTATTTTATTTATTTAGAACAACGTTTGCCAGGCCAGGTAGTAGAACTACAACAAACAGCCAAATTCCGGTTTCATGTCATAAAAACCTGAAAAAAAATCATACTAAAACATTCGCTACTACTACTACCATCGCTATATGGTAGATATACCACCTATACGCACGAAACGTTATGCTTCCACTTTCTTAATGCGTACTGCCAAGGAATGGAACTCGTTGCCCGAGTCTGTGTTCCCCGATATGTACAATCCTGGAGTCTTCAAGTCGCGAGTGAATAGGTACCTTCTAGGTTTGCGTGCTAAGTCCTAGACAACGTCATCACTTAACATCAGGTGAGACAGTTGTCAAACGCAAACTTATAAAATGTAAAAAAAATAAAAAAATTCTCCTGTTCTACTTTCGGAGAAACTAGATAAATTCCAAGTACGCGTCCAATTTTTTGATTAAAGACAATTTTAGACGAATACCATCGCCTCTAAAAAAAAGTTTATCGCCTCGTGATCGTTAAGCACAACAAAATTGAAAACTGTTCGTGGTTCAGAAACTTTAAGGGCGAAGTCAAAGTAATATATTGAGAAACGTGCGTCGCGTAGCAAATAGCTTCGAGAGTACTATACGCGTGTACGTCGTAGCTCCGAGAGGTCGATCAACTTTGGCAATAAGTTGAAGATCACGTCTGCAGAGTATAAGTATATTGTCTTTATGAATATACGAGTCTGAATACTGTCTGGATTCCGAAACATAAATTGTGCAATATTGGTCCTTTGAAAAAAAAGATACTAGTTGCACTCTGGGAGTGCCGGCAGAAGTGAAAACTTGCATTTATGTGGTAAAGTAGAATAGTAGAAGATAGTGAGGGCGATAGAGCATATAATAGACGAGCATTATGTGTACCTATGTTTCTGCAAAATAAATAAATTTGAATTTGAATTTGAATAGAATGAACTCAAAATCAACATGTTAAACGGGCGAGCGAGGTGAACGCGGTCTGCTTCAAAAAGATCGTATCATAAATACAAATACAAAATATTTTATTGACATAAATATTACATTCAGTTTCTTGAGTCCATAGGCTCCTGAAGTAGAATAACTCATACCTACCAACAAACAAAAATTTTCCTTATTCGTTAGACATTTAAGTTTAAATTTCAAGTACCTTACGAATTTTTGACGTCCTCAAAAATTTTACTACTAGATATTAATTATAATGACTGGAATTTTATAAATGCACTGAAATCATCATCATACACAGATTAAACGATTATGGAAATCGAAACTTATACTAAGACCATTAATTATTTAATTGACGAATTTGTATCATATCCATAAATGACAAACGTTTTTAACTATTCAATTCATATTCATTGTTAACAATTTTTAGAAGTTATAAATGTGTAAAGGATTCAGAGAAACACACTTAATATAATAAACAAACAAATAAAAAAAGGAAACACAACGAGAATGGACTCTAAGTACTACCGAACTCTAATAATAATGAAATCACTAGTTGCTACAGCAGTATTTACAAAGCGGCAAAATGCGCGTTAAAGCTAAAACCATTTTGTCGCTGTTTGAGGATGCAGCGCTTTATACTGATTCTGTTTTACATAATAATTTGCACAATTTTATAACAACGTAATGAGTTTAATTAAACTTATTTTGCTTTGTTCAATTTGTATAATATACATTGGTACCATATGAGTGTATGAAAAAAAATTATTGGTTGTCTGTAAAGTCGGTTTACGGACGATAGATTTACGTGATAACGACATAATCATGTATGACTTTGACTTTGACATTGACATTGACCATTGACCATTGACCATTGACCATTGACCATTGACCATTGACCATTGACCATTGACCATTGACCATTGACCATTGACCATTGACCATTGACCATTGACCATTGACCATTGACCATTGACCATTGACCATTGACCATTGACCATTGACCATTGACCATTGACCATTGACCATTGACCATTGACCATTGACCATTGACCATTGACCATTGACCATTGACCGTTACGCGGAACGTTACTATTTTTCATTTTGGCAAAAAATAATTAAATTACGGATTCACTCACATATAGACTCACTCGTGTAATAATATAATCCGTTTTTTTTATTGGAAATTCTCGTGAGTTTGACACATTATTATATAGAAGTAGTATCCGGCTTTACTCACGTTTATAGTCGAAGTTTCGACTGAGGTTTCAAGTATGTCCGATGCTCAGCCTCAGGTGAGTTTACGCTGCCAGATCGCGGCGACCACTGGTCGAAACTTCAACTATAAACGTGAATAAAGCTGGATACTACTTTTTTTTTCTTCTATATAAAAATCCGTTTTTGTATATTTACTAGCAGACATGGCAAATGTTACTCTGCCATATAAATTACGGAAATGTGAAATTGACAAGACACTTTATTTAAATTCCTTCACGTCAATAAACGTCGGTTAAATTATAGTCATACAGAAATCTCAAACAACTACTATATATTGTATGTATTGCTTCCGGGCTGTTTGGCCGTGGTCTAAGTGAAACTTGTGTTCCAGACGTTTCGTCGATCACTGCGGTCGACATCTTCAGTGGTTCAGGTCCGGGCGGCGACAAGAGCGTAGAACTCTCCTTCGCGGCGTCTTCTCTGATACTGATGAAGATGCTGAAGATGTCGACCGCAGTGATCGACGAAACGTCTGGAACAAAAGTTTCACATAAACCACGGCCAAACAGCCCGGAAGCAATACATACAACATGCAACGCCGGCCGTGAAAGCCTTAGAGTTTACAACCACTATCTAGCTTATCATATTTTCACCGCTTCAATTGCTCCGCCAGCGCTGAATTAGCCGCGGGTCCCACCCTAACATATTAAGTGTCTCGGGAAGATGTGACGGCGCCAAAGTGTCAACGCATGTAGCGTCCCACCGCCGACCGAAGGCAGCCCTAACTTACAGGGTATTACCGTCAGGTCTTTTGCTTGTCTTATACTTTAGCTTGATGATATTTTATAAGTCTTGATTTACATTGACGATGAATGATGATTTACATTTGCGCCAAATAAATATTATGTAGGTCTATCGTTACACTACGTCATGGTCAGTGATTATGTGGTCGCAGGCTAGTTACTACTAGTTGACTAGCTCTTAAGAATAGCTGTTTGAAAAGATTGTGTGCTTGGTAACATTTCTTCAAACTTGAGGGTGGAACCGGTCCAGGAAAAATCAATATATTTAAGAATTCATATTTTTGGACAACCTAGAAAATGATAACACGCGTACCTCCTATTTGTATTGACAGTAAAGCTAAAATGATACGTTTGTTGCAGATAGGGAGAGATATATGGTGAAGTGCGCCGCAGGGAGTGGTGATGGAGTTGGTAATACTGAAAGCGAAGGCCCAACTGAATCGTCTGTTGTCGGGGTCACGGGGGAGCGGCAGCGCGAGCGGCGGCGGCAGCGGCGGCGGCGAGGAGCGCGGTGCGCGCGGCGGGGGTGCGCGGGCGGCGGGGGGCCGCGGCCGCGTCGCCATGGCGCCCGCCGCGCCCGCGCCGGCGACGCAGGCGCCCTGGCTCAACGCCTCGCTGCTCTACAACGCGACCAGGCTCAACGCCACCTTCGACCTCGCAGACTACGAACTGCTTAATGCAAACTCCACGGACGAACACAATAACCACTGGTTCTGTGCCAAGTGGACGAGCGCGCAACAAGACCTTTTTCAGGTAACTTATTGTTTTTTTTAAATTATTTTACAAAATCCACAGCTCTCAATTAAAAGAGTTTGATGTATGTTATTGTTACCTACAGCCAAAAACGGATTTCCATTATATAGGTATAACATTAATGTTAGACAGTCTGTGCCGCTATATAGGCACGTCAGATATAACTGGATTTATAAATCTTATATATATCTTATAAATGCTGGCTTGTCGTGATTTGTGAGTCTGTGAGTGTATGTGTGTGTATCCTTATACAACTACCCCTTATACAACTAATTTTCTCACACCCACACAAACACACACATACATTGTATGTGTGTGTTTTTGTGGGGGCGTGAGAAAATTAGAATATGATATATTAGAGTCAAGGGAGAAACACATAATAACAAATAACGTACATATAGCAATAAAATAATCTAACATAAAATAAAAACCTTAAAAATTGAATAAAAACTAAATTAAATCTAAAACGGGCCCCTGCGGCATTGTACCCAAGATGCTGGCAGCGTTTCCTCTTTGTATTGCCAGGCTAATACGTTGAGCGAGGAAGCTGCCAGCTCTTCGGTCTCCTGAGACGAATAATATAATAAGTATGTACTAATGTTGACTTAGTCGACGACGTCGTCGGCGACGACGAACTGAAAATGAGATGAGAGACGACTTGAAACAGATAACATCAGGTGAGACAGTTGTCAAACGCAAACTTATAATACGTAATAAAAAAAAAAAAAAAAAAAGATAGCGGGACCACTCTGGTTGAGAGTAGTCTGGTTGAGACAGGACCCATTGAAAGGAATTGGAGGAGGCCTATGCCAAAAGGCACGCCGTACTTAGGGACCTCTTGTAACTCTATGTTTAAGAATAAAACGCTTTTATTATTAATATTGACTTGGATGTACGAGTAGATTGCTTCCACTTTTTTTGCAATTTCATGTTACTATATTGTATCCTACAAGTAACTAGTGAGCATTGATAATTGATAATGTACCGATTATGATAAGATTTAGTTGACTTATAGTTTAATCTCTTATTGGAAGAAGTATCTGCACCTAGATAAACTTTTTGCCATGTCGAGCCTATAGTTGATATGAATAGTCGATAGTAGTGAAATCATATGCGTTGTATTTATTAATCTTATGTTCACTACTATTACCAATTATTTTTAAGAAAATGTGTGGCAAATAAAAAAATATTCATTAATTGAAATGAAATGTTTATTCATAAGAATTTTGGGTCATTAGTTGTGCTAGCTTAGTAAAAATCCATCAAAATTCCGCCTTAGCAGGCGTATAAATTCTTAATAATATTAAACATTATTATTATTATTAATTACATTTTTCGGCAATATACCTATTTATATGGCTAAGATAATATTATTATGTCTAAGTTCCAGTAGTTTTTTTTTTTTTTTTCACACACACTCAGCCCCCGCACTAGGATTCCCTGTATCGCGGGAGGCATGGACACACACAATCACAGCACACAAACATCCAAGACCCGGGACAAACATTTACACTCATCGCAAAAATGTTTGCCCCTGCCGGGATTCGAACCCAGGGTCCCGGAGACACAGAATTCATGTCGATGACATAACCAATGCGCCACGGGACCGTCTAAGTAAGTTTAAGTTATATAAATCAATTTGCTCATCATAATTTATGTCAAGTTAATAATTATAATACAGTATTGAAACTACTTTTCATTAAGGTATTATTTACAGAATAATATCATATATCCATAAGGAAGTCAAAAATATTCTTATTTTAAATAGATTAATTAATTCATTCATTCAATCATTCATTCTTTCATATGGAACAAGACGAAATCGGTAAAATCGGTTTGAGCAAACACGGAATTCGGGCACGACACATTTGCGTTGCGATCGTCTAATAACTAAGTCTGTTAACCAAGTTGCAAGTTTGAAAGAAAGAAAGAAAGAAATAAGTTTATTCACAACAATGTGCAACATTAAATTAACGTAACTAAATAATAAAAACAATTGATATACATACATTAAAAAAAATAGAATAGAAAAATACGTTAATACAATACTGCCCAAGTCGTAAAATGGACCCATCTCAGCAAATGCTGGTATTTAACCAGCGCTGATCTCTCAGTTTGTGTTGGAGTTTGATGGGTAAGCGATGTTTGCACTGTCCGCGTCACTATCATTACAGTGGGTAGATGGATAAATAAACCATTATATTGATTACAAAGACGTACTCATATGTTTTTTAAAGCGATGATTGCCCAGCGCGAGGAGGGTCGGCTGTGAAACTGACGGATACTGCTTCGATCGCCAACAACGGCTTGAGCTTCCGATGAAGGCAATACAGTCATCAAATGCTCAGCATGGTGGTAGGGTACTTCTGAGTACCTGCCTGGCTAGCTACCATCCACAAATTAGAAAAATAGTCAACGAACACGTGGTGTGCCGGAAATATTCTATGTCTAGCGTGATTACATCGACTGATCAGAGTATATATTTCTTAAGCCGTATCTTAGACTATTATATATACAAATCGTTCCTTTTTATAATAATAATGTAGATAAATACATAAAAATATCGTGTCACAGTGTTTGTTACCGAAGTCCCCCAAAACGGCTTGCCTAATTTTTATGAATTTGTTGTGTATTTGGTAGGCTTGAGAATATGTCATAAAGTATTTTTCACGCCTCTCTCTCCACCAAATTTTTATTACGTTTGTGGTATTTTTCTATGAATGCATCCAAATAATGTAACTATCGCTTATCGACGAGTAATTGTCACTTTCGATAATTTATATATGGCAGAAAAACGTTTGCCAGTCGCCAGCTCGCAATTCGCAAGGCGGTCAGCTAGCAATATGCAACATTTGTCATTTAATTGAATTACATGTTCTAATTTCTTGTGTTTTTTGTAACAGGCAGCCAACTTGTGCTTTGCGATCGCGTTTCTCGCTCCTAAAGGCTTCAAGCAGAGTATACTGGTGCTGCGGGCGCTGGCGGCGACAGGGGCGGTGCTCATGGGCATGTGGGCAGGGGCCGAGGTCTGCGCGCCCGATGTGCTGTGCTGGAGCTTAGCACTCATCTTAGTTAACTCTATACACACAGTTTTCTTAATAATAAGGTGAGCTGAATTAAATTTTATTTGAATGTCTGTACTTACAGACTTGTAAGTTGTCGGTCTCGCTATTTGTTAATTTTATTTTTTTATTTTATTTATTTACATTCACACAAGGTCTTCAGGTCCCAAACTAGGCAGAGCCTGTACTATGGTAACCTGATGACTGATATATATACTTAAATACATATACACACAGACACAGGTCAAACAGACATGTTCATGCACACAAATGTTTGACCTGTCCGGGAATCGAAACCGGGTCCAGCGGCTCAAAAGGCAGAGTGCTACCAACTGCGCCAACCGGCCAGTCTATTATTGTTATCCCTGTAAGGAGGTTGTAGAGGAGGTTATTACCGATGAATTAGAACACTGTATTGTTAAGCAAATGTTAAGTATTTACTGAAAAAAAAGTTTTCAGTTTTATTTGAAAAATCTAAAAATTTAAAATTATTTTTTAACAGCAACTTTTTATTTCTATAAAGTTGTAAAAAGTTATTGGTTTTAGTACAATTTTTACTTGTTTTATTTGGATGACGTAGCAAGCAATCATTAACAACACAAAACTACAAAAGTATTTCTAGAATACGAAATACATTAGAAATTTAAATGTAATTATTAAGTTAGAAATAATTTATTTAAACATGAAATATTATACAATTACAAATAGGTAACATTAACACAATTTAAAAATAATTTAGAATAGCAATAAAGTAATCTAACTTAAAATAAAAACCTTAAAAATTTAATAAAAACTAAATTAAATCTAAAACGGGCCTTAGCTTCCTCGCTCAACGTATTAGCCTAGTAATACAAAGAGGGAACGCTGCCAGCATCTTGGGTACAATGCTGCAGGGGCCCGAAATTTAAATTATTTTATTTATATAGGAAAATAATTATGAACGTGAGTTTTAATAATATATCCAATACCCTTTAAAAAATATTACTACCACATTCACTCGTTAAACAGACTTTATGGATTAATTTGTCTTTAATTCCATATCCCCTTTCAAAAAAATGTTGAAACCAAGGTCATATATTAACATTCTATAAACTTGTTTCCGCCAAGATTCTCGAAAAAATTTTTCTCAATGAGTCCAAGCGAACTCGCCCGTCAGAACACTAAAAAGAAAACAAGATGAAATAAAATACTAATAAGTAATTACAATACTGCAGCTACTAGAATAACATTTGAGCAATCCACTAGCTATTGATAGCCTATAGATATCTCAAATTCTGTGACCCCCTACCGGTTGGCAGCGTGTTCAGAATGCTAGCAGCATTACCACGTTGCATTGTAATACTGTTCCGTTGCGCCAAATATGTGCCAGCATTTGGGTCACGCGTTGCATCGATCAAGCGCTCATAAATATGAAATAAGTTATTGTGTACCTATACTTAAAAAAATATCTTCAATTACAATGTTTATTAATTATTGCACCTTACAGTAAGTCCAGACTTAATTTGCGGCCGTAAATAAATAAAATTTGGAAACTTAAAATTAAAGTGAAATATTTAGTAGCAGCCGTTTCCTTACGACCGTGAACAGAGAGAGTGTTCTGAACGAAACAGGAAAAGTTTTGTCATAATAGGAAGTACCTGCAATTTTGTAATATCGCCAACAAACTGGCCGTCTGCTGTATAACGGAGTACAATTTCACCTTTTGTGAAAACACGAGCTCGTTTCTAGACGTAGAACAGTACATAAGCATAAACTACGTTTTGCTATATTATTGACGAATTTGTATAGGTATAGCTATCTTTTAAGCAGGCGTACTCTATCGTAAACCGCATCATCACTAAACACCGGGTGAGATAGTGATCAAACGCTTGCCAAACAGTTTTTATTTAAAATGTATAATTATTTTCCTTGGAAAATATACATAATTCCGCGACATAAAATTATTCCATGCTATCATGCAGTGTGCATCGCTCTTCCTCGCACGTGTAATCTTACGTAAGCAGAACTTCTTCGATAAGTGCCACTTCTGCAGAAGGCATCCCCAGGAACAGTTGACTCGTTGACCGTCGGGACGAGAGTTGAAAATTTCATCATCATCATCTCAGCCATAGGACGTCCACTGCTGGACAAAGGCCTCCCCCATTGATTTCCACAAGGACCGGTTGGAAGCGGCCCGCATCCAGCCCTTGCCTGCGATCTTAGTCAGGTTGAAAATTTAAAGTCGCGAAATTAACACTAACCTAGTTGTAGTGTATTTAATATCATCTTTCATTAGATCAAATCAGAACTCTTTAAGGCATTATCACAGGTAATAAATCGGTCTTATTATGACAAAACGAACCGCTGTGACATACCACAGGAGTAAAATAATTATAACTGTCGTATTTTAAATATTTACAGTATAACATTAATTGCTAAAATTAGAATATTTTAATAATGAACTTAACTTTTAAAATAGATTGATATAAAATATTGCAAATGGCAATAAAATAATTACTAAATAATAAATATAAGGAATATCAAGAATACAATTAAAATGAGTCATTTAAAAAGTCATTAATGTTCTAGTAGCATAGTAGTAGCATTTAGCAGTCAGTAAATTATTCATATTAATTATTAAGCGCAGCATAGGACGGCCACCGACCAGGTGGACAGACGACCTGACTAAGATCGCAGGCAAGGGCTGGATGCGTGCCGCTTCCAACCGGTCCTTGTGGAAATCAATGGGGGAGGCCTATGTCCAGCAGTGGACGTCCTATAGCTGAGATGATGATGATGATGATGATGATGAAATTATTCAATGTTCTTTTATGACGGGTAAAATTCATGTCCTTATTGTATTTTGGGATTTCATTATAAACTAGTAGCGCCCCGCGTTTTCATCCGCGTGGATTACGTTTTTCCCGCTACCTCAATTATCCCACGGGAATTATACTTTTTCCGGTATAAAAGTACCCTATGTGTTTATCCAGGGTTTAAAGTACGTCCATACCAAACTTCATCGAAATCGGTGTAGCCGTTTGAGCTTTATCATTATCCTCAGATGAGCGTCTTGCAATCACATCACATACAAAAAAGGCTAGATTTTTTATTGGCATAATCCTACTAATATTATAAATGCGAAATGTTGTGTATTTAAGTATGTGTGTATGTTTGTTACCTCTTCACGCTCAAATGGCTACACCGATTTCGATAAAATTTGGTATAAAGATGGCTTATACCCTGGAATCCCTGGATTAACACATAAGCTTATTTTCATCATCACCATCATCACTGTTTTTTACCACCACGCGGGTACAACCGCAGAACGCAGCTAGTTTTTTAATAAGAACGTTACGATACAAACACTGGGAAACTTGTAGACAACATCTGCAGCACTTGGCGAGTTCTCATAGATTGAAATCATGATAGCTAGAGACTTCCTTCCAGTTGCGTAATCGCCGCAATCATTCGCGTGATAGAGGTCGCCAACCGCAAACCCTATTTTGTTCGTAAAATACAATGTAGGTATAGTTTGTAGGCATTTATTAGTATACAAGCTGATGGCATCTTGTAAGGTCGGGAATATTATTCTACTAATATTATAAATGCGAAAGATTGTGCGTATGTGTGTGTGTATGTGTGTATGTTTGTTACTTCTTCACGCTCAAACGGCTACACCAATTTCGTTGAGTATTGTTTTAAACTATCACGGCTTTTCATAATATATTCTATATATTGTTTAACACGGGATACGCACCATTATTTTGATTTTGATTAAGATCGCGATATTTCAGCGCGATTCCATGGATCATGATCACGGAGAGACGGCTCTCCTTTCTGTTCATACCACATCCATATACCATGGTCTTAAAATATTACCAAAATATATATAAAAATATAATATATTAAATATATAAAAATATTACGTATATATTATATATAATAATAATATATGGAAATTTGGTATGAAGATAGCTTATACCCTAGATTAACACATAGGCTAATTTTCATCATCACCATCATCACCGTTTTTCATCACCACACGGAATATAAATAATAATAATAATATATGGAAATTTGGTATGGAGATAGCTTATACCCTAGATTAACACATAGGCTAATTTTCATCATTACCATCATCACCGTTTTTCATCACCACACGGAATATAAATAATATAATAATATATGGAAATTTGATTTGGAGATAGCTTATACTCTAGATTAACACATAGGCTAATTTTCATCGTCACCATCATCACCGTTTTTCACCACACGGATAAAACCGCAGAGCGTAGCTAGTTGTATATAATAGTCGTACCACTGAATAACTAGTTTTTCTCTAAGGTATGGACGCCGACAAATCCCACTAATACGACTATCTACTATAGTAGTGAAGGTTTGGATGGATGGATCTTTGTTACTCTTTCACGCTTAAACGGCTCGATGGATTTGAATGAAATTCGGTATGGAGATAGCTTATACTTTAACACATAGGCTTATTTTTATTATCACCATCATCACCTTTATGACAAATAAGTTAGGTCATCTCAATGTCAGAGTTTTCAAACCACGCGAACGCCTCAAAAGGTGTGTTCAAACAAGGCGGCTATTTTCCAATCAACAGTTAATATATTTTTATTGCTTTTTATACTAAGAATCAGCGGTTTTGGTGTTCAAAATTATCGGGCCGTACGAGTACCGCCTTAATAATACATATATGACTCTTGCAGCAGCAATGACCATTGCTTCTAATAATTTGTTTATATTCAATCAACTTAGTAGGAGTGTTGACATAGATCTGTTCTGTACGAGCATCGGGTCGGCTAGACGGTTGTTAGCTAACTTGTTTTTTAATAACAACGATATGTAACATTTAAACTTATATTTATACTTTTATATTGTTTACGTATTATAATATATATATTGTTAGGACCAGAAGTAAAAATATTTAAAAAAAATATACAACACGCGTTCTCCCCAACCTCAAAACATCTTTGGTTTATTAATTGACCATTAAATCACAATTGAAATAGAAAGGCACATGAAGTTGATCACAAAATAACAAATAACGAGTCTGACACAAATGAACCATATAAAACAATTAAAAATACGTATGTCACTCACTAATCGCACCGAACAACAAACCAGCAGAGCTTCCGCACGCAGCCGAGGCCGAAGGAAATATGCGTCACTGGTCCGGCCCGCACTGGCTTTTATAGAGACTGTGCCTCTCCACTACTTCTAGGTTATGTTGGCAGCTAACAATATATATATTAGGTTTATTAGGTGAATACAACTACCCCAAAGCTAAGTATGTATAATTCGCATTACTTCAATAGTCAAAATCAGTGTTGCTATTCGTGAGGACCTGTAATTGGCCTCCTGTTTAATATCAGTTTAACTATTATGTATAACGGCTGTTGGTCTTCCTTTAAATTAAATTAAATAAATAAATATTTTTGCGCAGATTTCTTCCACCCGGTTTATCGCTGGAACTGACTGACTTGTACCTGAAGCTGTTCAAACCGCTCAAAGTGAATAAGAAGCATTTCCAAGAGCTGACGAGAGAAGCCAGGATAGTGCGCTTAGACCCTGGTGAGGCGTATGCGGTTGAAGAGGTTACGCCTGCTGATGAGAGACTGTCTATACTATTAAAGGGGAAGTAAGTGCTTTAACTTCTGTATGTTTTACTGTCGTACTGTTTTTTAATGTGAACAAATTTTTATTTTCTTTTAAGCTTACAAAATAACTTACAGAAACTTACATAAGACACAAACTTCATAATCTAACCGGTGAACAACCAACCAAATAAATTATGTAAACAAAATATGCATATAAAAATATTTTCTCCCCCAGTCACAATGTCAGTGAAAGCTATAAAATTGCATCATAATAATATTCATCATCATCATCTCAGCCATAGGACGTCCACTGCTGGACATAGGCCTCCCCCATTGATTTCCACAAGGACCGGTTGGAAGCGGCCCGCATCCAGCCCTTGCCTGCGATCTTAGTCAGGTCGTCTGTCCACCTGGTCGGTGGCCGTCCTATGCTGCGCTTGCCAGTCCGTGGTCTCCACTCGAGAACCTTTCGACCCCAACGGCCATCGGTTCTTCGAGCTATGTGCCCTGCCCACTGCCACTTCAACTTGCTAATCCGCTGGGCTATGTCGGTGACTTTTGTTCTTCTACGGATCTCCTCATTTCTGATTCGATCGCGTAGAGAAACTCCGAGCATAGCCTAAATAATAATAATATTATAAATGCGAAAGTATGTGTGTATGTTTGTTACTTCTTCACGCTCAAACGGCTACACCGATTTCGATGAAATTCGGTACGGAGATATTTTAAACCCTAGATTAACAGATAAGCTACTTTTGTCCCGGAAAAAGTATAGGATTCCCGTCGGATGATTGAGGTAGCGGGAAAACCGTTATCCATGCGGGTGAATCCGCGAGGTGCTCTTAGTATTATAAACGCGAAAGTTTGTATGGATGTTTGTTAATCAATCACGCTCAAACGGTATGACGAATTTGGATGAAATTTGGTTTGTAGATACTTCAGGTCCCAGAATAGCACATAGGCTACTTTTCATTATCATCAATCATCACCACACGTGTAAAGTCGCGGGGCGGAGCTAACACAAATGTAATGCAACGTCAAAGTTCCTATTGTACTCGAGAGAGCTCAATAGCTTAACAAAATCATGGCAACTAACATAACTTGGCAGTGACCTCAAAAGGGATCCATTTTAACAAAAGCATTTCATACAAAGTATAGGAGAGGCGAAAGTTTCCACCTTCATGTATCACGTTTACGGCTGCGAGGCTTCTAATATTTTTAAGTAACAAAATAAAAGTGTTTTGATGTTGAACGATGAAACTGCGTCGAGAAACGCTGCAGTCTCTGTACGCCGCTGACCTAGTATTTACTCTCCACTGAGTCTTAAAAGATATATTATGCAAAGCATTCACAATACGAAATAAATACACTAGCTTTCTAGGGTGGAGGCTGATAAAGACAAAATACTTGTTATAAAATAAGAGATCAGCAATCTGAAGGCGGTCGACACATTTAGACATTAGTTGTAATGTAACAAACCGACTAGGTCTCACGTGGTAAACACTGGAAAATTACTTTGATAATATTTTTTACTAAAATTACATTACAATTAGGGAAGAAACTCGCGATAGTTTTTAGACATTAGTTTCATAGAATTATTTTGTTTACGGCTGCCTAATGATAAGTGGCCTTTTTCTTTCTTTTTAAAGTTAATAAGCTTATGTTTGACCGTTGTCTAACCAGGGCCCGAAGACAAAGTAACTTTCTGCAAGCGTTCATACGAGCGAAAACTGTCGAATGTTCGTTCTCGTTGCGAAGCGAGCGATAAAATAGGGTGAGGAAAGGAGATAGAGCGATATAACACTACGCATACCAGAACAGGACATCAGCGCGCTCGATTTGCGCCAATCATTTTCGCCGTAGAGGTAGGTGTACCACATCGAAATAATATGTACTAGGTACAAGTACATATTATTTCGATGGTATACCATTAATCAACAAGTTTCATAGTCATTGGATATATCACATGAACAACGAGAACGAACAGTTAACGGCGAAAGAAAGAGAATCGCTATGAAGCGATGCATTTTGTCTTGGCCCGCTGATTTTATCTCTTTGAGAGGTTATTAAGAATTTGAAATATAACATTCACAATAAAATGCCGTGGCTCAGTGGTCAGTGACATGACTTCCGGTCCCCGGGGCTCTAGGTTCGAATCCCGGCAGGGGCAAACGTTTATGCGGTAAGCGTAGATGTTTTTTTCTGTGATTGTATTGAAGTTTGTACCGACTTCAAACCAAGGAGGAGGTTTCTTAATTTTTTTTATGTGTGTTTGCTTCGTCGTGTATCAACGTTTTGATGTTTCTTTTTTTGCTTGGTAGAATATATTTCCGAGGTAGTTCCATTCAAATTTCATTTATGGTCAAGCGATTTTTGAGTTTCACTCCAATAACTGAAAAGTGTTGCGTCTATCTGGATGACTTCCTTGAGGGTGAATGACAATTGATCCCGTGAGTAGCAAAGGTCACTGAAAAGAGTGAAAAATAATGTTTACCAAAAAATGGAACCGACTTCAACACTCAAAAGTGTGAAATAACTTGTCGAACATTTTGATAATACTTTTGAACCGACTTCAGCGAGTTATTTCACACTTTTGAGTGTTGAAGTCGGTTCCATTTTTTTGGTACTTAAATTTTTTTTTTTTTTTTCATCGATTCGTAATTGTATTTTTTATTTTTTTTACCTTCACTGGAGATATAGTAATATATGGTCTGTAAATGCCAAGAAAAAAGACCTTGCTTGCGAAATTTACTTGTGACCATACTTAATTGTTTTGCCCTACTTTTTCGTGTTATTTATGCAGAGACGCACTGAGATCACCCAATTAATTACGTCTGTAATAATGACGGACGTTCACTTGCCTAGTGAATAAAGTTTATTTTTATTTCTTATTAAATACTAGCTGCGCCCCGCGGTTTTACCCGCGTAGTGATGAATGATGAGGATGATGAAAAGTAGCCTATGTGTTATTCCGATACCTGAAGTATCTTCATACCAAATTTCTTCCAGATCCGGTCAGCCGTTCCGGTGTGATTGAGTAACAAACATCCATCCATCTATCCATCCATCCATCCAAACTTTCACATTTATAATATTAGTGGGATACCTGAGCGTGTCTTGGTCTTATTGAGCGTGCCAACCGCGGTACAAACAAAACGAGCTATTCAATACAAGACTCGCCGGGAACCTTGCATTTGTTCTTCGTTTTATTATTGCGGTTACATCCACGCCCGTTTATTCGCGTTGCTATTCTTGGCTAGGTACCTAATGTTTTGTGTAATGTGAAATCACACTTAATTCTTTTTATTTTGAAGCTATTGCATAGCTTCTATCGCGGGCCTAGAGCGTGGAGACCGAATCTAGAAATTCCATAACGAAAATAACCTAACTCCCCCCACTCCGACCGGCACAGCGGTGATACTTTTTAGTTTTGCCATCTATCGATGATTTGCAGAACTTTTAATGACTTTTTTGAAATATCACGGTTGTCTGTTTAGTTCAGCAACTCGCCTCTAGGTGGCATTGGTTGTATCGGCGTTACTGCATAAGTTATTAATATATTAATTGCATAAGTTGATAAAAAATGCTATGCAATAGCCTTACCGCGGCAGTCCCCGAGTGCCACACGTCTTTTTATTTTTATACTGTAATAGCGCCGCGCCGTGTTTCACCCGCGTGGATTACGGTTTACACGCTACATCAATTATTCCATGGGAATCATACATTTTTCTTGGATAAAAAGTAGTCGATGTGCTATTCCATACTATAATCATTTCATCCAGATCCGTTCAGCAGATCTGGCGTGATTGAGTAGCAGATATCCATCCCCATCCATATAAATTTTGACATATTTTTTTATTTTTTTTATTCATCAATATTCACACAAGGTCTTCAGGTCGCAAACTAGGCAGAGCCTGTACTATGGTAACCTGATGACTGATATATACTTATATACAAATACACATCCGGACACAGGTCAAACAGACATGTTATGTATGTCATACACACAAATGTTTGACCTGTCCGGGAATCGAACCCGGGACCATCGGCTCAGAAGGGAGAATGGAACCAACTGCGCCAACCGGCCAGTCAAATTTGTAATATTAGTGTGATGGGATAGACCAGTATCTCACTTGATGGTCAGTGACGATGTGGTCGAAGATGTTATCACGCTAGACCTATAATGCTTACTGGTACTCAAAGACTGCTTCCGAGTTTAGGGAAGTGCATCAAAATAACAAACCTGCGCTCATATATTTTTTTTTAGAACCTTCAAGTATGCTTAGCTCCTCTTTAAGCTCTCCTACTTTATGCAAACCGTCCTTATTTTAGGGACATGGTCTTTTTGATAAAAACTTTAAATTTAATTATTTATTGTGTGTTTGTGTTTATAAATTTATTAATTTATTTATATATTATTATTTGGGGACAGTTGTGGCATCAAGAAACATAAATCTCGAAGGGTCAGGGTCATGTAGGCGTCAGTGAAGCAAGTGTAAATATTTTAAAATTAAGATGAAAGGAATCTTATTAACCGACTTCAAAAAGGAGGAGGTTCTCAATTCGACCCGTATATTCAATTTTTTTATTTTTGTTACCTCACTTTCGATTAGGTGAATCGATTTTGATGATTCTTTAATTTGAAGAGCTGGTGCTTCCGATGTGGTCCCAATGAAATTTCATCAAAATCGTAAAAGCGGTTTTTGAATTACACTGCAATAACTGAAAAGTGCTACTCAATACCTCGACGATATTATATAAGTAGTTGCAGCTGAAGATATCGGTGAACATACACAATGACAAATTGATCCCGTGAGTAGCAAAGGTCACTGATAAGAGTGAAAGAAAAAGTGTAACCAAAAAAAACTGAACCGACTTCAGCACTCAAATGTGTGAAATAATTTGTCAAGATATTTTTATAATAGTTACTTTTGCACTATCATGGTACACTATCAACAAGTTATTTCACACTTTTGAGTGTTGAAGTCGATTCCATTATTTGATCGCATGGCTGAGATAGGTCACCAAAATCCCGCTTGCATACGACCAGATAAGGACACAGAATTATAACCGGTCATTCGGGAATATTGCTCAGATTGAGATAATATCTAATTATATAGCATTCCCGAAGACATTGATGTCCTTATCATGTTATTACAGTAAAGCAAAGGCTCTTATATTAAATGGAATGCCTATTCTTTTATCTCCATGTTTCGGCTTTATATCCGACTTCACAAAAGAAAGTGTTTGCGTTTCATGTTTGTGTACAAAATCACAGTTAAAAGCTGTGATTGGCTTATGTAATATATGTTTCAATGGAAAAATTGAAATAAGTATCGAGTGAGTTTTCGTTCATATATTTATAATAAATAAGTCAATTTATTTCATAAATAGCCACGCCCTGCGGTTTCATCCACAGGAACTTTCTATCGGTTACATTTCGGCGAATGTGCACTGGAATGACACAATTTAATTCCACCTTCTCCATTCTATCATCGGTCAACCAGACGTACGACTATGCGCCACCGCTACATGGTAGATATACCACCGTTACGCACGAAGCGTTTTGCTTCCACTTTTATAATGCGTACTGCCAGAGAGTGGAACTCACTGCCTGAGTCTGTGTTTCCCGATAGGTACAACCCCGGAGTCTTGAAGTCGCGAGTGAATAGGTTCCTTCTAAGTTTGCGTGCCCCACCTTGGACCGCGTCGTCACTTAACATCAGGTGAGACAGTGGTCAAACGCAAGTTTATAATATTTAAAAAAAAAAAAAGCTGCGGTTTCCCACTACCTCAATTATTCTACGGACAACTAACTACTATTCGACACGAAGTAAATTTTTCCGGGATATCACATAGCCTATGTGTTATTCCAGGGTATAAGCTATTTTCATTTCGTATTTCAAGCATTTGATACTCGGGAAACAGATTTTCTTGTGTCAAGACACCGTATAATATGTGGATATATCTGCATTTAATAATAGGTATTTTAGAATCTTATTTATGCTATTATTATTATGATTAATTAAATTTTTTCAGTTATAAAGGCTCTTATTCTATCTGCGCTAAAATTCAAATTCGTGTAACTCCTTACAACACTATCTCTAATATTGGCGACGACTGGATTCCATTTTTTAATAAAAAGATCTAATTTCAGTATTTTTATTAATAAGTGTCATACAAATTTGGATTTTGCATACAGTAAATTATTTTCTACAATTTTTAGCCGACTTTAAAAAAGGAGGTTACCATTTCGACAGTATATTTTTTTTTTTATGTGTGTTTCGCGGATAGCTTCATCGTTTGTTAACCGATTTGGATGGTTCTTTTTTTGTTCGATAGAATACACTTCCGAGGTGGTCTCATTTAAGTTTCATAATAATGGGTCAAGCTGTTTGTGAGTTACACTCCAATAATGAAAATTGACAAAACACGCCCGCACGGTTTTTACCAAATAAAAAGTCTCTCAGGATTATGTATGTGCGTTATACTTCCTAGATCTAGGATATAAGTAACTTGCAACTGTCGCGACTAAAAAAGAACTGCCTAATTAGAAGGTTTAATTATTAATTTTTTTAAAAAAGTCAAATTTCATGCTATTCATATGCTAATTCAGCGATTTCAGCGTGAAGGAGTAACAAACGTACAAACGAAAGACTTTCGCCTTATTAGTGTGATATTTGACGTTAATAAGATTTAAAATATGTGAGCTTTGTTTGCATGACGGGTTATTTAATATCATCTGATTTATCTTTTTTGTGTGACATCGTATATATTTTCAGAATTTAAAAAAAATGAGGATCGTACAGTTATTTGGCTAGTTACAATTACAGTGTCACACGCCACCAATAGTGTGGATTAGCCTTATTTTTAAAATAGGCATTAAACGATGATCTAATTTTTTTAAGAAAAAAAAATCGACTTCTATTGAGATTTGAACCCACTACTACAGAATACCGTCCTGTTGCTTTGCTATGTAAGCTATAGTAGCGATCCGATTCGATTCCTCCATTGTTTGTAGATAAAATCTGAAATGACGATTATCTTGATGCCATCTACATTTTATTGTATAAACTATTATTACAACTGATAATATAATATAATAATAATAATATGGGACAACATTCACACAAGGTCTTCAGGTCCCAAACTAGGCAGAGCCTGTACTATGGCAACCTGATGACTGATATACACTTACATACGTAATTATATATATACTTATATACATATACACACCCAGACACAGGTTAAACAGACATGTTCATGCACACAAATGTTTGACCTGTCCGGGAATCGAACCCGGGACCAGCGGCTTAGAAGGCAGAGTGCTACCAACTGCGCCAACCGGCCAGTCAATAAGATAGATAAGAGAATAGAGAATAAGATAGACCAACGTTGCAGTTGGTATCAAGCGAAGGTACCAGGTAGGTAAGTTCTATTCGTGAGGACCTGTAATTGGCCTCCTGTTTTATATCAGTTTAACTATTATGTATAACGGCTGTTGGTCTTCCTTTAAATTAAATAAATAAATAAATACCCTGAATCAAAGAGTTTTATAGCAATGCGATTTTTTTCGTTAAAAAAAGTAAAACACAAGTTCCGCCTAGCAAGATGCGTAATGGTGTAATGAACCGTAAAATTCATTTATACGGAGGTGTGTTTCTGTATTACCATTCTATATCCATAAAGTAAATTATATATATTTTTTTTTATTTATTTATTAACATTCACACAAGGCCTTCAGGTCCCAAACTAGGTAGAGCCTGTACTATGGTAACCTGATGACTGATATATATACTTATATACATATACACACCCAGACACAGGTCAAACAGACATGTTCATGCACACAAATGTTTGACCTG
The DNA here is from genome assembly GCA_934044485.1 of Apeira syringaria. NCBI lineage: Eukaryota > Metazoa > Arthropoda > Insecta > Lepidoptera > Geometridae > Apeira > Apeira syringaria. The sequence goes on from OW203678.1 coordinate 7,087,266, forward strand.
TTCGGGAATCGAACCCGGGACGTTCACGATCACGTGCTTTGCTACATCAAACAAAGTAGATAACCAGTACACTCCTAGACTTCTATACTACCGGTTTCAATTCCCTAGAACATAATTTGCCGTCAGTGAAATTATGGTACCATGTTAAATTTCCATTATACTAAGTATGGGTACAATTTATGCCCGCGTATTAATAGCTGTGCCGTGGTGGTACCGGCCTAGAATAGTACTCCCCCATCTCTTCCCGTGGGTGCCGTAAGAGTCGGCTAAGGGATAACGTACCAGGAGGTGGGCAGCAGCGCCTTCTGAGGATCGGAAATCATACTGCGCTCGCCAACCCGCGTGCCAAGCGTGGCGAGTATTGGCAAATCCCCCCTATATGGGGGAGGCATACGTCCAGCAGTGGACGCACATGGCTGAGGAAAAAAAAGAAAAAATTAATAGCTAAAATGAAAATAGAACGGTACATATCGTTTTAAGGAAACAATGGCGTAATGAACAAATTAATGTATTTTTATTAGTAGTTTTTATTAGTAGCGATGAGTGTACGTTTTTCGAGCAATTTCGTTTTCAACTGATAAAAATATAGTAGATAATATATTCCGTAACTATAGTACAATAAAATTGTAAGGCTTAAAAAGACAAAAGCCAAAAGTAAGTCAGCTAGTTAGTAATAAATCTATACAAATAATATACTAGAAAACGGAACCGACTTCAACACTCAAAAGTGTGAAATAACTTGTCGATATCAGTACCATGATAGTTCAAAAGAAATTATTATCAAAATATTGTGCTAATGGTACCGACTTCGACAAGTTACAGAATTTCACACTTTTGAGTGTTGAAGTCGGTTCCATTTTTTGGTATTTTTTTTATTTCACCCTTTTCAGTGGCTATTGTTACTCACGGGATCAATTGTCATTGTGTATGTTCACCGATGTCTTCACCCGCAATTATAATGTCGTCGAGGTATACGTAGGACTTTTCAATTAATGGAGTGTAACTCAAGATTTTGATGAACTTTTAAATGGGACCAAACGGGAAGCACCAGCTTTCAAATAAAAAATGAACGATCAAAATCGATTTACCTATCTGAAAGTACTGAGGTAAAAAACATATAAAAAATAATGGGTGTATCTGTTTTAGAAGTCGGTTAAAAATCTTGCGTTTATATCCCTTAGTTATCTGTCACGTGCTATGAGACAATTTAGCCTTTCCTGAGACACCCGTAACTACTTCCTCACACATAAAATGTCATTGTGGGTCAGGGTTTGTGTTCCAATATAAAATAGCCCAATAACCAAACACTATGACGCGATGATCACCCTTTTATGACATACTGTAGAGTAGGTATTTGTATAATAATTCCAGAAAAAGGACTACAGTAGTAGTAGTTTGAAGTTGAAATAAATTACTGTAAACGGGAATTGACGTTAAGGCTTGACCATTGCATTTGCTAATTAGATTATTTTGTGTCTTTTTACCTTTTTCTGTAAAAAGGAATGTTATATAAACTTAAAAAAATACCACTTATGAGGACAGTTCATGAAGTTCAATTCTGATTGAACAAAATTTTATTTTATTTGTTAATTCATTAGTGAAAAGGTATTTTCGAGGGACCATATTTTTCTTTACCGCTGGAAATTTTATGTATTTTTTCTTTATGTTCTGGTGTATGATGTGTCATACACCAGAACAACCCAAACCGAACACCCGAACACCAGTTAAAAACAGTTAAAAAACTAAATTAAAAAGTTTAAAATTGTAATTAGTAATACTTTTTTGATGACGTATTTCATCTGTAAGTAGGATTTTAAATGTTTTAAATCAGCTCGCATCAGGTTTTGTCCCGTTCTCTTTGCCTAGAAACACTTGCGAGCCTTTGTAATGTCATCGATTCCTGGTAACTCAATTTTTGTATATTTGCTGATGTTATTACTTCTAGTGCAAACATGATTACTTACTATTTAATTCACTAATAATTAACTAGCTGCGCCCCGTGGTTTTACCCGTGTGGTGCTGATTGATGATGATGGAAGTAGCCTATGTGTTATTCCTGAATATATACATACCAAATTTCATCAAAATCCGTTCAGATGCTTGAGCGTGAAAGTGTAACAAACATACACACAATCTTACGCATTTATAATATTATACCGCGCCCTGCGGTTTCACCCGCGCGGTGTACGGATTTCCTGCTACCTCAATTATCCCACGGAAACTATACTATTTCCGGGATAAAAATAGCCTATGAGTCATTCCAGGATCTAACCTATCTCCATACGAAACTTATTCGAAATCGGTACAGCTGTTTGAGCGTGAAGGAGTAACAGGTTTTTGAATTATATTCATCCACGGGAACAGCAATTGTTTTCGGGATTAAAATTTGCGTATGTGTTAATCCAGGGTCTAAACTATCTCCATACCCAATTTAGTCGAAATCGATGGAGCCGTTTGAGCGTGAAGAAGTAACAAACATACACACAAACTTTCGTCTTTACAATAATAGTACTGAAAGGATTTATCAACTTTGTAACAAAGAGAATAAAATGCTATAAGTTGCGTGTAGAAAAGTAGCCGCGCAACTATTGATCAAACATTGTAGTATTCGGATATGTACAGAACATGTGTCTATACAACATCATCACTTAACATCAGGTGAAACAGTTGTCAAACGCAAACTTATCTATACTAATATTATAAAGAGGAAAGATTTGTATGTAAGTATGTTTCTAACGAATTGGCTCAAAAAGTACTGATTTAAAAAATTCTTTCACCATTGGAAAGCTACATTCACCCTGACTAACATAGGCTATATAAAATATTTTTTTTTTAAATTGGAGATCTTTTAATTTTTAATTTTCAAATTGTTTACCCGTGCGAAGCCGATGCGGACCGCTAGTAAGTAATAAAAAAAATAAAGTAAAAAAACATTTATATTAGAGTTTTATACAATGAGGCGTTTTTTTGTTAGTTCTTGTTTTTATTAGTATTTGTTTTTGTTTTTTGTTAGTTGTTTTGTTAGTAAGCACCAAATCACGTGACAGTCCTACTTATTTTACCTAAGACTACCCGCATTTTATTAAAAAGTTTAGTTCTGACATTTATACGTGTCATACTAGTTTGAACTTTATCGTACCTATATAAAATCTATCAATTGAAAATCAATAATATTATATGTTAATATAAGGTAGATGTCAAACAAGCGCGTGGAAGCTGAGGCGGCAAAATTGAGACAATTGTCGTAATTTTGATTACGACACGTATTTCAAGCGCAAGTCTAAACATATAGCTATCCTTTTCTATATTATTTGTACCGTATTATCTGTCGCATTACTATGTTTATGTCGTAAAGGAACAAAATCTGAGCACCGCGCAGTATGAATATACGTCATCTTTAGTAAAACATCATTGGTTGAAAACTATGTTGTCAACATTGTCTGTTTGTATGTGCAGGTTGAAAGTGAGCTGCGATGAAACACATCTACACTACATACAGCCGTATCAGTTCGTCGACTCGCCTGAGTGGGAGGCCAATCGGGAGCAGTCTGACGATGTCTTTCAGGTGAGGACAATCCCACTCTAAGACATAAGGCTGGTGCCACATCATTTGTAATTGGCTAAATTATCTTTAACTTTTGATGATATTTTACCATCTTTACAAGACATATCAAAAAGAAGATTTGTGATTTGTGTCAATACCAAACTATACTGTAATTTTCACCGGATCATTATTGCCTTACACCTGCAAAGTTTGTTACGAAATTTAGTACATTTAAACTTTTGGAACGGAGTTCCTTATCGCGCGGTGAGAAAGGGGGCCAGACGAGAAAAATTAAGACCAAAAGTTGTAACGACACTTTTTGCTATAGTTGTAAGCCGTGCGGCGTGCGCGTGTTTCTCTGTCTGTCTCTCTCTCTCTCTCTCTCTCTTATAGAAAGCAAGCCAGTTATTTTCGTTTCGTCTTTCTATTTCGCATTGAACAGTGTGGTGTCGCGACGATTATTTTTGTTGAGTGTATTTAGTCGAAAGGAACTTCGTGCCATCTGGGTGTCCCTTGACACCTCTCAAGTTTTTCTAAGAGTATGTCAAAATTAGAATAATGTGAAATTCAGTTGCGTCACACACTTTAAAATGTCTTGAATGTAAGATTCTAGTAGTTATCCTACTGTTGTCGTTGCTAATACAGACGCAACTGAAATTTCAAATAACCTAAATGTGACATATTCTAAAAGGATTTAATTTGTTGTGAATTTGGTAGTTCATAGTTTTTTATTGATAACAGCATTGTTACGGGTCTACAATATAATACGTATTAATGAATACTATATAGTTTCATCATCATCATCATCATCTCAGCCATAGGACGTCCACTGCTGGACATAGGCCTCCCCCATTGATTTCCACAAGGACCTGTTGGAAGCGGCGATATAGTTTGAAATAATAATAATAAAGTATATCCAAGATATAATAATAATAATTAAAGACATTCTGTTCACCTCAAAATTTCCTAGTATGAGTAGAACACCTGTTTTTTTTCCCATAAGATATCCTTAAGCGCGGACGGTGGTCACTTACACCATGGTAAGTGATCACAGACCGCGCTTAAGGATATCTGTACGCATGCATTAACAGTGGCCATTAACCATTAAAAGTTCCCGAACCTTTTTAGATTTTGTTGATATTAGTTTTGAAGAGTCCCTATAGCTTATCTGAAATACCGAAGTAGGGTATATTATATTTGTTTGTACATGGTAAAGTCTTCATTCATGATTATTATTAGTTATCACAAAGCATCCAACAAAGGCTATATAAAAAGACGATAAATTCTTATGATTCCATAAATATTGCTCATTCCTAGGATATCGCTCATTATGATTCCACTCACAATTTGATTATGATGGGTAAATAATACCAGGGGCGAAGGAAACGCGCTTATTCCAAGGATAGCGTTAGCGGGAAAACGGATACATGACCGTGGCCAATATATGAATTAGGAGTTTCATGGTTTATTGTATATATTATATACTTATTATATATATTATTGTATATATATCATTATAATGCTACGTTCCTGTCCATGGACAGGACATATGACAAGGGAAAGCAGATGGAAAAGACTAAAATTATAACAGAATGGCAGCCACGTGATGGCAAAAGAAAAAGAGGCAGACAAGCTAAAAGATGGACAGATGATATCAAGATGATTGGAGGGACAATCTGGTCTAGAAAAGCTACCATTAGAGAAGATTGGAAGCAGCTGGAAGAGGCCTATGTGTCACCGGACACGCTGACCACTGAACCGGGAAACCCGATGTATTAGATTTAAGTTAAAACAATTTACTACTGTGTGTAAAATCATTGTTTAGTATCAGCAATAAAGGCTAATAATAATAATTATGCTACTTTAACATTTTTTAAGGCAAAAATTCACTGATTTTGCGATTCGAACCCATGACTACAGGAAACCGTCATTATTAATAGTTCATATAATCAAAGGTAGATGGCGCTAAAAAAAATAAATAATTCCAGTAGAATATAGTACCTCTGCTTTTTTATTTAGAAGTCAGTCTCTACGTACTTATTCATACTCCGTAACTTATTAAGATGAAATAGTTTGGGTTAATTGTGGCAAGTTTTAACCAAAGGGAAACGAGACGTTAATTATGAGTGAACCACCTCGCAACCGTCGCAACCACCCCACAGCAGTCGCTACCCCTCTTTCATCTCCCCTTCTATTCTTCTTAAGAACTTTGCTGTAACGTATAATATGCAACAAAACTCTTAATTACTTGCTTAACTATACTTACACGGAAATTAAAACGAAGGTTCCGTACAAACCTGTAGGTATATACATAAAAATGTAACTAAAAATTTATGCTTTTCGTAATTTTTTCTTTATTTGTGCCTAAGACATTGCTTCGTACCAAATTTCAGGATTCTGAGTTCACGGGAAGTACCCTGTAGGTTTTGATTCCCTTGCGAGTGTCGAAGATTTGCAGGATATTTAAACGGCTGTATCTTTTGATTGCGTTGGCTTACAAGTTTGATTTTTTCACAGTTTCAAGGGACATTAGACTTAGGTATTTGATATGAATTTCAGCTTGATACCTTCACACGTTCATGAGAAAAAGGGTCTAGACAGACCGACGGACGACAAAGTGATCCTATAAGGGTTCCGTTTTATCATTTTGAGGTACGGAACCCTAAAAATCATCGAAACATGAAATGTGAAAAATATCGAATTAAATCGATTCAGTTATTTGTCGATCATTCTGAATCAGGAGGCTGTACTTCCTGAGCGCATTCAACAAAATAAGCAAACTCTTCAGCTTTATAATATTAGTTTAGATTCTAACTACCCTCACTACTGTTTAATCGAAAGGGTGTGTAGTAAGCAGATTAGAAGTTTGTAGACTCAACCAGCTGGGAGTGTGATCCGGTAATTAGCTTAAGGATGTTTACGCGCTCGAGAACAACTGTTTATGGGAACTAGTTTGTACTTGTCGCTTGACTAAGTCACTTATGTGTTTACATAGGCTCTACTAGACATTAACCCCCTTACTTATAAACGTTGAATAAGCTCTGAATAGTTATTCAGTGTTTTGTCTTTGTCGCTTATATGACAGTTTGACGTTGAAAGAACGGAACAAAACACTGAATTACTATTTGCAGCTTATTCAACGTTTATAAGTAAGGGGGAAAGTCTCTAAGATCTCAGTTTTATATATATGTTCCTACTTAAGCACTAAAATGATATTTCATTCCGCGTAATTAATTATCCTGCAGTGTGCACCGCTCTCATTCCTGCAGAAATTGTGCAATTTAAACAAAAAAAAATTTCTACGTAATATGAATATTTTCAGTTCACATACGCTTATAGCAATATTGCTATTATAGTGAAAACTGTATATAATACGTAAATCTGAGTCGGGGCCCATATTCATGACACTCACAACATCATTATTATTCTGTATTGTTTTTATATGTATCTCTTGTGTAATGTGTGTTGTGAGTGTCTTGAATAAATGTGGTTTCTTTCTTTCTTTCAAATCTTAACGTGCTTCAATAAAAGTAGGATTCGATTGCACATTCCTACCTAACTTGAATGATTTCAATGTTCTCATATTATTACATATATATAAGTGCTGTGGATCCACGTAGCTATAAACGTGAGATGTTTACGCTGCCGCCTTCCAATTATATAAAAGGTTGTTGTTATTCAGGTGACGGTGGTTGCGGAGGAGGTGAGCACTTGCGTGTGCTGGCCGCGCATGCGCTTGGAGAGGGTGCTGCGTCACCGCCCGGCCCTCAAGGTCGTACTCGACTGCCTTATAGGTCAGTCCCCTATCCTCAACTACACGCGAATCTCCTGATCTAAATCAATCTGCCTTGCTAATGGAAAGATAATTGCTCTGCTAAAAATTTATAATCGTAACCTGATTCACAATCTCTTTGTTTTTATAAGATGTGACTAGCTAGTGCTCATATTTTTCGACGAAGCATGTATTCCATTTCCGAAACGGATTCACTATAGCTTTAAATTTTCATTGTTTTTGTTTTTAATTTTGTGACAATAAAATAGAGTAAGTATATATATAATGAGAATTACAATTTTTACGAGACTTATCGAGATATTTACCATGTATTTCAACTGTTTTCTTCAGTCAATATTTTGTACATAAAAGTCTGATATATAAAGTTCTCGTGTGATAGTGTTTGTTACCGAATTCCTCCGAAACGGCTTGACCGATTTTTATGAGCTTTTGTGTATTAGATAGGTCTAAGAATAGATCGTAAATTATGTGTGACCCCCCTACCCCCACCTCCCATTTTATATAAAGATTATAGTGTTTTTGTATGAACCCATAAGCTGCACAAGACTTGGAAGTCGCGTAGCATATCACTAAAAACAAAAAAGAAACTAGTAGACTCTCATTTTCTCCATCTTTCTCGACGGCGCTGAGACATGGACTCCTGAAGCATCAGACCGTAAACGCATTGACGCATTCGAGATGTGGTGCTAGAGAAAGATGCTGCGTATACCGTGGACGGCACGTAGGACCAACGTATCCATCATAAAGCAAGTGCAGGTCAAAATCAGGCTCTCATCATCATGCCTAAAAATAATTCTGGAGTACATCGGTCACATAGCCAGAAAACATGGTGACAACCTGGAGAGGCTGATGGTCACTGGCAAAATAGAAGGGAAAAGATCTCGGGGTCGCAGTTTGATGCGTTGGTCCGACCAGATACGCTCCACACTTAAAATCCCAGTAGATGACGCTCTGCAAACTGCCGGCAACAGATCCAGATGGCGCTCGATTATCCAGGAAAAAATAATTGGTGGAGGTGGTCACGACCTTCAGTCTTGAGGATAACGAGTAACGGAGGGGGGTATGAACTAATATCTAACTAATTTAACCGTCGGTTACTGAAGTGTCGTATTTCGATATTTTTAAGGCAAATGTTTGCAACGTTTGCCAGGTCAGCTATATATACATACCTATAACAATATTACTTTCAAGTGACGACTACGCCACTTAAAATCTACATAGTTCCATGTCAGTTATTATAGTTGCCTCGGACAAGTGATTGCAATAAAATACGTGGCTGGGTTATGCAATTGCCATTTATAATCGCTGAAAGATTCACGCCGCTTTCAACCAATGATTGGAGACACTAATGGGAGGCATATGTACAACTATGTAAAATCAACATCTGAATTTATGGACTTTACAGGCAATTTTTTTCGTCGTAAGAAGGTTACGTCTATAATGAGGGTGCCCTCAGTGAACACGTAGTTCTTGTGAGATGTCAATCAAATACCACACCTCGTGGTGGGATTCGTATAGAAGTTTTTATTTATTTTATAAACCACGGCAGTAACTACCAAATATACTGCCTCAAGGGGATGTGTGTATTACAAAAGATTACGTACGTTTTAAACGGTATTTTCGTTATTAATTTAAAATTAAATTTACTGTCAGATTAATATTAAATGTATATTAATATCATAAATATTTCATTTATTAATATCAAATAGTTTATTCAATGTATATAATTATAAAAGCAATTATTTTATAACATAAAATGAACAAAATAGAAATTAAGCGATTTTTTTCAATTTAACTTAAAAACATAGTAAAACAACTAAGCTAGAAACTTATATAAATATTAAAACTAAAACTTTGAATAATTAATATACTAAAATTTAAACTAAAAGTCCAACTGTGGAATAAGTGCCATTGCTGTAGTCATTTCAATTGTCTTAATACTACTAATATTATAAATGCGAAAGTTTGTGACTATGGTTGTATGGATGTATGTTTGTTACTCTGTCACGCCTAAACGGCTGGATGGACTTCGATGAAATTTGGTATGGAGATAGCTTATATCCTGGATTAACACATAGGTATATTTTCATTATCACCGCGTGGGTAAAACCGCGTGTTTTGTGTTAGTAAGTGGATACATGGGCAAATGCTAGTATTGGGATAAGCTTTCAAATGTATTGCAAATTAGTTAGTATCTAGGTGCCCAATATGGCAATACCTTTCAATAAGGTTAAAAGCGGTATCGATTATTCATCACAATACCGTAGGAAAACGCGTAGACTATTCTAATTTATCACAAAGGTTGCTTTTACCAATCAACTCTAACTATACACAATAATTTATAGCACTTTGGGTGCTTGAACTAATTTATATAACAAACATTGCAATTTGTAACGAAGATTGCATACCTATGAGTTGGCATTTTCTTGGAACGGGGAAAACGTATTAGCGTTCTACCATTTGAAACTTACAAAGGGTTTATTCCGTGTAATAAAATTCACCGAAATATGTACCTACGGATTGTACGGCCAGACGTCGAATTCTAATTAGGTAGGTAAGTATGCAAATTAACCTTTGGGCAGAAACAGCATTATGTATACCGAGAGTAACTTGGTTGGTATTTTTGTAATAGAATTTGATTTATGGTTCTAAAGCAAATTTAGTTAATAAAATTAAAATTTCAACTTGGCGAATTGGAAAAGGGCCTATGATATGTTAGATAAAGAATTTCCACAAAATCTTTTATACGCGGCAGCGAAGACTTTGATCAGCCCATTAATGGTAGGCAACTGAGGTTTTTTTACGCATTGTTTTTATGCATCATCTACTGCCCTAAAATAATAACTGAAACTGACGTCTTTACGTATACTGCAACGGAATGAAAATTAACTAGCGGGCACCCATACAAGTTGTGAAGTGAAATCCTTACCGGTGGAACATCTTACCGGCAAACTGATAATTTTTTACTCGTAACGATTTCATGATATTTCCCAAGAAATTGTTGAACCTCGAGGTGTAGAAAACGGCCTACATAAATTATTATGGATATTCTGTTGGAAAAAAAATTTTTACCAAAAAATGGAACCGACTTCAACATTCAAAAGTGTGAAATAATTTGTTGAGGCCGGTACGAGGACAGTTCAAAAGTAACTACTATCAAAATATTGTGCTCAGGGTTCCGACTTCGACAAATTATTTCACACTTTTGTGTTGAAGTCGGTTTCATTTTTTTGTACATTTGTTTTATTTACTCTTTTTAGTGACCTTTGTTACTCATGGGATAAATTATCATTGTGGTGTAGGTATGTTCACCGATATCTGCACCCGCTACTATAATATCGTCTAGGTATAAGCACGCATTTTGCAGTTTTTGGAGTGTAACTGAAAAACTGCTTGTTCGATTTGATGAAATTTAAGCTTTCAAATAAAAAAGAACGATCAAAATCTGTTTACCCAGTCGGAAGTTATGCGGTAACAAACATATAAAAAAACATACCGGTCGCATTGAAAACCTCCACCTTTTTGTTGAAGTCGGTTAAAACTCGTAATTTAGTTATTGGCCCTGTGTTTTTTTTCAATTTCTGATTCTGGCAAACATTTCTGTAATGTTGAATTACAGAATTGATAATAATTGGTGTTTGTGATATGTGTGTGTCCAACTGGTCATTACTCCCACGACACCGCGGGTGTGAGTATGTGAGTATGAGCATGTTTAATATGAAGTTTAAATTAATTTGTGTGCATGAACATGTTTGTTTGACCTGTCTCTGGGTGTGTATGTATGTATATGTATGTATATCCTACTAATATTATAAATGCGAAAGTTTGTGTGTAGGTATGTGTGTAAGTGTGTATTGTGTATTTTTGTTACCTCTTCACGCTCAAACGGCTACACAAATTTGGATGAAATTTGGTTTGGAGATAGCTTACACCCTGGATTAACACGTAGGCTTGTTTTTATCATCACCGTTTTTAATCAACACGCGGGTATAACCGCGGGGCGCAGCTAGTAGGTATATATATCAGTCATCAGGTTACCATAGCACAGGCTCTGCCTAATTCGGAAATAAAGACGTTGTGTGAATGTAGAAATAAAAGAAAAAAATATATAATACATCCCAGATAAATAATTCTATAATATCAATGTTTCAGGTAAAGATATCACTCACAAGCTGTACTCGGTGAGTGAAGGGTTGGGCGCCGCCTGTGTAAGCGAGCGAGAAGGCATGCCGTCTCACTTAACTCGGTCTGCGAGCGTGGACGCAGTGCATGAAGGCACGCGCGGCCGACTAAGGAGCGCCGCGTGGCGTGCGCGCACTACTGCACCTAAAGGTATAAATAACAAAATAAAATACAATAAAAATGTGATAAAATATTTAAAACACAGATATAAAATATAAAAGTCATTGTGTGGCAATCATCATCATCATCTCAGCCATGTGTGGCATCATGTGTGGCAATATGCACAAAAAAAATATAAAATGGCCCAGAAATAATTATTTGACACAAGGAGAATAAAGGTATAAATATCTCATAAAAAATATTAATAAATAAAAAAATAAAAAATTAATTAATTAAAAAGCACCCTACAGGTTGGCTTGCACAGAAGAGTTCTGGTAAACGTTTTATTTGAATGTATCGATAGAAATCGCCACCAAATTAATCATAATATGTTTTTGACATTTCAGGTAACTCCTACTGGCAACCAATGATCGCTCGACAATTTCTCAAGCAATCTCCATTCGGCCGGGTGTCGCAGCCGCCGCGGCTGGAGCCGCAAGCATCATCAGCGAGTCTACAGCCTGCGCCGGCGCGGCGTCGCAGCCCGCCCCGCAGGACGACCTCCTTCCGCCGCGGGCGGGAGGTCAAGTTCGCGGAGACCCCTCCCGCGCCCGAGCCAGCCGTGTGACGCGGGCTGCGGCACCAGCCAGAGCTGGTGCCGCTCGTCTCCAGACCTTTCTCCCCGACTTCCACTTCCCCTGCGAAGTCTCCCTGACAAGAAGACAACCCTCGCACCACCGACTTCTAAAATTGCGGTGCTCAGTTATAGAACAGTCGTGGATAATCGAGTGTTGGGACGATCAAAGCAGATTCGCAGTACGGAGTGATCCAATTTGGTGCATTTACGAAGTAAACTTCGCGCTTTTAACTAGTTTCGATTGCAAAACCAAACATGGCTATTCTAAAAGGGAACAGTGATGAAATACTGTGAACAAACCTGAAGAAGCCAGTCAGTGATGTGGGGGTGGCATATACCTAAGTAGAGTTAAGTGATGGTTATAACAGTGAGCATGTGTTTGTAATTATTTATGCGTGAGAAGTATTAATACAACTAATGTGGGCAGTCAACGCGTCGACGCTCCAGTCCCAAGGAACATTAACTTAAGTGCATTTTGTAATATTCAGATGTGAACGAACTGATTGAGACTAGTTACATAACAAAAATACTGATAGCATGTAATGGATAACATTAAGAACCTCGATCTAATTACTTTAGAAATGGTACTTAATAAAATGAGGAATTCTAAAAGTATTTTTAGTGTTAACGTAATTAATTGTTTATTAATGTTAAGATGTGTTAATTCGTGATAAAATATTTAAATAATGCGCTATAGTTTACATAAATATGATATATTTTCATGCTCATTTCTCCATTAAATACATAGAATACTTCATATTAATCGATCTTTCCAATAAAAAAAAAACATTTTTCTTCCGATGCATGTTTTCCATAAAATAAAAAAGGTAGGTTCAATATTAAAAAAGGTAACTCTTTTGTTAATGTTTTTGTAAGTTTTTTTTGTTTAATTTTGTCAAGTGATTCAACTTTTAAAAGTTTTAATATTCAAAATGCACATTTCAAAATAATATCACGTTAATAAATTAAAAAAAAAAACGAATTCATGTACCTAATGCTAAGAGCCGAGCTTTTAGTCAATGTATGTTACCATATAAGCATCAGTTGGATTAGTAATTAACTCCTAATTAAGTGTCAGTACATAGACTAATAGTACACAGACTAATTATGATTATCACGTCGATCGATGTTTAGTTGATGTTGTTGCTTCGTTACACGTGTATGTACTATATTATATACTAGATGAGTAAATATAGTTCACAGTTTGAAGCAGGAATAACTTGCGCTGCAATCAATACTATAAACAATTGAGTATCTAGTATATCTAATTTGAAGCGATGATAGCTCAGTGGGGGGAGCGTCGCCTGTCAAACTGATGGACATTGGTGCGATACCCAACAACAGCTTGAGCTTCCAGTGAAGGTAACACCGTTATCGAATTCCCAGCATGGTGGTAGGGTACTTTCGAATACCCGCCTGGCTAGCTACCATACTCAAGTTTAAAAAACTGTCACCAAGCGCATAGTGTGTTCAGGAAGCAGTCATTGAGAGCCAGTGAGCATTCCAGGTCTAGCGTGATAACATCTTCGACCACATCTTCACTGACCATCAAGTGAGATAGTGGTCAAACGCTAGATCTATACAGTCTTTAAAAAAAAGAATATCGCCCGTACCGTCCGCGTATAAACTGTCATTTTGGGGGGCTCAGTTTGGGGGCGTCCATTAATCACGTGAGGTGTTAATGGGGGGAGGGGGTCAAGCCGAACCTCACCCAATTGCACGTGGGGGAAATAAATATCACGTAATTTTTTTTTTCCTTTCCGCAAGGAACGTTGTAAATTTGCGAGAATACTGGGTTTTTAAGGGTGGTTTGGGTCATTTATATGTGGAAACTGTATTAGCTTGTTCGTACTACACTAATTTTGTCCTATATACTTATTCATTAAGCTATTTGTTTTCCATTAAATAAATAAATTAAGTACAAATATTTCAAGTGTGACCCTAAAAAAAAAATACGCAAATATTTTTGAAATAAACCCAATACATGCGCGTATTAATTTATTTACAAAAAAATAGGCATTTTAAAAATCATACGTGAGATTATGGGTGGGGGGAGGGGGCCCCAGGGCGAAAATTCACCAAAATTACCTCGCGTTGGACGCTCCATATTTCTGTGCCACATTTGTATTAGTGGCAGTGCTAAGTTCGTTTCACGCTGCCATACGTGGGCGTTATGAATGCGATAGTAATTCCTGCTTCGACTACACTTCACGGGTTCACTCTCATCGTTCTCATTCGTCAATCGTTCCACTCCATGAAGCTTGTATCCAATAGAGATGTCATTGGGAATTTCAAAATGAAGAACGTCTGCGTGACTTTGAATAACGCTAGTTTACTACTGTTGTTTTCCGAACTTTTCCTTCAACCTACAATACTGTAAAATTTTACATTGTAACGCCACGGGAAATGACAGAAAACAACAGAAGCGTCATTTTAGGTTAAGTTTTCGTCACTCTCAAAACGAAGAACTTTTGAAGCGATGATAGCTCAGCCCTGGGAGCGTCGGCTGTCAAACTGACGGACACAGGTTTGATCCCACCAACGGCTTGAGCTTCCGGTGAAGGTAACATCGTTATCAAATTCCCAACATGGTGGGTACCCGACTGGCTAGCTTACACCGTCAAATTTGAAAAACTTTCACCAAACACTCAGTGTGTTCAGGCAGCAGTCCTTGAGAGCTAGTAAGCATTCTAGGTTTAGCGTTATAGCATCTTCTACCACATCGTCACTGACCATCAATATTTTTTTTTCCTCTATGTTCTTTCTCTCATTTCTACCACGGGCTTGAAAATATTTGGATTAAGTACATTTAAAGTTTGTTTTGTTTTTTCCACCTTTATAGATTCTATATGCCCTGAGCGTTGTGATATAATTTACAAAAATACTTTTAATCATTTCAAATATTGTTTCCTAATTGTCCTGCGGCGTAATGGTCCCCTAATTTCCCAAGTAATCAGGGGCCTTACTATCAGCTTTGTAAAAACCATTCAAGTTCCGAGCAGTCCTAAAACCTGGCTAAAACATGCCAGAGACAACAATAACCGTTCACCTTTGAGAATATCAATGTTCGAACCGTTCACGTAAAGGAGCGTGATGCCGTGGTGATGGTATGATTTCACACTAAGCGGTTTAACCCAGGTTTTAGAACTGCTCGGATCTTGCATGGTTTTTACAAAGCTGATAGTAAGGCGACCTTTAATTTATTCACGTACTGGGGGTACGTGAATAAATTAAAGGTCGAAAAAAAGGTCGAGGAAAAATTTTCAGCCCGTAATGATCATATTGCTCAAGACATAATGGCTTAGCCGAAATCTGTCAAAACTATTGGAACAGAACCATATTACAAGAAGAAGTAAAATATAAATCACTTTCGAAAGAATGTGACTCCAAGGAGGTTGAACTACTTAATCGCCTAAAACTGAAGCAGCTGTGCGAACAACTTAAAACCATACTCCGCTATGTGAAGGAGTTGGAATAGCTAGGGTAATTGTAATTTTTTTTTTAGACTTTCGCGATTCGAACACATTGTTATTAAATCAAACGGGGCTTAATCGCGAGAAAAACATTTAATAATTTATTTACCTCGACGTTTCGACCAAGTTGCTCGGTTGTTGTTGGTAGTTGCTCGCCGATATTGCCACCTGCATTTATCCAGTCTTCTCGTGACCACGACCAATGCAACTTGGTCGAAACGTCGAGGTAAATAAATTACTAAATGTTTTTCTCGCGTTTAAGCCCCGTTTGATTTAATAACTAGGGTAATTGGTTGGGGAAAATGCACAAAACATCCCATAAGCCGGATGTCATTGCAGGACTTATCGCCCCCATATTAAATAATATTAGGGGGGATTAGATTTTAACTGGGCCGTAACGTCATTATGTCAGTGACACAGTTATAGTTTTTTATACTAGTCTACTCAATTAATTGCAGTTAATAGTAATTTCGGATATCATTAGTAAATAATGTTTTCCCAATGACATCTTTGGGATATTTTTGGGGCGCGCATCCAAGTTAGCTAAATTATCAGATTTTGTCAAGCCTCTCGGATTGCGTGTAAAGCCTTTTGTTGGGAGTTGTATCTCCCGAGCATAAATATAGTATAATCGATTTTTATTTCTTACTAATTCAATATTAGTTTGTCGAATCATTTCCTTATTTAAATTAAGCTACTTTTAAGAAGTTCATTGTGTTTTCATGAAAATTGGTCCCGATTGTACGTCGACTTCCCAGACGAATACATATCGTTTTTCATCTCGTCTTAGCACAAAGCTAAAATATTGTCTATGGTCGTGAAGTAGAACACACGTTGTAAATATAATCATTTGTTTAAATATAAAATGCTTTGTCAACTTTAACAGGACGTAATAGACGATGGGAGAAGTATGAGATATTGTTCATAGTTCATTTGTTTCTTCTTCTGTGTCATCCGTTTGTATATCAATCTTTCTCCCTATTCTTTGAACTTTTAGGGCAGAACTACACAAGTGTTGGCCTTACTGTCATGGCGTATTATAAAATAATAAAAGGCTAGTGAAATTTTGATAAATAACAACTAGACTTGAAATTATAAAATAAGGTTTACATAAGCAATGATTTTGTTGTTCACTTAACAAACTAAATTTGGTGATTTTATGATTATTCTTGTTCTGTTGACGCGATTAAAATTTTATTTCGTGTAACACTAAGTTTTAAGAGCAGTAGCATTCTATGTGAGAGTTCGCCCAATGAAGTACTGCCACCATACCTATTTATACCACAAGGCAGTAGTGTTCGCATTACTGTGTTCCGGTTTGAAGGGTATAGTTTCCGGTGCAATTGCAGGCATATGAGACTTACCAACTGTATGTCGTAAGGGGACGCAGTACAGTTTTTTAACCATTGTCTGTTGTAGCCATCTGTCTATAGACAGAGGTTACCACTAAATATCCTGTGGGCCTTTTGCTTGTTCCGTCACCTTATTCCAATAAATAAAAAAATAAAAAAAACTTTTTATACTAATCCCAATTATATTGGCAGAGTATTAAACAATCCTATGTGTTCTTAGTTAGCGTTACTTGACATGATGACTAATCCTACTAATATTATAAATGCGAAAGTTTGTGTGAGTATGTGTGTATATGTGTATGTTTTTTACCTCTTCACGCTCAAACGGCTACACTGATTTCGATGAAATTTGGTATGGAGATAGTTTTTTCTTTTACTGTATAGATCTAGCGCTTGACCACTATCTCACTTGATGGTCAGTGACAATGTGGCTGAAGATTTTATCACGCTAGATCTAGAATGCTCACTGGCTCTCAAGGACTGCTGCCTGAACACACTATGTGTTTGGTGACAGTTTTTAAAACCCTGAATTAACACATAGGGTACTTTTATCCCGGAAAAAATATATTTCCCGTGGGATTATTGAGGTAACGGGAAAACCATAAACTACGCGGGTGGAACCGCCACACACATACACACAAACTTTCGCATTTATAATATTAGTAGGCTTATGTAGTTTAACAACTACACTAATCGATTTCCGCTAGTTCTCGTGCAATGTTTTTTTTAATAGGTACCTATCCTTATACTTTTTTTGTTTTGGTACAAAGATATGAAAAACATAGTAAAAACATCGATTCAATTTTAAACATCAAATTGCTCACTAGTCCTCGCTCCCCACTAAGATACCTACTTTTAAAATACTCTTACTAAGATATCCTTTAAATAAACTAAAAAAAAAAATATCCTTTGTTGTGGATTCCGTCGCTTCCTCCAGGATACAATCATCAGATCCTGTCCTTATCACCCTAGGAGTACCTGGGACCCTAACCTTCCATCCGTTTAAAAAAACGCCCGCAATTGGTTGGGAAACGTATAATTAAGGGGTTATTCCCAAAGTACTCCATTCTTTAGTTCTTAAAACATAAAGATTTCACACATTAATTCTCAAACTACTCCGAAGAAGTCTCTGAATAATCTCTGAATAATTTAACATTTAACGCTGTCATGCTTAAGTATTATACTAATTTGGATTTGACTGACCAATAATTTTCTTTTATATTAATATTAGTTGATTGAGTGAACAGCATCATGGCTATCTTCTATATTGTCTTTGCAATATTAATTTACTATGACGCGCAGTGGATGTCGTACATAACATATAGCTTAATGGATTTACATACTATCATTAATGATTGCATGAGTCGTGTGTTATCAGTGTTTAGGACACGAATTACCATTTTTGTTGAGCACAACTCTATTGCCTAGTAATGTGTAATGTTATTTTTAAATAAATTTATTTTTTATCTATGGCAATATTTTTTTCTTTTTTCTTATCTTTAGTAGTTGGCATCGAAATAATATGTACTAGTAAGTACATACTATTTCGATGGTAGTTGGTATAATTGTGAAGCGCAATGAGGTTGGTATGCCTGAGAGGTGTGCGCTATTCAATTGTTTAAACTGAAACGCGCGTATTAGTTTGCAAATTATCTGTGCTAAATATACTGTGGCAGTTGGCACATCTTCGCTCATAAACGACTTCCACAGAAGATTATACACATATTTAAATTATTGTGTTCATGATTTTCAAAGCATCCGGATATTATTAACTCTTCATAATTCATCATATTTTTTACTGTGTTTAAAATTCATTGTCTTCCATTCCATTTGTCTTAAAATGTATTATATAATAACTTCAATTTATTACATAAAAACAGATTTCAATTCACACATAGACAATCATATCTGGTGAGAAAAACATATAATGTTACAGGAACAAAAAAGAGTTTTATTGTTTATTGTATTAACATCACGGTTGTTCTCAATTTCTTGAAGGAAAAAATTCGGCTTCTCGTGACATTTGACCCCACCACCACAGAATACCGCCCTAAATGCGACAGAACGGTATCCTGTAGCCGTATTCAAAATCCTAAGTAGCCGATATTGTGCATCAAAATATTTGGAATAAATGATATATTTTATTATAATGATATGTGCTTCTGTGAATTGACTAACCTAACTTGTTAGCTTGTGGCAATGCTAATTTACAATTCGTTATTTGCTATCTAAAATATTTTATAAATAAGAACACGCAAATGAATTTAAGTAGTCTTAAATAAGTTGAATGTATTTATTTCATATAGCGGTGTAATTATAACAATTGTTTTTACGCTGAGTTTATTCGTGTCGATGAAATATAATTATTTAAAGCTTAAAACCTACATTTTTAATTACAGTCAATTTTTGTTTTATGCATAAGTATATGATATTGAAAACGTAGTGCTAGATATATAACATAGATATATATCTGTTTCCCGAACACTATTATGATATGATATGAAACTATTCTACTGAGACGTCACATAAACTTTTTTTATCTAATCTCATACTGAAATATAAATATTAAAAAATCAAACTTAAGTTTTTTATCATTATGATACAACTTCAGCTGGACCAAGGAAAGGAGGTTGCAACGCAGTTTTTCTACATAATATAGTCAAGGGACTCCGCGTAACACGCATGCGCGACACCAGATGGATTTTGCCGCTAAACGTGTACAAATTAATGCAAACATATGTTGTGATTTTACGTAAATATCATTATCTATTTTATTTATGAGATTAGATAAAGTAGTCTATGAAACTGTACATAATTTGGCCTTAAAACACTCGTGTAATTCTATAAAAAACTCGCTTCCAGCCAATGATATTATGATATGTTTATATGAGGTAGATGTCGCACAAGCGCGCGGAAACTGAGGCGGAAAAATTAAGTCAATTGTAGTAATTTTCATTGCGTCGCGTATTTCAAGCGCAAGTCTAAACATATAGCTATCCTTTTCTATATTATTTGTACCGTATTATCTGTCGCAGTAAGCATGTTTATGTCGTAAAGGAACGAAATCTGAGCACCGCGCATTATGAATATACGTCATCTTTAGTAAAACATCACTGCATCCGGCTCGTTTTTTTGACTTACACTCGAGTTTTATGAACCTATTATAATACAGTTTCATGAACTACTATTATTTATGGATAGGTTTTCAATTGAATGTTTTTCCTACGTATGAGAGCTAAAACCTCGGCAAAGCGCCTCTGTGATACACGTTAGTTATTTAGTATAGGAGTCGTATGTCAATACTGTCATGTACTCGCGATCCGATGTTAGTCTAATACTTTAGGTTGCTTATTTGCGTCTGTCATGCATGATATCGCGATTATGTATCATTGTATTATTCACTTTATTAACATGTTTATTATGTCTTTAATAAAACGAATTGCTTACTTCTAGTTTTATTTAACGACTGCGTCGGCGATGAGTCCACAGAAAGTAACTGGGTCAAATACACATGCGGTAGGTACCTACTGTACTTCTATGTACCTACCTTATCTACCAGTTAGAAATATTCTGTGACATACTCGTATAAGTGGTGTAGTCTCTTTTTCCTCATCATATATTTATATATACTTTTAACTAGGTATATTAGCCTGCCAGTACAACTAGAGCTGTTTAATATAAAATGTCTTATGTTGACAGTAAAATCCAAATTCGTATTACTATAATTACGTATTGAACATTCAAATGCGGGATTAGTCAGCAATTCAATAGTAATTATTTAATTATAGGATTGTCATTCAAAAGTGTTTTAAGAATTTGGACTTTATCGTAAACTAAATAAGAACTGTTTTTCTATGTTTACATAGCTGTAGTTAGTTTGTTTGAAAATACGCGTGTGAAGGTGTATCAACAAGTGTTTACGTGATTGGTTCATAATTACGTCGCTGCATTTAACATAAGGCTTAATTCATTTGCTCAATGGACAATTTTGTCTTTTCAGTTTATTGTTTAAAAGCCTATATTTCTAACAAAATTAAAAAATATTATACTTAAATAAAATTAATAAGACTTGTGAGAATAGTTCATAGTCAGTGGTCAATTCTGGCTGAATAAAATTTGATTTTATGTGCAAAAAATTATTCTCAAATTGCAACATTTTTCCTTTATCTAAAATTCCCGCTGTCACGACAAATATGATTGAACTCTGTCTTACACCAAAAGGAAATTAAAATGGCTAAAAATGTCATTAACATGTATATTTTGTAATTTTTGAAATCAACACGCATGAAGATTTGCTTTGCCCCTTCTGCCTGTAAATACCCGCAAGCATCAGCAATGTCATCGCTCTCAATGATGTTTTACTAAAGATGACGTATATTCATACTGCGCGGTGCTCAGATTTTGTTCCTTTACGACATAAACATGCTCACTGCGACAGATATCACGGTACAAATAATATAGAAAAGGATAGCTATATATTTAGACTTGCGCTTGAAATACGCGTCATAATGAAAATTACTACAATTGACTTAATTTTGCCGCCTCAGTTTCCGCGCGCTTGTGCCACATCTACCTCATAAAAACATATAATATCATTGCCTTTACGACATAAACATGCTTACTGCGACAGATAATACGGTACAAATAATATAGAAAAGGATAGCTATATGTTTAGACTTGCGCTTGAAATACGCGTCGTAATGAAAATTACTACAATTGACTTAATTTTTCCTCCTCAGTTTTCGCGCGCTTGTGCGACATCTACCTCATATAAACATATAATATCATTGATCGCTCTTAAAACTAACAGAATTACATTGTCAAGTCAGCTCAGTGTCAAGTTACGTAAAATCACAAGCGGTAGTGCATCGACCGCCACTAGCGACGTCTTACAACGCAATAACAAATTCAAATGTATATTTTAAAATCATTAATCAATGCGTACCATTGATAATGAGGCGATAACGTCAGTTGTGTTCGCGGCGACGACCGCGTAATGTCGCTCAAGAGTCCCTTTTAATTATATTAAGTAAATTTACAATTTATATTAGAACTTGTATCGGTTTTCATAGGGCTTAGTATAGCTTCTTCATTTTAGAAAATGTCATTGCTTTTGAGAAAGTGTTTGTTTAACGTGAGGATTATAAACAAGTGCCGGCGAATGTGTCTTTTGCTGCAAAATGTAAGTCGATATATTCCATTTCTTTTACGTTTCTAAGTGTGTACTTTGTTTAATTATGCGAGCACGTGTCTCGATAGTTATCAACATTTACATAAAGGTTTTACTGGTATAGATATATCTAAACAAATAATCATAGGTTATTCATATTCTAGGCCTACAGTTTGATTCATAGCGTGTCGATTGACAAATTTAAGTCATAGTATTATTAAATAAATATAATAAATAGTTTTCTAAGAATTCCAATGCTCACGGTGACCTGATGTTTGACCTGATACTCTTTCATACTCACATAATGGAGATATTGGCTCATGCCATCACTAAGTTGTTTTGACAATTCCATAACCTCGTCGACGATAAGAATATATACTTAACTTGCATCAGTCCTGTCACGTGGACGTATTATTCTCATCACCTACCGAAATGAAATAAATACTTGGGAAAAATCTAAGTGTGCTCATGGACACGCATGCGAATCGCTGAATTAACATTGAATCTATTATTTTTTTAAATGGGCGTTTGACCACTATCTCATCTAATGTTAAGTGATGATGCGGTCTACGATAGAGCACGCTTGCCTAGAAGATACCTTTTCACTCGTCACGTTAAAGATACGTCGATTGTATTTTTGCGGAAACACAGATTTAGGCAATGAATTCCATTCGTTAGCTGTACGCACTATGAATGTGGAAGCAAAATGCTTCGTGCGGCAAGTTGGAACGTCTACCACATATGGATGTCGCATCGCCGTCCGTCTTAAATGGAATGGGGATGGTGGAATCAAATTATGTAACTCCAAAACGCACTCCCCATATACATATAGTTTGACCACTATAGGTGTCTCACGCAAGGCCAGGGCTCTGATGTGATCGAAGATACCACGCTAGACCTACAATGACTCTCAAGGACGGCTGCTTGAACCCACTAAATGACAGGTCTTCGAGCTTGAGGGTGGTACCTAGTCAGGCGTTTACCAGAACGTGCTCTGTCACTATGCTGAGTTTTTCAAATTCCTCTGGCCAGGGTTCAATGTGCAAGCCGTTTAAGACTCACCCGTCATTATTTGAACTAGGCGATTAATCATTGGGTCAAGGTGCTTTTTACAGACGAGTACAAAGTCAATTTTTTTAATGATGATCGGTGTATAATGGTGCGGTGACGACGCGGCAAGTGGTTTTCAGAGACCTGCATCCACGAAGATGACCGTTTCGGTACGTAACGGTTTGGAGTGGGATTAACTTACACAGTAAAACTGAGCTCACCGTTTTGAACGCGGTACCGTTACTGCAGAAGGTTACATCGAGGATATCATCTGGCCTCAAGTGATCTCATTTGCTCAGCAAGTGAGTCCTGGATTCATCCTGATGCAAGACAATGCCCGTGCACACACAACTCGAGTAACCCAAGCTGTACTAGAAGAGTCTCATATTGAGGTACCTACTTATTACCATTGGAATGGCAGGGATTCGGCATCAACATCAACGGCAAATACATCACTTACCTTCGGTTTGCTGACGATATTGTGGTCATGGCAGAGTCGATGAAAGACCTCAGCACGATGCTCGAAGATCTCAACAGAGTTTCCCAAAGGGTGGGCCTTAAAATAAACATGGACAAGACGAAAATTCTGTCAAATGCCCTGTTGCGCCCGCTCCCATATCAATTGGGAACTCGATTCTCAAAGATGTGGACCATTCACCAGAGTCGCACAACGCGCTATGGAGAGGGCTATGCTCGGGGTTTCTCCACTTGATCGGAATCAGAAATGAGGAGATCCGTAGAAGAACGCAAGTCACCGATATAGACCAGAAGATTAGCAAGTTGAAGTGGCAGTGGGCAGGGCACATAGCTCGAAAAACTGATGGCCGTTGGGGTCGAAAAGTTTTCGAACTGAGACCGTGGACTAGCAAGCGCTGCATAGGTAGGGCACCAACCAGGTGGACAGACGACCTGACTAAGATCGTAGGCAAGGGCTGGATGCGGGCCCCTTCCAAGGTCATCGTGGAAGTCAATGGGGGAGGCCTATACCCAGCAGTGGCTGAGATGATGATGATGATGATGACTTATTACCATGGCCAGCTAACAGTCTGCATTTAAATCCAATCGAGCATATTGGGACCAATTGAAACGAAGGGTTAGAGTGAATGAACGAGGGGTCTACAACCAACAGCAGCTGATTTAGGTTTAAAAACGTGTCCGAGCGGAGATTCCAGATGAAAACGTGAGGATTCTGATCGAGAGTATGCATGCAAGGCTTCAAAAGTGCATTGCTAAGAGGAGGACATACTCGTTACTAAAAAGAAGAAACAAAAGTGACAAGAACAGAATTTGTCTTATTCCGGTGATTTTATTTCGTTCATGTTTTCAATTCAAAATTGGCGATTTCATTATGAAGTTAAAATAAGCAATTCATGATCATTATATTAAACAATTGTAAGCCTACATTGTAAGCAATAACATTCTGTAGTTACATAAGTTAAACAATGTAAAGTTTTTACTGTTTTCGTGGTACGGCAACAAATCTTAGTAGCCCTTTTTTGTACTGTATAGATCTAGCGTTTGACCACTATCTCACATGATGGTCAGTGAAGGTGTGGTCGAAGATGTTATCACGCTAGACTTAGAATGCTTACTGGCTCTCAAGGACTGCTGCTTGAACACACTATGTGCTTGTTGACAGTTTTTCAAACTTGAGGGTGGTAGCTAGCGAGGCGGGTATTCGAAGGTACCCTACCACCATGCTGGGAATTTGATAACGGTGTTACCTTCACCGGAAGCTCAAGCTGTTGTTGGGGATCGAACCAGGGTCCGTCAGTTTGACAGGCGACCCTCCCCTCCGCTGAGCTATCATTGCTTCAAAACCTTATTTTGCTTTGAGTAGTATATGTCTATATAAAATAATTGACTGTTTAAAGGTAAATAGATACCTTTGTTGAACAATTCTGTGGTAGAATGCCGTTTAATGGCCATCATTCTCTTAGTCAAACAAACCAGCTAAAATTCACTAAAATTGGTTGAAATGAAATAGCCCGTATTCTCTTTATGGTAAAATCCAAATTAATATAAACCATACAACGCTATCTCTAATATTAGTCGATCTTTATTCTTTTGCTGGCCAATTGCGGGTACTTTTAGTCTGCACGAAATAAGTAACGTCTATTTTTATGAGTATTATATAACAAGACTACTAGTATCCGGGGTTTGTTGATTTCAGAAAAGCGTTTGATACGCTAGAACTTTGATTTATCCAGGATGCACTAAAATCAGAAAGGGTACATGACAAATTCATAAGAATACTTAATAATATATACAAAACAAAGATCAAGACGGCGCATGGCTAAAGAAGTAGGTGCAAGTAAGAGATTAATTTTCCTATAAAAAGACGTGTACGTCCCTATTTCACATTAACAATTTTCAGCCGTTCTTCAAATGATATTAAGGACACTAGAATGGTCTAACATTGGACTGAACATAAATGGCAAAGTTCGTATATGACTTGATTTTATTTTCTGAATGCCTTAAGACCCCAGAACATAAATGTTGTAGCGATAGCTGCTCCAACATATATGTTCTGCGGTCTAAGGGCATTAAGCATACTTAGGGCAAAGACGAAAGTGATAAAGCAGGTCTCTTAATGAGTTTGACCAGAATAAAAATAATGTTAAATTCTACCTACGGGTACAAATACAATTTAATTACACAGATACCAAAACAAAATGTTTCCTTAATTTTATTAATCTAGGATACGGGTAACAGTTAACGATTGTTGCGCCTGTCAATAATTATACAAATCTGAATTCGTTACTATAAATTTGTAGGTATTTGTACGGTAGGTACTTGGCAATAAGATAAGAAAATTATAGCTATACAAATCTTATCGTAGGTATTTAGAGAAGACGTTTGGACGTGATAACGTTTTAAAACAAAATGTTAACTATCATAGTAATTATCAGAATAAGAAAAAAACCGCTACAAACACATTTCTTTCGTGACGGGGTTAAAGACAACGATAGTTGGGACCTGTACGTAGTTTTTTTTTTAAAACGTGCGCCCTCTTGTATTTTGTGTCAGGCACTGCCACTTGTTGAAGCCACTCCAAATAATTTCAGTACCCGTAGGCTGTTTTTTATATTATACAAATCGGAATTTTCATTAAAAATATATTATTTGCAAATGATATCAAATAGAAAAATAAACACTGCTGTGGTGTGGGATGCCTTGCAAGTTGCACTCGGCTTATTACATTTAATTTAGATTGTCTTGATTAAAAGCTTTTCAAAATTATTTTAATTATATTATATTAATTTCAAAAATTAAAACTATCGAGGAAACTTTACTTAACCGGATTTTAAATCCTGACTGTTCCTTTATGCTGAACCAAAGATACTAAAACTGAAAAAATCAAAGCTCTGTCTCTTACCCATGATTTAT
Organism: Apeira syringaria; assembly: GCA_934044485.1. Lineage (NCBI taxonomy): Eukaryota > Metazoa > Arthropoda > Insecta > Lepidoptera > Geometridae > Apeira > Apeira syringaria. The sequence continues at coordinate 7,113,956 of OW203678.1, forward strand.
AATACATTTTAAAAAATAGCGGTTTGTCTACCCACAGCGCCTTAATCGAGTGTTCTTAGCATGGAAAGTCTGCTATGTATGGATAATTTTCTCAATATTTATTCAATATCTCCCTCTATCTACCCGTGTGATACCGGGGCCGGCCGCTAGTTAATATAGATAACGATGAGAGCAAACAAAATTTCAATAGAGACTCAATGAAAAGTTATTACTTTCATATTTATTTGATTTCTTTTCGTTTGTGTGGGCACAACACAAATGAACAATTTCCCAATTCACCCACCCAAATACAGTTTCCCAATTCACCCAGCCAAGTTTAAACTTAAGCTTATTAGAATACCTAATTCGTTGGTGTTCATGAGCCAAATCATTGACAGGCAATGACAGGCGACTGGCGACCCAGCTCCGTTCTGTGCACTGGTAATGCAAACAAGTTATGAAATCTGGCTCTTACATAATTGTCTGGAACTGCTAAACTTCCTATACACACAACGAACTGATTGTTGAGTTATAGTAAGATATGTGTTTTAATCACTTAACTTCTCGACCATTTCAGGAAAGACAACGAATACATAGCATAAATGGAGATACTGTACGCAGCCCTAACGCCAGCAACGTGTTCAAATGTCGCCAGCTTCATACAAGTCAATCACTAAACAAAATAGTCGCTTTCAAACTTTCTGATATTGGGGAAGGTATTAGAGAAGTTGTTATCAAAGAATGGTGAGACAACAGTCATGACTCATGTGTTAGAAATAAGTTGCTTTTTAACCGACTTCAAAAAGAGGAGGTTCTTAATTCGCCCCGTATGTTTTTTTTGTGTTTGTTAACTGACTTCATTACCTCAGTACTTCCGATTTTGACCGTTCTTTTTTATTTGAAAGATGGTGCTGGCCGTGTAATTTCATTTAAATTATATCAAAATCGGTCAAGGGGTTTTTAGTTACACGCCAAATGGTTACTAAATGGGTTGAAAAAAAAAATTACCAAAAAATGGAACCGTCTTCAACACTCAAAAGTGTGAAATAGCTTGTTGAAGTCGGTACCATGATAGTTCAAAAATAATTATTATCAAAATATTTTGCTCATGGTACGCCGGCTTCGACCAGTTATTGTACACTTTTCATTTTTTTTTTTGGTCGTTATATAAATCTATGTTGTGCGAAACGTGATTATATGGTGGCTGTGACTACGAACTGAGATAGATGTTATTTAAGCTGTGGTAATAATACAATAACAAAGGATTTGACTAAAGAGGTTAATGTGTGGGAACGAGTTATTGGTATTAGAATGTGTGAGTTTTGCAGTACAATTGTTGAAGCAATGATAGCTCAGCGGGGGGAGCTTCGGCTGTCAAACTGACGGACACTAGTCCGATCCCCAACAACAGCTTGAGCTTCCGTTAGGGTACTTTCACATACCTGCCTGGCTAGCTACCACCCTCAAGTTAGAAAAACTGTCACCAAACACATAGTGTGCATGTTCAGGCAGCAGTCCTTGAGAGCCAGTGAGCATTCTAGGTCTAGCGTGATAACATATTCGACCATCACTGACCATCAAGTGAGATACTGATCAAACGCTAGATCTATAAAGTATAAAAAAAAAACAATGAGCGAATTTATTTTCTTTATTTCATTACCAGTACCATATATCCTTACCGTTAAATAGGCCCCTAAACAGTTCTACTTTATTTTTGATTGGAAATTCTCGTGAGCTTGACACATTATTATATATATGTAGTATCCGGCTTTACTCACGTTTATAATCGAAGTTTCGACCTTTCGAGCATGTCCGGTGCTCATCCTCAGGTGAGTTTACGCTGCCAGATCACGGCGACCACTGGCAGCGTAAACTAAAAGTAAAGCCGGATACCACATATATATAATAGTTCTACTTTAGTTTATTCGCGATTTATACTCGAGGTATATGTAAGAGTGCCAAGAGGCGAACTCTTAACATGATAAAGGTGGAGGTGCGACCAGGGGCCTTACTATAAGCTTTGTTAAACCATGCAAGATCCGAGCAGTTCTAAAACCTGGGTTAAACCGCTTAGTGTGAAATGATACCATCACCACGGCATCACGCTCCTTTAAGTGAACGGTTCGAACATTGATATTCTCAAAGGTGAACGGGTATTGTCGTCTCTGGCATGCTTTAGCCAGTTTTTAGAACTGCTCGGAACTTACATAGTTTTTAACCGACTTCAAAAAAGGAGGAGCTTCTCAATTCGACCTGTATGTTTTTATTTTTTTATTTGTGTTTGCTACCGCATAACTTCCGACTGGGTGAACCAATTTTGATCGTTTTTTATTTAAAAGCTGGTGCTTCCCGTGTAGTCCCATTTAAATTTCATCAAAATCAGAGGAGCACTTTTTGAGTTACAAGTCAAAAAGTGAAAAATGCGTGCTTATACTACACGCTATTATAGTAGCAGGTGAAGACATCGATGAACATACCTACACCACAATGACAAATTGATCCCATGAGTAACAAAGGTCACTAAAAAGAGTGAAAAAAAATTTTTTACCAAGAAATGAAACCGACTTCAACACTCAAAAGTATGAAATAACTTGTCGAATTCGGTACCATGAGGACAATATTTTGATATCAGTTACTTTTGAACTATCATGGTACCGACTTCAACAAGTTATTTCATACTTTTGAGTGTTGAAGTCAGTTCCATTTTTTGGTAAAAATTTTCTTTTACAAAGCTGATAGTAAGGCCCGTGATCGCAGGTCGCAGAGACATGGCAGCGTAAGGACGGTCACGATACCGGCCGGAATACTCGACTAATATGCTTAAATTAAACCGTACTTTCAACTAAATAATATACAAGTTTTATCATGTTATACTCATTAAACTACATATTATTATGAACCTATTATTTATAACTCTGTACATGTACATCATAAAATTATACAAAAGGCTGTCTCACCACATGTTCTCTGGTTGTCTGGAAGAAATCGCTTTAAGCGATAAGACCGCCCATTGTGCTACCTAGATTAAGAGTAATTTTGTAATAACTTATATGTACATTCATAGTAAAGTGCAATAAAGAATAATTGTATTGTATTGTTCTCTCCGAGGAGACGGTAAAAGAATAAGCAATTAATGTATGTAACAATTTCAATTGCAGGTTCGTGAAAGTTGGTGACAAAGTTCAACAGTTTGACAACATCTGCGAAGTTCAGAGCGATAAAGCGGCAGTGACTATCACAAGTCGTTACGATGGAGTCATCACCAAGCTGCATGCTGAAGTTGATCAAACGGCGTTTGTTGGAAATCCGTTGGTGGATATTGATGTTCAAGATGGTGGAGAGGAAGGTAGATATTATATTTTAATTGTTAATCACCGTGGGGCTAGGCTCACGTAAACCAATTATCTTAATTAAAAACATGAGATAACAAGAGTTACGTTTCTTTTTGAGCTTTATGCGCTTTGAGCATAATAGCGTGCTTTGTCTTTCCAAAATACACTGACAGCTGCACACATAGTTTATTTATTTTATTTTTTTATTTATTATTGTTACAATAAGAACGGTCTTAAACCAATTACACTTATTGCTAAATATATATACATCGTCATTATATCTATAAATTACTAACTAACTACTACTACTACTAACTATATGAGGTCTGTGCTTAGAACGCTTGCGATTACGACATAGAGCAGCGTGAGCGCTGTCAAACATCAGAAGTTCATCCAGAGAATCTGTAAAAAAAGTTGGTAATCCCTCCATTAAAAACAATTTAAACTTTCAGAAAAATGATCTCATTTAGTCTCTCAAGTACGGAAGTGAATTATTTAATATGAATTTGATTGGAACTGACATTTATATCATTCGCGCGCTTTCGCACACACAATACGTTCCGATTTGCTCACGAGCGTCAGCACTGACATTACTGAATTCATCTTAGAACAGCTAAATCCTTACGTACAAACGTATGCACTGTGAGCGCAAAACGAAATGTACCCAAGGTAATCAATGGTTCTGTTCTTCAAGCAAAGTAACAAAAGTGGTGATAAACAAGATAGATTTTATGCGGTTAGGATAAAACCCAAACTAGTACGAGACGTATTAATGATAATAATATTGAGTATTAAATGAGATCTATTTGGTGAAGTGCGGGTAGTTTTAAAAAAATAAGTTGTCACGTTATATTTTGGTGTCTACTATGACTGCCACAATTGAATAAACCTCGTCTAAAATTTTGGACGAATTTTGTAGAAATTCTGCAAAAGCCACGCTACCGTGAAAAGTGGAAGTGGCCTTGTCCTCAGAAAGATTTGGAAGTATCACGGTGCTCAGAATTGAGCATTAAGGACTAGCGGCGGAGGATAGATTCTTATCGAGATAGCGTTGTATAAGGTGTTATACGAATTTGAATTATAGAGTAATTATAGAGCTTTATCATTTTGAAAAATCTTCGAGAATTTAAGCTGGTTTCAGTGATTTACAGAATTACGATCCATATTTTATTGTTTACAGATAGTCCGCAGAATGAGGCAGTAACCGCGGTACCTGATAATAATGCTGTTATTGATAAAAACACTAGAGTAAAGGTGCTCACAACGCCCGCAGTTAGAAGAATTGCAGCTCAATTTAATGTAAGTTTAGATAATTATAAACTTATAACAGGAAATAAAATTAACAAATTGTATTTGTCCTTCCTTGCACAATATTAACATCAGCTTTTTTCTTTATCTTTATACTGTATATGCGTTTGGCCATTATCTCACTTGATGGTCAGTTATTCTGATTATCGAGAATTCTGATTATTATGAACGAGGGGTGAAAATTGAGAATGATTCGCATTTTACAGGCCGCTTTATAACAATGCATTCCGATAGTGCATGATGCCACCAATACTACTTAGGACTACATATTTCACTAGCGTATGGATAAAGAAAACTTATTTATCTTGATTTCAGGTAGACTTAAGTACAGTGAAATCAACGGGAAGAAATGGCAGAATTCTCAAGGAAGATATGCTGGCACATTTGAATATAGATTCAGATAATTCCAATGAAGTTCCAGAACTGACAGCTGTGAAAGCAATGGAAATACCTGTACTCAAGGGACAACCAGTACACGAAGTTTTATTAGAAGACAAGGTGGTTCCTGTCACTGGTTTCACTAAAGCTATGGTGAAGTCAATGACAGAAGCAATGGTAAGATTACACTTCATTGTAATATATATGATCGATACGATCGTACGAATTCATCGTGACATATCGAGGGCCGCATAACTTGTGGTTCCCGGGGCTCTGAGTTAGAATCCCAGCAGGGGCAAACATTTAGGTGATGGGCATGGATCTTTGTCCCGGGTCTTGGATGTTTGTTGTGTGTCCATGCCTCCCGCGATACAGGGAATCCTAGTGCGGGGGTGAGTGTGATAAAAAAGTGAAACATGTGATTTACGTATATAAGTACGCATTTACTCTTCTACTATTTCAGTCTCCCGTGAAATGGTTACTGTAGTATATTTCTCCCATACAATTCAATAGATTTATTTTTAGAATCAACTGTCACATTTCCCACTAATATTATAAAGGCGAAGTTTGTCTCATGTTTTTAGATTTGCATTAAATTTGGAATGAAGATATATAATACCCTCAAATGACACATAAGCTACTTTTTATCTCGAAAATATTAACTGTTCCCGTGTATACCAAGAGCCCACGATGGCTAGACCTTCGTTAATCTATAAGAGCTGAAATTTTTTTAGACCATGGTCACAACATAGGTAAGAACGATCAGTGAATATGGAGTTGGGATTGTGGTTACTTGGGCAGTTATCAGGTAGTAAAGGTGCTTAAAATAGTACCTAAAATTCGGCGATATTGCTATTGTAAAAGATTTATTACGACGTATCCTAGGTAAGGCCTGTGCAGATTGGATTGAACTACCAATTATAATTTTTTTATAACCCAAACCCCCGCACTAGGAATCCCTGTGTCGCGGGAGGCATGGACACACACAAACACAGCTCACAAACTACCAAGACTTCAAACAAACACCTACACTCATCGCACAAAATGTTTGCCCCTGCCGGGATTCGAACCCAGGATCCTGAAAACACAGAAGTCATGTCACTGACCACTGAGCCACGGCGACCGTCAACAAATTTCCATTATATCATAGGTATCCACAGATTCTGGTAGAATTTGTTAGAATTCAACTAGAAGCTCTGGAGTCAATCGAGAGGCGAGCCAAAAGAATCATCGGCTGTAACTCTTTGGTCGAACGTAGGCTTCAGAGCCTTGAACACCGGCGTAGAGTAGCAAGACTATCGGTTTTCTATTGGGTGCATTTCGGAGAATGTGCACTGGAATTACACAATCTGATTCCACCATCCCCTTTCTATCATCGGTCAACTCGACGTACGGCAATTCGCCATCGCTATATGGTAAATATACCACCTATACGCACGAAGCGTTATGCTTCCACTTTCTTAATGCGTACTGCGAAGGAATGGAACTCGTTGCCCGATTCTGTGTTTCCCGATATGTACAATCCTGGAGTCTTCAAGTCCCGAGTGAATAGGTACCTTCTAGGTTTGCGTGCTAAATCCTAGACAACGTCATCACTTAACATCAGGTGAGACAGTTGTCAAACGCAAACTTATAATATGTAAAAAAAATAAAAAAAAAATTCTAAATATATTTCTACAAACACAAAGTTGCCAGGGCAATAATGGACTTTATTAATTTGCAGAAAATACCACATTTCGTGTTCAGTGACGAATACGACGTCACCCAGCTAATAGAAGCTAGAAGCGTCCTTAAGAAATTAGCTCAAGAGAAGGGCGTCAAGTTGACATACATGCCGTTAATAGTGAAAGCTGCCTCACTGAGTCTCAACCGCCTGCCGATTCTAAACAGCAGTTTGGATAGCTCCTGCGAGAATATTATCTACAAAGCAAGTCACAATATCGGTGTTGCCATGGATACGCCAAATGGCTTAGTCGTGCCCGTTATAAAGGTGAGGTCATGGTAGTGATTCGCTTATTCAACTGAACTAAACTAAAATTTTGGAAAACTGAATCAGTTCTTAGACGGTTACGATAAAGTCTAAATTAGTATGAGACTTATCAATAACATCACTAAAATTAAATGTATTTATTAAATTTGCGGGTAGTTTTAGCGAAATTAAGTCGGCACTTATTTGGTGGCTACTAAAACTATCCGCAATCGGCCAGCAATGGAACAAAACTTGTCTAATATTAGTGAGGGCGTCGTATGGAGTTATACGAATTTGAATTTTAGCGAAAATAGAATACGAATTTCAATTCGAAGAATTTAAGTGAGTTTTAGCTAGTTCGTGTGGTTAACAGAATTAGGGCCCATGTCTAATTTAATTTATGGATATGTTTGTATGTACAGGCGCGGTGTTAAAAGGTTCATCACCTTAAATTCGACTTTATTTTTATTCTGTACAGATCTAGCATTTGACCAGTATCTCACTTGATGGTCAGTGACAATGTAGTCGAAAATGTTATCACACTACATCTAGGGGGGTCGTATATCGACCCCCCTAGTCGTACCCCGCTATATCGTCCATAAATTACGTGAGGTACTTTTAGTGATTTTTCGACCCCCCCTCCCCCCACCCATAATTTCACGTGAGACTTTTGAAAATACATATTTTTAATGTAAATAAATGAATATGTCCTTGTTGTTCTGGATCTAATCAGGATTTGTTATTTGAGATTATTAATATCGTGGTATAGAACCACACAAAAAATATTTTTACCTAATTGATGCCAGTTTTCTCGCTACGTTAGAATGTTCCTTGCGGAAAAAAAATTACGTGAGTATTTGTCGAACCCATAACACCCCCTCCCCCATATGAGTTTGGGTGAGATTCGGCTTGACCCCCCTCCCCCCCGTAAACACCTCACGGAATTAATGGACGCCCCCTAGAATGCTCACTGGCTCTCAAGGACTGCTGCCTGAATACACTATATGTTTGGTGACAGTTTTTCAAACTTGAGGGTGGTAGCTAGCCACGTGGGGACTCGAAAGTACCCTACCTACCTCTTACAGCATTTTCGACCATATCATCACTGATCATCAAGTGAGATAGTTATCGAACGGTAGATCTTTACATTATAAAAATATCTCCTTGAATTAATTATTAATAATAGCTTACATTTTTTTTTTTTTTTTACATCGACGTAATGTCGCTAGTTTATCGGTTTTTTATCGGATACATTTCGGGGAGTGCGCTCTGGAGTTGCATAATTTGATTCCGCCATCCCCATTCCATCTTAGGACGACAAGAAGGACGGCAATGCGACATCCATACATGGTGGACGTTCCGCACGTTGTCGCACGAAGCGTTTTGCTTCCACATTCATTTAGTGCGTACAGCTAACGAATGGAACTCATTGCCTAACTCTGTATTTCCGAAAAAATATGACCTGGGTATGTTCAAGTCACGAGTGAATAGGTATCTTCTAGGCAGGCGTGCTCCATCGTAGACCGCATCCTCACTTAACATCAGGCGAGATAGTGGTCAAACGCCTGCCTATTCCCATAAAAAAAATAATTGGAATATTTTCAAAATAAAGCTAAATATACAATAACATAATAGTAATTTGCTTGTGCATTACAAGCAAATTACTTATATGCGCCTAAGAGGAGCCATAGATAAAAAGGGGGATTTAAATTATTATTTGTAACTTAAATAGATTCTTTATTTTCAGAACGTCCAAAGTAAATCCATTTTGGAAGTGGCAAGCGAACTAAATAGTCTACAAGAAAAAGGTGCAAAGGGGCAACTTGGCTTAAACGATCTCACTGGAGGAACATTTACTATTTCAAACATAGGAATTGTAAGTATTTATTAAGTATACTTGCCGTGGTGGTACCGGCTTAGAATAGTACTCCCCCATCACTTCCCATGGGTGCCGTAAGAGTCGGCTAAGGGATCATGTACCAGAAGGTGGGCAGCAGCGCCTTCTGAAGGTCGGAAATCATACTGCGCTCGCCAACCCGCCTGCCTAGCATGGCCAGTATTGGCAAATCCCCCCTATATGGGGGAGGCATATGTCCAACAGTGGATGTCTAATTGCTGAGAAGAAGATTAAGTATACATATTTTGCTTAGTACGGAGGTCACACTAATACCGGCTTTTAGAATAGGCCAGTATGAAAAGGAGCAGAACAAAACTGTATTTAATTTTGAAGTAGGAAATTTTTGTGAATATCGTCATCGTCATCATCATCTCAGCTATAGGACGTTCATTGCTAGACATAGACCTCCCCCATAACATAAAAATTGTCCTTCGTGCGTCGAACGGAACAAACCCAATGATGATTCGCTCTCGCGAAAGAAGGACTTTTATAACGAATACTGGAGATAACGTGAGTGCTGTTCCGCTAATGATAGAAAAGACGTTTCAAAAGATCCGGGCAGCTTTAGGCATTTGTATAAGTCAAGTCCATTTGAAGTTGGCTTTGAAGGCAGTCCGGCTGGAGCATTGCCAAACTGGTCAAGTGCACACCACTAAGATGCACGCGTGTCTCTTCACTGCTAAACGGAGTGAAATTCAAGTAACTCCTGATTTTCGAGATGTACCCATTCTGACCGACTGGAGAACGCTGAATTTTTGGGGATATATCGAGTCGACAGCGCAATTGGCCCCGAAAAAGTAGGGCGTATTCCCTAGACCAGGGACCAGCGTCCGTCATTTTTACAGCTATTCTCCCACAGCTAGGCTCACATTGCTTCTTCTTGTGTTTATTTTTTTTATTTGAACCCCAACATAATGTACACTGATACAAGAAACTAAAATAATGCTATAATATAACAAATGCTAAGTGTCACTATAATTATAGGGAATGACAGCTTGCGTAGAAAAGTGAGCGAGCAGTATCTAGCCTACTATTGATGGGCACTGCCACAATGTGGAATAACATTTCATTACATTACATTACATTGTTTTATTACATTGTTTCATTACATTGTTGTGTACAATAACGGAGGAACATTGTCAGTGTCCGTCAATGTGCACGGACTATTTAAACACAATTGGATTTGGTGATAACTAGAACTTGAGCATACTAAAAGCAAGTAATATCTTAGACCACAAAGGACACTAGGACCTTGACTTCTATTCCAAAACAATGTAACAAATATGATTTTAAATATTTTTCAGGTCGGAGGGACGTATACCAAACCTATAATATTTCCCCCTCAAGTGGCGATCGGTGCTCTTGGAAAGATTCAGGTAAAGGACAACAACAATACGTTTCCTGGTTTGCTACCTCTTCTTCTTCTAGTCCGTATCCCATATTAGGTGGGGTCGCCACAACATGTTTTCATATTCATATTCATATTTATTCATATTACAGTACACGTCACAAAAGCTTTAAATTTATAATAATAGCCTACACTGAGTGTGTAGGGAAATAACATATTCTAATAATATGTAGCTGAACGCATCGAATCAACAAGATACATATAAATGTATATATATACAATAAAAACACAAAGAAGTCAGTACATATTTTTACGTCACGCTTGAACTGCTTACAAATTCATTAATACTGTAGAAAGTGCTTTCAATAAGCCACTGTTTTAGCTTTATTTTAAATGCATTCACGCTTACTGTTTCCGTCACAACTGTTGGCAAACGGTTGTAGACAGTCGGTCCCATGACATGAGTCAACCTCCCCGATTTCGTTAGGGTTCTTGATACGGCCGCTAATTTACCCGCTCGGCGTGTATTATACAAATGCGTGTCTCCAATTTTCGTGAACTTTCCTCTTCCGTTAGCTTCTATCATTGGTCGTCTCAGTGCTCACACCTTTAATAAACATATCATTCCTCACACAGTCCATCCATACCTTCCATACCTTCGTCGGCATTCCTCTACCTCCATATCCACCCACATTCATGTTTAGTACTCTTTTTGAATATGTTTTTCATCACTCACCACCACCATCACCCATGACATGTCCATACCAATCCAATATATTCCCTTTTCAACTTATCATTCACTGGTGTTACTTTCGAGTTTCCTCTGTTATACTCATTTCTTATTTTATCCATCCTAGTCACACATCCATCTCAACATTCGCATCTCTGCCACATGCACTTTTCTTTCATCCACGTCTTTTGCTGCCCCACATCAAGATCCATATATTACGACAGGTCTAACTATGGTCTAATAAATTTTGCACTTGATTTTCAAGGGCATTCGCGGATCGCATATGGTCTCTGAGATCTGTTAGGTCTCGGTCAATGTTGCCGTCATTTTTTTTATTATTTATTTATTTAAAACATACAAAACGAAACTTACGCTATAACAAACACTTGGTGACAATTTGGTTAATAGATGTGTTAGTGTAGGCTAAGTTAAATTTTGAATCAATGAACTGAGGTACCTAAAATGCTAGCTGACTAGTAGGTATACCATTTATGGCTTTTATAGGTGAAAAATTAGATGATAAATTGTTTTATTCATATTAGGTGGCTATTATGAAAAAAAATTTGATGTATGTTAAATGATGGTGTTCTTTGATAACTGCTTTTTCCAATTACACCACAATTTACAATTGACTTTAAAACTCTTTTTTAAATTAGAACAACATAAACTTTTATTAAGCTAGTTTAATAAAATAACAACCGAATTGAGGACTTCTTGGAAAACGCTTACGAAGAAAAAAATGCAGGTATATAGTACTATTTAGTATCATTAGTATGTGCCGTGGTGGTACCGGCCGAGAATAGTACTCCCCCTTCTTTTATCGCGGGTGGCGTAAGAATCGGCTAAAAGACCACGTACCAGAAGGTGGGCAGCAGCGCCTTCTGAGGATTTAAAATCATACTGCGCTCGCCAATCCGCCTGCCAAGCGTGGCGAGCATTGGCAAATCCCCCCTAGATGGGGAGGCATATGTCCAGCAGTGGGCGGCCCATGGCTGAGAGAAGAAGTATCTATAATGCAGCCGTTTATTTTTGACCATTTGCATACTTTGTTATAATTATTTCTCACTTATGGATTATACCACATTTTTTCTGCATGTTCAGGTACTGCCAAGGTTCGACTCGGAAGGCAACGTCATGAGGGCTCACATCTTGTCAGTGAGCTGGTCTGCAGACCACAGAGTCGTGGATGGAGTCACTATGGCGCGCTTCTCGAACGAACTCAAGAGCTATTTAGAAAATCCTTACAACTTCCTTTTAGATTTATAAAAGCACCATTTTTTATAAATAAAACACATGTTTAAAATTGTCTGAATTTTATTGAAAATCTTCGAAATTCTCGACTTCTTGGCTTTACGTATTGTAAAAGATGGTAATGTTTTTCCTGTCATGGTGATGTCTCGGCTTATGCGTTGCTTTGTAACTTCGGTTTTCTGTAAAAATACACATACATTACGTCAAAAATACTATAAAACACGGTCATGCACTAAATGGTTTTAAACGGGGCAAATTTCGGTGTTTTCAAGCGACGAGTGATCAGATATTGCGTCTCACATCCAGACCGAATCATCGCATTTCATCATCTTAGGTGAGACAGAATCACAATTACAAAAATAAACATTTAATATTCAATCACAATTACAAAAAGAGGGACATACTACACTACACCCATATAGATGGGCCGGCATGGGCAAGTCTTTCACAGCTATAAGGCATTCAAAGATTTGTTCGTAGAAAGTCATCGATTTTGTTTCAGTAAGTTTTAAGAAAGGGCCAGGTTAAGAGTTCTCTAAGCTGACGCTCTTGTATGAAAGGTTTAATGAGCATGCATGAAGAGAAAGAATAAGACAAGGTAGACACACGACCAGAATAAGATCGCAGGTAAGAGCTGGATGCAGGCCGCTTCCATCCGGTCCTTGTGATCCGGTCCTATTAATGGGGGCCCTCCCCCCATTATCTTCCAGAAGGACTATTATTGTATACCGTGAGTAAGAAATGCCACTGAATGGTGTTACATTTTTTTTATTAATAAACCCTACGCAAAATATTTTGATAATAGTTAATTTTAAGCCATCATGGTACCGAATTCAACAAGTTTTTTCACACTATTGAGAGTTGAAGTCAATTCCATTTTTGGTAAAAAAAAACTTATCTTATCTTATCTATATTACCTGATCAAATTACCTTATTAGCTTACCTTTACATGTCGCTTACCTCCGTAAAACTTCAAAGCGTGTTACTTTAAAATAAGCTATGGTCCATTCTGGGATAGAATGGGGAGTATATTCCCGATGAAATCTTGCAAATATTTCAGTGAATATTAACGCATCAATACTGTTGATCGGCGCCCATTTCAGCGCTAAAAATGCCATATCCACATCGCAATATTTCTTATCTGTAACAATTCAAGTTCAAACTATCAGTGCAGCCGCCGATAGCGTATTCTAAATCAGAGTATTGATTTATCGGGCAATAACAAAGAAATGTGATATATTTTACAGATAATGCGATTGTCATCCATCTGATTAGGCATTTCTCACAATACATATTAACTTTTGTTAACGTCTTGCAATATTTTATACGTTTTAATCTTTTGAAACATGTCCGCTCCTGACTGGTGTCCCTTATTTTTTAAACTTTTTATTTTCTAACGCATTGGTTTTGGCAACCTTTGTTCATTTGCTCTTAAAGCAGTCGGACATAAATTTGTACTTAATTTGGAGTAAAATAACTCTTGCCAACTTGCATAGAATCGTGTGACTCACTTGAATTACTTACGCAGAAGTAGCAGCACGTACTCGCGCTATTCGTCATTTTTAACCGACTTCAAAAAGGAGGTTACTCAATTCGACCGTATATTTTTTTTAAATGTGTGTTCGCGGATAACTTCGTCGTTTATGAATCGATTTTGATGATTCTTTTTTTGTTAGATAGAGTATACTTCCGTGGTGGTCCCATTTAAGTTTCATCAATCGGACAAGTGGTTTTTGAGTTATACTTCAATAACTGAAAAGTGCTACGCGTATCTTGATGATATTATTGTCGCGGTTGAAGACATCGCAGAACACACAATGACAATTAATTGATCCCGTGAGTAGCAAAGGTCACTGAAAAGGGTGAAAAAAAAATTTTTTAACAAAAAATGCAACTGACTTCAACACTCAAAAGTGTGAAATAACTTGTCGAAGTCGGTACCATGAGCACAATATTGTGATGATAGTTACTTTTGTGTGAACTTTCATGGTACCGACTTCAACTATTTATTTCACACTTTTGAGTGTTGAAGTCGTTTGCATTTTTTGTTAAAAAAATTTTTTTCACTTATTTTCGTGATTAAGATGTATTCTTTTGTATTTAAGAAGCAATTAAAAAAGTATTTCCCTAGTTGGTGACGTAAACTAACAAATAACAGGTGCAGAGTTACTGTCATACCGTCTAGTTCTTGCAGTACTTTTTAAACGACTTCAAAAAAACGAAGTTCTCAGTTCGACTCGTATGTTTTTTTTTAATATTCGCGAAGTTAAACTGACTTAGTGAAAGCGCAAATGTCGGGAGTTTATTATTTTTTAATAAAAGATCAATTCACTTCTTACTTCTCACTTGACTATTACTAAATACTCTTATAAAAGTGGACACAAAATATTATTTTATTTAGTCATCGTACCTGCAATTCTGATAAAATAAACTTTTCTCGGGGAACTTATCTGTATGTCTTCGCGTTTTAACGCAAGCAAAGATCTTTGTTTGTCGCTCCAGTTTCTATCCAACTCTCTCATAAGGCTGAGACGAGCGGCTTTAGTTAGCAACCCATTGAGATCAGAATACTGGCCATCGCTAATGACATTTGTGACTTTAGATATAGCCTGCAAAATTGTAAACACACATTTTGTCATCAAAAATCCCAAACAAGCTACATTTTTTTGGGAGTTAATTATTACACATAGTGAAATCGAAAACAGACCCAGGGTATAAATACTCTCATTGATTTTATGAAGATATTAAACAGGTGAAGTTTCAAACGGCTTTGGGACAGATTCTCAATGAGTCAAATGACAAACACTACTCCTCTACTATCAATTCATCGATCTTCATAACACCGGTTATTCCTGAAGTTTCGATGTGACCTAACAAATGTTACGTGTATTACTTAGGTATTGTTATTAGTTAAATACTTTTGTTACCTACAAACTTTATCGTATAAGTTACCTACCTTTGTTATGTGCTTTATAAGTAAATAAATTAAAAATTTTAAAAAAATCAGGCTTTTAGAGGAAAAGGGAAGTTATCTGTGCCATCACTTGTGTCATGAATGTAATTGATGAATGTCACAGAAGAATCTCTTGTATCAATATTTTATGTGCAAACCGGAAACAAAGTTTTTTTTATAAGTTCATTGAATATATTCTTATGACCACGCGTGGGGCTGGCTGAACTAATTCAGTATAATAATTAAAATAATCACACTCACACTCAGACCCCCGCACTAGGATTCCCTGTATCGTGGGAGGCATGGACACACACAATCACAGCACACAAACATCCAAGACCCGGGACAAACATCTACACTCTTCGCACAAATGTTTGCCCCTGCCGGAATTTGAACCCCGGAGACACAGAATTCGTGTCGACGACACAAGCCACTGCGCCACGGGACCGTCGAATAAATAATAGAGAGAAATAATAGATTAATAAATAATAGAGGGAATGAGAGAACTTTCATAAATCAAGTTATTACCTGCTTTGTTCCAAATTTGAATTCGTTTTCTTCAAATGTTGGATCCCAAATTCTTCGTAAGACACCGAAGTCAATTTTAATCATAAGCCATTTAAATGGATTTTGTACTAATATAAGTTTAGGAATGCGCCTTTTTGGTTTCTTCTCTTCGTCGTTATTTCGACGACGGAAAAAGAACGATTTCGGAAAACCCTTCAAACAAACTAGGTTTTTTGTACTGCTTTGGAGCAAATTTTTGCTTCCGCTGAGTCGGTCAGGGGGATTTAACTGACGAAATAAAGTAGGATAAATAAATGATGTGAAATATTCTACTGGCTGGTTACATCTAGTGAAGTTGGTAAAAAATTTGGCTTGTAATGTAAGAGTTCTGGGATAGTTGTTAAAGGATTTGGATTCAACTGCGAACCTCGCTACAGTACGAATAATACTTCTGGTAAATGTTAGATGTACTGCCATCTGAAACAATATTGGAATCCTGTGATGGCAGATGAAAATTAAATTGCAATGAAATAAATCGATGTTTCGATTACCTGAGATAACACAACCTTTTTAGGGGTTTTATCTTTGCTGTAACAATATCTATCGAAATGTGTGAGAGTCCACGAAAGTGCAAAATTCTACAATTTGGTTACCTAAGTGTTTATTTACATGTGTGCTGCTAAGGAGACCAATCCGCATACTTTGACTTAGAACAGCTTTGCCAGGATCCTAAGCCCTGGAGAATTCAATACATGAAAGATTTAGGAGGTATAGTTGACAGGGGTTATGCACAACACATCCCAAGCATGATGAAAGCTCTAGATTTATATACACTATTCATTATTATAAATATATATATCAGTCATCAGGTTACCATAGTACAACAGGCTCTGCCTAGTTTGGGACTTGGAGACCTTGTGTGAATGTTAAATAAAAAAAGAAATAAATATTGAGATCTTTCTTCAAAGCTCCAATATGGGATACTTTAAAATGGTAACTAACACAGTCCCAAAGTTCTGGCAATATATCGTCAGGCAGGTCGAATGGTGTTTACTTTTTATTTTTTTCTTATCGCACTCACGTCCGTGCACTAGAATTCCCTATGCAGCGGGTGGCGTAGACACACACAATGAATTCACAACCCTTGCTGGGATTCGAACCCAGGACCCCGGGGATCAAGTCACTGACAACAGAGCCATGGCGACGGGTTGTTAGTCGCTCGTAATTTCTAAAGTTTTATTGGGTTTAGGCCTTAAATACACTTCTACGAAAATACATAGCGTTAATTAGCTGGCCGCACGCCAAACTTTTCGTGATTTAGGGCTCGTCGGACGGACAGAGTTCTCATACTACAGTCGAAATTCAAATTACATATTTGAATAAAAAACATCGCCTACCTTACACCATGGCAAGGTTTTGCAGTTGTTAAAAGATTGTCGAAGTCATGTTTTTGAATTTTGCTGTTTTTTTCGTTGTAACGAAAAATAATATTTTAATAATTTTGTCACATAATGTCAATCACTGATCAGAAAGGCCAGATGACAAATTAATTATTCATAAACTTCACCACGACATTGCTTGAGGTTTTACACAGCCGGCGTTTTGTTTAGAATAATCAAAAGTAGGTTTCTACCATTTCATAAACTCTGTTTTGAATTCAAAGTATTTAGTAAAATGTAATAATAAAAAAATATAATAATATAAAATACCAAGCCCATCACCGAAACTGATATGCAAATGTGTTTTATTGGCCGATGTCTTTATTCAAATAAAATATTATATAAATATATTCAAGGTTAAAATGATATGAGGTGATCTATCATCATATAGAATGATCCAGACTGATCTAGAATAATCAAATTTAATTCAAAAACTTAAAAATTACTTAGAATAGTTGGTCATCATCCAAAATGCTCCTAAACTTACTACAATGTTCCTTAAAATTCTGGAACGATCTAGAATATTCAAATGTACGTATACAAACGGTTTTATTTTTTGATTTCGTGAATCTTCTAGTATAGATTATTCTGGTACTGTACATTTCAATTGTTATTGGCATATAAGAGAAACTCAGTGGTATATTGGTCAGTTTTATTATGGTTTCAATCGACTGAAGATCAACGGGAATAAAAGGTTTTTAAGCTATTGCATAGCTTCTATCTCGGGCCTTCAGCGTGGAGAACGAATCCAGAAATTCCGTAACGAAAATAACCTAACACCCCCCACTCCGACCGGCACAGCGGTGATACTTTTTAGTTTTGCCATCTGTTAACGCCCTCTAGCGGCTATGCTTCGAACTGTCTGTTTATTATTCATCATTCGATGTTCGTTATTCATTCGAGTTATTTGTCAGTTAGTGCATTTTTCTATGTTTTCTGCTGGTACGTGAATACAGGCAGAGTAAGACGTTCCCCCCCGCATCCCGCTTCCTTTCCTGACGGCCAGTCGCATACGAACGCTCTTACGACCGGGTCGCATACAAGGTTGTAAGCCGACCGCCCGACCGTCGGGAAGAAAGGAGTGAAACCGCGCTCATTATTGTGATACTGTGACGCACCGCGCTAATAATTATAATACCGCATTCGACCAATATGTGTTATCATCACTGAATGGAGAATGGACGCCGTGGCCGAGAGATAAACCCGTAAGTCCCCTTTTTCCTTTTACGTTATTACTCAACCGTTTGATGTACCAGCAACCTCTCAATACAGTCCACTTAAATCGAAATATATTCCATTAATTACCGCCATAAAGCCTTAGGGCGCATAACGCAGGCCGCTGGCAAGATCAAGTAAAGAACTTGATCGAAGCCAAAACATTTTTTGGTCACATCGATCCGAATTCCTTAACATTTTGTCCCATATCGAAATATTTCTTTCGGACATTTGTTTTGTACAGTACCGAAGTCGGTCTGTATTTTTTGTTAATAACGTATAAGACTATAAAATCGTGGACTTGCATATATTATTTATCTCGATTCTTACGAAAATTCCATTTAAACATTTAATTTGTTACATATTAATTGTGTCTAACTACCGCCGCATATTGATTTAATCATCATATCAGTATCACGTTACATTACGCTCCGCATTATAAGTGTTTGCCTTTAGGAAAACTATTACACCTTACCGCCCTTTAGGTATAACATTTATAAACTATATTTATGTACTTTATTTTATGTAATGTATTTGTTTTCATCATATTATTGACTAAAAACTACCGCATTTTATCTACCCTCGTTTCAAGGAAAAAAATAATTTCGTCGTGAATAAAACGATTGCGCGTTTTAACGACATACACCGCCACCTCTTGGTATATTTAGAAACTACTTTTGTAAACATTCGTAAATAATATTGGTTTTATAACTTAATTACCTCCCTTTGATATTGTATTATACTAAATATATTACACTAAGTCGTACTATCTGTTTGTCGTACATAATAGTGAATATGTCTCGCAACAAAAGAGAAGTTTCACCATGCAAACCTCGCTTGACTATTCTTCAAGCGAAACGAGATGCTCTTTTTGAACGAATCAATGTTATTTACAATCAAGCTAAAGTGGCTCATATTTCCGAAGACAACCGCGATTTATTTCTAAGCTCTTGTATAACGCTAGAAGATACAAGGTCGAGATTTAACCATGTTCTCGATGATTACAACGAGATGCTTCTGGAAAATGATCCCGATGCTACGCCGTCGTATCAAAGTTATGCTTCCTTTCAAGATCTATATTGTTATATCAAGCAGATTCAAACGAAGCATACAATACGCGATTCCGCGACTGTAGTTTCGACAACGCCCAAAGCTAAGCAGAAGTTACCGCAGCTCGAATTGGTATCATTTAATGGTGATTTAAATAACTGGCCTTTATTTTACACTACATTTAATGCATTGGTACATACGAACGATTCGCTTACAAATGCAGATAAATTGTACTATCTCTTAGGTAGATTGTCAAGTACCGCCCAGTCAACATTTTCTGGTATTATCCCAACTCCCGATAATTATAACATTATTTATCAGTCGCTTGTTGATAAATATCAGGATGTCAAATTACTGGGAAGAAATCATTTAGAACAGGCACTTAACTTTAAAATAAATGGTTCACCGTCCGCATCTAATTACCAGTCATTTATAGATACATTTGTCGTAGCTATTAACTCGCTCAAAGCTTTGAAAATAAATGATCTGTTGGATTTTATACTTTTGCACATAGCGGTGAAAAAATTCGACACGGAAACTGTACGTGCATTTCAAGTATATTCCCGTGACATGAAAAATCCTACGCTTGATATGTTTATCAATTTTATTAGGAGTCAGTGTAGTATATATGGGAGCACGATGACAGCTGATTTCGGTAATAATAATTTAAAATCGATTGTGAAGCCGCCGCGTGCGAAGTCTGTCAACCCGCCGAATCCACAATCATTTGTTACGTCATGTTCGGGTCCGAATAAATGCCCTTTGTGTAACTACACAATACATGATCATTTTTATAAATGTGCCGCGTTTGAAAAGCTGTCGCCTAATGAGCGATTTAAATTTATAAAAAATAATAACGCTTGTGTTAACTGTCTTAGTCGTACACACAAGACTAATATTTGCCGTTCTAAGTTAAAATGTCGATTTTGTAATAAACAACATCACTCAATGTTGCATTTCAACATTATCAACGCGCGTTTGGATCCCGTTGCCATATTTGATTCACAGCCCGCCCCTGTCAACACTGTGCAAGCGCAGTTAGTTCAACGCAGTGATTTATCGCTATGTACGACGTCCAATGCTGGTTCGTCGCCCTCGCGCACCGCGCCGCGTATTCATAAGCAGCAATCTATTTCTGCCTGTGCTACCGTACTGCTATCTACTGCGCAAGTGATAGTTTATGACGCAGCTAATAAGCCGCAACTCATTCGCTGTTTGTTAGACACTGCGAGTCAAAGTAACTTTCTTAGCTATGAATGCTGCATGCGTCTAGGGCTATCGGATTATATCAAACCGTCGCACATGTTAGTTAAGGGTATCGGGGGGTCTGAGAAAACGGTGAAGGGTTCAGTGAACTTAACTATACATTCGAAATTTAATACAAATATTAAATTCGACCTTGACACTTTTGTTATGGATCGGATAAGCGACCCGCTGCCTTCAGTTGCAATTGATAAAAATGCTTTTACGCACCTTAAATCACTTCCGCTCGCCGATGAAAATTATGATATACCTGGACCTATTGACTGTTTGGTTGGAGCGTCAACCTTTTGTCATTTATTATTGCCAGGGGTAGTAAACAGTTTTTATACTAATGTTCCACCCGCGATTCAAACTGTGTTAGGGTTTGTGATTATGGGCTCCGCGCCTACGTTATCGCAGATCGTAAACAATAATATGTCAACATTATGTTGTTCAGTTACGGATGATTCTATGGAAGTTCTATTCAAACGATTTTGGGAACTTGAAGAAATATCCGCTCCGCCCGCTCAAAATCCTGATGAGGTTGAGTGTGAAGAATATTTCCGCGCTACCACCGCTCGAGAAAGTAGTGGTAGATATGTTGTTGCCTTACCTTTTCGTAACGATCCGTTTCTCTTGGGCGATTCTTACGATACCGCGCTTAGGAGATTACAATGCTTAGAGCGAAAATTAGATGCATCGCTCGAAATCCGCGCCGCTTATAATGACGTCATACGCGATTATATTAATAAAGGATATTTAAGCCGTATTTCGATAGACAATGAGGACTATCGGCCCTCATATACGATACCGCATCATGGTGTTTTTCGAGATGACAAATCTTCGACCAAGCTTTGCTGCGTTCTTGACGCAAGTTGTAAGACTGCACCATATGGCTATTCCCTTAATGATCTCCTCCACGCAGGTGCTAATTTACAAGGTGACTTGTTTAGCATCCTATTACATTTCCGCTTATTTAAAGTGACACTTACCGCTGACTGTCGTCAAATGTTCCTTCAAATAGTGGTACGCGAACCTGACCGTAGGTTTCAAAGAACTTTATACCGCTTTAGTACTGACGAACCAGTAACTGTTTTTCAGTTCAACCGCGCATGTTTTGGCGTAAAGTCAAGCCCTTTTCACGCATTACGCGTTGTGCGTCAGCTGATCGTTGACGAAGGCGATAAATTCCCCGCTGCAGCCGCTGCTGCTTCGTCCTGTCTGTACATGGATGATATCGCTCTTTCTGTCATGTCGACTACGCAAGCGATCACTCTAAGTGATGAGCTAATAAAACTTTTCAAAATGGGTCAATTCGATCTCGTCAAGTGGACGAGCAATTCGGATGTTGTTCTTTCCCACATACCAGACACGCATAAGGACCCTCATGATAAAATATTTGAGGCGTCAGTCCCACATAAAATCCTAGGTCTATATTGGGATAGATCTAACGATTGTTTTCGCTTTGTGGTAACCGCTCCTGACAATAAGTGCACAAAGCGCACGATATTGTCTGCGATAGCTCGCCTATGGGATATAATGGGCTATGTGGCTCCGGCCATTTTGTACGCCAAGCTACTAATTAAAGAGCTTTGGTTGTCAAAGTGTGATTGGGATGCCGAGCCTCCCCGCCACATTGTGAACAACTGGTTACAGTTTTGTGCGGAACTTCCTTCGTTCAACAAACTGTATATTCCAAGACATTTAGGTATAGTGGAGAACAGCGAGATTAATTTGATTGGGTTCGCTGACAGTAGTGAACGAGCCATGGGTGTTGTGATTTATTTGCAGGTCTGTGTAGGCTCTAAGTACTCTGTGCAACTTGTTTGTGCGAAGTCTAAGGTGTCACCTGTAAAAGTCGTGTCGATTGCGCGATTAGAACTTTGCGCTGCAGTGTTATTGTCGCAGCTCCTTCGCAAGGTCATAGATATTATAACCCCACGCTATCCAATCAACAATATCTTCGCCTTTAGCGATTCCAAGGTCGTACTTTGTTGGATAAACCCATCCCCGCACCGTTGGCAGACTTTTGTCGCCAATCGAGTCGTAAAATTGACAGAAAATATACCCGCGAATCGTTTCTTCTTCGTTTCTGGCTCAGAAAATCCCGCAGACTGCGTGTCACGTGGTATAACCCCGGACAAGTTAGTCAACCATCCCTTATGGTATAATGGACCTTCCTGGCTCCAACTCGATCCAAAGGAATGGCCTTCGTTTAAATTTAACGATGACGAATATGTTGATGTACCTGAACAACGGACGCAAGTTCATGTACTCACTACTAAACCTGAAGAAAACCCACTTTACGTTCTATCACAACGGCTTTCGTCGTATTCTCGGTTACTACGCGTGATAGTTTACGTTTACCGCTTTCTAAAAGGGTTACCGCGTGCTGATTCTATATCAGCGAGTGACTTAGATTTTGCAGAAAATAAATTGATTTGCCCCGTGCAAGATGTTTATTTCTCGCATGATGAATCTAAGTTAACTAAAAATGAAATTTGTTCGCCCGCTTTAAACGAGCTTCGACCTTCAAAGGGGAGCTACCTCCGCCCGGTAGTTAAATTATGTCCCCTTCCTACTCAATAATTATTGTAGTAGTTAACCGCGCGTACTTATATTCCGTATATTTTTATTTTCTTATTACTTTATGTATATTTATAACACAGTAACACACATACGCATTATCCCGCACATATTTATTTACCGCATATTTAAGTTATCTTATTATTTTTAACGCATTACATGTAGCTTTTTTAAAGGCAACGCTTTAAGGTCGGGGGAATGTTAACGCCCTCTAGCGGCTATGCTTCGAACTGTCTGTTTATTATTCATCATTCGATGTTCGTTATTCATTCGAGTTATTTGTCAGTTAGTGCATTTTTCTATGTTTTCTGCTGGTACGTGAATACAGGCAGAGTAAGACGTTCCCCCCCGCATCCCGCTTCCTTTCCTGACGGCCAGTCGCATACGAACGCTCTTACGACCGGGTCGCATACAAGGTTGCAAGCCGACCGCCCGACCGTCGGGAAGAAAGGAGTGAAACCGCGCTCATTATTGTGATACTGTGACGCACCGCGCTAATAATTATAATACCGCATTCGACCAATATGTGTTATCATCACTGAATGGAGAATGGACGCCGTGGCCGAGAGATAAACCCGTAAGTCCCCTTTTTCCTTTTACGTTATTACTCAACCGTTTGATGTACCAGCAACCTCTCAATACAGTCCACTTAAATCGAAATATATTCCATTAATTACCGCCATAAAGCCTTAGGGCGCATAACGCAGGCCGCTGGCAAGATCAAGTAAAGAACTTGATCGAAGCCAAAACACCATCTATCGATGAATAGCAGGACTTTAATGACTTTTTTGAAATATCACGCTTGTCAGTTTAGATAGATAGATAGATAATGCTTTATTGTATCACAAACACATTTGTACATATTATTACTGTACTTAACAATTAATATAGTGAGACAATAGGCGGCCTTATCGCTGAAAGCGATTTCTACCAGGCAACCGTGAATGAAATATATTGTAGAACTAATAATTACAGGATGTGTTCAACAAAGTAAGAATTAAAGAGAATTACTTAGCTAATTATAACAAAATTTGTACGAAATCATACATAAATAAACCTTCTCATATATAAATATATAAAGAATGTATATAATATAATAAATACATAGGTATATATTTAGATTAATGTGTGTAAAATAGAGATTAACGCAGTGAGGTGTTACTTAGACAGATATAACAGTATAAGTTGATTTTTAAATATTAATAACGATGGTGCAGGTCTTAAGGTCTAGTGTGAGGAGGAGTCACAAGGGTATTATTTTCGTTTAGTTCAGCAACTCGCCTCTAGGTGGCATTGGTTGTATCGGGGTTACTGCATAAGTTATTATTATATTAATTGCATAAGTTGATAAAAAATGCTTTAAAAAAAGTTTATTACTATAAGAGTTGATTTTAGAAACAGGATAATACCGTGTATTTTTCATGTTTTTAGATCTCGATATTTCGGTTTTTTTAACAGTTTCTAAAATAAACTGTTTCTGACCTGACCGTTAAATGCAAATAAAGTGATTGAATTGAATTGAATTGAACAAAAATTATTTGATAACATACTTTTAAAAAAGGAGGGTTCTCAAGCAGACTCTTAATTTTTTTTATTGTTTTTTTTTGTAACGTTTAAATACTATCTGGTTTGATGGTCAGTGAAGATGTGATCGAAGATGTTATAAGACCTAGAATGCTTACTGGCTTTCAAGGACTGCTGCCTGAATGTTTGGTTCACCGTTTTTTAAGCTTGATGGTAGTATCTAGCCAGGCGGGTACTCGAAAGTACCCAATCACCATGCGAAACGTTATAAGAACCATTTTTTTCTAAAACTAAACATATGCCGCTGACTGACACTGTCAGATGACAGTGAACATCTCTTAAATCAATCCAGCTGTTCCACTAATTTTCTGATACAAAGAGACCGATAGTTTCAAAGTAACTGTGTAAATAATTCAGTTAAAGTAATTTCGTAACTGTGTATACACAAAACTTTTGTACATGTAATTGCTTATCTATTTTATACTACTAGCAACTTATAAACTACCATTTTCTACCATTCCATTTTTTCTTAGTGGCAATTCATACTTTTTCTATGGTTGACTGGTTTCCCCACTTCAATGAATCAGGAAGCTGATGTACCAATGAGTCATATCCGACGAGTGTATTATATTATGTGTATTATAGAGGCTAGAGCTTAGTCTTGGGTTATACTAGGCAAAATCATGTATCTGTAATTTATGTCATTCTGACTTCTAAGTATCTGTGACAAGTACCTGTGATAAAATACTAGGTGCACCTCACCCTAACTTATTGATATACGATCTCTATATATGTGGATATAACTTTTGCGCCGCGATCACAGTCACACTGGCTGTGCCGATTCGGATGAAATTTGGTATGGAGATAGTTTAGACTGGATTAACGCATACTGTTCCTCATCATCAACCATCACCATGCGAGTAAAACCACGGGGCGCTGCTAGTGTGAGGTAAATATTAAAATGCTGTCGTTTTGAGATATAAATTTGGATTTTATGATTTGAATGAACTCTTAACTAAACTGTATTGATTATTTACTTTTTTTATTGATTATATTGTCATGAGAAGGTTCTGATGAAAGAAAGAAAGTTTTAAAAGTAGGCGGATATCTATAATATTGGAGTAAACTTAGTTTTTTTTTATTTTTTTTATAACACTCAGACACTAGGATTCCCTGTATCGCGGTAGGCATGGACACACACGATCACAGCACAAACATCCAAGACCCAGGACAAACATATATAACATATAACTCATCGCACAAATGTTTGCCCCTGCCGGGATTCGAACCCAGGGTCCCGGAGCCACAGTAGTCATGTCAATGACAATAACCACTGCGCCACGGCGACCGTCTGGTGACTTGTGAAGGATATAGTGATTGAGATTAAACCAAAATATTCGAAGTGATGTATGTAACTCATAAACTATACATGTATTTTTTTAAAGTAACTATTTCCAGACAGACAGCTGTTAATATATGTATTTCTATTGTTCCTCATAATAAGAATTAGTACCTCCGTGCGCGGGCCACGAGCGGTAGTGTCGATCTGTTCAGGCAAAAATGTACCTTACTGCTTACTACTTAACACTGTAAGTATATTATGTACGCGTTGTTCGTGGAAAATGTAAATACTATTATTCCCAGCCTGTTAACATACTAATCACGCCATGTCCATGATTATAGCAATAACAAAGAGGAAAATGCTGAGTAATCTCCTTCATGCCCCTAGTGCACGCACCAACTATCGCCAAAATTCATTTTTTATACGCTCAATAATAGCTCTCAACGATACTCTCAAACTTAATCCAAACATCGACTTATTTGCGAGTAGTTCGGCGTCAATACACACGGCACTAACCAACACTCTGGTTGTACCTTACGACATTAGTTAGTTTTTTGTATAGTAAATTATATCTATTTTTTTTTAGAGTTTATGTACTATTACTGTATCTCCATTATCTGTGGAGGCTTGTAAATGGCTCTTCCTTATAATATTTGTTGTGCTAATTTGTAACTTTAGCTGTAAGCCACCCAAAGAAAATAAAATAAAATAAATAAAAAAATAAAATTAAATATAATAAAGGCAGGTATATATAGGCTAATATGTAAAGGCTAGCCTTTAGAGCATTATTTATAACCTATCTATTATTGTAAACGATGTCGACGATATGTATAAGTCGCGTGTGAAAAGGTTCTTTCTAAGTTTGCGTGCTCCACCTTAGACCGCGTCGTCGCTTAACATCAGGTGAGACAGTGCTCAAACGCAAGCTTATAATTATTTTTAAAAAAACAAAACGGTATCGTTTTTCAAGCATACAGTGTTGCTAGATGTGTTTGTAACTTTTTCGTCTAAAATTGATTACGTGACTTGGTAACTGGTGGGTGTTTTGTGATTAGAAAAATACTTGTGATTATAAAATGTGTTCGCAGGTGATCGTTGATATATTTTTGAGATTGATAATAATAACGCATCATGATTACCTAATCATGATTAATGCATTTGGCGGTTGTTATCTTCAATCTTCATCTATCAATCTTTGATTAAATTTAAAGGTAAGGGCACAATATGCTTTGGTACATTGGGCCCTATCATAGGTAATCAGTGCAGCCGCTTGAGCGTGAAAAAGTACCAAACATACTTATGTTTGGTACTCCTTTACTTATGTCTGGTTTGATCCCCACCAACGGCTTAAAACCGATACATAGTATGTTCAGGCAGCAGACCTTGAGAGCCAGTAAACATTCTAGATCTAGCGTGACTACACCTTCGACCACACCGTCAATGACCGTCAAGTGAGATGTGTGTGAAGTGTTAGTATAAAAAAACAACCGGTTGCACTCCGGGAGTGTCGGCTGAAGTGACAACTGTGAATGTGTGTGTGAACTGAAAGTGAAAACAAGATGAAAAGTAGCCTATGTTATTCCGGGACCTGAAGTATTTACATACCAAATTTGATCCCAATCCGTTCAGCCTTTCTGGCGTGATTGAGTCAGAAACATCCATCCACACGAACTTTCTCCTTTATAAATTAGTGGGATTATGCCCAGCTTTCCGATTTCCAGATGCTCAGTGTCCAAACCGAAAGCAAGACAATAAAAAAAACTTAATTACTATTGCGGGTCGCCGCAAAAAAGTTTTGTTATTAAAACTGATGAGGTTTTGACACATTATGAATGTATAAAACACGGGTACTTCGCCGAGTACTAGGGAAACTGCGACTGCGTCCGCGAGCGCCCCGTATTCTCCTTGAAAAAGACCACCGAATGTGGTCGAAACTATAGTCGGAACCCTCCGACTTATTACGTGAGTAATTCCCGTGTTTTATCCATTCATAAAGAGGTATGGTTGTTTCATTGAAAAATACGCAGAAGCAGATGTTCATAGTTTTTAGATACTTTTTTAATACTGCAAAGTCAAAGAGATTTTGGTGTATCTTCATGGCTCCCATGGTACATTCTGTGCGATGAGATTCCACAAAGTCAATAGTTTGCGGCAGACACGAGGTTAACACACTGAACAGAAACTAGACGAATCGGTGAACAAAGAAAACAATTTTGCTAAATTAGTATTGGTTCACCGCGTAACCTTCGCGTAATGTAACCTTCGCCTTTGATTGTTTATCAGTTACAATCATTATACGAAAAGGTATAAAGTAAAAAATAACAGATATAATCAGATCATACGGATTTTATAATAAAATTGGTGAGTTTTTATAACATTTTATAAAAAGTTGCATTATAAAACTTAAACCTATTACGTTCATATTTACCTTTTTTAAACTGTATAGATCTTTGACCACTATCTCACTTGATGGTCAGTGACGATGCGGTCGAGGACGTTATCACGCTGGACCTAGAATACTCACTAGCTCTCAAGGACTGCTGCCTGAACACACTATGTGTTTGATGACAGTTCCTTCCAGAACTTTCACCAGAAGCTCAAGCTGTTGTTGGGGATCGAACTATAGTGTCCGTCAGTTTGACAGCCGACGCTCCTCCCGCTAAGCTATCATCGCTTCAAAATACTTACGTAGTTAAGTATTTAGTTACGTAGCTAAGTTGACGTTGCAGAAAAGTACTTGTGTAGGCAATTATAGTGTTACGTAATTGGAAAATGTTCTCTGTCTAGTTGCTATAACAACTATTTTTGCCACATTTTATATATTATTTATAGATTTGTATCACAAGTGGTCATAAAGTGACTTTTTATTTGTACTTGTTACCTCGCGGTTAGGGCCATATAAACCCAGCTAATAACACACTCATGTGCGTAATAACATTCCACACAAGTGCGTAATATAATTATATTATTATCACAACAAAGTTATATTAGTACCTTAATACAAGTTAACGATATTAGCTATATGAAATTGATGAAAAAAATATAACAACAAACATCAGAAGTACATTTTAGGTATAACAAATGGTCAACATTACAACATTATAAATATTTCTATAATACATAATCTTAACTAAATAACCCGTCCCGTATCGTACCTGAAGCATAATGTCTTTGAATCATTGAATTGCTATTGCATGAGCTATAATTATGTATGATTTTTCCTCGCAAAAAGTTTGAAAAATGTCGTATGAAATTCATGAGCTTTGCTCTGCATTACCCACTCAGCTGCTTTACGCCATCGCCTGTGGCTTCCACTACAACCCACAGTCTCGTGCGTAATGAGCATAATCTTACCTGTTTACTCGTAATACTACACGCTATACATAGTATGTTCAGGCAGCAGACCTTGAGAGCCAGTAAACATTCTAGTCAATGACCGTCAATTGAGATGTGTGTGAAGTCTTAGCATAAAAAAACAACCGGTTGCACTCCGGGAGTGTCGGCCGAAGTGACAACTGTGAAAGTGTGTGTGAACTGAAAGTGAAAACAAGATGAAAAGCAGCCTATGTTATTCAAGGACCTGAAGTATTTGCATACCAAATTTGATCCCAATCCGTTCAGCCGTTCTGGCGTGATTGCGTAACAAACATCCATCCAACCAATCTCCATCCATCCAAACCATCCATCTATCCAAAATTTCCGATTTATAATATTAGTTGGCAACATAAAATTTACATGACGCCTTTTTTTTTAATCATTGAGACTTTTTTCTTTATAATATCGGCGTTTTGGTAACCGGACTCAATAATAATTTTTAACAAACCGTCTTTATCAAATAAAACTACCAACAAACGAAAATATTCCTTAGTCGTAACAGATTTAATTTTAAAACTCCACGGCGGTCCTGACGATCTGACGATCTTACGATCTGACGTGAGTTTAACATTTTTTCCCCATACAAAAGTGCACAAAACCGCTAAAGAAGTTTTCACTTCTAAAATTGTTTCAGAGTGATGTGGTCAGTGGTAGCCAGCGTGTTGGCGCTCGCGTCCCTAAGCGCCGCTTGCACCCCCAGTATCACCACGGCCAGCGGCACCCACGCGCCGGTCACCATCTGCTCTGGAGCCCTCATCTTTGCCGATGACTTCGAAGAGCTCGACGTCAAGAAATGGCAGCATGAGAACACTCTGAGCGGTGGTGGTGTAAGTTATCCCTTACTTAAACATTTGCCTAGACCACATCGTACACAGTGGTTTTTTTTTTTTAAATTCTTGATCTGAAAACTATCGCGAGTTTCTTCCATAATTGTAATGTAACAAACCGACAAGGACTCACGTGGTAAACACTGGAAAATTACTCTCCGACCAGTTTCGAACTTATTTGCAGTTCTTCATCTGGGAGTTTTGATCGTGCCAGGCGGCGAGCGTGAGCCTCAGCACGTAACTGAGCCTTTACCACGTGAGTCCTAGTCGGTTTGTTACATTACAAATTCTTGATCGCTCAGTGATGATATGGTCGAAAATGGAATTACGCTAGACTAGAATACTTTGACTAAGCTAGAATAATATTTATGGTGTGAGATGAATTGATAATATTGCTTTTATTTATTAGGTAAACTCAGTGACTTTTAGCAAAATTAATTTCTCGGTGATAGATTTGCCTAATTTGCGCTTGTGTCATAAATAAGGACGCGACGTTTTTACTCTTCTACTATGTTCTTGTTACTCCTTTGGCAAGCGCGGCATAGAACAGCTGTTGATTTATTTGATTACCGTCAATAATATTGTATGTTTATATGAGGTAGATGTCGCACAAGCGCGCGGAAACTGAGGCGGCAAAATTAAGTCAATTGTAGTAATTTTGATTACGACGCGTATTTCAAGCGCAAGTTTAAGCATATAGCTATCCTTTTCTATATTATTTGTACCATATTATCTGTCGCAGTAAGCATGTTTATGTCGTAAGGGAACAAAATCTGAGCACAGCTGAATAAGCGTCATCTTTAGTAAAACATCATTGATTACCGTCTACAAAAATTACTCTTTTCGAATACAAAATGGCGGTGTTAACTTCTGGTTAGAGACGCCATCGCCATCTTATTTCCATTTTTATTCTTGTCATGCCTTAGACAGAAGTGCTAGGAGACAGACGTACATCTTTCTAATTTATAAAAAGGATAATATGTCAGTGCAGTTTAAAATCCTTACAACCCGTGTGTTATTTGCTTCCTTAATATGTACATAAAAATCAATATCAGCCACTAACAAGGTGGACAGACCACCTGACTAACTACTAAGATAACTAAGATCGCAGGCGAGGGTTGGGTCCGGCCGCTCTCAACGGGTCCTTGTGGAAATCAATGGGGAAGGCTATGTCCAGCAGTGGACGTCCTATGGCTGAGATGATGATGATGACCTCTGTGAAAATTGCAGAATAAAAGTTTTTAATTCATGAGAAAATATGAACAGAGTATAAATAAGGGTTATTTACTTTACCGTTTAGAGGTTAAAAAAGGCCGTGGGGCAGGAAAAATCGCAATTATTGAAAATAAATCTAAATCATGTGTAAAAGATAGAGTTTTGATTTTTTTCTCATAATCTTTGGTTCAGTATAAATTAATGTTTAGGATTCAAAACACGGTTAGATATAATTTACTCAATTGTTATATTTTTTCATGAACATGGTATTAGGTATAAAATTTAAAAACATAAATCTTCCAAAATAATAATACTCATACAAAACTTAGATTATTGGTATGTCTTGATCTAGAAATATTAAGGATTTTTACTGCTATATTTATGATTTTATATACGAATTAATTTGATTAAATACCTGGTGCCGCCTAGTATCACGTGACCTCAGCTGGCTAGTCCACGCTGCTCTCCACCCGCACATTCTGATCGTGATCACTGTCAACTTCGGACCTATGCTTGATGGCTCTCCCATACATTCCTAGCTTACTTTAAACAATAATTTCGGGCGCTATTTGCTTTTACTGTAGGTAATATTTATATTTATGTTAGGTCTTTGTTGAAGCTAGTCCGCAGTATTTCCTTATATCTTGTTTCTTTTTCATGCATTAATTAATACTACCCAGATCAATTTCAGTTATTCCCTGATGTTTGCATTATTTTATGTTTCAATTGCATTCAGTAATTTTAATTTATTTTGATATTGATATAAAAGTATATATATATAGCTACCTTATTATTTATTATATCAAAAATATATATACGTAATTACTCCTCACGTTTGTGCGTCACCTAGGTTTGGGCTGAAAATCAGCGCTGTAGATTCCCCTACAGCAATATGCTGAGCCCGGACCATTTTAGGCATAACTGTACATGACAGCGATATTTGTTTCTATGTTATTTGTCTGTTATTGTTTTGACCTATCCGTGTTTTGTAATTGTATGTATTGTGTAATATTTTAATTATTTGTTTGCTGTTATGTTATTGTTTGCCTTAATAAATGATTTCTTTCTTTCTTTCTTTTCTTTCTATTTACTGTAACTGTGGGCAAAACCTCGCCTTAAAACTTTAGTAATTTTGGTGCGAATCTTATATTGATATAATAATTGACATTGTTTTAGAATTGGGAGTTCCAGTACTACGGCAATAATCGGTCCAACTCTTTCACACACAGCGGATTGCTTTTCATCAAACCTACTCTAACTTCTGACAGATATGGAGAAGAGTTTCTCCGAAGTGGTTCTTGGAACGTTGAAGGCGGCGCACCCGCTGACAGGTTAGTCATCGAATAAGTGTATTACCAGCTAATTACAGCTTCTCAACGTTTTTGTTTTTGCTACTGGG
Source organism: Apeira syringaria (assembly GCA_934044485.1). NCBI lineage: Eukaryota > Metazoa > Arthropoda > Insecta > Lepidoptera > Geometridae > Apeira > Apeira syringaria. Next base: position 7,146,822 of record OW203678.1, read on the forward strand.
TGACAATTGAGAAAACAATACCTTGATGACAGCTGTATTACAGATATACATAGGCGACGGTGATCGCTTACCTTCAGGCAGGCCGTCTCTTTATTCGCAAAAACCTATTACAAAAAAGGGAACATTATCCCAATTGGTGCTAAGATTAGGCTGCAATGTAATCTTTATATAATAATACCTATATTATGGGTTATTTAAATGCATCGAGCGTAAAATCATTGCTCAAAGGCAGATTCTTCAGCTGTCAAAACTGACATTTGTTTTTTTTTTTATTGTAATAAACAGAATTTAGAATTTATTTCTAGATCTGCGACAGAGCCTGTTCTAAACAATTCTACTATATACGGAGTCTATTTTGCTTAACTTATACAGGATAGGGTCTAAAGGCTATTCTTCTTCCCCTACGCGACACAGTTATGCATTCTTCTTCTCAAGGTGTGTATTTTTTTTCCCGCCGATAAGACATGTTCTACAGAACCTTTGATAAAGTTAAGATTAAAGTTAAGATTAAATCCGCTTACACTTCATTCAAAAATACTTACAGACTCCTTACCACTGCAGAGGTACACAAAGTAAAACTCTCAACAGTGATGTTTGTTCCCAGGTGTACCAATCCACAATGGTGGGGCTGCGAGCGTCAAGGAACTCCTACAAACATCCTCAATCCAATTACAAGCGCTCGTCTTCGTACTGTTAACTCTTTCAGCTTCCGTTACGGACGGGTGGAAGTACGTGCCAAGATGCCTGCAGGAGATTGGCTGTGGCCAGGTATAGAACTCTCTTCTTTCTCGATTGAGTGAAGACGGAAGAGCCTGTATATGTACATCTGGCTGCGGAGCGGAGCTGGACGCTGCGAGGGGTGATGATGGGGTGTTTAATGGCGCATCCTATCTATATAGCGCAGTCGCTGGGGGCCTAGCGGAAGCGGGAGATTCCGATAGGAATCTCCTGGCCAGGAATATGGCGTATACATACTCTACAGTGGTAGACGGGGTTGGCAGTCACCTCGTCTACCGAGAAGGGCTCCGCAAAACGGACCACCGCCGCGGCTGCAGAGGAATGCAAAAGCGTACCTGTGACCCCGGTTTTAGGCGCTGGGACGGAACATCGGGCGTTTTGATTGGTGCAACTGCAACGTAACCACCCCTGTTCCTCCCGGTAGGGGTGTGTATCTAGCGATATCTCCCGTAAAAACAAAAATAAATAATGGCCAGGTATAGAAACTTATGAATAATTTAAAATTACTTATTTGGCTTAAGAAATCAGCATTGCAATTAAACGGGGCAGGGCTGCAAGCTTTCTGGCTTTGAATATAGAGCCTATCGGATCATTTATCTGAGCTTTCTGGGCACGCTGCCAACTGGTAGTGGGTCATTTGAGCTATAGGCTGGAAACAGCTAGTGGATTGCTCAAATATAATTGTAGTAGCTGTAGTATTATAATTAGTTATCAGTATTTTATTTAATATAATCATCGGCACGCTAAAAAGAATTTTGCCCAATATAATTGCATTTTTACCAACGTTATCTAGAGAATCAAAACGTTGCCCGATAAACTTTTTATCGGCATATACCTATAACATCCAAAGTTTGGATGTCATTATGTAACTTTTTCATTTATATGAGTTATGGTTGTCGCAGTTGGTAGCACTCTGCCTTCCGAGCCGCTGGTCCCGGGTTCAATTCCCGGACAGGTCAAACATTTGTGTGTATGACTGTTTGCCCTGTGTCTGGGTGTGTATATGAATATAAGTATATATAGCAGTCATCAGGTTACCATAGTACAGGCTCTTTCTAATTTGGGACCTGAAGACCTTGTGTGAATGTTCTCCTGTTTAAACAATTTAAAAAAAAATTGGTTGTCTGTAAAGTCGGTTTACGGACGATAGATGATAACGACATAATCATGTATGACTTTGACTTTGACTTTGACATTGACATTGAAATTGACATTGACCATTGACCATTGACCATTGACCATTGACCATTGACCATTGACCATTGACCATTGACCATTGACCATTGACCATTGACCATTGACCATTGGCCATTGACCATTGACCATTGACCATTGACCATTGACCATTCACCGTTACGCGGAACGTTACTATTTTTCATTTTGGCATTCATCAATTTATAAAACGTTATCACGTCAAAAGTTATAATAATGTAATACTTTTGGCCATCCACAAGATAAATGACCTAACCTTAGCAAATCAATAAAAATTTTACGCAACGGACTTTGTCTAGCATGATAACTGTGGCTTGTTTTTGGTTCAAAATAACTTGTTGATTGATTTTCCTAGATGACGTAGTTTGTGTTTAAACTAATGTGTGCTATGATTGTATGTGTCCATGCCTCCCGTGACACAGGGAATCCTAGAGCGGGGGTCTAAGTGTGATAAAAAAATGACCTCTTTTATTTACTATTTCCAGCTATCTGGTTGATGCCAGCTGATAACGCATACGGCACCTGGCCATCATCTGGTGAAATCGATCTGGTCGAATCACGCGGTAACAGAAATATGCTCAGCAATGGAGTCCACATCGGTACTCAGGTAAGTCAATTCAAGCGTATTAAAAAAATACCAAAAAAATTCTTAAATTATATGGCTTCTGTGACGTCCTTCATGTATATCTTACTAGCTGCGCCCCGCTGTTGTACCCGCGTGGTGATGAAAAACGGTGTTGATGGTGATTATGAAAATTAGCCTATATGTTAATCCAGGGTATAAGCTTTCTCCATACCAAATTTCATCGAAATAGGTGTTGTCGTTAGAGCGTGAAGAGATAACACACATACACACATACACACATGCACACTTACACATATACAGACATACACACAAACTTTCGCATTTATATTATTAGTAGGATAGGATTATATTTAAAAATGATGACATAATTATTTTTGATGCCACACACGCTTTATTCAATGAAATGAAAACCACTATCAGACTAAATCACTGTCGATAAAATTCCACAGTAAGTGCTTGTTGAGATACGGCGATATCCGCGCGGTTTGGAGATATCCTTGTAATGGAACCGCACGATTCGCGTGTACCTACGCCATGTCTGAATTAGCACTTACTGTCGAATTTTATCGAGTCAACGATCCATACTCGCACCCATGATTCGGCACGGTTCATTTATTTTGATGGAAACATTTGATTACGATTTGATTAGAGACCATAACGCTGTTTTTCAGCCTACCCCTAAGCTCGGACTATGGTCTTGGCCGAGATATAAAAATGAAAGGAAAAAAAAAACGAACGCCCACAGACAGCAGCTTAACAATTCTAGGAAGCTAAATAAATATTGTACAAACAAAACAGCCTCAATATTGTTCGAAATGGGCGCGGTATGTGTGTTTTCGTGTGTGTTTGTGTGTGATTATGACTGTGATGTGTGGTGTCATGTTGGTGGATGTGGTGTGTGTATTAAGGTTGCATTTAAGTACTATAATTATTATCATTTTGACACAAAGGGTTGTTTAAAACAAATGATGTTTCAAAGTTGTATTTTTGCCGAACTAGTAAGTTTATTTTTAAACGAAATTTCAAAGTGTGACTACCAACTTTTAGTTAGTTTGATGGTAAAACAGAGTAATTAAACGAAATAAACCTCAACAGGAAGCTGGTTCAACCCTACACTACGGACCTTACCCGGAGCTGAACGGCTGGGAGCGAGCTCACTGGGTCAGAAGGAACAGCAATGGATACAACTCTGACTTCCACCGCTATCAGTTGGAATGGACTCCTGGTTAGTAAAAAATATTTTTAACCGACTTAAAAAAATAAATATATTAATAGTCTAATAATGTACATCTCCGTTGTAATGATTATTAATTTTATTATTTTATTGACATAATTAATTATTGTTGTTATTAAAACTGGCGTGGTTTTGACACATTATGAATGTATAAAACACGGGAGTTACTCACGTAATAAGTCAGAGGGTTCCAACTATAGTTTCAACCACATTCGGTGGTCTTTTTCAAGGAGAAGCTCGCAGACGCGGTCGCCGTACTGTACTAGGCGAAACGCGACCGCGAGCGCCCCGTATTCTCCTTGAAAAAGACCACCGAATGTGGTCCGTTCGTGTGTCTCAAATCAACAGTATAATAGCTTTAAAATCGGACAAATATGTTTTATACCTTGAGAAATCTTTCATTAATATGTATCACAATATTATTTTGTAAGTACCTAAACTTTTCCTCAGCTTTTTCAGCATTTGCACAGAATTAATCACACGCTTAATATGTTCCCAACCAGATTTCATAAGATTCAGCATTGACAACGTGGAACTCGGCCGCATCGCCCCGGGCAATGGCGGCTTCTGGCAACATGGAGGTTTCAACAACAACCCTAACATCCTCAACCCGTGGCGGTACGGATCCAAGATGGCGCCTTTCGACCAGAATGTACGCAAACTATTCCTATCAATTCTCAATCGTTTTTCTGAGGTTCTTCTTCTTCTTAGCAATTTGACATCAACTGCTGGACATATGCCTCCCCCATATAGGTGGGATTTGCCAATGGTCGCCACGCTTGGCAAGCGGGTTGGCGAGCGCAGTATGATTTCCGATTCTGAGAAGGCACTGCTCCTTGTGGATTATAAAGTCTCTAAGCCGGCTCCTGTGAAATAATTAATTTTAAAATTAAATATTAAATACCTGAAGCCTAACAGTCACAAAATAAAATATAAATAAATAAAATAAATAATAAAACTCCATCGACCTGTGGCATATGAAATAGTTGATTGAATACTATTGGCGCTTTTTGACTGGCCGGTTAGCGCAGTTGGTAGCACTCTGCCCTCTGAGCCGCTGGTCCTGGGTTTGATTCCCGGACAGGTCAAACAGTGTGTATGAACATGTCTGTTTGACCTGTGTCTGGGTGTTTATATGTATATAATAAGTATATATCTCAGTTATCAGATTACCATAATACAGGCTTTGCCTAGTTTGGAACCTGAAGTCCTTGTGTGAATGTAAAAAAAAACCTATATTGCGTATCTTTTAGATACTCTACGTTAGATCACACCCATCGCGAAGACTACAGAATATGCCATACGTCTGCAAAATACGCTGCTAACCGCCTGGCTAGCTAACACTCTCAAGTTTGAAAAACTGTCACCAAACACATAGTGTGTTCAGGCAGCAGTCCTTGAGAGCCAGTGAGCATTCTAGATCTAGCGTGATAACATTGTCTTCTTCGACCATATCGTCACTGAGCGTCAAGTGAGATAGTGGTCAAACGCTAGATCTATACAGTATAACAAAAATAAAATAGTTACTGACCTTCGCCATTTGACAACCTATTTTCAGTTCTACATCATCATGAACCTGGCTGTTGGTGGTACCAACGGGTTCTTCCCTGACGGCGTTACCAACCCAAACCCTAAGCCTTGGCGGAACACATCACCTACTGTAAGTTGTATTCCTCATAAAATATACAAGGTTTTAAAAGAAGTCGACAAACTTACTTTCATAATAAAAGTAATATCAAAGAAAATAATAATTATAACAGTTTTTTACCAGGTGCTTAAGTTTATTTACCAACAGATAAGATATGTCTTGATTGTCTTTGACTGGCCGGTTGGCGCAGTTGGTAGCACTCTGCCTTCTGAGCCGCTGGTCCCGGGTTCGATTCCCGGACAAGTCAAACATTTGTGTGCATGAACATGTCTGTTTGACCTGTGTCTGGGTGTGTATATGTATATAAGTATATATATCAGTCATCAGTTGACCATAGCACAAGCTCTGCCTAGTTTGCGACCTGAAGACCTTGTGTGAATGTGAATAAATAAATTTAAAAAAAATTTATGTACTGTCGGATCTAACTGTAAGTTTTTCATTACGAAGTAACCTTAGTAAATACCACCGTACTGCCAGAGATTCAGCTCCAGTGGCGTACAATTACTGTGAAATTACTTGGATTATGGAACTAAAGAACTAACCCCCTTACTTATAAACGTTGAATAACCTCTGAATAGTTATTCAGTGTTTTGTCTTTGTCGCTTATATGACAGTTTGACGTTGAAAGAACGGAACAAAACACTGAATTACTATTCGCAGCTTATTCAACGTTTATAAGTAAGGGGGTAAGTCTGAAGATGGCGTGCTCGTCGCCGATACGTAGTACTTACTGTACAGACCTATCATATGTGTCACCCCTTCGCTTGCTCAGGTTTCAATCCAAGCATTCACGCCTAAAATCACCGTTACCCTCACGTAAAACAAATAACTAGTGCCTCAAAACAGTATCTACCTACTATAGAAGTTCTAAAGTTGAGTCGCCGTGGCTCAGTTCGAATCACGGCAGGGGCAAACATTTGTGCGATGAGTGTAGGTGTTTATCCTGGGTCTTGGTTGTTTGTGGCTAGTGAGGCTGTGATTTTGCGTGTTCATGCGTACCGCGACACAGTGAATTCTAGTGCGCAATGATATTTTATATGAGGTAGATGTCACACAAGCGCGCGGAAACTGAGGCGGCAAAATTAAGTCAATTGTAGTAATTTTGATTACGACGCGATTATTTCAAGCGCAAGTCTAAACATATAGCTATCCTTTTCTAAATTATTTGTACCGTATTATCTGTCGCAGTAAGCATGTTTATGTCGTGAAGGAACAATATCTGAGCACCGCGCAGTATGAATATACGTCATCTTCAGTAAAACATCATTGCTAGTGCGGGGGTTTAAGTGTAATAAATAAATGGATGGATAAAATAAAAGTACTAAACGAAATTACCTAATTACTGTATTTAGAATTCAACAATCTCATACCAAGTACATTGAGTATCAAAAACATTTGTTTACTATTCCACAGGCAGCTGCTGATTTCTGGAATGCTCGAAACACCTGGTTGCCGACCTGGAACCTCAACGCTAACGACGGACAAGACGCTTCCCTCCAGGTCGACTACGTCCGTGTTTGGGCTTTGTAAATTAATAATAATAATAATAAAAGCCTTTAATCTCTGACCAAAATACAGTTTTACTACTTATGAATAAAATATTTATTTATTTATTTAATTTTAAGGAAGACCAACAGCCGTTATATATAACAGTTAAACTGATATAAAACAGGAGGCCAATTACAGGTCTTCACGAATAGAAATATATATATCTAAATTATAATATTTAGCTAAGAATCTTCTTCTTAGCTTTGTATAAATGCCAACATTGCAAGAAGTTATTTACGAACGTAGGGAATAAAAAAATCACGTAAAAGCGATTTAGTTTTTTTTTTTTTAATAATAGTAATAATAAGTTCTTTATTATCTTCCCTCATAAAATCCTTAACTATTAACACTATATACCATCTATGTAAAGTTTGCATGGCTGTTAAGGCTCTGTGAACCATTTCTTATCGTATTTGAGTTTCAAACTATGGTGAGATACATCATACATTCTTGTTATTTTAACTGACTTCAAAAAAAGAGGAGGGTATAATATAACTTCCTCTTCACCTGTACATACACTCGAACGTATGTACAGGTGAGTGATTACAAGGTTTTTTTTTTTGGGAATAGCAGGCGTTTGACCACTATCTCACCTGATGTTAAGTGATGATGCGGTCTAGGATGGAGCACGCCTGCCTAGGAGATACATATTCACTCGTGACTTGAAGATACCCAGGTCGTATTTTTTCGGAAATACAGATTTAGGGAATGAGTTCCATTCGTTAGCTGTACGCACTAAGAATGTGGAAGCAAAACGCTTCGTGCGACAAGTTGTAACGACCACCATGTATGGATGTCGCATTGCCGTCCGTCTGGTCGTCCTAAGATGGAATGGGGATGGCGGAATCAAATTATGCAACTATTAATTATTTTACTTATTATTTTATCTATTTCTGTGCCAAATTTTATTAAAATCGGTACAGGCGTAGAATCATAACATACATAAGATAAAGATAAGACAAAATTTCATTTATTGCCTTAAATATTAGCACATAACAGGGTATTTTTACAGAGACATGACTGAGACATAACATGTAAGGCAAGATGGCACACGCATATGCTCAGCATATGCAGAATTCAGATTCACCAGGTGAAAATAGACTGCGCTGTTTTTCAGCATATTCACATTTCACCCTTCCCGGACAGATGTTTTCCGGGATACGAAAAAAATGTACATAAAATCTTACTTGCAGAATATTATGTTTCTATAGTAAGGAGTAGGTACTTTTTTTAGTTATAGTTACCAGGTTATGGCTGAAAATGACAAAAAAAATATAAAATTTTCTGCTGGTTAAAATATTTGACCCCAAGTCAGATATCCAGTGGTCATAGTCAGATATCCAGTGGTCATAGTCGGCGACCATTGTTTTATATATTAACCACGAATGAAAAGGAAGGAAGCATGTGGCATATTCCGCCGGCCTGGATACCAGTCTTAAATATAGGCGATACATCCGGGCTATGGAAACATGCAACAAATTAAAAATAGACAAAAATTGCGATGAAAGAATGGGGGTGGGGTAGGGGGGTGAAAAATACTTTACCACCTAACTTAATTTCAATTACTTTACGTCAGTGATCATCGTTTTAATTTTTGGATATCTGCGAGTAATCCTACAAATTAAAAATATACAAAAATTGCGATGAAAGAATGGGGGTGGGGTAGGGGGGTGAAAAATACTTTACCACCTAACTTAATTTCAATTACTTTACGTCAGTGATCATCGTTTTAATTTTTGGATATCTACGAGTAATCCTACAAATTAAAAATATACAAAATCGCGATAAAAGAATGGGGGTGGGGTAGGGGGGTGAAAAATACTTTACCACCTAACTTAATTTCAATTACTTTACGTCAGTGATCATCGTTTTAATTTTTGGATATCTGTGAGTAATTCTACAAATTAAAAATATACAAAAATCGCGATAAAAGAATGGGGGTGGGGTAGGGGGGTGAAAAATACTTTACTACCTAACTTAATTTCAATTACTTTACGTCAGTGATCATCGTTTTAATTTTTGGATATCTGTGAGTAATTCTACAAATTAAAAATATACAAAAATCGCGATAAAAGAATGGGGGTGGGGTAGGGGGGTGAAAAATACTTTACTACCTAACTTAATTTCAATTACTTTACGTCAGTGATCATCGTTTTAATTTTTGGATATCTGCGAGTAATCCTACAAATTACATATATACAAAAATCGCGATAACAGAATGGGGGTGGGGTAGGGGGGTGAAAAATACTTTACCACCTAACTTAATTTCAATTACTTTACGTCAGTGATCGACTTTTAAATTATTTGGATATTAGTTCATACACATTACAAATGTACTAAAATCGCGATAAAAGAATGGTGATTTGTAAGCATATAAACATATAATATCATTGTTTGTAAGAGGGTAAAAAAATACTTTACGACCTATTTCCTCAGACCTATTAAATTTATAATAGACAAAAAACTTCACAATAATCAGGCTAGCCGTTTCGGAGGAGTTTGATAACAAACACTGTAACACTAGATTTTTTATTCTATGTTATAAATCGGTCCTTAATCGATAGTTGCCTTAACCGTGAATAAAAAACAGCCCCACACACGTCATCGCCTTAAAACAGGTTTTGATTGTGTAGAACAACAACACAAATGTGTTAAACGGAGACGGTATTAATATATTAACATATCCTATTTACTGACGCTTACATCACTAGACAAACAATGATTGTGATTTTGTTTAGATATTATAAGATTTTAAACTTTAGTGTAAATAAAATAACAGCTTTAACAGCGTCCGCTCCGATGAGCGCACGAAATGTTTTCCTCCAACCGCGGCCCGCGTATGCTCCCACCAAAACATGGAAAAAAAATATTTTACAAAAAAAATGCAACCGACTTCAACACTCAAAAGTGTGAAATAACTTGTTGAAGTCGGTACCATGATAGTTCACACAAAAGTAACGTATTAAGTAACGTAATCATCCCAATATTGTGCAACCGACTTCGACAAGTTATTCCACACTTTTGAGTGTTGAAGCCGGTTGCATTTTTTGCAAAATAATTTTTTTTTCACCCTTTTCGGTGACCTTTGCTACTCACGGGATCAATTGTCATTGTGTGTTTTCCGATGTCTTTAACCGCGACAATAACATCATCAAGATACGCGTAGCACTTTTCAGTTATTGGAGTATAACTAAAAAACCACTTGTCCGATTTTTATAAAATTTGAATGGAACCACCACGGAAGTATATTCTAACATAAAAATAATAATCAAAATCGGTTCATAAACGACGAAGTTATCCGCGAACAACATAAAAAAAAACCATAACATATACGGTTGAATTGAGTAACCTCCTTTTTTGAAGTCGGTTAAAAAAGGTTACACCAGTAATGACAAAGTTAGAGATCTATAGTTCTACAAGTTGTTGTGTGTTAGTGTTAAAATGTTTTCCATATTTTAAACTATCGTATATTGCTGAGATTACCCGACGCCATGAGTTTACCTATTTAAATTATATTTGTAAGCGAGTGATTTCAATTCTATTGATTGATCGCTACAGAACTTCTTCTTCTTCTTGTCCTTATCCCACACTAGGTGAGGTCGGCACAACATGTTTTTTTCTTCCATTCTCTTCTATCATTGGTAGTCTCAGTGCACTTTTCATAAACATTTTTGTTATATGTTTTTCATCCCTCCTCATGACATGCTCATACCAAGCCAATCTATTCGCTTTCAACTTATCATTCACTGGTGCTACTTTCAAACTTCCTCAGATATAGTCATTTCTCATTTTATCCATTCTAGTCACACCACGCATCCATCTCAACATTCGCATTCCTGCCACATGCACTTTTCATGCTACAGAACAAAAATGTTTTAATAAAAATAATTGGTTGTCTGTAAAGTCGGTTTACGGACGATAGATTTACGTGATAACGTCATAATCATTTATGACTTTGACTTTGACTTTGACTTCGGCTTCGACTTCGACTTCGACTTCGACTTTGACTTTGACTTTGACTTTGACTTTGACTTTGACTTTGACTTTGACTTTGACTTTGACTTTGACTTTGACTTTGACTTTGACTTTGACTTTGACTTTGACTTTGACTTTGACTTTGACTTTGACTTTGACTTTGACTTTGACTTTGATTATTTTATGTAATACAAAACTCAGGTGGAACGTTACGCGGAACGTTACTATTTTTCATGAGTGTTGCTGGTATTCATCAATTTATAAAACGTTATCACGTCAAAAAAAACAATATCAGGGGGCCTACCACCAACTCTTATAGCAGTATTATTGTAATCTTACTTTGAATTTTCGTACCACAAGGCCACATAAGCAATGTTACTTTAATGTTGTTTAGACTAAGCAGTTTTGTGACGTAAACCTCTATTTCGTTCACTCAAAGCGTACCATGAGCCAGCGCCAACGAAAGCGACAACGCTATATGAAAATATAATGTTGTCTCGCTTGCCCTTACAGCAGGAATGTTTCTTCGTTCATTCTACACGTCACTGAGCGATAATAAAACAATAATGTTTTAAGACGTTCATGGTACTAATTGAGCATTATTACTTTAAGCTTGAAGTATGACGTTCTTGAAACATGATGGTTTTGTAAAAGTTGATGGTACGGCCCCAGGAACATTAAACGTTACAACCCTATTGCTTCAATGGAGCGTAGGTAACTATTTTATTACAGGCTTAGTTTCCGTACTATTTCATATTTATGCTGTGCTAAAGCTATTGATATTATTAATCTCAGCTTATAATTATGTTAACAAGTTGTAAGGTGTTTAAGGTAAAAAAGAGGTAATACACAAACGAGTTTTCCTGCTTTGAATAATATAGCTCGCATCATAGCGATTTCATTCAGTCGCGCAGTACCATCCGTAGGTTCGTTTGTAATGAATGTTTATCTCTAAATTGTGCAGATTTTCTAGTCAACGAATTGACTCGACCACTTTTTTGTGGTATGTGTAAAGGAAACCAGTTTTGATTATAAACATTCGCAGGTGAATATTATCTTTTTTTAAATTATAACAGTATTAAAAATCAAAACAAGTTTGTAACATTGTTTTTTTTTTTGTTGTCTTGTCTTTTTTAAAATAAAATACTAATAACTAATTACTACAGCTACTACAAAAATATTTGAGCAATCCACTAGCTATAGTCGGCTAATAGATAACTCAAATGTTCTAACCCGCTACCGGCTGGCAGCGTGCCCAGAATGCTAGCAGCTTTGCCACGTTGAATTGCAATGCTGATTCGTTGAGCCAAATATGTGCCAGCATTTTGGTCACCCGTCGCAGCGATAAAAAAACTAAACTATCTAATATGGGTACTTAGCTTTTATCGTATATTTAAAATTGATTTGTGAGCTATGTTGTAAGTTGTTGAATGTTAATAAATTTTATCTAAGTTATCACGCAGGTTTTTTTATGAACCTCTCTTTTGAAGCAATGATAGCTCAGCGGGGGGAGCGTCGCCTGTCAAACTGACGGACACTGGTTCCATCCCCAACAACAGCTTAAGCTTCCGGTGAAGATAACACCGTCATCAAAATCCCAGAATGGTGGTAGGGTACTTTCGAATACCTGCCTGGCTAGCTACCACCCTCAAGTTTGAAAAACTGTCACCAAGCACATAGTGAGCCAGTGAGCATTCTAGGTCTAGCGTGATAACATCTTCGACCATATCGTCACTGACCATCAAGTGAGATAGTGGTCAAACGCTAGATCTATCAAAAAACAAAAAAAAACCTCTAGAATTTGCCACATTTACATCATAGATATTTAGTGTAGTAGTCTGGAGTATCAATAATAGTGGCTTTGCTAACAGAGCTCGATTTTTTTTTCGTCACACCACATCCCGGCAATAGGATTCCCTCTGTCGCGGGAGGCATGGGTACACAACCACAGCACTACTTTTTCATAACAGAGACAGAAAATATACGAAACGGTGAACAAAAACGACATTTTGGCAAGTCACGACCATAGATTATATAATTTAAGGTAAGTAACTATCCGTGTTGTGTATCTGACCTTGAACTTTTCTGATCAATAAATAACATTCATCATAGGTACGTTCATTGATTTTGCTACATATTATAATCGATATTAGAAGCGATAATGGTAGTGATTCGCTTATTCAACGAAACTAAACTAAAATTTTTGAAAACTAAATCATAATACGGTTACAATAAATTCTAAATTAGTATTGAGACTTATCAATAACATCACTAAAATGCTAGTGGATTGCTCAAATTTTATTGTAGTAGCTGCAGTATTGTATTTAGTTATTAGTGTTTTATTTTACTAAAATGAAATGTATTAATTAAATTTGCGGGTAGTTTAGCGAAATTAAGCCGCCATTAAACTTATTTGGTGCTTACTAAAACTACCCGCAATTGGCCAGCAATGGAATAAAACTCGTCTAATATTAATGAGAGCGTTGTATGGAGTTAGAAGAATTTGAATTTTAGCAGAAATATAATACGAGCTATTTTAATTTGAAGAATTTTAGTGAATTTTAGCTAGTTCGTGTGATTGACAGAATAAAGGATGATTCACGCTACACCCTGTTGCGACCGGGTCGGGCCTCAGCCGGGACTCGTCCGCCGTGCGCCAGCCGGGCCAGTCATTCATGCTACACCGGACTGTTTGCGTGTATTCTTTGCACGGCTGTGTCCTTCGATCATGTATTCTTGATCGAAGGCTGTGTCTGAGATAGGTGATTTGTGTCAACTAGTGATTCCATCAGTCGATAGACGTGACGTTTTAGAGTAAATATGCAATTTTCACAACTTGAATTGGCAGCTATTGCAATTGCCATCGATGACGAAGTATTGGAAACACAAAGCGAAACTACTAAAAGAAGATGGTGTGTACATCCAACCTGGAGAAAGCGAGAAGCAGAAGGAAAATTTGCTTTACTTTACAAAGAATTAATAGATGACGAGAGCAAGTTTTATGGTTATTTTAGATAGTCTATAGAATGTGTAGAGAAATTTAAGAAAATTTACTTTTTTACTTGAAAAAGTAAAACCAGACCTATACGAACATATTCTAAATACGTTCTAAAAACCGATAATCCCATTCACATGTGCTTACATGTTGTCGTAAAGTAATTAACTTGACACTTGAATAACTATTATAAAATTTAACTTGAAATAAAAGTTACTACTTACCAGCTTGTTTTATTTCGCCCGAAATGGTTTTCCAAATATTATTTTTTTATTTGTTATCTAAATATTTAGGATGACCCATGTCATAAATCACAGGATACCTGCGCACACATTCTAATATTTTTTCATCATCCATTTTGTTGAGCTGCTCACCTTCATGGTGCTCATTCTGTTCATGGTACACCGTGTCGGGGCCGGACCGTGCCGGAGCCGGGAAACAATACCCACCGACATTTCAACGCCGTGCCCCGGCCGGGTCCCGGCGGCGCACGGCCGGGACATGGCCGAGCCACGTACAGACATGAATGACTTCATACAAAAGTATACCATAATGTTTGACCGGCCCGGTCGCGACATGGTATACTGTGAATCATCCTTTAGCTTATACCGGTGGGAGCGTCGGATATCAACCTGACGGACGCTGGTTCGATCCTCACCTACGGCTTGATTTTCCAGTGGAGGCAACACTACTGTCAAATTCCCAGCAAGAGGATGGGTACTTTCCAGGTACTTATTGGAATGCCACTCAAGTTTGAAAGACTGTCACTAAACATAGTGGGTTCAGGCAGTAGTCTTTAAGAGCAGTTAAATATTCTGGGTGCCGTGGTGGTACCGGCTTAGAAAAGTACTCCCCCATCTCATCCCGCGGGTGCCGTAAGAGTCGGCTAAGGGACCACGTACCAGAAGGTGGGCAGCAGCGCCTTCTGAGGATCGGAAATCATACTGCGCTCGCCAACCCCTTTACCAAGCGTGGCGAGAATTGGCAAATCCCCCCTATATGGGGGAGGCATATGTCCAGCAGTGGTTATCCAATTGCTGAGAAGGAGAAGAAGCATAATACACCTTCGACGGCATTTTTTTAAATATATTTATTTATTATTAAGAAGACTATTGACACATAGCTTAACTTAGGTACACAGTATTGAATATAAAAAGAGTCATTAATAAGTCTCCACAAATAGAGATTATCTGTTTAACAAATATGCTTGTGATTGACCACTGTGTCACCCGATGTTAAGTGATGACATGGTCTAAGCTGTGGTACTCAAGCCAGGTACCTATTCATTCATCATCACTGACCATCAAATGAGGTAGTGGTGAGACGTTAGATCTAAATATAATCTAAGTCTAAAAAAAGATCAAAAAAGTATATAGGCAGAGTTATCCCACTAATCCTACGCGAACGCTTAATGAATGCGAAAGTTTGTGTGTATGTTTTTTATTTCTTCACGCTCAAACGGCTTCACTAATTTCGACGAAATTTGGTATGGAGATAGGTTATACCCTGGATTAACACAAAGGCTTATTTTAATCATCACCGTTTTACATCACCATGCAGGTAAATCCGCGGGGTGCAGCTACTATTATATGTTTGTGACGTTATGTTTGTGTGATGTGTGTAGTATTATTCATTATGTGTCTTTTATTTAGCCTGAGTTGACAGAGGCACTAAGCCGTGACTCGGCTGAAGTATTGAAAAAGGCGGCAAAAGTGAAAACTTGAACATTAAAGTTGTGCTTTTTTGAATATTTTGGTAGTGATTAGGGAATAATTTCGCAAGAATTGCTTTATTTACCAGTATAAAGTACAATACAATTGTTACAAGTTGTAAAATACAATATTCATTTATTGCGCTATCGTACACAAACTTGACATTTTATATTACATTATATCTACTTCGTCTTTCGTCAGTCTTCGTCGACGACGTCGATGACGTCACGCGTCTTACGAATTTTCGATCAGTGTCACTTGTCCTGACACGAATTTAACTTTTTTCGTCATACAAAAGTGCACAACGCAGGTAAAGAAGTTTTCACATCAAAAACGTTTTATTCCTCTCTACTGCTAGACATAATACAACTATTTCCACTTTATGGGAGAAGCTACTGGCTCCTGAAACACAGTTATTCTAGTTCAGCCTATGAACTCCATAAACTGAATGTAATATTTATGTCAGTAAAATATTTTGTATTTGTATGTAAGAGGTATTATTTTGATATATTTATAGTATTATTTTGATTACTTAACATATATATAACAAAGCTGAGACTGCGGCCAAACGTAAGCTCATGCACAACGATGTTTTACTAAAGATGACGTATATTCATACTGCGCGGCTCAGATAAAATAACCGCGGAGGCTGTATACTCAAAGCTGCGCGGTGCTCAGATCTTGTTCATTTATGACATAAACATGCTTACTGCGACAGATATCACGCTACAAATAATATAGAAAAGGATAGCTATATGTTTAGACTTGCGCTTGAAATACGCATCGTAATCAAAATTACTACAATTGACTTAATTTTGCCGCCTCAGTTTCTATATAATATAAAATAAATATCGTTGTCATGACATTTTATAAATTACACTATATTTCGCAGAGAGATGTGGTCAGCAGTGGTCGCCGCGTTGACGTTCGCGTACGTAAGCGACGCTTGCATACCCAGCATCACCACGGTCAGCGGCACCCACGCGCCGTATGACGTTTGTTCTGGAGCCCTCATCTTTGCTGACGAGTTTTACGATCTTGATGTGGAGAAATGGCAGCATGAGAACACTCTGAGTGGGGGTGGTGTAAGTACTTATGTGCGAGCTTGGCAAGACCTTAATCGTGAGTGAAAGGTGTGTCTCTTCTCCAGTGAATTAACAATAACTTGATTATTTTCTTTCACCTTCGGTTTGACGACGATATTCCGGTCATGGCAGAATCGATTGAAGACCTCAGCATGATGCTCGAAGGCCTTCACAGAGTTTCCCAAAGGGTAGGCCTTAAAATGAACATGGACAAGACGAAAATTATCTCAAATGCCCATGTTGCGCCCGCCCTAGTATTAATTGGGAACTCCATTCTCGAAGTTGTTGACCATTACAGTAACAATTATTACTCTGGATTTGGTCCATATGCTTGTCTTCATAATTAATGTTTAAATTGTCAACTCTAAAATATTTTTGAGTCATAATGTTGGCTTGTTTTTTTAGATTTATTTTAAGATTATTTTTGCAAAACCATCCAATTATCAATCCTAAACTATTGCTAGTGTCCACCTGTCATTTCGTCCGAACACAAAAGAACTAAATATATTGTTGATAACTTATCTTCACAACGCAGGGTATGCTAGTGCGGAGATCAGAGTTTTTCCGTTAAAACAATGTTTAAATGTATCCTAAGTGCTTCCTTGTGTGTTATTTTTGTTTTTAATTTCATTTTCACTTTGATACAATTAAAGTGTTAGCTTAATTGAAGAATATGTACTCTATCTGGATTTGGTCCATATGCTTGTCTTCATAATTAATGTTTAAATTGTCAACTCTAAAATATTTTTGAGTCATAATGTTGGCTTGTTTTTTTAGATTTATTTTAAGATTATTTTTGCAAAACCATCCAATTATCAATCCTAAACTATTGCTAGTGTCCACCTGTCATTTCGTCCGAACACAAAAGAACTAAATATATTGTTGATAACTGATCTTCACAACGCAGGGTATGCTAGTGCGGAGATCAGAGTTTTTCCGTTAAAACAATGTTTAAATGTATCCTAAGTGCTTCCTTGTGTGTTATTTTTATTTTTAATTTCATTTTCACTTTGATACAATTAAAGTGTTAGCTTAATTGAAGAATATGTACTCTATCTGGATTTGGTCCATATGCTTGTCTTCATAATTAATGTTTAAATTGTCAACTCTAAAATATTTTTGAGTCATAATGTTGGTTTGTTTTTTTACATTTATTTTAAGATTATTTTTGCAAAACCATCCAATTATCAATCCTAAACTATTGCTAGTGTCCACCTGTCATTTCGTCCGAACACAAAAGAACTAAATATATTGTTGATAACTGATCTTCACAATGCAGGGTATGCTAGTGCGGAGATCAGAGTTTTTCCGTTATACCAATGTTTAAATGTATCCTAAGTGCTTCCTTGTGTGTTATTTTTGTTTTTAATTTCATTTTCACTTTGATACAATTAAAGTGTTAGCTTAATTGAAGAATATGTACTCTATCTGGATTTGGTCCATATGCTTGTCTTCATAATTAATGTTTAAATTGTCAACTCTAAAATATTTTTGAGTCATAATGTTGGTTTGTTTTTTTACATTTATTTTAAGATTATTTTTGCAAAACCATCCAATTATCAATCCTAAACTATTGCTAGTGTCCACCTGTCATTTCGTCCGAACACAAAAGAACTAAATATATTGTTGATAACTGATCTTCACAATGCAGGGTATGCTAGTGCGGAGATCAGAGTTTTTCCGTTATACCAATGTTTAAATGTATCCTAAGTGCTTCCTTGTGTGTTATTTTTGTTTTTAATTTCATTTTCACTTTGATACAATTTAAGTGTTAGCTTAATTGAAGAATATGTACTCTATTAATTAAGTTTCATAATTAAATAATAAATTTCTACCCCTTTAAAGCCGGGGCAGTCCGATTGTTTCTATATAACTGTCGGTACATAAGTAATTTGTAAGCTTTCACTATGACTTTATGTAATTAACGTTGTTTCAGAATTGGGAGTTCCAGTACTACGGCAACAACCGTTCCAACTCTTTCACACACAGTGGATTGCTTTTCATCAAACCTACTCTAACTTCTGATCGATTTGGAGAGCCTTTCCTTAAGGGGGGAAATTGGAATGTTAACGGCGGCGGTCCCGCTGACGGGTTAGTTACTGATTGGCTACATCTATTAGAGATAGTACCTACGCGCAACCGTTATTTTGTGGCTAGCCTCAGCGAACCTTTACGCATGCAGCGAAAGTATACCAGTATAACCGTTTGTCATCGAGCATAGTACGAGAATCCATGACCAAAGTTTTGAAGTGAAAACTTCTTTAGCTTCGTTATGCACTTTTGGGATGGGTAAAAATGTTAAACTTTGCTCGTAAGACATGTGACCTGATCGAAAATTCGCCGGCGCGGCGTAGGACAGGAAGTAATATCCCCCTCTCTTTCTACCGCGCGGCGAAAATGTATGCCTGCTCCCGCTATTTCGTTGAAGCGGCGTAGGACAGGAAATAATATCCCCCTCTCTTTCTACCGCGCGGCGAAAATGTATGCCTGCTCCCGCTGTTTCGTTGAAGCGGCGTAGGGCGCTTGCGCGAGTGTGCGTGTGTGTTTCTGCTACAGCCAGCTACGCGCATCCACGCACAACGTGGATCACGTTCACGTTTTCACTTCTGCCGGCACTCTCGGAGTGCAACCCGTTGTTTTTTTGGAATTTGAATTTAACTATCATTACTCTGAACCCAAAAATATATATTACAATTACCCGCGTATTGGTCCCGGGTTCGATTCCCGGACAGGTCAAACATTTGTGTGTATGAACATGTCTGTTTGACCTGTGTCTGGGTGTGTATATGTATATAAGTATATATCAGTCATCAGGTTACCATAGTACAGGCTCTGCCTAGTTTGGGACCTGAAGACCTTGTGTGAATGTTGTCCCATATTATTATTATTATTATTGTATCTGATCGAATTTACAAAATTGTAAAAAATATTTAGCGCCCTAAGCTTTATCGTAGTATTCCGTCCGATTTTTGCAATGTTTTTTTTCCCATCACACTCAGACCCCCGCACTAAGATTCCCTGTATCGCGGGAGGCATGGACACACACAATCACAGCACACAAACATCCAAGACCCGGGACAAACATCTACACTCATCGCACAAATGTTTGCCCCTGCCGGGATTCGAACCCAGGGTCCCGGATACACAGAATTCATGTCGATGACACAAACCACTGCGCCACGGGACCGTTAAAATGTAGTTGATGACCAAGAATATTTTTTCCTTTGTGGTGGGGTTATCATATTTTCTTTTTATTTTATATTTCCTTATTATTTTAGATGTACGAACTCGCAGTTCTGGGGTTGCGAGCGTCAAGGCACTTCCAGACACATAGTCAATCCGATCACAAGCGCTCGTCTGCGAACGGCCAACTCGTTTAGCTTCCGTTACGGAAAAATGGAAGTACGCGCCAAAATGCCTTCTGGAGATTGGTTATGGCCAGGTATGGGATTGAAGGCGTCTTGTACGAAACTAATTATACTATATTCTCGTGAACTAGGATTAATTCACGATTTTTGCCTGCAAATTTGTGATTTGATCCGACGATCAGGCGAAAATCTCGAATAATTAGTTTGGTGCAAGACGGCATTAATAAATGAAGTATTTCTTTTTTGTAGCAATTTATACAATCTACTTAATACCTGGATGACTGAGCTTTGCTCGATTTTTCAATAATATAAGTAAACAATTGATTTTCTTGGTCTAACCTCAAACCACCAACAAGTGCTGCTTAACAACGCCATCTATTGTCAAGTAGCTTTAGTGTTGTTGTGTCGGTAAATCAGTTTAATTGTTGTTTAAGTAGTATTACTACTCGCCAATAGATGTAAGGAGGAGTCATATTCTAATGATATTGTATCAGTTTTGCATTTCTTGAAAACACGCTTATCCCTCCCGAAACCCCTTATTTCATGAAAATCGTTGTAGGCCAAGGGCCTCCGACATGACATTACGACAACAACCGGAACCGAGAGATTAACAAGCCTTCCAAAATATGGAACATCTCAGTTGAAAATGCTACTAGCTTTCTCCCGGCCAAGTTGTGACCGATGAATACGTTATACCGTTGTTAGTACGTTACCCAATTGATCGATTAAAACCCGGTACAATCGTTTAGCATACTTATACCCTAATAAAGCACGAAGAAAATCACGTCCACCTTGTCCACCTACTTAGTCAACCTAATTAAGAAATTTTACTTTTACTCTCTCTCTCTCAGCCATGTGCGTCCACTGCTGGACATATGCCTCCCCCATATAGGGGGGATTTGCCAATTTACTAACTAGTAATAACTAAGCTAACACTATAAAAATATTGTTTAACACGGGATACGCACCATGATTTAGATTTTGATTGAGTTCCCGATATTTCGGCGCGGTTCCAGTCTCTCCGTCATCATGGTGCGTGGAATACACAATATTGTATGGCTTTTCACAATATTTTTATTGTGAAAAGCCATGAAAGTTTAAAATAATACTTAAGCTAACACTAGTTACTAACTTAGATCGCAGGCAACAGCTGGATGCTCGCCGCTTCCAACAGGTCTTTGTGGAAATCAATGGGGGAGGCCTATGTCCAGCTGTGGACGTCCATGGCTGAGATGATGATGACTTTAATAATGTACGTACAGCTATCTGGCTATTGCCGGCATACAACGCGTACGGCACCTGGCCTTCGTCTGGTCATATCAACCTGGTAGAGTCGCGTGGCAACACCAATTTTACCATCAATGGAGTCCAGATTGGCACTCAGGTAAGTCATGTCTAATATTAGGAAGTATTCATCTGTATTGTTTTCAACCGACTTAAAAAAATAGAGGGTTCTCAATCCATCAGGATCTTTAGTTTTTTTTATGTATGTTACCCGAATACGTGAAGACGCCTGGCCTGGACCGATTTGTTTTTTTTGTGTGTGAGAAGGTATACTTCCCAGGTGGTCTCATGATCATCAGGATGTAATGATAGAATTCTTAGAAATCGAGGGAACTCTTCAAATTATATGGGTACAATTAAAACGATTTGGGTAATTTTTTTCAAGAAAATCTTCCATGGAAAAGCACTTGAAGACGAATAGTGTAATTTTTAAAATACGTAATTATTTTAATAGGAAATTAATATCATAAATTTATTAGGTATGGTGGCAAACGGCGATTGGCACTGAGCGAAACATTTTAATATTTTTGATCCAAGTACGCTGTTAAACTGTAATTTTAGGTCATTCATATTAACTAACTAGTTGCGCCCCGCGGTTTTACTCGCGTGGTGATGACACGTTTATTTATTTTATTTATTTTGAAACAACACTCTTTGTAATTTCTACACATAATTATAAACAAAAGTTAATACATAGATACAGCAAAGTTAGATTTCAAGGGGTCAAATTCGAGTGTCTAGGTCTCGACCTAGATACTCGAATTTGACCCTAAAGCTAAACCATGAGTATAAATAATCGTAAGTAAACGTAGTTTTTCAGGCTAACTGTGCATTATGAATGTATACGGGACTTACTCACCTAGTATGTCAGAGGGTTCCGACTATCGTTTCAACCGCATGCGGCGATCTTTATCACGGAAAATACGGGGCGCTCGCGGTTCACCTAGTACTCAGTACCTACTAAGCGAACCGCGACCGCGTCCGCGAGAGCTCCGTCCGCGAATGTAGTCAGAACACTCTAACTTACTACAGTAATCCCCGTGTTTTATGCATTCATACTGAGTCAATACCACGTCAGATTTAACCACATAACTGTGTATTAACAGGAAGCTGGTTCCACCCTTCACTACGGGCCCTACCCCGAGCTAAACAGCTGGGACCGAGCTCACTGGGTCAAAAAGAACAGCAATGGATACAACTCTAGCTTCTACAGCTATCAGATGGAATGGACTCCAGGTCAGTTCCACTTTCATAAGCAGCCATGAACATGACACCGTTATTGAGTACGCAACCTAATACTGCTGGATAGGCAATATAACAAGAGTTAATTAAAATTGAAGAACGAGTCAAATAACACGTGTTCAGGCAACAGTCAAAAAAGCTAGTAAATATTCTAGATCTAGCGTGATAACAACTTCGACCACATCGTCTATAGGTATATATAATGTGCAGACATTGAACTGTTAAAATTATATATATATTTTTATTTATTTATTTATTAACATTCACACAAGGTCTTCAGGTCCCAAACTAGGCAGAGCCTATGGTAACCTGATGACTGATATATATACTTATATACATATACACATATTATATGTACAGATTCGTGACTTAACCAAACGCACACTTTAAGAAAACGTTACTAAACTCTCATTTCATGTGTGCCGTCCAAGATTTCATAAGCTTCAGCATCGACAACGAGGAGTACGGCCGCATCGCGCCCCCTACCGGCGGCTTCTGGCAGCACGGAGGTTTTGGCGAAAACCGTAACATCCTCAGTCCGTGGCGGTACGGCTCCAGAATGGCACCTTTCGACCAAAAGGTTTGCAAACTTAAGGTCTTAAATTGTAATATTTCAATTGGTGAAATGTAATGGTTGAGTGTCCGTCAGTGAGAGAGTATACTAATATTATAAATGCGAAAGTTTGTGTGTATGTGTGTATGCTTGTTACTTCTTCACGCTTAAACGGCTACACCGATTTCGATGAAATTTGGTATGGAGATAGTGTAAACCCTGGATTAATAACATATAGGCTACTTTTATCCCGGAAAAAGTATAGTTACCGTGGGATAATTGAGGTAGCGGGAAAACCGTAATCCACGCGGGCGAAACCGCGGGTTGCTACTAGTATGACATATATAATATATAATGTCAATATTATGTCTGTCTGGCGGGGTGCATTAGTATACCATAACACAGGCTTCCTAGTTTGGGCGGGTCTGGGTTTATCCATTAAATAGTTGCTATGCCTATGCTTGCGGCGTTCACGCTGCTTGTTTTGGTTAAGTCCAGGCCTTCTTTACTCATCCCGTGATGGGTAGGGAGGTTACGGTCTTGGGGGAAGCGCAGGTCGTGATGATCCTCAAGGCAAGTCTGGCGATTACCTTCTCGCGGTGCTGCCTGTTCTTGGTCTAATTCCTCTGAATTAGACGTAACTAGACATCGTCCGGCGCCTCGCGTGTCTCATATCTATGTAAGTTTATTTATATCCATTTATTTATGTATGTTTATTATATTCAGGCCGGGACTGCTCCCGATAGGCTTTGCTCGCCAAGCCGACGAGGAGCGGTCCACTTGACGGTAGGTTGCGGTGCTGCTGCAAGGCACTGCAACTGAGGGGGGCAGCGGCGCCGTGTTGGACGGTGCTGCAGCTGAGGAGGCGCTGCGGCGGGAGTGATTCAGTTCGTCTCCTGCTGTGGCGCCGATATGGCCGCCGTCGGAGGGTGGCGGCCGAAGCGGCTGGCGATGGGGCTGCTCCATCTGGCCCATCGCAGGGGACTACGAGCGTCGGATGTGGGAAGTCTGGCGTTCCTTGCACTGTGTGGTCCCCGGATTGGTGCGGCCGTGCTCTTGGTCCCGGCATGGTCGCGAGGGGGAGGGTCATCCTCCCCCCCTGGAGGGGTCCGGAAACGGACGGCCGTGGTGGGGGCGCGGTATGCAAATGTACCCCGCGCTCCCTCCGTTCTAGCGGCAGGATGGACACCGTGGGTTTTAGTCGGTAGTGGACCCTGGCTGCTGTGGGTGCAGTTAGGGTTGGGGGCCATGAGGCCCCCCAGGGAGCGGTGATGCTCGAGCGAGCCCGACACACCCCGCCTACTTTCCCGGTAGGCGGAAGTGCGTAAATGCATTTCCCCACGTAAAAAAAAAAGGCTTCCTAGTTTGGGTACCAATGTTTTTTCAAAATGCTATGTATTTCTGATAAGCGAAACTGTATTAAAATGTTTATAAGATGTCTGTGGATACAGAATAAACGAAAATATTAAATTTAAAAAAAAACTCTTTGAAAATTTTGTTTTTACAGTTCTACATCGGCATGAACCTAGCTGTCGGTGGTATTAGCGGTTACTTCCCTGACAATGCTGTAAACCCGACCCCCAAAACTTGGTCCAACGAATCACCCACTGTAAGTGGCACTTATTAACATTAACATAATATATATACATATTATAGGTTGAAAAGCAGCATGAAAAGCATAACGTAGAACTACCCTGTGAACACGTTTTAGGAGTAAGCTGAGTGCATCCTTTCTCCAATCAGTTCTTGAAGTAAACAATTAGCAAAAAAAATTTTACCAAAAAAGTGAACAGACTTCATCCCTCAAAAAAAAAATTGGTTGTCTGTAAAGTCGGTTTACGGACGATAGATTTACGTGATAACGTCATAATTATTTATGACTTCGACTTTGACTTTGACTTTGATTACTTTATGTAATACAAGACTCAGGTGGAACGTTACGCGGAACGTTACTATTTTTCATGAGTGTTGCTGGTATTCATCAATTTATAAAACGTTATCACGTAAAAATTATTAAAAAAAAATGGAACCGACTTCTACACTCAAAAGTGTAAAATAACTTGTTGAAGTTGAAGTACCATGATAGTGCAAAAGTAACTATTATCAAGATATTGTGCTCATGGTACTTCAACGAGTTATTTCACACTTTTGTGTTATGAAGTCGGTTCCATTTTATGGTAAAAGATATTTTTTCACTCTTTTCATTGACATTGGGATTGTCATTGTGTATGCTCACCGATTTCTTCACCCGCAATTAGGAAATTATCCAAGTGGACGTAACACTTTTCAGTTATTGGAGTGTAACTCAAAAACCGCTAGTCCGATTTTGATGAAATTTAAATGGGACCACCTCGGAGGTACGCCCTATCAAACAAAAAAGAATTTTGAGAATCGGTCCAAAAATGGGGAAGAAATCGGTGAACATGCATAAATACAAATTCACACAGTCAAACATATAACTCACCTTTTTTTGAAGTTAAAAAGTTGAAGTCAGCTAAGGCCTGTGCTTCTTTTCCTTGCTTTGACTGAATGATTGTTATGGCACCCTTCATTGATGGAGGTAATAATGTAATAAAGGGAAACTCTATGGGCCTCCATGTCTACAGGTCAAGTCCTTGGATATGCCTTAGTTTGTGGCGAGTATATATTGTGTTGTTAAGTCTGAGAAAGACATAAATTTTTTGAGGGTCTGGAGCATGAATCGATTATTCCAGAGTATTCATGACACTCATCATGTGTATCCACGAAGCGATGATAGCTCAGGATTGGGACCGTCGGCTGTCAAACTGATGGAGGCTGGCTCGATCCCCACCAATGGCTTGAGCTTCCAAAGTAACACCGTTATCAAATTCCCAGCATGGTGGTAGGTAGGGTATTTAGTAGGGTACGTTCGAGTACTCGCCTGGCCAGCTACTACCCTCAAGTTTGAAAAGCTGTCACCAAACATAGTGTCTTCAGGCAGCAGTCCTTAAGAGCCAGTTAGCATTCTAGGTCTAGCGTGATAACATCTTCGACCACATCGTCACTGACCATCAAGTGAGGTAGTGATAAAAAACTAGATCTAAACGATATAAAAAATTAATAACAGTAGATGAAGGAAATATTGATGTATTTAAAATACATAAATAAAATAAATAAATAAAAAATTTACTTTCGCAGGCTTCAATCGACTTCTGGAAAGGCCGAAAATACTGGTTGCCGACCTGGAACCTCAACGTCAACGAAGGCCAAGACGCTTCCCTCCAAGTGGACTATGTTCGCGTCTGGGCTTTGTAAATATGCTATACTATTACGCGTCCGCCCCGGCTTTGCACGGGTAATAAAATTAAAAAGAATAAGGATCCCTAATTTTTTGAAAATATAATATAGCCTATGTCACCCGGAGATACCCAGTACAGTAGTTTCGGAGCCTATTTAATGCAAACAATTAAATCTTTCCTTTTTATAATATTAGTATAGATATGCGTCACCAAAATGTGCATACCTCAAAAGTTACCAGCAATAACATTGAAAGCGCGATAAATAAACATGCTTTTTCCAAAATGCATGCATATACGTACGCACCCACACACTCACACTACATACAAACACTACATACTCACCCACCTACACATTACACGCACACTCACACTTTGTTTTTATTTATAAACCATTTCGTAAAATAAAGAAACAGATCTGGGCAAGAGTGAAATCTCCTATGACAGGTATTTTTACTTTAAAGGAGATTTCAGCTATGTGAATGTAATGTATTTTTCGTAAACGCAATAAAAACATTATAACATTTATTATTATTATTTATACTAAGGTATCTCCATAACTTATTCCACTTTTCACTGAGGAGTAAGGACTAAGTATTCTTCTTTCTCAGCCATGTGCGTCCACTGCTGGACGTATGCCTCCCCCATTTAGGGGGGATTTGCCAATACTCGCCACGCTTGGCAGGCGAGTTGGCGAGCGCAGTATGATTTCCGATCCTCAGATGGCGCTGCTGCCCACCTCCTGGTACGTTATCCCTTAACCGACTCTTACGGCACCCGCGGGAAGAGATGGGGGAGTACTATTCTAGGCCGGTACCACCACGGTCTGACCACGGACTAAGTATTATTTAAAGTTATCTCTGACTAGAGGAAATTATTAAGAATTAACAACTCTATTGTATTAGATGGCCCGTAATGATGAATGTATCGTTTAACCAAACAGGAAACTAAATATGCTGTAAATTATATTTCAAACTAAAATGCTTCCTGATAAAGGGAAACTCCTCTTTTTTTACGGGTGATATATTGTAAAGACTTTTTATAATAAATTGAGGAGCAGTGATTTTGAAAAGACTTGCTATTGGTAAGTATTAACAGAAACTGAAAGCATGTAAGAGGGTTTTGCCTCCACGTTTGCAATACTTCGCCATAATATGCACCTATTATGTCGCAGCCAACTAGCTTAATCAGCCGTTCAATTAACAGCCTAGCCTATTTACTAAACAGCGCCGTTCAACTAGCGGTCTGAATGATATTCAGCCGTAACGTTTGTTTATAAACTGGCTGGCTAATGCTTAGGCTATTCATAAAATAGGGTGACCATGTGACAGAAATAAAAAATACGATCTATAATTAGATCTACATGTGATGCACGTGGATGAAATGACAAAAATTAAACAACACAAGTAAATAACCATATTTATATGTACACGGAATCATGGGAGCCGCCAGGATTGCTGTCAGGGTGCCAATTCTCTTGCTATTATTAAGACAATCCATTCATAAACAATGCAATAGTCGTTCAAATGTTATCATAAATAAACTTGATATTCCGCTAAAATAACAATTGCATCTCGATTGCATTGCAATTGTATTGCGATAGAAATTAGATCTGTGTAGCCATTACTATTATACTCCAAGTAGAACAGCAAAACTAGAAAAAACGACGCTTCATTGACAGTCTATGAGCAATGTGTTAGTAGAATTGATACCCTGGGAGGTGCATCTGCATAACCAAATTATACTACACGCGTCAAAAAAGTTTACATGTACCTACGGTTTTTGAACGTTTGAACGATTGAACCATTCTCTTAGACGAGAACGGGCGCGTGGCTATACTGAATTTATTGGCAAGGTGATGAACAAATTTGGTCAATTACTGAATCGCAAGAAGCGCGCGAATTTATAAAATGAAATAGCGAATAGTGAACAGCAACCTAAACACCTTCAGTTTTTATTTTTTTCATTATTTGGGCGAACCTTACTTATATTCAAAAAACTAAAAATGGCAATATATTTTTCCTCAAAATAAAATAGAAGGTTCCTAAGAACAAAACCTTCTAAATACAAAAGAAAAGGTAGCTATTCTGAAGGGGCCGAAAATATGCCCCACCCTGTATATACATATATGTAATATATGTTATATAATTATATATTATACCGACACAAATCTCCTTTGTGTCGGTCTCTTCGCCACCTCAATGCACTTCTGGATGCCAACCCTCATATTGACTTTTTTATTGACAACTGGAAGGCTATTATTGACTGATGCTTGACATACTGTGAGAAACAGTAATTCACTCTGACATTATATGTGTGATAAATTGATAATTTTGACTTAGTGTATTTTTCTTTTTTTTTTTTGTTCGTTTGCGTTATGTAACTGTTTATATTAACTTTATGTACTCAATGTAATATGGTAATTGTAATTGCTATCTTGCGTTTTTATCACAATAAATAAACGTATATATAAAATATATATACATACGATAAGGCCGCCAATAATCATTTATTTTTTATTCGTTTTTGGTGTTCATTAAAGACTTTTTGATTTATTGATTGATTGAGTGCAAGCGCACCCCCTTACACCCTGCTGCCGGCTCCCATGCACGGAATGATATACAAATACTTCAAATAATATGAAGAGAACTTAGCTCATCGCTGCTGGTTCAATTTTCAAAATTCGAACTCAAAAATTTTGAATGACTGTTTGTAATGCCATCTAGTGTAAAATGTCGTAATAAACACGATATAATCACTTGTATCCATCCCTAAATGTATTTCGTATTGTCATTTAAATGTAAATAAAGCTGTGTTTATGTTTTGATTGTTAGTTATTAAGAAAAAAACAGTTTTTTTTTCGTCCTGTTAAATTTGACGCGCCATTTTATTTTAATCCATGTGGTAGAAGCGTGGACTCATGTACTGGGGCGGTCGATTGCTGGACAGCGGCGTCGAGGTGGACATCAGGTAAGGCGGGATTCGACGCTTGTCTGAGAACGGACTCACTCGGGAGTAGTATCTGCGTTCGATTACCTGAAATTGGACATTAATCCATAGATCCTCTAAACCCACTAATATTAAAATGTGAAAGTTTAGATGGATGGATGGATGGATGGCTGTTTGTTACTCAATTACGTTCAAAGTGCTGGACGGATTTGGATGAAATTTAATATGTAGATACTTCATGTCCAAGAAAAGCACATAGGCTTCTTCTCATCATCGTCATCATCAGCCATCACCACGCGGGCAAAACCGCGGGGCGCAGCTACTAATATTATAAATGCGAAAGTTTGTGAGTATGGATGTATGTTAGTTACTTTTTCACACAAAAACTACAGAACGGATTTGGATGAAATTTGAATGAAATTTGGTACACAGACAGCTGTCATAATCACTATCATCACCGTTTTTCACCACGCGCGTAAAAGGGATTCGGAGGAAATTTGGTATGTAGATACTCCAAGTCCCGGAATAACACATAAGCTACTTTTCATCATCATCAATAATCAACACGCAGGTATAACCACGGAGTCCAGCTAGTACTTTCTAAATTTAAAGACGTACCTGGTTTGATGTGTTAGGTATATATGTGTTACATAATTTAGCACATAATTTACCTTATCAAAGAATCTAGTAAGTTTTACAGAGTTGCTGGCGCCTGGTGCCAAAGATCTGAAAAAATGAAAAAGCTATTCTATTGGAAATTCTAGCTATGCTATTGGATTGTAGGCATATTGTGTGTTATATCTGATATGTTCTCAGATATTAAAAAAAAAAAACTCATATGTTATCAGATATACCACACAATATGCCTACAATCCAAAGACTAGCTGTATAGATATACATAAATATCTTTCAAGTGTAGCCGTTAATCCTTTTTCATGGTGATAGGGTGTTTTGAGTACCAGCCTAGCTAGCACCCTCGAGTATGAAAAAGTGTCAACAAACACATAGTGTGTTCAAGCAGCAGTCCTGGAGAGCCAGTGAGCATTCTTAGTTTAGCATGATAAGATCTTCGACCACATCGTCACTGAAATGAAATGAAATAAAATGACCGTCAGGTGAGCTAGTGGTCAAACGCTAGATCTTTTTTTTTTATCACACTCAGACCCCCGCACTAGGATTCCCTGTATCGCGGGAAGCATGGACACACACAATCACAGCACAAACAACCAAGAACAACCCGGTACAAACATCTACACTCATCGCACAAATGTTTGCCCCTGCCGGAATTCGAACCCAGGGTCCCGGAGACACAGTAGTCATGTCACTGGCACTAACCACTGCGCCACGGCGACCGTCAAAGATCTATACAGCATACAAATAAATCTGGTAGGTACAGTGACAGAGAAACTACATACAGTACTAACCTAGCTTGATGACAGTTGACAAATATTTCATCAGCACCGCATTGTTCTGCTATGCTACTGGCTAGCCTTCTGTACTGATTCTTCCTCTGCTTTTCTTCCGCCAAATCGAACTTAGTACCAATCACAAGTATCGGAATCTAGAAAAGTAAAGAATGATTTCACCAGACTTTTTTGGTTTTTAAAATTTGTCTTACATCACAGTAAGTGTTGGATACTTTCGAACACAGCATATAATTCTAGCTGTCATAGCATCAACCTATTTTTTTATATATTAACATTCACACAAGGTCTTCAGGTCCCAAACTAGGCAGAGCCTGTACTATGGTAACCGGATGACTGATATATATACTTATATACATATACACACCCTGACACAGGTCATACAGACATATTCATATACACAAATGTTTGACCTGTCCGGGAATCGAACCCGGGATCAGCGGCTCAGAGGGCAGAGTGCTACCAACTGCGCCAACCGGCCAATTACTCCCGGGTGGCGCCCTCTGCGAACCACAGTATAGTCCTATCAGCAGCGAGCGCACTCACGTCCATTAGCAACATTAACATTAATCATTTTAGCATATTTTCATAGTTTTATACTATCGTCAATAAATCGTGTTATAATCTATAACCTTATTATCATTCAGCCTTCACGTCCGCGGGAACCAAGGTACGCGCCCGTACATTTGGTCCTTCGAACCGGATCTGAACCGGTGACCTATAATAGATATAGACGATAGTGTCGTTAATAAACCGTTTTTTTTTTTATAATCTATAATCTTATTATCATTCACCCTTCGCGTCCGCGAGAACCAAGGTACGCGCCCGTACATTTGGTCCTTCGAACCGGATCTGAACCGGTGACCTATAATAGATATAGACGATAGTGTCGTTAATAAACCGTTTTTTTTTTATAATCTATAATCTTATTATCATTCACCCTTCGCGTCCGCGAGAACCAAGGTACGCGCCCGTACATTTGGTCCTTCGAACCGGATCTGAACCGGTGACCTATAATAGATATAGACGATAGTGTCGTTAATAAACCGTGTGTTTTTTTATAATCTATAATCTTATTATCATTCAACCCTTCACGTCCGCGGGAACCAAGGTACGCGCCCGTACATTTGGTCCTTCGAACCGGATCTGAACCGGTGACCTATAATAGATATAGACGATAGTGTCGTTAATAAACCGTTTTTTTTTTTATAATCTATAATCTTATTATCATTCACCCTTCGCGTCCGCGAGAACCAAGGTACGCGCCCGTACATTTGGTCCTTCGAACCGGATCTGAACCGGTGACCTATGGATACAGACGATAGTGTCGTTAATAAACCGTGTTTTTTTTTATAATCTGTAAAGTTATTATCATTTACCTTTCACGTCCGCGAGAACCAAGGTACGCGCCCGTACAGTAAGCATGTTTTTGTACACATTTTATTTACCTAATTTGAATTTAATCATCATCTCAGCCATAAGACGTCCACTGCTGGACATATATCTCCCCCATTGATTTCCATACGAACCGGATGGAAGCGGCCTGCATTCAGAGAATTAAATTGAAATTAATGTTGAAACAATATTATACAGCATAAATAAATGACTTTGATATAATCAAATAAAAGAAAACATTGGCAACAGTAAAAAGTTATGGAACTCTGCTTATAAAAGATATCAGTAAACTTGGCTTTGCGAACTCCAAAAACAGTAATGTAATTAAGGTTGCATCAAATAGCGACTGAGCTGGAGTAGGTAGACACCAACTCCATTTCAGTCGCTAAATGATGCAAATTCTTACTTTGGTCAGGTAAGCCAAAACCTGGTAAATGATATACTCAGTAGACTAAATGTCACCGAACAGCAACTAGCCAATTCTTTACAACTTAACTCTTCTTCCTCCAGTTCTCTATTTCTAGCCCCGCTGACCCTGTCCAAGTATCAAAATTAATCACTGGACTATCAAACTCTGCCCCTAGTTGTGACAATATTTCTAATCAGTTATTAAAATCTGCTCAAACACGTTTTCGTTGCTCCGATATCATGACATCATCATCATCTCAGCCATAAGACGTCCACTGCTGGACATAAGCCTCCCCTATTAGTTTCCACAAGGACCGGTTGGACACGGCCCGCATCCAGCCCTTGCCTGTAATCTTAGTCAGGTCATCTGTCCACCTGGTCGGTGGCCGTCCTATGCTGCGCTTGCCAGTCCGTGGTCTCCACTCCGACCCCAACGGCCATCGGTTCTTCGAGCTATGTGCCCTGCCCACTGCCACTTCAACTTGCTAATCAGCTGGGCTATGTCGGTGCCTTTTGTTCTTTTGCGGATCTCCTCATCATGCCATATACGCATTAAATCAAGTGATTTTTCGGATTCCTTACCTGTGTTGATCCCAAAAACTGCTCCGGATCGACATCAACATGTTGCAAAGTTGGATTGGAACCGTCTTGATTCAATATTTCACTCAGCCATTTTTGTAAATTTACTTGACTTTTCCTGTTAGTCAAGTCGTGCACCAAGATAATGCCTGAAAGTTACTTTGTGTTCGTAAAAAAGGTTAAAACAAGCAAATCACGTTAATATTGTAAAGGCGATAGTTTGTTTGTATAATTGTCTTTAGTGGTTTGTTACTCTTTCACGCTCAAACGGCTGAACGGATTTGCATGAAATTCTGAATGAAGATAGATTATACCCTGGAATCGCATATAGATTACTTACTTTTTATCCTGGAAAAGTATAGTTGTTATATATATTGCGTATTCTACATATTTATATATAGTGCTCTATCGTAGACCGCATTATCACTTAATATCAGGCGAGATAGTGATCAAGCGCTTGCCTATTCCCAATAAAAAATAAAATAAAAGTTCTCGTGGGATAATTGAGGTAGCAGGAAAAGTAGTCGACACGGGTGAAACCGCGGGATGCAGCTAGTACCAAAATAAAGTCAGCTGACGTCGATAAATTTGCTAGGATATCCTATTACCGTCATGACCATAATACAGTACAGCGCATAGTTAAGGCAAAAAATGCACGTAGAAAAAAAACTTATCATAAAACACTCAAAATTTGTCGGAACTATCAAAAGTTAATAAAACTTTTTCGAGACTGCTAAAATCTTGTTTGCCTGTAAGAGATGTTCGCTTATAGTAGCGGAGTTGCGTACAAAGAAGGTTCGTGCATGTATCATCAAGCCAGTGAAGCCACCAACGCATACACACAGCCAAGTAATAGAATTATTCACGAGTGTACTGACCCTTGTTTGAATCGTACCCGTTCTACCCTATCTCATATACAAGTTGGATGAACATTTTGTTCTGTGTTTCGTTTACGTCAATGTTATCTTAAGTTGCGTTCCAAAAAACTTTACTCTTTGTCAAGCAATGAGTGTCGAGTGTATTTCAGTTTTGGAATTGCCACTTGTCAATGTCACGTAGGGTAAATTAACCCAGGATTTTTCCAGGTTATAGAATTAAACTGTCCGATGAAATTGTACCGGTTCCAAACTCATAACTGTCAACGTGAATTTTCAACGTTGAGTTATGGAACGTGACGGAGTAATGATTACCCTTTGCCGGGTGATGATTACCCGTTTTGGAACGCAGAATAAAAAGATGAATATAGACACAAGTAATTTTAACGTTGCTTTACGGAGTCTCCTCGAAAAAAATCTTTCACGAGCAGAGTTGTCACCACGTAGTAAGTACTTATTTATCTAAAATGTCAAAGACAAATAAATACCATGAGTTGGTTGATAAAACACATTCCTAGTATTTCTGTGTCCATTTGAACCACCAACGTCCCAAAGTTCCACGAAAAACGTATTTTGTGCTTGCGTGCCCTCCTTGTACCTGTGCAGTTTCACTTCGACGGAACAGCCCACTGTCCATCCCGGAGAAACTAAAGGCTTGTTGTTTGCGATTAGGTAAGTAAGCGAGGTTTTACCCACACCTGCAATCAAATTATGTCATAAAAGTTTATCAATACGGTTTTCTTATAGAAAACAAAATATTAGTCGTAACTTTAAATGCTCGCTACTTTCTGGGTTTTGGTAGAAAGGGATATAGAATTTTTTGAAGAAAAAATTCCGCTACCTTTCGGATTTGAACCCACGACTGCAGAATACCGTCCCGTTATTATGTAGGTACATTTCCTCCAAAAATATTTTTGATCCTGAGTTTCGCCGAGCATGATGTTAATACAATTAACCCTAAACTCTGAGGTATATAGTAAATTGCCTGTATTTTTATCGATCACATAGTGGAATGTATGAGACGGAAGAGGTTACCGACCTTTTTATTGAGTAGGCGAACCTATCTTATGTATCATTCAGGATTTTCAGCCATTAGCTGAAAGTGATTTTGGGCAACTTTAATCCCTCCATTAAGAGTGGCGAAGACAGACCGCCCCTCCGTAAACTAGAATCCTGGATCCAGCACTACTCTCATGTCAAGCGTTTGACAGGCTTTGTCATAATATGCATATGTGACATCCTCTGGTGTAAGTCAGGGTAGTACACTCGGTCCCACTTAGTTTCTAATAACGATAAATGACTTGCCTAATGTTGTCAAATCCGCTAAATACCTACCTGATGTTTGCTGATGACTTTAAGCTTGCCTTGGGAATAGGAAACGTTTCTGACTGCGAGGCTTTGCAAGGGGATATCAATTATGTTGCCAGGTAGGGTGAACTCAATCAGAGTATAATACGACATGGAAAACTATTACTTTCACTCGCTGTAAGTCACGAATTTAGTCATACGTCCAAGTGCTTATTGGTGCTGGGGTTCCTCAAGGAGCGATACTGTTTGCTTATCTTTTTCTGTTGCATAATTAAATACTATTATTTATAAGTAATAATAAATACCTTCTAAAGACTTTCATAGATGACAACACGATAGACGTGTAAAGTTAAAAGTGGACTAAAAGGTAGGTAAAACTTTCGACGAATTAATTAATGTATAGCTAATGAATGTTACGTATACTATGGAATTGAAATAAATAAATATTTTTTTGGACAGATTCAATTGCCATGTAATTCGGTGATTCGGTTATTTATAAATAAATTTATGAATCAACGGAGGCACAATAATGTAAAGTACACGGTGCGGAGCCAACAAAAAAAATGTAAAACCCATTACATAGTCTTATTAGATATTTTCTTCCCTTATCTGTGAACAAAACTGAGATGACCTCTGCTTCGCATGTCGATATATCTATGGCCTCGAAGAATGCCGGTAGATTTTTTAATTTCTCTGTGGCCGCTCGTCATGGTGGCAAATGTCGATGTTTTGTAAACAAAAAATGTAATCTATTGGTGTAACCTACGCGTCATCAACGAAGAAATGCAAATGTGATAGTGAATATAATAATTACCAGAATCGCCGAGCACAACAACTTTCACTTTCTCTATTGCAGCCATTCGCACGGTTTTGCTGGGTAAGTTTATTTTGACGATTTGACATCTGACATCATGTTTACTAGCTGACAGCGCTGAGTGCAGGGACAGGGATAGAAAAATAATCGATTAGTGCCTAAGCTCGATCTCATGAAGTTCGATTTCGGCAATGTGTGGTAGGTATTCAGAAAGTATAATGCTTATTACAAATACAATAACAATATCTGTTTATTCCTTGTCTTAATGTTCTTCTTATTAAAAGGACTACTACTATGTACTTTCATATATTAAAATATTTTGCCACATATATAATCGTACAATTATAATTGGTTTGTGATGAGCTATAACAAGTGTAGTTTTATAAAAGGTTTTTTACTAACCGTCAATTTTATTCGCGTTTATTCGATTTTTAAACAAAAAATTAGTCTTCATCATCATCATCATCTCAGCCATAGGACGTCCACTGCTGGACATATGCCTCCTCCATTGATTTCCACAAGGACCGGTTGGAAGCGGTCCGCATCCAGCCCTTGTCTGCGATCTTAGTCAGGTCGTCTGTCCACCTGGTCGGTGGCCGTCCTATGCTGCGCAAAATTTGTCTTGAGCTGTAGGTACTCTGTACTTCCCCAAGGAAGCTCGTTATCTGTATTATATATCAATGAGATATTTATATAATGAATTTTTAATTTTATATTACATGCATGACCAGTTTTACAAAATCAGTAGTAATCTATCGATGCATCGATGCCAAAGTAATGTTGCTGTATTATTACGTTAGCGATACGGCAATATCTTAAATAATACCCTTTCCAGTCCGCCGCCTGTGTTGGGATGACCGCGATGATGCGTCGCGGAGTCGATTCCCGTCCTATTCACCGTGCCGCGCGGGATGAAATCCCCGGAATGGAGTATAGTTTCTGCTGTGACCGCACAATTTCGCGCGCAGTTAACGTTTTGCCTATCAATGAGTTATCCCAAACAGTTATCGATTTTAATCTGTTACATCTATAAGTTAAAGGTAGAGTGAAGATTTACCTTATCCCAACCCCAACACTAGTAATGTCTTGGTTATGTCAACAAGCGTTGGAAATGGAAAATAGCTTGCATTTCATTTTTTACCAAATCTAAAATCAATAAGAATTGTTACGTCCGCCATTGTATAAGTGTCGTGTTCGTGTTTTTATCAACATGATATACCTAGATAAGTAAAGTAAAATGCAACGATTAAATCCTGAATACATCGAATCACTTATTCCAATATATGACAATGGACATCTATTTCAAAGTATTCATTGTGCTTCTATTCACGAAATCTGTTCGTTTATATTGTGGCCCATACAATGGACAAATATGTAAAAGTTATTCAACCGGGTACGTCTGGTACAATGCAACTGGAGGACTCGATAATGAAAAAATTACCACCGGACTTTGGAAAGAAATGATATCACCCCTTAAAGAGCTATGTAGAACCAAAGCGGAAAAATTACTTTGCGCATATGCTTTTCCCAAATGCATCAATAAAGACGGAGTCGGCTATGTCGCATTACCACTATGTTATGAAGACTGCATGGCTGTCAAAATGCAATTTTGTTATTTTGATTGGATTGTTATTGAGGAACAGAAACGACGCGAGGTTTTCTTAGAATCTAGAGGACATTTTCGACTTCCAGAATGTGAAAGTCTTCCTAGGTTTGCAGGAAAAGGTTCACAGGTGACATGCCACAATACTGGGATCACAGATATGGATCACAATTTAGTAACAACAACATGTGTGAAAGGAAATGGAAGGTATTATCAAGGCACTATGAATGTCACAGAGACAGGATTGGCATGTCAGGCATGGGAATCTCAACACCCCCACCAGCATACTAGACCACCTTTAGTTTTTCCTGAAATACAAAATGCAACTAATTATTGTAGAAATGCTGGTGGTGAAGAGCGTAAGCCATGGTGCTACACAATGGATCCAAATGTGAGGTGGCAACACTGTGACATACCATTTTGTGCCAATTTTAGTGATGGATTTGACAATATTGAAGGACCAAATATAATAATGGAGAATTATTTTACACCCACATTTGTGCTACTGCTCTCTATAGGAGGTCTTGGTTGTATTTTAGGTATAGCTTCTGTAGCTTTATTATGTCATTATTTTGTAAAGAATCACTACTCTAAGTGCAACATGTCAAATCGAAGAAATAACCAAAATATGGAGATTGACCTAGACAAGCTTCCTAGTAACTTAGCTTATCATACTACTGGTGCTCAGCTCAATCCTAAGTTGGAAAAATTAGAGTTCCCGAGAAACAATATCATTTACATCAGAGATCTGGGTCAAGGTGCTTTTGGGAGGGTGTTTCAAGCCAAAGCTCCTGGTCTTGTGCCCGAAGAAGAATTTACATTAGTTGCTGTGAAAATGCTCAAAGATGAAGCCTCTCATGATCTGCAGTTAGATTTCGAAAGAGAAGCATGCTTGTTGGCTGATTTTGATCATCCCAATATTGTGAAATTGTTAGGTGTTTGCGCCATTGGTCGGCCAATGTGTTTGTTATTTGAATTCATGGGGAAAGGAGATTTGAATGAATACCTGAGGGCTTGTAGCACAGCAACTACATTGCCACCAGTAGTTGAGAATAGAGAAGATCTAAGGTTGCTAGCTGCACCTTTAAGTCATATGGATCTTCTTCATGTTGCAAAACAAATAGCGTCAGGTATGGTGTATTTATCTGATAGAAAGTTTGTTCATCGAGATCTAGCTACTAGGAACTGTCTAATCAATGATGACATGGTTGTAAAAATTGCTGATTTTGGATTATCACACAAGATATACTTGCAAGACTATTACAAAGGAGACGAACATGATGCAATACCTGTAAGATGGATGCCTTTAGAAAGTATACTATATAACAAATATACATTAGAGTCTGACGTTTGGGCATATGGGGTTTGCCTTTGGGAAATATTTTCATTTGCCTTGCAACCATACTTTGGAATGACACATGAAGAAGTTGTCCGATTTCTCAAAGATGGTAATGTCCTTGCTTGCCCTGATAATACACCCCGGTGTGTATATGAGCTGATGAGACAATGTTGGAATCACCACCCGAGTGATCGACCAAATTTCAGAGTTATCTACCAAGCATTGGATAACATTCAGTTAATACTGGAAAGGACTCATACTGAATGATAAGTTGATAATGATGGTCTTAGGGATGTATTTTCATTTGCCTTAGTACTTAGGAATGACACATGCGGAAGCTGTGAAATTCCTTAAGGATGGAAATGCTAGAATCTTCGCCCCGGCTTCAGAGTTATCTACGAAGATTTGGAAACAATTGATATTTGAAAGAACTCATTGAGAATGGTTAAGTGTTTAGACAAAATGTTGGGATGTTAGCTTTAAGTATTCCTTAATGTTTGTAAAATATTTTTATAATCAACTCTGTAATGTTACAGAGCCAAAAGTACTGCAGCTCTTACCACATAATTGCGACTGATTATTATTTTATATCAATTCAAGAAGGTAATGATTGTACTGATTTAGTATATTTCCAAATTTGTGTTCCTCCTTATTTAGTTTGTAAGCCTATTAATTGCTGAATGTATAGTTAATTATTATTCCATGAGATTATAAGTTAATTATAGTATAAAAGTATTATTTAGGTATATTTATTGTGTCAATTTGTACTATGACTGCTGTTCGAGGTTCTGGTAGCTTGTTTGTCAATACCTATAGCATAAAACTTGGTTTAATGTTTTTGGTTTTGGACTGTCTTAACAGTACAGTAAAGACCATTTTAATTTCTCAGAATGCTGGCTGCTTACATGATACAAGACTGAATTCTGTTAGGACTAAAAATGTATCCACAAGCTACATTTCATTTGTTGATTTTTATACCATCTTGTTTTGATTTGATCTTTTCTTTGATTTATTATGCACAGTTACTATGTACTAATATAAAAGTGATTGATTTTTCTATGAATCAGGGTATTAGGTCTACTAAATTCATGTTCAGATTCAGTCCAGTGAGAGGCAGTCTCGATGCCAATAAGACCAAAGTAAAAAAACCCTAGACTGCTAAGTTCATAGAGGCCTGAATCTATGTTGGATCGTTGCTGGGTCTGTTTTGTTTTTTTAGAAGATTGAAAAGGTAAATGTGCACGGATTACCAAAAGTATTGTGCTATGTCACTGAATCTAGAATTGCATCAAGATTGATTGAATATGTATGAATTTAAAATAGCAGACTATCAAAGCTGTCAAAATAGGCCTTTTTGAGCAGAGCATCCAACTAATATTATAAAACCAAAAGTTTGATGGGAGAGTCAGATCCCGGAATAACACATGCATTATCACGCGGTTAAACCGCAGGGCGCAGCTAGTACTTCCATATTTAATAGTAGACTTAGGCCCCTGTACCCATTGATGTTGAGATACGTTTAGAGTTTTAAATCTTGATTTATTCAAAGCACATACTATTTTATATGTTTGCATCATGTAAACATTAAGGAGTTTTAATATTGCAACTGAACTGTGACTTAATTTTTGTAGTGTACAACAAAAATGTTGAGGAATCCTAGATTTATGTAGTTTGACTTTAAAGTACCAAACTAGAAGTAATTGCAATTGTGTAAATTGCAATTCTCGCCCATCTCTCACTGCCAAATTAATTCATCACTAAACTATTGATACTTGTATTGTTCTTAGATTCTTGCCACATATATTTTTATGATGCTATCAAAAAATCTTACTCTATATTGTTCTTTTTAAATATAAATTATTATGTTTCTGATTATTTGAAAATAATGTCACAGAAATTATACTGTAATATGAATTGATTATTTAACTAATAAAAATGTTTTAAAATAAGACTTCTTTTTTTTAAAATCTATAACTTCATCTGATCTATGTGTAGGTCCTGTCCAACTGAATAAGGTTAATTTCATGTCACCCATGACTTGTAGGAAAAGCAAAAATAATAAAATTGGCTTTCTCTGGATGTGATTATAGCAATAATTTATTTTATCTACACACTATGGATAACATTATTAATAGCTATTACTATAGTCAAACTACAATTGCCAAAAAGTGTTCTGATTGAAAAATATATTTAAGTGCTTGGAAATACAAGCATAGAATTATTTTTATTGTACATTTTTAAGCTATTGCATAGCTTCTATCGCGGGCCTTGAGC
This sequence comes from Apeira syringaria, assembly GCA_934044485.1. NCBI lineage: Eukaryota > Metazoa > Arthropoda > Insecta > Lepidoptera > Geometridae > Apeira > Apeira syringaria. Next base: position 7,188,227 of record OW203678.1, read on the forward strand.
GTGGAGACCGAATCCAGAAATTCCGTAATGAAAATAACCTAACACCGCCCACTCCAACCGGCACAGCGGTGATACTTTTTAGTTTTGCCATCTATCGATGAATAGCAGAACTTTTAATGACTTGAAATATCACGCTTGTCTGTTCAGCAACTCGCCTCTAGGTGGCATTGGTTGTATCGGCGTTACTGCATAAGTTATTAACGTATTAATTGCATAAGTTGATAAAAAATGCTATGCAATAGCTTTACCGCGGCAGTCCCCGAGTGCCACACGTCTTTTTTTAACATTCAACCCCCGCACTAAGATTCCCTGTGCCGCGGAAGGCATGGACACACAAACATCCAAGACCAAACATACAACACCTACACTCATCGCACAAATGTTTGCTCCTGCTGGGATTCGAACCCAGGGTCCCCCGATTCCCAAGATTCATGCCACTTACGACTGGGCCACCGCGACCGTCAAATCAGATCATCATGTCATAATCATCATCTCATAGGACATCCACTGCTAGACATAGCCTCCCCATTGATGGCCACAAGGATCAGCTGAAAGCGGCCTGCATCCAGCCTCTTCCTGCGATGTTAGATCATCTATCCACCTTGTCAGTAGCCGTATTATTCTGCACTTGCTGCTCTATTCGAGGACCTTTCCACCCCAACGGTTATAAATAGGGGTATACAAATTATTGCAAAAATGGATACTTAGAAAAAAAGAATGTATTGACCTACTCGGTTATACCTAGAGTGTCAAAATGTTTGGTCTTCCTGGCATATGCTTAATACAGGTAAATTTAAGAATTCATAGTGAACAATGGCCCTAATTCTGTTAATCACACGAACTCACTAAAATTCACTAAAATTCTTCAAATTGAAATAGCATATTCTATTTACGCTAAAATTCAAATTCTTAAAACTCCATACAACGCTCTCACTAATATTAGACGAGCTTTATTCCATTTCTGGCCAATTGCGGGTAGTTTTAGTAGGCACCAAATAAGTGGCGACTTATTTCGCTAAAACTACCCGCAAATTTAATAAATACATTTCATTTTAGTGATGTTTTTGATAAGTCTCATACTAATTTAGACTTTATCTTAACCGTATAAGAGTATAGGAAATATATATTTATAGAACTGATTTAATGTAAACTCTAAGGCTTTCACGGCCGGCGTTGCATGTTGTATGTATTGCTTCCGGGCTGTTTGGCCGTGGTCTAAGTGAAACTTGTGTTCCAGACTTTTCGTCGATCACTGCGGTCGACATCTTCAGTGGTTCAGGTCCGAGCGACGACAAGAGCGTAGAACTCTCCTTCGCGGCGTCTTCTCTGATACTGATGAAACGTCTGGAACACAAGTTTCACTTAGACCACGGCCAAACAGCCCGGAAGCAATACATACAACACAGAACTGATTTAGTTTTCCAAAATTTTAGTTTAGTTCAGTTGAATAAGTGAATCACTACCAATGTCGAATTCACCTATTTCGAATTTCATGAGTCAACATTGTGATAACATGTGTTTTTTTAGATGGGATTTGATAATAATGTTAAACACAATTATCTAAGTGTGTAATGACAATATCAATATCACCTTATCATTACAGAAATAGCACATTGCTTCCGGTTCCACCGCGATGGCGGCAACCGAAGAGCGGCTGGTCACTGAGGTGCCCAGCAGCTTGAAGCAGCTGGCTCGGCTCGTCGTCAGAGGTTTTTACACCATAGAGGATGCTCTCATCGTGGATATGCTTGTTAGAAATCCTTGTAAGTATTATAGCCTAAAATGTACACAAGATCAGTGCAGTTGTAGCAATTCGTGTTTACAGCCGAAAAGTGCTGAAAACTCTTTTACTTAATTTACATTTACCGCGCTTAGAACCCAGCTTAACTTAGTTTCGTGGGTCGTGCCAGTTCTTAAGTTAAGTACAAGGTAGGCTATGAACATGCACAAGAAGCGGTGATAGCTCAGCGGGTGGGTCGTCCACTGTCAAACTGACGGACACTGGTTTGATCCCCGACAACGGCTCGAGCTTCCGGTGAAGGTAAACCCGTTATCAAATTCCCAGCATGGTGGTAGCAATGATATTATATGTTTATATGAGGTAGATGTCGCACAAGCGCGCGGTAACTGAGGCGCCAAAATTGAGTCAATGGTAGTAATTTTGATTACGACGCGTATTACAAGCGCAAGTCTAAACATAAAGCTATCCTTTTCTATATTATTTGTACCGTATTATCTGTCGCACTAAGCATGTTTATGTCGTAAAGGAACAAAGTCTTAGCACCGCGCAGTATGAATATACGTCATCTTTAGTAAAACATCATTGGGTGGTAGGATACCCGCGTACTACCACCCTCAAGTTTGAAAAACTGTCATCAGACACATAGTGTGTTCAGGCAGCAGTCCTTGAGAGCCAGTAAGCATTCTAGGTCTAGCGTGATTACATCTTCGACCACATCGTCGTCGCTGACCATCAAGTGAGATAGTAGTCAAACGCTAGATCTATATAGTATTAAAAAAAAGTTCTGAGGTAACAAACATAAAAAAGCATACGGGTCGAATTGAGAACCTCCTCCTTTTTTTGAAGTCGTTTAAAAATAGGCATTTTACACTCATTAGCAACAAAAAAAAATGTTCTCAGGCATATTATTCTTAGCAATGCTTAATAAAAGGGTTATACGAGTTTCAATTTTAGCTCAAATAGATTACGAGCCTTTTGTTTCGAATGTGTGATCAACAGAATGTCAGTATTTTAATTCGTTCGAACTTTCATCTAGGTATGAAAGAAGATGACATCTGCGAACTGTTGAAATTTGAAAGGAAAATGCTAAGAGCGAGGATAGCCACATTGAAAAACGACAAATTCATTCAAGTGAGATTGAAGATGGAAACAGGTATATTCTAAGTATTAGTGGTTGACAGCTTTTGGAGCGATGATAGCTCATCGGGGGGAGCGTCGCCTGTCAAACTAACGGACACTTGTTCGGTCCCCAACAACAGCTTGAGCTTCCGGTGAAGGTAACACCGTTATAAAATTCCCAGCATAGTGGTAGGGTACTTTCGAATACCCGCCTGGTTAGCAACCACCCTCATGTTTCGAAAAATTGTCACCAAGCATATAGTGTGTTCAGGCTGCAGTCCTTGAGAGCCAGTGAGCATTCTAGGTCTAGCGTGATAACATCTTCGATCACACTGACCATCAAGTAAGATAGTGGTCAAACGCTAGATCTATACATTATAAAAAAAAAAATTAATAAAATATAAATATGATATACATTGTTTATATACTATTACATTATTATTTGCCGTAGAGTATGTCCTTATACTCCATCATGCTATTGATTTCACATGACGTAAATGTAACCTGAATATTTTGACTGGAAGTGAAGGATTTCCTCAGACTTCCGGCCAATTTAAGGCGCCATAGTTTACTGATCCTCGCTAAACACTGCTTTCTCGACCGTGAGCCGTGCATTTTATCATGATGTCATACATTGGCGTATCTAGCGTTATTTTTCAGGGGGGGCCTGGCTCTTGAGATGCCATGGCTGATGCGATGACGCAGAGAAATTCGAATCGGTAGCCCAACATCCTGAGGTGGGCACTAGACTATCATGGGGTGGGCACGGCCCACCCGGCCCCCCTCTATATACGCCTATGATGTCATATGACGTAGGCAATTTTCGAGCGGGCTCACGGACTACTTATATAAAACACGGGAATGTACTAGGCGAACCGCGTCCGCGAACGCCCCGTATTCTCCTTGATAAAGACCACCGAATGTGGTTGAAACTATAGTCGGAACCCTCTGACTTATTACGTGAGTAACTCCCGTGTTGTATACATTAATAATTGTAGTCTTTACACTGTTTCTACGAATATAACGTGGCACTTACGCGTGGTCGATATCACGATCGACAATTTTTTCGGCTTCTTTCGGAAGCCTTCATCAGTCCGGGACGGGACGTTGTTGCGACGAAGGCCCCGTTCTCAAGATCCTGATGAAGGCTTTCGGAAGAAGAAGAAACAATTGTCGATCGTGATATCGGCTACGCGTAAGTACCACGTTATACCCCTAGAAACAATGTAAAGTAATTATGAACGTGAGTTTTAATAATTCTAGTCTTGTTTAGTTTTAACTGTACTTTCTGGTTTTTTTAATTCATCAGCCATTCACCACATTATTTATTTAATGGAAAACAAACAGCTTAATGAATAAGTATATAGGACAAAATTAGTGTAGTACGAACAAGCTAATACAGTTTCCACATATAAAACTATTCTCCAGTTACTTATATAATATAATCTTCTTTATATAATACAATGAAAAAAAATGAAAAAAAATTTTTAACAAAAAATGCAACCGACTTCAACAATCAAATAGTCACAAATCATGATAGTTCACACAAAAGTAACTATCATCACAATATTGTGCTCATGGTACCGACTTCGACAAGTTATTTCACACTTTTGAGTGATGAAGTCGGTTGCATTTTTTGTTAAAAATTTTTTTTTTCACCCTTTTCAGTGACCTGTGCTACTCACGGGATGTCGATGTCTTCAACCGCGACAATAATATCATCAAAATACGCTTAGCACTTTTCAGTTATTGGAGTATAACTCAAAACAGCTTGTCCGATTTTAATGAAAGTTGAATGGGACCACCACGGAAGTGTATACTCTATCTAACAAAAAAAGAATTATCAAAATCGGTTCATAAACGACGAAGTTATCCGCGAACACACATAAAAAAAACATATATACGGTCGAATTGAGTAACCTTCTTCTTTTTTGAAGTCGGCCAAAAATGGAGGAGAAATAAAAAGAAAATAGGAATATAATGACTAAAAACGTTGATAAATAGATAGTTGTGTTTCCTATCTCTATCTATACATCATATCTATCTAATTATTCATAGGCAAATCAATCCATTTACAACCAGTTGCAGAACATTATCTTTTAGTTAAAAAATGCTTTATATATATTATATTAACAACAGGACTCGACGGAAAAGCGCAGAAAGTAAATTACTATTTCATAAACTACAAAACGTTTGTGAACGTTGTGAAGTACAAGTTGGATCTGATGCGGAAACGGATGGAGACCGAGGAACGTGACGCGACCAGCCGAGCCAGCTTCAAGTGCCCCTCCTGTGGAAAAACATTCACGGATCTCGAAGTGAGAATGTATTATAAATGTTTTATTCTAGCTGCGACTCGCGTTTTTACCCGCGTAGTGATGATTGATAATGATGAAAAATAGCATATGTGTTATTCCGGGACCTGAAGTATCTACATACCAAATTTCATCGAAATCCGTCCAGCCGTTTGAGCGTGAAAGAGTAACAAACATCCATATAAACTTTCGCATTTATAATATTTACTAGCAGCTCCCCGCGGTTTCACCCGCGTGGATTACGTTTTTCCCGCTACCTCAACTATCTCACGGGAACTTTACTTTTTCCGGGATATAAGTAGCCTATTTGTTATCCAGGGTATAAAGCTATCTCCATACCAAATTTCATCGAAATCGGTGTAGCCGTTTGAGCGTGAAGAGGTAACAAACATACACACACACAAACTTTCGCATTTATAATATTAGTAGGATTTATTTTAATATTTTTTAATTATTTTTCCATTAATCATTCATTTCCATTTCCATTAATCACCTTAAAACCGCTGAGCATATATTTCATTATCTTGTATATATGTTAATCCAGGGTATGTGCTATCTGTGTTACCGTGGTTTTACCCGCGTGGTGATGATTGATGATGATAATGATGAAGAATAACCTATATGTTATTCCGGAACCAGAAGAATCTACATACTAAATTTAATCCAAATCCGTTTTGTAGCTATTGCGTGAAAGAGTAACAAACATACATCCATACTCACAAACTTTCGCATTTATAATATTTTTCACTTTTATTAATTAATTCTTATTCTATTCTTATACTCTTCTCTAATTAATTACCTCATGCAATTCCTGGTATTCCAAGGCTGACCAACTGTACGATATGTTGACGCAAGAATTCCGCTGCACATTCTGCAATCAAGTAGTCGAAGAAGACCAGTCAGCACTGCCCAAGAAAGACTCCCGCCTCCTGATGGCCAAGTTCAATCAGCAGCTGGAGACACTTTACATGCTGCTCCGGCAGGTGGAGGGTATAAAACTGGCCCCCGAGATACTGGAACCGGAACCAGTAGACATTAACACTATAAGGGGGTGAGTAAAAAAAAATTGTTATAATAGTACTGTACTGTAACTGTATCGTAATAAGTGTTATAAGACCAAATTATGCGCACTTTCATACACTACTTTATTTAATCTCATAAAATAGATAATTAAATTTACGTAAAATCACAGCATATGTACAAACTGTATGTATATGTACGTATATGTATGTATTTGCAAACGTTTAGCGCCAAAATCCGTTTGCTGGTCGCGCATGCGTCCACAGATTATGTGTAGAAAAACTGAATTGCAACCTCCTTGGTCCAGCTGAAGTTGTATCATAATATTAAAAAAGTTAACATTTCGATATAGTTGTCATAGATCTGGCTGTATCGAAATGTTAACTTTATAAATTTATCTCGATATAGTGTCTATAAAGACGGTCGTTCAAGTTCTGTTTTTGATTTCTTAATCTTTATATTTCAGTATGAGATTAGATAAAATAAGTTATAATGCCATGATCCATTCCATCCATTCGAGAACCTTTCTCTAAAGGGTCTTCTAGAAAGGTTCTCTAATGGAGACCACGGACTGGCAAGCGCAGCATAGGATGGCCACCGACCAGGTGGACAGACTAGATAAGATAAGCAGGTAAGGTAGCAGTAAGGGCTGGATGTGGGTCGCTTCCATCCGATCTTTGTGGAAAGGTCTATGTGCAGCCATGGAGGTCTTAAGGTTCCATAGAAAATGTGTCCTACGCGAAGAGGCGGACCACCTCTAAGTGTAGAAGAATTCGTGGGGCGTTCTAGTGTAAATTTGTTGTATAAAAAAAATCCATTAATAAGTCTGCACATGCATCTTGCTTTTGCCCACTGAAGTCATGCCACTGTCAAACTTGACCATAATCAGGTTGGAAGACTAGACTACATACAAACAAACAAACGCATTCAAACTCACACACCCGCACTAGGATACCACTGTGTCGCGTGAGGTATGGACACGCACAATCACAAACGTCCAAGACCCGAGAACAAACATCTTTGCTCAGCACAGTAATGTTTGACCAACCGGGATTCGAAGCCGGGGTCGCGGTTCCAAAGTTAGTGTCGCTGATCACTGAGCCACGACGACCGTCCAATAGATCGTAGAAAAGTCATATTTTGAACAATAATAACTGATAAGAAAGTCTGATGAGCCTGAAACTGCAGTCCAAACGACGTATAATTTATCCAGATCCGTTTAGCCGTTCTGGCGTGCAAGACTAACAAACATTCAAACATCTATCCTCGCAAACTTTCGCGCTTATAACATTAATTGGATGAACTTTTTATATTATTAAAATACGCAAAAATCCTACTAATATTAAAAAGGCGAAAGTTTGTGTATATATTTGTGTGCAAACGGCTGTATTTGGATGAAATTTGGTATGTAGATACTTCAGGTCCTGGAATAACACAGGCTACTTTTCATCATCAATTAGCACCATCCGGGTAAAATCGCTGGGCGCAGATAGTATATTAATAAAGAAATAAAACAAATACACTAAGGCTGCTGTTCACCAAAATTTTAAACGTCCCATTATCAATTTAACCGTCGGTCAAACAGTTACAGTTAACCGACGATTAATTGATAATCGGATGTTTGAATTTTATTTATTTATTTAATGGAAAACAAACAGCTTACCCCCTTACTTATAAACGTTGAATAAGCTGCGAATAGTAATTCAGTGTTTTGTTCCGTTCTTTCAACGTCAAACTGTCATATAAGCGACAAAGACAAAAGACTGAATAACTATTCAGAGGTTATTTAACGTTCATAAGTAAGGGGGTTAATGAATAACCCCCTTACTTATAAACGTTGAATAAGTTGCGAATAGTAATTCAGTGTTTTGTTCCGTTCTTTCAACGTCAAACTGTCATATAAGCGACAAAGACGAAACACTGAATAACTATTCAGAGGTTATTCAACGTTTATAAGTAAGGGGGTAAGTCTATTGGACAAAATTAGTGTAGTACGAACAAGCTAATACAGTTTCCACATATTTTGGTGAACTCCAGCCTCAGTTATTGCTCTATAATTACTCAAGTTAATGTGTCAGTGTTTAAACTAAGTATAATATTATTTAAGTAGGATAATGGCCCTAATTCTGTTAATCACACGAACTATCTAAAATTCACTAACATTCTTTAATTTTAAATAGCTCGAATTCTATTTACGCTAAAATTCAAATTCGTATAACTCCATGCAACGCTCTCACTAATATTAGACGAGTTTTATTTCATTGCTGGCCAATTGCGGGTAGTTTTAGTAGGCACCGAATAAATGGCGACTTAATTTCGCTGAAAGTACCCGCTAATTTAATAAATTCATTTAATTTTGGTGATGTTATTGATAAGTCTCATACTAATTTAGACATTATCGTAACCGTATAAGAACTGATTCAGTTTTCCAACATTTTAGTTTAGTTCAGTTGAATAAGCGAATCACTACCATTGGTGATTCGCTTATTCAACTGAACTAAACTAAAATTGTGGAAAACTATATAAGTTCTTATACGGTTACGATAAAGTCTAAATTAGTATGATACTTATCAATAGCATCACTAAAATTAAAATATATTTATTAAATTTGCAGGTAGTTTTAGCGAAATTAAGGTGCCACGCTCTCACTAGAGCGTTGTATGGAGTTATACGAATTTGAATTTTAGCGAAAATAGAATACGAGCTATTTTAATTTGAAGAATTTTAGTGAATTTTAGCTAGTTTATGTGATTAACAGAATTAGGGCCATTTTTAATAGTGTTTATTTCCCTAGGTCTACTGTAGTTCTTTATTATGCTTGAGCAATAAATGGATGTTTTATTTATTTTTATTTATTTAAAATTATCGTTGACTTTATATCTTTCGTACAATTTTCAGACTGAATAATAAACAGAATATGCAGCGGGGGCCGGGCGAGCAGTGGTCGGGCGAGGCGACGCGCAACTCCGGGATGCTGGTGGAGGAGACGCGCGTCGACGTCACCATCGGGGAGGAGGGGGCCGGCGCCGGCGCAGCCGCGCAGCGCAAGGAGCGCCCCGTGTGGATGGTGGAGAGCACCATCGTCACCAGCGAACAGGTCATCCTGTTCTATTTTATACTGTATAGATCTAGCGTTTGACCACTATCTCACTTGGTGGTTAGTGACGATGTGGTCGAAGATGTTATCACGACCTAGAATGCTAACTGGCTCTCAAAGACTGCTGCCTGAACATACTATGTGTTTGGTGACAGTTTTTGACACTTGAGGGTGGCTAGCCAGGCGGGTATTCGAAAGTGCTCTACCGCCATGCTGGGAATTTGATAACGGTGTTACCTACACCGGAAGCTAAAGCTGTTGGGGATCGAACCAGTTTCCGTCAGTTTGAAAGGCGACGCTTCCCCCGCTGAGCTATCATCGCTTCAAACCAACAATTCAACCTGCTCCTTACTCCATTTTTTGTATTATGGAGTGCTGTTTGCCTCTACCGGCATTTACAACTTCACCAGAGGGGGGCGAGCACTCATGGTGCTCAGTCCGATATTTGTGCGGGCGCAGAAGTAAGGCGCACCGCCTAGTGAGGCTAGCGCTGGCGGCGCTGTGCCACTGAGGTTCGGACCTCGGCTTGAGCTGTCACCAGGACAGGGAGATCATCATCTCAGCCATAGGACGTCCACAGCTGGACATAGGTCTCTCCCATTGATATCTTCTATGAAAAGCGCCTATGACAGGGAGATATCGGATCGATATTCCTTACTCCACAACTACGTATTTATTTATTGTGTATTCATATTTATAATATAGGTATATATTTATATATTATTAATCGCCACACGTTTGCATCACTACTTTCAATTTTCGTTTATTTTACTATTGCACCGCTACCACTTTTTTTTCACTTTGTGGTTGACTGGTAGAAAATGATACTTAGCGTTAAGTCCTCCATGTAATAGTGCTAAAGTATTAATAAATACGTCCTCCTTATATATAGCGATGCTAGCTCAGCGGTGAGAGCGTTGGCTGTCAAACGGATGAACGCTGGTTCGATCCACGTACCTAGGTTTGAGCTTCCGTTGATGAAAATACCGTTATCAAACTTCCCCCAGCATGGTAGTAGGATGTTTTCGAGACCCTCAAGTTTGTATGTTACATAATAACATATACTGTGCAATGTGAAATATTTGTATGGCAATATTTTATTTTAATTTTAATTTTACCAATGACGTGTATAATCTTATACTAATAAAAACTATGAACTATGAACAACTGTCACTGAATGCATATTGTGTTCAAGCAAGGTATAGTGTGATTACATCTTCGACCAAATCGTTACTGACCATCAAGTTCCACTTTCAGTTCGACCGAATAGACCTACATAGGTGATAATTCATATTGGTGACCTCTCACAGAGCGACAGCGTACATTCCACGGATGCGGCGTTGGAGAAAGCTGCCACCAACGCGAGCAATACAAAATCGACAGGAAAAGAAAAGACCGACGATATTATGTCCGTCTTACTCGCACACGAGAAGCAGAACACAGGTAATCAGTTTAAAAAAAAAAACAACTGGTTGTACTCCGGGAGTGCCTATAACGGGAATAACGTTGTGCATTTTTTAATATTTTAGAATGGTTAGGGAATAATTTCGCACGAATTTCTTTATTTATCAGTATAAAAGTACTATCATTTATGTGGTAAAATAAAATATTCATTTATTGCGCTATCGTACACAAACATGACAATATATATTTAAGTTTATTGATTGTATGTACCTACACATAAAATTAACATGATTACCATTTTTTTTGAAACAATGAAATCTTTCCCCTTCATAATATCGGCGTTTTGATAACCGAACTCAATAATAAGTTAATAATAGAGTCAATCGAGAGGCGAGCCAAAAGAATCATCGACTGTAACTCTTTGGTGGAACGTAGGCTTCAGGGCCTTGAACACCGGCGTAGAGTAGCAAGCCTATCGGTTTTCTATCGGGTGCGTTTCGGAGAATGTGCACTGGAATTACACAATCTGACCTACCACTATCCCCTTTCTATCATCGGTCGACTCGACGTACGGCAATTCGCCATCGCTATATGGTAGATATACCACCTATACGCACGAAGCGTTTTGCTTCCACTTTCTTAATGCGTACTGCCAAGGAATGGAACTCGTTGCCCGAGTCTGTGTTTCCCGATATGTACAATCCTGGAGTCTTCAAGTCGCGAGTGAATAGGTACCTTCTAGGTTTGCGAGCTAAATCCTAGACAACGTCATCACTTAAGATCAGGTGAGACAGTTGTCAAACGCAAACTTATAATAGTAAAAAAAAAAAGTAAACAAAGTAATAATAACCTACCAACAAACGAAAATGTTCCTTATACGTAACACATTTAACTTTAAATTGCAACGGCAATCTACTCTACCTCCGTCTTACGAATTCAATGACGTCATGTCCTGATGCCTGACGTGAGGTTAACATTTTTTCTCCATACGTAAAAGTTTAATACGCCGCTAAAGAAGTTTTCACTTCAAAAAACGTTATCTGCTAATGTGGGTAGAACATTTTAGTCGAACAAAACTTATGATGTTGTTAATGCGAACTTCTCACGGCGTGTTCTTTTGCGCACTCCTTCCGATATTGCCATAAGAACCGTTAACAATAATAATAATCTTAAAAAAACTTTTTTGACGTGATAACGTTTTATAAATTGATGAATACCAGCAACACTCATGAAAAATAGTAACGTTCCGCGTAACGTTCCACCTGAGTTTTGTATTACATAAAATAATCAGTCAAAGTCATAAATGATTATGACGTTATCACGTAAATCTATCGTCCGTAAACCGACTTTACAGACAACCAATTTTTTTTTAAATACATTTAAGACGCCTTTCGCCCAACGAAATGTTCGTTGTCTTAAATGCCTACCGGGTATTACAGATATAAATAAAATAATTTGTGTCAGTTTGCGACAAACAGCTTTTGATTAGTTTATAACATGGCTTTGAAAATACTATTTTAGCAGCAGAAACCAATAAACTAGCTCCGCCCGTGCGGTCTATCGTAAATTACCATTGAGACTATTTTCTGATCGTACCGCCATTACGAATATAAATTCTGTACGTGCTCCCTCCGATTATAATTTAATTTACATCTGCAAGGATTTCCAGCAGATGGCGCTAATGATTTAAAATGCTAGACGAAATGAGGAAATAATGTCTTCAAAAACAAAACTTTACTTATTTTAACCAAATGTTTCCGTTTGGTTGATCGCTAATATATTTATTTCAGGAAACGCAGCGACGAACGCTGTCAAAGGCATCGAACCTGACAGTTCGGATCCTGACAGCGACACTGAAGCCAAGGACCCTTACAAACTCAAAGACGAACTGGCTGCAGTCGGTAAGTATATAACAACGTTGTTTAGTTAAAAAGATAACTTCTAAGGCTTTCACGGCCGGCGTTGCGTGTTGTATGTATTGATTCCGGGCTGTTTGGCCGTGGTCTATGTGAAACTGGTGTTCCAGACGTTTCGTCGATCACTGCGGTCGACATCTTCCGTGGTTCAGGTCCGAGCGGCGACAAGAGCGTAGACCTCTCCTTCGCGGCGTCTTCTCTGTTACTGATACTGACTAACGTCTGGAACACAAGTTTCACTTAGACTTAGTTATATATGCGAGGGTCTCCTCGCACTAGGATTCCCCGTGTCGCGGGAGGCATGAACACACACAAACAACCAAGACCCGGGACAAACATCTACACTCATCGCACAAATGTTTGCCCCTGCCGGGATTCGAACCCAGGGTCCCGGAGACACAGAAGTCATGTCACTGACACTGACCACTGCGCCACGGCGACCGTCGAATTAATACAATTGTTTTAATTATAGCGGAAATGGAAAGCGAGGACTCTGATTCCGATGACAACGCACCAACAGTAATGGTGAACGGCAAGGCGGTCGCGATCACGAGCATAGACGATGACGTCATAGCACAGATGACCCCCACGGAAAAGGAAACGTACATACAGGTGTACCAGGAGTACTACAGCCATATGTACGACTGATGTAACTTTATTACCTACATATAGATTGTAAGTGTACTTTTTATAATAAATTAATTATAAAATTGAATGCTGATTAAAGAAATTATTTCGTTCCGAATGATAAGTAGCAACATCATACCATCACAATATCCCACTAATGTTTTACTAACTTTGTTGTCATAGAATGTATCGATGAGAGTAATGAAGCGTCTCAACTGCGACCTATGCTGGGATATGGAGAGCTGAGGCAACTCCCTAATGAACACAGTGTGGAAGGTCTTTGATAATACCAGGTAGTCGCAGGCGCCTAAAGCCTGAAATTAAATAATAACATTTATATAAAGTACTAAAAAAGAATACAAGCATTAGTGACTATCCCGTGAGTGAATATCCCACTAATGTTATAACAAACGTTTTTGCCATACACCTGCAAAATGTGGAACGAGCTTCCTCCCTCGGTGTTCCCGACCAGATACATTATGGAACCACCATGGGATTTCACCATTAGAATTCTAAATTATACCTGAGTAACATAGGCTATATTTTTTTACTTACAAGAAAGAAATAGGGATCCTTACTAATACTTCAATCGTGTAACCGTGCGGAACCGGGACGAACCGCTTGTAATGCATAAAATCACTTTCTTACTCTCTGACCTAGTAAGCTATAGTTGACCTAGTAGCCTAGTTAGCTGTAAGCTATCATCATAAAACTATAAGTAAAATGTTCAGTTACTTGCAAATGTTATATTTATTTAGTCGGTCATCATCATCATCAGTCAACTCGGCCATAGGACATCCACTGCTGGACATAGGCCTCCTATTGATTTCCACAAGGACCAGTTGGAAGCGGCCCGCATCCAGCCCTTACCTGTGATCTTAGTCAGGTCTTCTGCCAAAGTTGAAATGTATCTACTTAGATACAAATAAAATATACTTGAAACTTTATGTGGCTTAAGTGAATGTAAAAGAATTAAATTATACATAGATATGAATCTAATTTATTTCCAATGTACAGATAAATGATAATAACAAAATAAAAATCTTTTAACAATACAAAACATTGTATGTACATAATGTAACAAAATAAAGAGCTCCGCTTAAATTATATAAATAAGAAAAATATATTCTATAATTAATATAAATAGTGATAGAATGATATCTAATACTGAATATTGCCAAACATGAATATTATGTTCTTTACAAATGTTATAGTGAACCATGGACCAATATACTACAAGAAGACTGACAATCGCCTTAAGAAAATCGTACGCCTGAAAGAACCTCATTGTTCCAGGCTAAATCTAGATGGCGCTACAGGTTTGGAAAAATTTGTAGCCACAGAACGAGTACCCACTAGTTTTACTAAGTTATCGATTTATATTCTTTAACCGAAAGTAGATTGTTGAAACTGTCTGTTTCTAAACTAACAACGCTACAGCTACCATCTGAAACCGTAGGTTTCCCTAAGTAATCTGTGGCGCCAATATAAAATAAAAGGCGAAAATTTCAAATTTACAGTTAATGTATCTCAGAAAACAAGGATAATCTTAAATTTGACAAAATCACTTTTTTGTCAAAAGTAGATCCAAAAATATCAAGATATTTATTTCATAATTTTGAGGTGATAGATTGCTTCGTGTGTGACGTCACACCAGGGGGTTGGGGTGGTCACTGACCACCTGTGACAAGGAGTCAAACTGTCATGATATCCGTGTTACGCTATTTATGAATGGCCCTTATGAAACATTGAACTTGATAAATAAATAAATGAGCTAATAAATTGCTGGAAACTAGTTGATATGTTTTCCCCATTTCTCCCAGTACTCTTCGGTCTGCATTTCCATTATTCGCGATAGGCATCTGTCGCAGGCGAACATCTCTTCTTCACCAGTAAATATGGCAGCTTTGGCATCTTCCTACAACAATACATAACATCCGTGACACAATACTGGTCTAAGATGGCTTAAGAAATATATACTCTATCATCTCTTATGAGAATATACTGTTGAATAACCCAATTCGTTCTGAATTCAAAATATTGCCCTCGCCGTAAAATACGATTCTGCTCCCCCCCCCCCCCCACAATTTGTGGTGCAATCCACTATTTCATAGCCAGTAATTACGCCAATTACACCTCGCTGTTTGCCAAAGCCAGGAGTTGAATATGTGTTGATCGAACGAACTTACCGAGTCTTTCGTAATCTTTAAATCGTCCATAAGTGCTCTGTCCGAGTCAGCAAATATTGTTTCATCCATTTTCATGAGATCTTTTGGTTCGCAATCCGCTGCGATGACAACCTGCAAAATATGACGAGTATAACAAACGTAATCTAATATATAAAAATCTTATTTAGTTTTTAACTCCTCCAAAACGGCTTGCCTGATTTTTATGTATATGAAAAATGAAAAAATTGAAAAATATATTTATTAGACAACACGATGCAACTACATGGTAAAATTCCCTACGGGCCCAAACTAGGCATAGCCTGTATCTTGGTGACCCAAGTAAGAATTAACGGTACAAGATTAAGTCGCGCGCAGGTACTTAACATAAAATTGAAGAAACAAAACCTATCATTAAATATATTCTTAGACTGAAATTGGGAGTCCATGAGATTAAGATAACATTCAATTACTATTAATGACAAAACAGTGCGAGAGACAATGGAACATAAGAGGAAAGAGAAAAAAGAGGAAAAGTATTTGATAAATCTAAGAATAAATAGATTGTAAAATATTTTTCACGCCTCTACAGCTCCCCCCCACTCCCTACCCCCTTCATTTTTTAAATGTTCTTAATTATTGATGAACAAATAACCAAATAATTTAACGGTCGATCATTGATGTGGAGTAATTTACATTAAGTGTCGCGGCACTTTGACATATAGATAATTTATATGGCAGAACAATGTTTGCCAGGTCAGCTTGTTATCCTACAAATATTATAAAATTTGTGTGTATGTTTGTTACTTTTGCTACACCGATTTCGATGAAATTTGGTAGGGAGATAGTTTAAGCTCTGGATTGACACATAGGCTACTTTTAAAACAGGAAAAAGAATACTTCCCGTGGGATAATTGAGGGAGCGGGAAAACCGTAATCCACGCGGGGTGCTACTAGTCTACAATAATTAGTTACAAAGTATCCTCATCATCATTTCACACGATGGCCACCCGTCACAGCTGGACATATGCCTCCCCCATTGATTTCGATAGGGACCGGTTGAAAGCGGGCTACAGCTAGTCTCTTCCCGCGATCTGTCAGGTCATCTGAGCAACTTGTCAGTGGACGTCCTACGCTGCGCATCAAACTTGTCAACTTCGTACTAAACCCACATAGGCCAAGCATAAATTCAACATAGATTCAGGCTATGTTGGGATGTTGTATGGCATGCTATGAACATCGCAGCCTACGAGTTCTTGACGTTGTCTTATTGGCATCGGTTCGGCCTAGCACCGCACTGAATCTAAAGATGAATATAGTAGACTTGACATCCTGTATGTTGCATTGTAAGATGGTAGAAACTTACCCTAACTTTGTTGTCATAGAATGTATCGATGAGAGTAATGAAGCGTCTCAACTGCGACCTATGCTGGGATATGGAGAGCTGAGGCAACTCCCTAATGAACACAGTGTGGAAGGTCTTTGATAATACCAGGTAGTCGCTGGCGCCTAAAGCCTGAAATTAAATAATAACATTTATATACAGTACTAAAAAAGAATACAAGTGACATAGAATAAGAATGGAATGGGATAAAATAGGACTTAAAAAGCAGTACATTACGGTCTGGGCACTCCCTTAAACATCTGTCAACCATTATGGTATACTTAATTGTACTGGAGCCATACATTCATGGATAATCTAATGATAGTCAAGATTATCAATTGTATGCCAATTACACAAATAAACTTACTCTATCACAAAGTTCTGCAAAGGTTGAGTCCAAAACGCGACCACAAGACTTAGCAAACTTAACATTCCTTCCTAATATATTAATGACTCGAGGCCTCACAGTGTCAGTCTCCTTGGATATCAGAAATTTAAATAAATTATCCACTGCATTATTGCCAGGTGTTGATTCACTATTTCTGAAAATACAAACATACATTTTATTATTAAAAAATGTGCACAATAACATCTTAACTATGTGAAAGTTGTAAGACACACGTTGATTAGCAGAAATCCATTAAGCAACTGCCCCAACATCAATATCTCATTTTAGCCATATTCACTTATTCCTAAGTTATTGATGGCCAATTGAGGGTTTAAACTATCTCCATACGACATTTCATCGAAATCGGTGTAGCCGTTTGAACGTGAAGAAGTAACAAATATACACACAAACTTTCGCATTTATAATACTAGTAGCGCCCCGCGGTTCCACCCGCGTAGATTAAAGTTTTCCCGCTACCTCAACTATCCCACGAGAACTATACTTTTTTCGGGATAAAAGTAGCCTATGTGTTAATCAAAGGTTTAAAATATCTCCATACGACATTTCATCGAAATCGGTGTAGCCGTTTGAACGTGAAGAAGTAACAAATATACACACAAACTTTCGCATTTATAATACTAGTAGCGCCCCGCGGTTCCACCCGCATAGATTAAAGTTTTCCCGCTACCTCAACTATCCCACGGGAACTATACTTTTTCCGGGATAAAAGTAGCCTATGTGTTAATCAAGGGTTTAAAATATCTCCATACCCAATTTCATCGAAATCGGTGTAACCGTTTGAGCGTGAAGACGTAACAAACATACACACATAAACACAAACTTTTGCATATTTTATAGTATTAGTAGGCTAGGATTTAAGGATGCTATGCAAACCAAAATTTTGATGTTGTGAAGCATTTTACCAACATACTAATAAAAAGTTAACTTACAAAACTTACAGAAAATATTTGCTAAACTTCTTATTTCCACTTCCACGTAATCTATAATCAATTCCGGAGTCCAACTGTACAACTCCACAGTGTTTTTTTAAAATCGGTATAAATGGCAAGAAGTTAGACCTCTGCAGACCATTTTTGTATAGATCATCGGGTTTTCTGTTGCTTGTAGCTATGACAACACAACCATTGTCAAATAATTGCGTGAAAAGCCTTTTTAAAATCATTGCATCTCCAATATCTGTAACCTAGACGTAGTTTAAAGTTAGGGCAATATCGATATCCTATCATAATTCTGTACATTTCACTTGATGGAAACTCTAGACAGAACGAGCACCTAGTAAGTTATCGATTTATATTATTTAATCGAAAGTTTAAAACTAGATGGTGCTGTGACTACAAAATTTTCTAAACCTGTAACGCCATCTAGATTTGGCCTGAAATTATGAGGTTTTTTCCACCATACGATTTTATTTAGGCGATTGTCAGTCTTCTTGTAGTATATTGGTCCATGGTTCACTATAATGTTTGTAAATAACATAATTTTGCATTGACAATTTATATCAGAGTTTATGGAATATTTTTGGTAACAGTTTTCAGAAAATTATTCCTTTCTATGGTAGCGGGGTTATATTCAAGTATATTAAAGGTTGCAGAAGGAAACCAACCAGACCTTGAGGAGAGCACTAGCCCCTATGGGAGAAATGATGATGGTTAAAATAGAAACCACACATTCTATCGTAATGCTTTTCTATGCTATTTTACTATAGAGTATCTCAAAATAGTATTTGCTTACTCTTATTAAGTATTTACACTCTGGTCACAAATGTGGTCCGATGATAAGGCTGTTTTTTATTTTAAATTCTATATTTAAGTTAGGGACTTTGAGTCATACCATACACCAGTTGCTTCACTTTATATATGCTAAATTTTAGTATTCAATTAATACATGTAAATTTTTTATACAATTCATAAGTCTAGTGGTTGACTAATATCCTCTCTTAATAGTCAGTTTTTTTTTAATATTCTTTAACATAGTTCACATATAAATGCATCCTGTAGACATTACGATATAACCAAAGGTGAAATAATGTTAGGATATTGACTGCCTATCAAGATCCTCTGCCTGAACACACTGCATGTTTGGGGACAGATTTATAAACCTCAGAACTAATGACGGTCGCCATAGAGCAGTGGGCAGAGTCAGTGACATGACTTCTGTGTATCCGGGACCCTGGGTTCGAATCCCGGCAAGTGCAAACATTTGTGCGATGAGTCTAGATGTTTGTCCCGGGTCATGGGTGTTTGTGTGTGTCCATGCCTCCCGCGACACAAGGAATCTTAGTGCGGGGGTCTAAGCGTGATAAATAAAAAATATAATAATAAAAATGGTTCTGAATTCTAAATTCAAAAATTCTAAATTTTCTTGCAAACATTACTTATTCAGCAGTACAGCAGCTAAAAGTAATAAGTGACCAAAAAGATGGGTTATCATATTTTATTAACTCATGAATTTTGTGACATACCACTCTCCCCTTCCAGTGGTGGTCTCGATTTTGAGACCCTGTAACAACGCACATACAATTTTTCATCTTGTAAGTTTAATCATCTTAACCTACTAGATGTATACCCTGGTACCATCAATTTACTGTAGACTTCCTTGAAATATGTATCTTTCATCTCTGTGATCCTGACTTATACAGTTATGGAATGGAAAAACCTGTAGGGTTCCTTGTTTTCTGAGATTGATTGATTTATTCTGAGAAGTTTTATAGAGTTTTTCATCTTCAATATAATTACTAAACTTACCAACCAATATCGAACAAAAACTCATACTTACTTCCTGCTATCTCTTCCCCCCACTTTGAAATTATTATTATTTTGAAAGCAAGAATGAAAATTATTTATTTCTGACAGCAACACTACATTTCAAACAAAAGAAAGGCACATTTAGGTAATACCTAGATATTAACTTACACGTATAAAACATTTAGGGCAGATGAAAAACCATTAAAATAATACTATGATTTAACCAAAAAAGCAATACCTAACAAAGCTAAATACTAAATAGTTATATAATGTGTTGCGTAATGCCTGAAATGAGTCCCTACTTAGTGTTATGCAAGGATGTGATAATCTTTACGCTGGACCATAAACAACTATATTAATAATGTTTTTAAAATAATATTTAGGTGGCAGTCTTAGTCCTGCTCGAACGCACTTGGATCCAAACACTCTATGACCAAACGTAATTAAAATATTCTGTGCACGTTTGCCACGCCTCAGAGTATTTTAGACTTGTTGTGGCCAAATATTCTTTGTCATTCAATATGCTACTATATTAATCACTATCTGTGAGAGTTCGTAAAGACAAAACTGTTTTAACTTAGTTATATATCAATACATACCTGGAATTCATCAAAACAAATGAGCCATGACTCCTCTGTAATATCAGCTGCTACAGGGGGTATAGGGTCAAATGGCTTCGAGCCCTCATCACGAAATGAACTCGCACCTTTTCCAGACTTGATCTTCAGCTCATGTATCCTAGCATGAATATTTAACATAAATGAATTGAAATGCACCCTCAGTTTTTCTTTTATCTGCAATATTGTACACACATATGAAATGAGATACAATTATTTTTTATTAAATCAGTGTACAATATTGGATTTATAATTTATAATAAAAACCAGTTATTTATAATGAGATGCTTTTGTCATATAAACTTACAGGCACACTTTCATAGAACAAGTCCATCAGCATTGTTTTTCCTCCACCCACACTTCCATGGATATACAGCCCTTGCGGTGCAATAATCTTCTGAGGCTTTCTAAACAGGCTCAACAGTGATCCAAATGAATTTTTTGACACATCAGGTCTTTCAAACATACACACTTGTTTATACAGCTCTTGTAAATGTTGTACTACATTTTCTTGATGTGCATCTTTGCTAAGAACACCGTCGGACACTTTTTGGGAGTACACATACCAAGGTCCTTCATTGGTCTCAAGCTTCTCCTGAGCTCGAGAGGACAGCAACTTCAAACACTGGTTGCAGCGCTTCCAGTGATGCTTCACCAAAGAGGTTAAATGAATTCGTGAATTTTGGGAAAACATTTTACTCACTGTCATCTGACTAAACGATTCGCGGAAAATATTTTCATTACATAACTAAACAACAATACAATTTTATAACCTTGATGTTCATTATTCACTCTCCATAAAGTTCTCATTTTATAACATCATGTCAACTGCTGCAACAATTAATTTAATAGTTTAGTATATGTGTAATGAATTATGTGAGTTCTTTGCGTCATTTCTGATTTTAATAAAGAATGTTTATTACATTTAGGTGAGCGCCATTAGATTCCCATATATTATTAGTACTCTTTGCAGTTTATAGTATAATCCTAATCCCTATTCCCTAGAGAATGTAATACTACCGGGTATAATCTATGGTGAGCAGTGCTGCCAGTAGTGATTGGAGATTTAGAACGCGAGGATGTCTAAAAAGGAACGAAATTCGCTGTAAAGGAACGCTAATGTTAACTAATATATTGCATTAAAAATCGATGTATGTTTGCAGTAAGATATTTTAGTTAGACGGCACTTTGCAGAGGAAACACCTCTAATATTATTTTTTTGTTTTGTCTATATCACCCTAAAAGTACAGAATTAGTAATAAGCTAACAAGTAGAGGGCAGTTTGTTTTTAAAAATTAAATCACTTGATACCCAAGCATATACCGTCTACAGCATTACCTACTGTACTATAGTTCAGTTAAATATAGTAGGTACATGGGGCGCACTAGTAGTTTCCGGAATGAATAATAAAAAAATACTATTAATTGTGAAAAATGAATTTCTTGTTTCTCAACATATTCTCCCATTGCGTGAATGCACTTTTTCATTCACTATTAGGCTTAGATTAAACTAATTTTGAAAACTTTTGTACCACCCCTCTGTGGTAACTTCAGAAACGTGTTTCTCATAATCTTCGACAGCCTCTTCTGTAATGAAGATCGTTGACCACGTAAAATTGGTTCTTAATTTTTGGGAACGTCACCATGTGATGCTACCATCTCAATAATTAATTATTAATGTGATCAATTTAGAAATGTTCATAGTAATGTAGGTATCTACCGACAATATCGAATTGAATCGATTTTGGTTAGTTATCAATCGTTCTTAATCTGGGCGGCTGTATTCAGTTGATTTTGAACTGTTTATCTGTCGATCACCTAATTCACAATCACATTTCACAGAAAAAAAACCCGCCCTAAGCTCGCTTACAGCGGGTTTTTTTTTCTGCGAGAGACGGATTTGTCTTGTTTTCTATGATAGGTATATTCCAATGATATCCCCCAAAATGTCGCTTGGTAATTATTGCCTGTCAAGCGTCAAAGCAGTTTGCAATAACATGATCTTATTGAAATTATTTACTAATCCTCCCAACGATGATGAATATCACCGTTGGTAAATGTAGAGTGACACTGACTCCAATATTATAATTATGGTGCCACCATATAGGTAGGTACCTAAATATACATTTTTATATGAGTTATCATCTTGTGAGGTCGATTAAGTCATTAACGTTAAGTATTCATTCCGTTCATCATAACCCAGTTATTAAATAAAGAACAGTTTTGTGAGCACAACGTATGAGTAATGTAATTGGTGTCGAATTGAGTTGAAAAAATTGCCCCTCTTTAGTAATAAAATAACAAGAATATCTTGTGAAAGCAGGATGTGGTCAAATTGAATTCGACGTCCAGACTCAGAATAAATTGGTGCAAAGTAACTGCTTATTGCAATCAACGCAACGATCACACACCATATTTTGTTTTATACTGTCCTAGCGTTTGACCACTATCTCACTTGATGGTCAGTGACGATGTGGTCGAAGATGTTATCACGAAGATAAACACTTAGAACACTCACTGGCTCTCAAGGACTGCTGCCTGAACACACTATGTGTTTGGTGATAGTTTTTCAAATTTGAGGGTTTTTTTTTTTTACATATTATAAGTTTGCGTTTGACAACTGTCTCACCTGATGTTAAGTGATGGTGGTAGCTAGCCAGGCGGGTACTCGAAAGTGCCCTACCACCATGCAAAGGTATCCTCTATACCTACTTACACAGTGTCAAGTAGTGATGTCCTAACTAATTAAATACCTTTTCAGCACACGAGTTCATACAGTCTTAAGAAATATGTAATCAACCCACTACGATCTCCCACTCTTTTTGTAATAAGTTTCTGTTTGACTATTCTTTCAAGACCAAGATGTGGCCCGAAAACCTAGAAGAAAGATATTCATTCTTGATTTTAAGACACCAAGATTGTGGGGAACCGATGATAGCTAAGCGGGGGGAGCGTCGGCTGTCAAACTGACGGACAACAGTTCGTTTCCCAACAGCAGCTTGAGCTTCCGGTGAAGGTAACACCGTTATCAAATTCTCAGCATGGTACTTTCCAGTACCCCCCTGGCTAGCTACCACCCTCAACTTTGATAAACTATCACCAAACACACAGCGTGTTCAGGCAGCAGTCCTTGAGAACTAGTGAGCATTCTAGGTCTAGCGTGATAACATCTTCGACCACATCGTCACTGACCATCAACTGAGATAATGGTCAAACGCTAGATCTATACAGTTAAAAAAAAAACCGCAAACACGGACTCGGGCAACGAGTTCCATTCCTCGGCAGTATAAGCATTACGAAAAGCAAGCAAAACCGTTTGTACTAACGTACGTTTGCTTGATTGGGGGCAACATAAGTGAGAATTATGTAAATGAAAGTTACTACGCCATTGCTTTTACATTAATTATAATAATAATAATAATATGGGACAACATTCACACAAGGTCTTCAGGTCCCAAACTAGGCAGAGCCTGTACTATGGTAACCTGATGACTGATATATACTTATATATATACTTATAAGCATATACACACCCAGACACAGGTCAAACAGACATGTTCATGCACACAAATGTTTGACCTGTCCGGGAATCGAACCCGAGACCAGCGGCTCAGAAGTCAGAGTGCTACCAACTGCGCCAACCGGATAGTCAATTGTTATTTGGCTCAATGCCTCTCACCACTCTCTAAACTTCACTCCCCCTGTTTCACATCCAACAATTATTGGCAGTGTGATCTACCCATCCATCATTCAGCGCAATTTTCGTTGTATGGGTCATTTTCTTTACGAGCCAACTTGCTTTGCGTGGTCTAATAGCATGAGTAATACATACATAGATAAATTCACGCCCCTTTCGCATAGGGATAGGCAGAGACTATATTCTTCCAATTGCTATTATCCCGACACACTTCCTTCGCTTCATCCACCCTCATCAGCCTTTTCATACAGGAGCGTCGGTTTAGAGTAGGTGACTAATGACCTGGCCCTATCTTATTACTTCCTCAATATGATTTTGAAACTTTCGCGACAATTTTTCTAGAGCAGAGAATCTATTGCCAAGTACCTACCCAATCAATCCATAAACTATATCCTTAATATGAATCTACGTTTTCTACAATGTTTTTTTCTCCATAAAATCTGGCCACTGAGATAATGCATTTAACTGTTCGTATCGTTATTGTTCCTTTATATTGAAAAAAAATTGTCTTTGTTTTTTATTTTAAAATGCCCGATTGACAGAATTATAACCAGACGGCTTATTTTATTCTGAACTGTGAATAAAATCTATCGACTATCGATAAATGTTTGAAAACGAGTTGTATCTGCGGCTACAATTAGTACAAGCATCTTAGAAACCAACGGAGCACTGATATTCGAACATCAAAGTCATTAAAAAAAGTATATTTATTTGATGGCGGTAATTATAGCTAAAAGAAATACTGTGAAATAATGAGCTACAGACAGAGTCGTAAAACTCAATGCGTACAGTGGTGACCATGTGGTGACAGATACTCCATTCATAATAAAGCTGGGTTTTAAAACATTTCTTAGAACTTTGTAATGTAGCAGTGTTGATACTATTGTGGCCAGAAGGGTAAAATAATAATTAAACCCCGACTCACGTACCACGTTATGATTATAACGAGTGGGTTAAACCTCGTTCCAAAGTCAGGCGAAACAACAAAAGGAAAAGTGCTCTCTTAGTAGTTCTTTTTGTGTCTGCCATTTCTGTCTCCTGGAAATTCGTCGCGACGATGAACACGCCGCTATTTTGATCCACAGTCTGTCTGTACTAAGAAAGTGTAACATATAAAGCTCATATCTTTATTTAGATATACCACAGTAGGTACCAGTTCCACTGTTCTCCGTTTTGTATTAGAATTATTAAGCTCTTACATTTTTACGTCAGAAGCTTGGACAGGGTAGGGTAAGTATATACACAACACAAAAAATTTGAAGCGATGATAGCTCAGCGGGAGGAGCGTCGACTGTCAAAGTGACGGACACTGGTTCGATCCCCAACAACGGCTTGAGCTTCCGGTTAAGATAACACCATTATTAAAAATTCCCAGCATGGTGGTAGGGTACTTTCTAGTACCCGCCTGGCTAGCTACGACCCTCAAGTTTGAAAAACTGTCACCAAACACATAGTGTGTTCAGGCAGCAGCCCTTGAGAGCCAGTAAGCATTCTAGGTCTAGCGTGATAACATCTTCGACCACATCGTCACTGATCATCAAGTCAGATAGTGGTCAAACGCTAAATCTATACAGTATACAAAAAATAAAAAACCGATTTTCAACTGAAAAAAAATAAAAGGAACCGTTAGGGACATTATACTAGAAAAAATGGGTAAAAGTTGTGGCGAGTTTGATTCAAATTGTTTTGGACATCACGAGCAGAAGCTAAAGTCAGATGTGATCGGAAGAATGAAAGAAAAAAAAATGTATTCTAGTCAGACGTGTAAAGAACCAAATATACGTCAATAATTTTATTTATTGTTATTAAATCAAACGGGGCTTGATCGCGAGAAAAACATTTAGTAATTTATTTACCTCGACTGGCCTCTCAGTCTCGTGACCACGACCATTGCAACTTGGTCGAAACGTCGAGGTAAATAAATTACTAAATGTTTTTCTCGCGATCAAGCCCCGTTTGATTTAATAACAATGTGTTCGAATCGCGAAAGTCTAAAAATTACAATTTTATTTATATTTCAAAGTGGTTGAGCCAGAGACGCCTAATTTTAAAATCGGTAGATAGTCTTTATAATGTTTTACTTCTGCTTTAATCAAACCAGTGTTAACCGATTGGAATCTTTTTCTTATCTCTATTTAATTTCTTGAACTCTGTTATTCCTCTTCGGATCGCAATAACGAACAAAGCTCCTTATTTAGGACTTATTCGTTAATTACAATTTAGGTACAAACGACAACATGACGAAACAAAAATCGAGAAACAGAACCTATTTTGTTTCTTGTAAATTTAAGTGTATTTATGTAATGCTGTCTTTTTATGCGAATAAATTTATATTCTTTCTTTCTTTTCTCTTTCAAACGTATTCTCATATTCTTATTGTATTATGACCTTATGACGCGGATTTATTATCATATTACGCGTCATAGGGCCTACTGGGATATTTGTTTTGAAACGGTTTGGCATTTATATTACTTTTCATATTAATAGGTTTTTTGATCTTAGAAACTGTCTCTGTTGAACTATTGTAGTCAATGTCAAGGTTACCTTCGGCGAACTGACCTACGGGACCTAAATTGCTCTTGAACTCACTCACACACTGGCCTCAATTGTGCCCCATCTAATGCACCGGTTAACAACCTCTAGTGTCAAGTGCCTGGTGTTGTTTGCAAATAGAAAGGAAGTCACAAACCTATTAATCTGTATATGGAGTGTTTCTTAATTTTTAACGATTGAAATTGGGACTTATACCTATATTTCTGTGGCCCATATAATGAGAAAGAAAAAAGAGAACGAAAATAAATGTATTCCCATCAAAGGATGGCATTACATAAATACACTTAAATTTACAAGAATAAAAAAATACAATAGGCAATGTTGCCCGATGTCAGGAATGAGTTTCGACACAGCATAGGTAGATACCTATGCTGTGTCGAAACTCATTCCTGACATCGGGCAACATTGCCTATTGTATTTTTTTTTCTAGACGTCCTAGTGTAGGTACACTAGGGTCACCCTTAGCAATGAGAAGTGCTGATAAATGAAACTCAAGCATTACATTTTGGTATCCAAGGAGCATAAAATGAAAGCCAGGAAGACCGGTTCGAAGATGGGAAGATGACATAAAAGCAACTGCAGGAAAAATATGGACAAGAATAGCAGTAAATAGGATTGAATGGATGAGGCGTTTGCCAAAATCGGGCAAACAGACAACACCGACGTTAACTCACCTGAATCAAAACAACCAATGTAACAGAACATATTGTCTGAATAAAGCTTATACTAGCTGCACCCAATGGTTTCACCCGCGTGGATTACGGTTTTCCCGCTACCTCAATTATCCCACGGGAACTCGATACTTTTTCCAAGATAAAAGTAGCCTATGTGTTATTCAAGGGTCTGACCAATTTCCATACCAAATTTCATCAAAATCGGTACAACCGTTTCAGTATGAAGGAGTAACAGAGATTTTAGAATTATTTGCTTATCCCACGGGAACAGCAACTATTTTCGGGGTGAAAAGTAGTCTATGTGTTATTCCAGGGTCTAAACTATTTCCATACCAAATTTCATCCAAATCTGTTCAGTATTTTTTGCGTGAACAAACATCCTAACTTTCGCCTCTATAATAAGTACTAGCTGCGCCCTACGGTTGACCCCGCGTGCTGATGAAAACCGGTGATGATGGTGATGATTAAAATTAGTCTATGTGTAAATTCAGGGTATGAGCTATCTTCATTTCAAATGTCATACAAATCCGTTCACCCGTTTTACCACA
The DNA here is from genome assembly GCA_934044485.1 of Apeira syringaria. Lineage (NCBI taxonomy): Eukaryota > Metazoa > Arthropoda > Insecta > Lepidoptera > Geometridae > Apeira > Apeira syringaria. Next base: position 7,216,256 of record OW203678.1, read on the forward strand.
AACAAACAGGCAAGCGACGAACAAACTTTCACCTTTATAATATTAGTGTGATAAGTGATAACTCCATAACTACAGGTCAGATCTAGTTCAATTTTAAATGTAACCACATGTAAAGCTCTAGTTTTCTTTTTTAAAAAATCAATAAAATCGATTCATCATAAAAATAAGATTTAGAGGTAACACACAAAAAATGCAGTCCAGTTGAGGACCTCCTCCTTTTTTGGAGTCGGTTTGAAAACTGCAATACGACTATGGAAAATGTTACTAAATCTATCAAATCAAATAATTGTTTAATATTACCTCACAAAAGGTTTCGCTAAATATACAATTTAGTGGATACAAATATAAAAACCTAGCTAAAGCGTGCTAAAGTTGTGAGGGACTGGTGCCTGAAATAGGTTATAAAAACCTGTGACACAGGGCACCAGGCTACCTACCTCATCTATAATGTGACGTCATGTGGTTGTTGTTGATGATGATGATGATGATGATGATGATGATGATGATGAGTATTAGTATTTTATTTTAATAAAGGCAGCGGCCCACATAAAAAATAATACAAATACGGATATAACATCTCATTTTTTGGTTTTACCTTATCTAATTAAATTAACAATCTGAGCGTGTTACAAAAATATGTGATTGTTAAAATTAAACACTTAAACCATATTAACCACACAAAAGGACAATCTAATCTATTTCACAGCCTTCACCTTTACATTTATAAAAAAAAATGTTTACCAAAAATGGAACGGACTTCAACACTCAAAAGTGTGAAATAACTTGTTGAAGTCGGTACCATGATAGTTCAAAAGTAACTAATATCAAAATATTGTGCTCATGGTACCGACTTCGACAAGTTATTTCACACTTTTGAGTGTTGAAGTCGGTTTTATTTTATGGTAAACATTTTTTTTCACTCTTTTTAGTGACATGGGATCAATTGTGATTGTGGTGTAGGTTCACCGATGTCTTCACCCGCTACTATAATATCGTCTAGATATAAGCACGCACTTTTCAGTTATCGGAGTGTAACTCAAAACCGCTGGGCCGATTTTGATGAAATTTAAATGGGACCACACGGGTAGGACCAACATTCAAATAAAAATGACACGAACAATTGTCAAACCTATTTCACATAAAATGTTGAATTTGGCTCGTATATTGAGACTTGCGAGATACATATATGTGCTCTAAATTTCAAAAACACGCCTAAAACAGTTATTTAAATATTAACGTTCAAAAATCGTCATATATACCATCATTTTTATCAATCATAACTTCTAGCTAGATGACCTACAAAGTTCAAATTTGGCATTCAGATTGGTAGTTGGGTGAATACAAAAGAATAAATCAGAAAGTAGTAAAGATCTAATATTTTATTATATTTTTTCAATTAATTAATTCCATTAGGAAAACTTACTTATAAGTAGGTACCCTGTAATATAAAAATCAGCAATAAAAATTGATGACAGCCGGTCTTTATTTATCAAGTTTGCGTGCTGCCCTTAGAATAATTTTTATTCTAATGCTACACCTTAGACCATGTCGTCGCTTAACATCAGGTGAGACAGCGGTCAAATATAAGCTTACTTTAAAAGCGCAAAATGTGGATTTTAAACTCATCACGTTCGTATACGAAATACAAAACTAAATTTTTTAAAACCTTATCGTATCAATTAGTGTAATAGTACTCGTAATAATACTTATAACTACGTAAGTATAATATTTACTAAAAGTAGAGTGCACTTTCTTTCTATTACGTTAGTAACTAGGATTCAGTATTATTTATTATATCAATATTTAGCGCAGATCAATGGTGTAAGATTTAGATCATTACTTATAAATAATAAAATAATAGGTATAATTTTAAAAGTCATCATCATCATCATCTCAGCTGTAGTTACAAAGGGGTTAGGGGCCTAGTGTAGATAAACCCTTTTCTAAAAGCATTGTTTTGACAAAATGTAAAGACGAGAAATCTAGTTTTTATAGACATAAAATATGCCATTATCCTGTATTATATTACTGAGACGTAACATCAACCTTATAAAAAATTAAAAAACCTGCCAAGTGCGAGTCGGACTCGCGCACCGAGGATTCCTTACAAACCTATAGGTATATAAGTAAAATTGTAAATAAAAATTATGCTATTCACAATTTCGCAATTTTGCCTTTACCTGTGGTATAAGAGGCTTCGTACCAAACTTCAAGATTCTGAGTTCACGGGAATTACCCTGTAGGATATGATTCCTTGCGAGTGTCGAAAATTTGCAGCATAAAAGGCTGTATCTTTTGCGTTGGCTTAGAAGTTTGATTTATACTCAGCCTCAAGGGACAATAGACCTGAGTATTTGATATGAATTTCAGCTTGATACCTCCACGCGTTCCTGAGAAAAAGGGTCATGACAGAGAGACGGACGAACAGCATAGAGATCCTATAAGGGTTTCTTTTTTCCTTTTGAGGTACGGAACCTTAAAAACGGTGCAGGAACTAGCTTTGATGTGAACGAGTGATTGCAAAAACTTGAGGGTGGTTGATATAATGCGGGTACAGCTGCATAGTTTTGCATTCTACCTTAATACCGTGGGTCGGATGTGCTGAGATATTCGCGATCCGCCATTTTGTAAGCTACACTATTACTAGCATAAAAGGAAGTACAATGATGTTTTCAACACAACTAAATAAAAACTTGAGCATTAACTTGCACGCTATAACTACACTATAGTCCAGGGTATAAGCTATCTCCATACCAGATTTTATCCAAATCCGGTCAATAGTTTTACCGTGAAAGAATAACAAACTTACATCCATACTCACAAACTTTCGCACTTATGATTTTGTAGGATATTTGTTTTGAATTACGGCTATAATTTAGTGTTAGGAAATTATATTAACCCTGCGGTTTATCCACGTGGTGATGAAAAACGGCGATGATTGTGATGATGAAATTAAGCATATGTGTTAGTCCAGGGTATAAGCTATCTCCATACCAGATCCAAATCCGGTCAATAGTTTTACCGTGAAAGAATAACAAACTTACATCCATACTCACAAACTTTCGCACTTATGATTTTGTAAGATATTTGTTTTTAATTGCCTTACAACTATTATATTAAGCTTAAAAGAACTATAAAAACCTATTTTCACTACTTAGGTCTAGTGTAATTACATCTTCGACCACATCGTCACTGACCATCAATTGAGATAGTGGTCAAACGCTTATCTATAGAGTACACCTCACCCTTTTGCATTAACCCGGCGATATGTAGTTAAATTAAATTAAATGTAATTCACTGAAAATTGACTTGTAATTAATATTATGAATAAAGTTATGTCTAGGTCAATTATTAAAATTTGATACATAATTACAATACTCTACAACAATATACTTACCTATATGACTAAATAATTGTGTTTACCATAGCTTATGTAAATAAGTTAATTATTATAAGAACATTTATATTGAAACTGGGCCGATGCCTTTTATTAAAATAAAAAACTAATTACAATACTGCAGCTACTATAATAACATTTGAGCAATCCACTAGCTATTGTCAGCCTATAGATAACTCAAATGCTCTAACCCGCTACCGGCTGGCAGCGTGCCCAGAATGCTAGCAGCGTTGCCACGTTGAATTGAAATCCTGATTCGTTGAGCCAAATATGTGCCAGCATTTTTGTCGCGCGTCGCATCGATCGAACGCTCTGATAAGTTTTCGAAGATCCGATGAGCTCCCGGTCCCCACGGACCCAATGTCTTGGACCCCAAACGGTTCAAATCCGTCCGCGGCGCCCCGCCCCGCGGTTCCACCCGCGTGGATTACTGTTTCCACGGGAACTATACTTTTTCGGGTTAAAAATAGCCTATGTGTTAATCCAGGGTTTAAACTATCTCCATAGCAAATTTCATCGAAATCGGTGTAGCCGTTTTAGCGTGAAGAAGTAACAAACATACACACAAACTTTCGTATTTATAATATTAGTAGGATTCTGTGGCCAAGCTGACTAAACGCAGAGACAATGTTCTGTGCGCCCGCGCCGCTATCACATAATCACATGTCAGTTGTTTGTAACCCTAACCTAAGACACCGCGTGGCTTAACGAACCATGTGCTGAGTTCTGAGTTAACACGTCATTACGCCACATTATATACGTACGTAATAGATTGATTATATAAGTTATCTTCCTATCACAAGCAGACTAAATTAATTTACGAACTGTAAAAATACCAAGTCATTGCTCGATATCTTCTTCTCTTCTTCTCTCAGCCATGTGCGTCCACTGCTGGACATATGCCTCCCCCATATAGGAGGGATTTGCCAATACTCGCCACGCTTGGCAGGCGGGTTGGCGAGCGCAGTATGATTTCCGATCGTCAGAAGGCGCTGCTGCCCACCTTCTGGTACGTGATCCCTTAGCCGCCTCTTACGGCACCCACGGGAAGAGATGGGGGAGTACAATTCTAGGCCGGTACCACCACGGCCATTTTGCTCGATATAATGGTACCTAAATATTAACCCCTTAGTTTCCGAGAACAAATGCTTTCTTTGAATCCTTTTATATAAGAAGTACGTTAATATAAGATTTTATATACACATCATTATTTCACTTGTAATAGTGCTCACTATAACAAGTTAAATAATGATGTTTGTATATTTATTCATTATTGTAAGCCTATATGCTACCTTACGTACTAATGTGGTTTAGGGCAAACACAAGTACATAAAGGGATTCTAAAAGATATAAAAGGGTAATAAAACAATGCAATAAATAATAAAACGATCTATGTATTTATTATGTTTACTTATTATAACAATATACATATACAATATTGTTATACTATTACAATATACACTGCATGATATGACAATGTTTTAGGCTACTTTTCACCAAAATTTAACGTCGGTTCATCGATTAACCGTCTGTTAACCGTATGGTTAAAACTGTCGGACCGACGGTTAAATTGATAATCGGACGTTTTAAATGTTGGTGAACAGTAAAATTAATGTAATCAAAAACGCCTAATTAATACTATTAGATTTTCCTTCACAAAAGGTTTGCATGGAAGCTATCGCTCTAGGCTACAACACCGCCCATTGTAGCACTTATTATTTAAAATTACTAATTATCTAAAATGCTTTTTATTGTGGTTTTGCGATAAAGTGCTCATCTGATTTTTAAACAGTTTTTTTTACATACATACACACGCCTCTTTCCCGTAGGGGTAGGCAAACACCACAGCCAAATGCTACGATCCCAACACACTTTTTTTTCTTCATCCAAGCTCAACAGATCTTTCATACAAGAGCATCGGGTTAGCGTAACTTTTGACCTGGTCCTTTCTTAGATCTTCCTCAATCAGATTTCTCAACGTCCGCCTAGGCCTTCCTCTTCCATCACTACTATTCACTTCACCCATGTATACCTGCTTCAAATAACAACCGACTGCTTAGTCTATCTCGGTCACTCTGTCTATATACAAGCGATGATAGCTCAGCGGGGGGAGCGTCGCCTGTCAAAGTGACGGACACTGGTTCGATCCTCAACAACAGCTTGAGCCTCCGGTGAAGGTAAAACCGTTATCAAATTCTCAGCATGGTGGTAGGGTACTCTCTAACACCAGCCTGGCTAGCTACCACCCTCAAGTATGAAAAACTGTCACCAAACACATAGTTCAGGCAGCAGTCCTTGAGTAAGGTTGGTTGGTTGAGAGCCAGTGAGCATTCTAGATCGTGCGTGATAACAACTTCGACCACATCGTCACTGACCATCAAGTGAGATAGTGGTTAAACGCTAGATCTATACAAAAGCTCTCAGTTACTACATCTTCTTTTACACAACATACCATTACTTATATTATATTTTTTATATGGGTAAGTACTTTCTATTATTGTTGAGCTATCAAGTTTTAATATAAAGGTATGTGTACAATTTTCAATCTACTCTGTCCATCCAAAGGTTGTCTGTAAGAGATTTTTTTATTTATTTGGCTTGGACACACACACATTCACAGCACACAAACATCCAAGACCCGGGACAAACACCTACACTCATCGCACAAATGTTTGCCCCTGCCGGGATTCGAACCCAGGGTCCCGGAGACACAGTAATCATGTCACTGACACTAACCACTGCGCCACGGCGACCGTCAAAGATTGCGTTAGCTAAGTATAGGACCGCTAATTGTATAACCATAAGCTACAATTAGTGAGACAAACTTATCATGTACATTTTATGACTTGCAATAAAGAGTTAATCTATCTTGACTAGACGGTTGGCGCAGTTGGTAGCACTCTGCCTTCTGAGCCGCTGGTCCCGGGTTCGATTCCCAGACAGGTCAAACATTTATGTGTATGAAAATGTCTGTTTGACCTGTGTCTGGGTAATATAAGTATATATGTATAATGTAAATAAGTATATATATCAGTCATCAGGTTACCATAATACAGGCTCTGCCTAGTTTGGGACCTGAAGACCTTGTATGAATGTTGTAAAAACATCCAAACATCTAGCTATCTATTTCGGTATTTAAAGTCTTCAGTTGTTAACATGTTTTATTGTATGTAACTCCCGAACTTGACAACACTTTGACACGATGATAAAAGAATAAGAATTAAATCACATATCGTTATCATTATTAAATATCAGTAGTAGGTCAATAATTTTATTAATAGTAACCAATGATGTTTTACTAAAGATGACGTATATTCATACTGCGCGGTGCTCAGATTTTGTTCCTTTACGACATAAACATGCTTACTGCGACAGATAATACGGTACAAATAATATAGAAAAGGATAGCTATATGTTTAGACTTGCGCTTGAAATACGCGTCGTAATCAAAATTACTACAATTGACTTAATTTTGCCGCCTCAGTTTCCGCGCGCTTGTGCGACATCTACCTTATATAAACATATAATATCATTGATAGTAGCAATGATATTGTTTTGGTATGAAGTTATATAAGTTTATAAGGCAATCCTCATTGGTGAGATTATTTCATGCAAAAGCGCTAGACTCCCGAGTCATCTTGATTCGCGAGCAATTAAGGTGACTGCGAGCAGCCAAAACAATCAATCGATGCAAATGATCGTCTCGGATGGAACCCAGTGACGCGATCTGCGCGTACGCTCGTTTTTATCATTCCATGACAGTTTTGCATAGCGATATATATGTAGGTAGGCTTGAATAGGTAATAATCATTGTGATACGCATATTTTTTTAACCTTTTGAGCTCCGTTACTGAAAACTTTGGTCAATCGAAACGGTTGTTTGTCAATTCAAATTAATTTTGAAGTTAAAACTTTTTTAGCGGCGTTGTGAACTTTTGTATGGGGAAAAAATGTTAAACTCGCGTCAGATCGTCAGATTGTAAGACGGAGGGAGAGTAGACCGCCGTTGAAATTTAAACTTAAATGTGTTACGAATAAGGAACGTTTTCGTTTGTTGGTAAGTAGTTTTATTTGACAAACTCGTTTTGTTAAAAGTATTATTGAGTTTGGTTATCAAAACGCCGATATTATAAAGAGGAAAAACTTCATTGTTTCAAAAAAACGTCATTATGTTAATTATATGTGTCCCACTAATATTATAAATCTGAAAGTTTGGGTGGATGGATGTTTGTTACTCAATCACGCCAGAAGGGCTGAACGGATTTGGATGAAATTTGGTATGTAAATACTACAGGTCCCAGAAAATAGTCGGAACCCTCTGACTTACTATTTGAGTAATTCCTGTGTTTTATACATTCATAATAATCAGTTTATTTTATGAAATAGAACTCTTACAAAATACAACAACAATATTTACATTTAATATTTTTATATTTAATTAGTTTATTTAGTTCTAGTTTTTCTTTTTTTTTTAAGATTATAAGCTTGCGTTTGACCACTGTCTCACCTGATGTTAAGCGACGACGCGGTCTAAGGTGGAGCACGCAAACTTAGAAGGAACCTATTCACTCGCGACTTGAAGACTCCGGGGTTGTACATATCGGGAAACACAGACTCAGGCAGTGAGTTCCACTCTCTGGCAGTACGCATTATAAAAGTGAAAGCAAAACGTAAGTTTTTTTTTTTTTTTTAGTTTTACTAACAGTATCTCTAAACTGGTTGCCAATTCTCTTATTGTTAAGACAAGCAATTCATATACAATGCAATAGTAATTCAAATGTTATCATAAATAAACTAGGTATTCCGAGAAAATAACAGTTGCATCTCGATTGCATTGCGGTAGAATTTAGATCTGTGTAGACATTACAATTGTACTCTATCTACGAGTAGAAAGGCACAACTAGCTAATACGACAATTCATTGATAATCTATGAGTAATGTGTATAGTAGAATGTATACCCCGGATAACGAATATATAACCTTTTACCAAACACATATAGTCGAAATGTGAAATACGTGCTTAGCTTGCCAAATTTCAAATTATTTAATTATAAGCCTTCGGGCTCGTGCGGTCGTTGAACTAGTGTTAGTAGAAGACAGAAAAAAAGTATCTCTTAGACTTAGACATTCCTGCCCAAATGTTCTAAGTATTGTACTGCCAGAAAAATGCCCTGGTATTAGCACAATTGTATTTCTTTATGGCAAGCTTTAGGGGAGGCCTATGCTGAATAGCAAGACAATCTCCGCGAAACTAGTGTCTATGTTAAACATTTATTTTAGAATATAAGAAATATGTTTATAAGATTGTTTAATAAAGGCTTTATTATTATGTCTAAATGTCTTTAAATGTAACGTTTTAAACTGAGTTTCATTTCAGTAATTTAGTAGAGTCGAGCGGTACGCTCATAATTAGAAATTTATGAGCGTACGCTCGACTCTACATAGATCGGAAAAGGTTTTCGAAACTAATATTATAAAAGAGATTTGATTTTTGTATGTTTGCTTGTCTATACTAATATTATAAAGAGGTAAAGTTTGCAAGGTCGTATCGGATAGTCTCTGGATCTACTGAACCAATTTTGAAAATTCTTTTACTAATAGAAAACCATGCATATTGTTTGTGAGTGTCACAGTCTTCATCATTATCATCGTCACTACGCGAGTGCAACAGCGGGGCGCAGCAAGTCATTAATAAACCTAAAACGAATATTCAGGTTCTAAAATGTATTTCATCAGTAGAATGTTTATACTTGTTTAAGACTACATATATGTGTAAGGGGAAAATTATTTATCCTGGCCTGAACTGATCAAGTAAAACTGCAGGGCACAGCTAGTTATGCAACATTTGGCAAACATATCACAGACCGCCAGGATATCTTCAAGACTCGCAATCTATTGCGAGTATAAGATATAAGACATCCTGGCGGTCTTTGTTGCAAACTCTTAAGATTGTACGTATTAACTAGAAAGACGACCTGACCCAGATCGCAGGAAGGGGATGCCGCTTCTAACCGGTCCCTGTGGAGATCGATGAGGAAGGCTATGTCCAGTAGTGGACGTCTTATGGCTCACATGATGATGATGATGAGCTAGTAAGTATACGGAAGGTACTTTACATTTTTTTTGTTAAATATATGATCATTGTTGTATGTATTGCTTCCGGGCTGTTTGGCCGTGGTCTAAGTGAAACTTGTGTTCCAGACGGTTCGTCGATCACTGCGGTCGACATCTTCAGTGGTTCAGGTCCGAGCGGCGACAAGAGCGTAGAACTCTCCTTCGCGGCGTCTTCTCTATTACTGATACTGACTAACGTCTGGAACACAAGTTTCACTTAGACCACGGCCAAACAGCCCGGAAGCAATACATACAACATGCATCGTCGGCCGTGAAAGCCTTAGAGTTTACATTATAAGATGATTATTGGAAAACGGGGCAATACGGCCGAAAGCAAGACAAACCGGTGACAGCGACTAACTCCCAACGAAGTTTCCGCTCTATGGAACGCTATTTATTTATGTTCCAAACAGAAACAAATTTTATTCATAAAATGATGCTCAACTTTGAGCTGAGCACGCTGAGCGTTTATCTAATGATAAACGCTCAGCGCGACGCTAATGCGTTCAATGATGTTTTACTAAAGATGACGTATATTCATAAGCCGCGGTGCTCAGGTTTTGTTCCTTACGACATAAACATGCTTACTGCGACAGATAATACGGTACAAATAATATAGAAAAGAATAGCTATATGTTTAGAATTGCGCTTGAAATACGCGTCGCAATGAAAATTACTACAATTGACTTAATTTTGCCGCCTCAGTTTCCGCGCGCTTGTGCGACATCTATCTCATATAAACATATAATATCATCGCGAAACTTTGTATTGAACTATGGATGTTCTTTGTTCTTACGCTCAAACGCCCAGACGGATTTGGATGAAATTTGGTACGTTGATAGTTCAGGTCCCGGATTAATACATAGGCTTCTTTTCGTCATCATCAATCATCACCACGCGGAGAAAACCGCGGGGCGCAACTAGTATTATAAATAGGCGAAAGTTTGACTGTCGTTCGTAATAGTTTGTACGTTTGTTACATCAACACGCTGAAACTACTGAACAGGAAGTTCCCGGAATAACACATAGGCTACTTTTCATCATCACCAATCATCACTACGGGGGTTAAACCGCGGGACGCAGCAAGTCATAAATAAAAGTAATAAAATTCTACGCAAATTATTAAAACGCAATTGATTAATTGCAGTTTTCTGTAGGTTTTATATTTAAAAAGTGCTCGAGATAAATTAATATGCGCGACAGTATCATGTCCTTGTGGTGTCGTATGATAAGGAACAGTTACTTATTTATAAAAAAAATATTAACAGGACAGAATGAAGCTACTTACTTACCGAACTACTCTCTATGGTAGAGTTCGCAGTTACGAGCGTAACTCTATGGAACAATTATTATCAACCTTTAGGCCATCGTAAAAAAAACTGTACCTACATAAATATTGTCTTAAAGTATCCATTAATTGAATGAAATTTGGCACAGATAGATTATAGTCTAGAATAGCACATTGGCTATTTTTTATCCCGGTAAAATGTGTGATTCCCGTGGAATATTTATTATTGATGTAGCGGGAAAACCGTAATCCACGCAGGTGAAACCGCGGGACGCTTCTAGTAATATATAATATATGCACAAACGTACAAACATACACACACACTCTCGCATATATATGCGAGAGTGTGTGTGTATGTTTGTTACTTCTTCACGCTCAAACAGCTACACCGATTTCGATAAAATTTGGTATGGAGAGGAGATAGCTGGATGAACACATAGCCATATTTTAATTGTCACCATTACCACCGGTATTATCACCACGCGGGCCAAACCGCGACGCGTAGTTTTATTAAGTAGTATTATAATTGAGCAAAAGTTTGTCTGTCGTTTGTAATAGTTTGTGCATTTGTTTCTACTTCACTCTGAAACGACTGTACGGATTTGCATGAAATTTGGAATGAAGATAGCTTAAACCCTGGAATGACACTTATAGGCTACTTTTTATCCCGGATAAAGTACGTATTGTTTCTGTGGGATGAATGAGGTAGCGACAAAATCGTAGTCCACGCGGGTGGGGGCCAGCTAGTAAATTTAATTGTGATTAATAATACACTTTAATTCCGTGAAAAACGGGTTGATTTGCGTTCGACCACTATCTTACTTGTTGGTCAGTGACGACGTGGTCGGAAATGCTATCACGCTATGCCTAGAAATGCTTACTGGCTCTAAAGGACTGCTGCCTGAACACACTATGTGTTTGGTGACAGTTTTTCAAACTTGAGAGTAGCCAGCCAGGCGGGTGCCCGAAAGTACTCTACCACCATGCAATTAATTTTAATAATGTTTGAAGTCTGGTGAAGTGGGCACGGGTCTATAATGTATAATTATGCCGATCGACACGTGTGGATGGCCGGATTCACAATAGTACTTATGCCAAATTGATTTGTCACAATTGTAATTTTTCATAAAAGCGTATGTAATTTAACCCCATCGAATGCTCTAAGATACCCAACCACCACAATTATTCTTAGCTATCATCTGAATCTGTCGTTTGACACGGGAACAGATCGCCGTATTTAAAGTAATACTTAAGCCGAATTGTTCTGTCACGATAATTATTTTTGATTCCCCATGACCGTGGCAGTACATAAATCCTAATTGTGAGGGGTGATGGTAAGCAAGATAAGCAGCGTGCAATAATTGGACTGTTCTTGATTTACTACAGGATGTGGTCACTTCCCATTATTATTTTACCAACTCTGCGCTGTGTGATTTTGTTGTTTTCTATATGTATTCGTAGAGTTCTTTACAACATTAACTTACTGCGCACCGCGGTTTCACCTGCGTGGACTGCTTTTCCAGGATAAAAGTAGCCTATGTGTTATTCCAGTGCGTTAGCTAATAGGAACATTTCTATAAGCTATCACCCTGGAATAACACATAGGCTACTTTTCATTTTTTCTTTCATTTTATGCAAATCCGTACAAACGTTTCATTGTGAAGGAGTAACAAATATGCAAACGACAAACAAACTTTCGCCCTTATAATATTACTAGCTGCGTCTCGCGGCTTTACCCGCGTAGTGATGATTGGTGATGCCTATGTGTTATTTTAGGACCTGAAGTATCTACAACCCAAATTTCATGCAAATCCGTCCAGCCGTTCTGACGTGATTGTGTAACAAACATCCATCCATCCAAAGTTTCACATTTATAATTAGAGTGGGATTGTAACAAGGCCCAAGATAGTATTTAGGCTTTTATTGTTAAAATAACAACGATATTTCTAATGTAAAATTTCACTTCATTGCGCGTTTTTTAGTCAAATACCAATCTACATGACGACTAATGTTACTAAAAATACACGGAATGAAGTTTAAAATAAATACATGAATTTTGATTCTTAAATGTTGAAACAATTTAGACTTTAATCTAATCAGAACAAGAACATTTTGTAGTTAGTTTGAGCGAACGACAGAAACACTGAATGTCAACTGTTTTCTAAATTTTTACGTACAAGATAAACATTCAACGTACGAACGACAACAAGGAATACTTTGATGGTACGCATTTGCGTACCATCAAAGTACACCTTGTTGTCGTTTTAGATAATTTTTTGGCAATTATAAATGATAAACATGTTATTTTAGTGCATTAACTCTCACGCACGTCATAGTACCTGCGTCACATTTTGGTAACATATTGCTGTAATTATTTTTGAAGTGAAAACTTCTTTAGCGGCGTCGTGTACATTTGTATGGGGAAACAATGTTAAACTCGCGTCAGGTCACGTGACACTGATTGAAAATTCGTAAGACGCGTGACGTCATCGACGTCGTCGACGAAGACGGAAGGCGAGTAGACATAATGGATGGTTTCCACGCTATATTACGCAAAAGAACCGCATCGCTGCTGCGAAGAGTGCGTGGCAGCCCCAACACCATACTACAAGTAATAGCCGGTAAGCTAGAATCGCCAATAGACATTTTGTTGGGGTGTTGGCCAGATAAAAAGTACCTTTAAATAAGTGTTTACTAACATATGTATAAGTTTACTAACAAATGGGTCTTATTGCCTGAATAAACAAATTAAAATAAAAATAAATAAATAAAACAATGTCATTTTATAATTTCATAAATGGTCATGTTTGTGTACGATAGCGCAATAAATTGATATTGTATTTTACCACATAAATGATAGTACTTTTATACTAATAAATAATGAAATTCGTGCGAAGTTATTCCATAACCATTCCAAAATATTCAAAAACGCGCAACGTTAATTATCAAGCTTTCACTTTTGCCGGCACTCCCGGAGTGCAAGTCGTTGTTTTTTTTAAAGGTCCAAGTGATAAAATAATAGTTTATTTGATCGCAATTCCGATATGTTACATCATTTGGATTAAGCTTACAACCACCGCAAACACAACATTTCTAAGACGTTACAAATTTGTTCAAAACGTAGATACCTACATACAAACCCATTCACACTCCCACCCTGCACTACAATACACCGTGTCGCGCGAGGACACGGTGTATTGTACAATACACACAACCTGGAGGTTTGTTGTTGTTTGAGTCTGAAAACTATCGCGAGTTTCTTCCATAATTGTAATGTAACAAACCGACTAGGACTCACGTGATAAACACTGGAAAATTACTCTCCGACCAGTTTCGAACTTATTTGCAGTTCTTCATCTGGGAGTTATGATCGTGCCAGGCGGCGAGCGCGAGCCTCAGCACGTAACTGGCGTTGAGACGGCTGCGCTGCATCAGTCAAATTGTCCCGGTGCGCACTGTCACTTGAGTCATTGTCATTGAGAGTGTCATTGTCACTGTCACTTTGGTGATGATGATGGTAGGAAGCCGGTTTACACACCGTGCTAGTCGTGTCGTTTGTTGTTGTCTGTTTGTTAAGAGTACTCTAAACCAACCATCGAGTATGAAAGGTCTGATGAGCCTGGATGAAGCGCAAGAAATGTGTCGAGATCGTAGCGTTTGGCAGGCAGAGATCTCTGCCGCAATGTGCCGTGGTGGTACCGGCCTAGGATAGTACTCCCCCATCTCTTCCCGCGGGTGCCGTAAGAGTCGGCTAAGGGATTACGTACCAGAAGGTGGGCAGCAGCGCCTTCTGCGAATCGGAAATCATACTGCGCTCGCCATGGCAAACGCCATACGCCGCTCGAATTGGCAAATCCCTCCTATGTGGGGGAGGAATATGTCCAGTAGTGGATTTTCAATTGCTGAGAAGAATATCTCTGCCTACCCCGACGGGAAAGAAGCGTGAGTATATGTATATATGCTTTTGAGCGAATATTTAGTAAATGGTTCATTTGATTGATGAGATAAACCACTAATTATTTTGTTGGGCCTTTTTCCACACCACCCAAGAGGTAAGATCCTTAGGCGCGTTTTTTTTATAGAGGTATCCCCAAGAGGCCTAATCCTCTTTATTTTGGAAAGTACAAGTTTATATTACTTTGGACATAATTAAGCAATAGTAGATTAGGCTTCGGGAAGTAAACAGATGGGTTTTTTAATACTTTATAGATCTAGCGTTTGATCTTACATGAAGGTCAGTAACGATTCAGTCGCCGTGTGTACCAGGGACACGAATGGCCATTTTCGTCCACAAAAAAGTTTATAAGTGACCGCTTGTTATGTCTCAATAGTTAATTATATTTAGGCTTGATATTCTTAATTATGTTAAATATTTAGTATAGTTATTTTGAAACTTACCTACACTTTTATAAGTATGTGGTAATTTCTCCTATACATATTACCCAAAATTGTGATAGCGTACGCACGCTGAGATTAGGTAATGCGTCAGGAATTGTGTCATTCGTTTTAACGGAGGCAATCTTAATTATGTTAAATATTTATTATAGTTATTTAGAGACTTACCTATACTTTTATAAGTATGTGCTCATTTCTCCTATACCTATCACCCAAAAATGTGATAGCGTACGTACGCTGAGATTAGGTAATGCGTCAGAAATTGTGTCATTCGTTTTAACGGAGGCAATATTAATTATGTTAAATATTTATTATAGTTATTTAGAGACTTACCTATACTTTTATAAGTATGTGCCCATTTCTCCTATACCTATCACCCAAAAATGTGATAGCGTACGTACGCTGAGATTAGGTAATGCGTCAGAAATTGTGTCATTCGTTTTAACGGAGGCAATATTAATTATGTTTAATATTTATTATAGTTATTTAGAGACTTACCTATACTTTTATAAGTATGTGCTCATTTCTCCTATACCTATCACCCAAAAATGTGATAGCGTACGTACGCTGAGATTAGGTAATGCGTCAGAAATTGTGTCATTCGTTTTAACGGAGGCAATCTTAATTATGTTAAATATTTATTATAGTTATTTAGAGACTTACCTATACTTTTATAAGTATGTGCTCATTTCTCCTATACCTATAACCCAAAAATGTGATAGCGTACGTACGCTGAGATTAGGTAATGCGTCAGGAATTGTGTCATTCGTTTTAACGGAGGCGGTGAGTTTTGTACGTCGATCATTATGAGTCGAGGGCAGTGTTCCGCACCGCGAATGGCAGACAGAGAGTCGGCAGACGCCCACTCTCGTCTCTGACTGTCAACCTGACCTTCAACGTATTGTAGATAGTAGGTTGGACTGTTTCTAAAAATTTACCTTAAAAAATATAATAATTTTGGTTTTAGACAGCATTGTTATACCTACTCATAGAAGAAGAAAAAAATAGTTTTTAACATACAATGTTTCGTAAAAAAACATTTGAATCAATATGTAATTCATATTTAATACACGTAACACCCAGTATACTTAAAACATATTTTAATAAAACATTTTATATTTTTATATTTATGTTATATTTTCTTATTTCACTGTACCATACGTCTCGCATTCAGATTAATTTGACAATTTTATTGACAAGACGAACAATTTTGTGGTGGCGGCCACGCATCTTTCAGTCCTATTGATAAAATTGACAAACAGCATTCATTTCATCATTCAAGAAAATCTATATAAGTTTTATACATTCACTAATCATTGCATTCTTACAACATGCATATTTCACCTTTATGCCACTCCAATTAAAATATATCTAGGAAAAGTATTCGATGTTATAGCTAAATTAGTCGTACGACATTTATTCCGATCGCTACAAAGAGTTATTGTATTGGTAGGTACATTAAGTTGCTAACAAGATAGTGTATTATCTATATTTTATCCGTACTATTCATAATATTATGATATATAGCAAAATGTTGCAGTTCTTAATAAAAACAATCTAAAGCAATAATAATAACTTGGAATGAACCATTTCAGTATCTGTAGCCAATAATATAAAATACAACATAATAAATAAAATAGCCTGCAGTAGATTACTAACAAGTTCAAAAAGTTTGATATATACACAGCTTAATCAAGTATGGACCCCCCCACGGTTAAAGGGCCTCCATTTTTGTCCATATATTTCACATTTGAGCCACTGTGAGCCACTAATCACCCGCTGTCTTTTATTTCATTCGCCCACTTTTCAAGAGAATATACAATATACTCCGGTATAAATAAGATGCAGAATGGAGATTGAACCAAACAAGAGATATACAAAACACCGTCTTAATTAATACACCGTGCAATATATGAACTAGCGAAGCTTTTATCAACAGTGATAAAATGCTAAAAATAACAAAGCTACGTGCGTTATGCATGACACAACTCTCGTGGGAATAACTGAACTTCTGCGACATATAATTTAACATAGGGCCAAATTTTATCCACAGTTTATAGGGATATATTTTATAATATTTTTTTTACCTTTGGGACGATAAACGACACTGTCAGTACTGACCTCAAAAAGTTTTCACATGATCTATTATACATTTTATTTAAAATGACTTCATTTTTGTTTAAAGTCTATTCAAACGGGGTTTTTTTTTTAATTTTGTACCTTTTAGGATGAAAAAAGCCATCACCAGCACTGGCTATTAACAACGTTACCATTTTATCTGTTTAATTCACATAATTAGTAGGATTAGTAGAAGCGTGATTTTAAAATTAAAGTTAATGTCAAATTAATTTTTGTACCTTTTTTGGTGATAAAAAGGCATCACCAGCACTGGCTTCGACTCAACAATATTCATCTTATATTTATTATGTTGTTTAGTTTACACTATTTATTTATTTCATGTACAGTATAGGTATATGTACGCATGATGATGTTTTAAATAAAATATTGTGCTATTGCTAAACTTTTTGTGCATACAAAAAGCCATAATTCAATAAGTTTTAACTATATAGTATTTTAAATCATATTGTATTTAGTTGGGTACCTAATTTTATTTGATATCTCAATCTATATAAAGGGATCTTGATTTATTTTTGTGCCTTTTCGGGATGACAAATACTTAGATTTTGGTTCATATTTTGTGTTTTGTTATCAAGATAAATACTCGATTGACTAAGTAAGTGACTACTCAAAAAGCAACGACTATTCCACGCAAATATTTGTATATATCTTAGTATATAGACTTTAATCTGTGCGACTTGAGAAAGTAATGCAACTAGACGGCCGCTACGTTGAGTTAACTTTATCGTCGGCGGTCGAAGCCCCTTCTTCACATTGCCAGATTACATACTGTCTGAACTTTGATAGCCTCGTACTTACTTTGCATTAACTAGGTACATAACTACTACTTATTAAACTTTACCCGTACTTTTACATCTGGTTTTAGGGTTCCGGAACGGAGGCGGTAGTTATTAGCATCTAGCTTGAAATTTGATTGGTTTGTGTGATATGCAAATGGAACTAGAATTTTGAATTGAGTAATTATGCGTTACAATACTATCTATGTATATGCAGATACTTAGATAATATTATAAATGATAAGTGTATCATTTTAATAATCAAATAAGTTTGTTAAGCGGTGTTTATTATTTTTATCTTCGTATAAGAACTGATTGGCCGCCGTAAAAATTCTCCCTTTTAGACTATTTTAGTTACAAATTGTTAGGGATAAATATTTTGTCATCATAACATTTTTGACGTGATAACGTTTTATAAATTGATGAATACCAGCAACACTCATGAAAAATAGTAACGTTCCGCGTAACGTTCCACCTGAGTTTTGTATTACATAAAATAATCAAAGTCAAAGTCATAAATGATTATGACGTTATCACGTAAATCTATCGTCCGTAAACCGACTTTACAGACAACCAATTTTTTTTTTATATCTCAGGGGTGATTACGATGATTCTAGGTAGGTAATGTGTTATTTGGTAATAATCACAGCCTAGGATAAAATTGTAATATTTTGTGTAAAAAGCGTGTTAACTCATTATTTAATTAGGTAATATATGTTTAGATTGATCAATTATGAAATGTTTAAAAATTAAAACAGAGGTCTCACGTTATAGATCAAACGACTGTGGATAACATTGAGTAAAATGTATTCTCCCAAACATGTATCTACTTGTACATGTATAGTAAATACCTGTGGTAAATATATATCTAAAAATGCCTTTGAAGTTCTTATGTAGACCTTTATGATATATATATATATATATATGGCATTTTTAGATATGTATTTACCACAGGTATTTACTATACATGTACAAGTAGATACATGTTTGGGAGAATATAATATATATATATACAAAATTAAACAAGTTAAGAATTTCTAATCTGTGTGTTATTAACCATATGTATAACTATGTGCAGTTTGTAGCATACACCTGTTTAAATTATTTATTTATCCACGGAACCTTCATGATGTATATCATTTTGCGCTTAGCTTTACATTGTAATTTTAGTGGCAACTGACATTCTACAAGTAGAAATTACTATCAGTGCCCGCTGTAGTTAACCATTATTTTAATCGTGTCATTCTCACGATTGGCGGACTTATCATTCGGTTGTCTTTTGTTTAATAAAAAACACACAATAACCGATTACAATAACCGTTGCATATTATTATTCCGTGAATGTCGAAGTCGATCACGATAGCGATCTGGACATAGCGCTGTCCTTTATAGACAATGGTTCCAGCATAATGTACAAGTTGGAGCTGAAGCAATCATTGGCTAATTAAAATTTGCTGTGTGTGACGCTACCATGAAGTGTCTTACCCACTTATAGGCTGCACTCGCGTCTGTCAATGAACTTCGCAGTCTATGCCGATAGATGAACACGCCAAAATTCTAAACACGTTGCTCTAACCTTAGGACTTTAAGGCACACTTTCCAGTAAGATGTGTCTTCTTAGCAAAAAAATATTTAACTGTAATCTATAAATCGACACGATTTAAAACGGCAGCACGGACCCGAGTATTCACGTAAATAACATTAACTAAACGTTAACATTTCGTATAAAAGGTTATAGACAAATTCTAGACTAGGGGCATCGAACTTTCGTATTATCTCTAGACTTTTCATCTAGATTGTGCTACATTCCAATAACAAGCGAGTAAGTAATTTATAAATAGTACTAACGAGCAAAAATAAGGACGTTATCTGTGCGTGCAAGGAAGTCATCTGGTTCTGTATGCGTAACCAATGTTCTGGAGGCAGCTGGTGCGTCCGCCTGCACGCCCGGTGGAGGCTTCCTTCGCTCGAACCGCTCCATGAGATCGGCCGGTACGTGCGGCAGCTCCCGACCGGTGGTGTTCGGCGCTTGCGTGAAGCCGAGCTTCGCCAGCAGGCTTTCACGGATCACACTCAGGCTGTGTTCACGCGCGTTTTCGTAGGAACGACAAGAAGCGCACGCGATCTGGGCAGCCGGTGGTTCTTGCGGGCAAGCGATCTCGGCAGCGGTAGCCGCTAGCCACAAGGCCAGCAGCAGCAGGCTCGCGGGCCTGGCCCGCGGCCCGCGCGACGCGCCCAGCGGACGCGTGGTGCGGCAGAGCGGGTAGGCGGCGGCGTAGCGCGAGGAGCGATGTGCGGCCGCGGGCGGCGCGTGCTACACTGCACACGGGTCGGTGTGGGTGCGCCCGCGCCGCCGCGTCGCGCCGCACGCCACGCGGCATCCTCCACCGCGCCGCTGCAGCCGCCCCGCGCCCCGCCGCTACCAGCCCAGTCAGCTGAGCTGACTCACCGCATCGCACACTCTCTCCCGATTCCACTGGGATGCTGGAGAACTGAACACGGCCCTGACGGGCGGCGCGGCGTCGGCGTCTCTATCAGCATGGATGGTGCGTCAAGTGACTTCAAAAAGGAAGTACTCTCCCTCCAACCCCATGGATACAGCGATCATATATAAACACACATTTGTGTGTGTTTACTCTGGTACAAATTTTAAACGTACCTATTAATTCGGATATCAGTTAATTTTAATTACGTAAAGTATTTTCAGGGAATCTTGTCGTGGACTAAAGGTTCTAGACCGTTGGGCACGAGTACGAATCGCCGAATCAAATAAACCAACGTATCATTTTTAAGGGAGCATTATTTTCTGGTATTTGGAGAAACTACGCGCTATCGCCGATATTGCTACCCGCATTTCTCCAGTCTTCTCGTGACCACGACCAATGCAACTTGGTCGAAACGTCGAGGTAAATAAATTACTAAATGTTTTTCTCGCGATTAAGCCCCGTTTGATTTATTAACAATGTGTTCGAATCGAGAAAAATATCTGTAAAATAGAAAATATAAAAAGATCAAGATATTCAGTATATCCAGTATCACTTCATTAGGACCAATAAGCCCCTAAAAAATCCCTAAATCAATTATAAAGAGCATGGTTGGGAAGTGTTTATGAATGTACCATATTACTAGCTGCGCCCCGCGGTTTTACCCGCGTGGTGATGATTGATGATGATGATGATGATAAAAAGTAGCTTGTGTTATTCCGGGACCTGAAGTATCTACATACCAAATTTCATCCAAATCCGTCTAGCCGTTTGAGCGTAATTGTGTAACAAACATCCACCCATCCAGCCATCCATCCAAATGAGATTATGACTGACCTTGCACTATGTAGCCATAGCTAAATTCTCTAGGTAGAGTTAGATCGACATCTAGAAAGGACTTTAAATTGTCAGTCCTGACAGAATTTTGACAATTACTTGTGGTAGGTCTTTCAGAATAATGTAATTTAATGTAAATAAATGAGATGATGTGAAATTCACATGTTCTGGAAGTGGCTGTTCCAAATTCAAATTTATAAATATTATTTTCAAATAAAGTCATGTTTATTTCATTAAATTTGTGTTTCCAGTAAAGTGGTTCATTTGTTTTCGCGATAAATTTGCCCCTTTTTTATACTGTACAGGTCTAGCTTTTTACCACAATCTCACTTAATGATCAGAGACGATGTGGTCGAAGATGTTATCACTCTAGACCTAGAAAACTATATAAAAAAAAAACCTTACTGGCCCTCAAGAACTGCTGCCTGTACACACTATGTGTTTGTTGTCAGTTACTCAAACTTTAGGATGGTAGCTAGCCTGCCGGGTACTAAAAAGTACCCTGCCACCATGCAAACATATCCCCCCCCCCCCCATTTTAGTGATAAATATAGCCTATACTAGTCAGGGATAAGCCATTCTAATGGTGAAAGAATTTTGAAAATCGGTTCAGTATAGGTCCTGAGTCTTCGTTACAAATATACAAATATTTCTTCTTTATGGTATTATTGTACATTTTCGGAAATTATTTCTGTAGGATCGAAATAGATAAGCTCTTTTCAGTTTAGCCTTGGATTTTCGAACGAACAGTCAAATATTTCAGCCGGATATCTATCTATATAGCTGATTGAGGTGTATTACGTATCCAGAACTTATGTGTAGGTGTAAACTGTATCGTATAACGATGTATGCAGGGATACCATTATTCAGAAATGAAAAAATATCCAGAACTGTCTAAATATTTGCTCTAACCAATGTTAAATACTTCACCACCTGCGCTTTGTAAAAATAAACAACAGTCCGTAACTCTTTTTCATGAACAGACAGCTTCTATCAGGGTTCTATTTATTGCATCTAACCTCTCAATCTCTATAGAATAGATAGATCGACAATTTTGCATTTATACAACTACTAGCTGCGCCCCGCGGTTTTACCCGCGTGGTGATGATTGATGATGTTGATGAAAAGTAGCCTATATGTTAATCCAGTATCTAAACTATCTTCAAATCGGTGTAGCCGTGTGAGCGTGAAGAGGTAACAAACATACACACATACACACAAACTTTCGCAATTATAATATTAGAGTCGGATTCTGTGCTCTTTCTAACTTTTATCTTACTGCCTGATAGATAAAAGTGAGTTTAGACATCCTGAAATTTAGTCGTATTCGTAGGTAAGCAAATGTTTACCTAAAAATACCACAAATGTATATGTAATATAGATATACCTACATATACTAACAATGGTATATAACCTATATACATTGATAGATAGACAACACTTAATTGCACTAAACATTTACAAATATCAACTATAACATCATAATATTAAACTTAAAGTACAAACGGGGGCCTTATCGCTAAGCAGCGGATTCTTCCAGGCAACCGTTTGCTAAAAAAATACACTAAAGTAAAACTGAGGCAGCGTGCAGGGTTTAACTTCATCATCTCAGCCATAGGACTTCCACTGCTGGACATAGGCCTCCCCCCATTGATTTCCACAAGGACCGTTTGGAAGCGGCCTGCGTACAGCCCTTGCCTGGGATCTTCCTCAGGTCGTCTGTCCAACTGGTCGGTGGGCATCCTTTGCTGCGCTTGGCAGTCTAATCAAGAACTCTTCGACCCTTACAAGATAGATATCAAGTCAAGAATAAATCATAGGCTACTTTTTATCCTAATAGAAAACGGATGGTTCCCGTGGGATAGTTGAGACTTATGAAGCGATGATAGCTCAGCGGTGGATGCGTCGGCTGTAAAATTGACGGTCACTGGTTTGTTCCCCATCAACACCGTGAGCTTCCGGTGAAAGTTTCACCGTCATCAAATTCCCAGCATGGTGATAGAATACCTTCGAGTACCACCACATACATAGTATGTTCAGGAAGCAGTCCTTAAAAGCCATATAGTAAGCATTATAGCTCTAGCGTTATAGCATCTTAAACCACATCGTCACTGACCATTAAAGTGAGATAAAGGTCATACGCTCCATACGGTGTAAATAAAATTAAACATAATGAAAATCGATTAATGAGCCGCCATTTCTTCTCCAAACACCGCACTGATATTATTAATAATATCTAAATCATGTACAATATTACCACGTGCTTATGCCACGATCCGTGTCGAAACTTGTATTTTAAAGTAGGTACTTTATTTTTTATCTTTCCCTAATAAACTGAATAAAAAAGAACAAAAATGTCGCTGAAGCTGATCTCTATAGCTATTTTTATTTTAGAAATTGTTTCAATCAAAACTCTCACATCGTAAACCACCAACAACGTTATTATTTTAAAATTAAAATAAAGCACACCAACGTACTTATATATTCATTGATCTGCGTGATTGCAAATCATTTGATTTTAGCTTAACTACCTATTCAAATACCTACCGATGCCGCGTTCCAAAAATAAAAAGAGCAAAACTGCGAAGAAGTGTCTAGAATTTAAAGAAGTTTTTTCAAATAGGTAGGTTTTACAATGTCTTTACCACATTACATATTCACTTTAACAGGTTAGATATAAATAATGGGGAGTTGGCAAAACTAAAGAATCTTGCTAAAATATATAATATGTTTTCATAAAGCATAGTAGGTAATACAGGGGTTAAAAAAACAAACAGTTCCCTAGGAAGAAGATGGTTTTCACTTTGCTAATTCAAAGCAGGTATGATATTATTGTATTACACTACAGGCTTACAGATGGTACAGTCAAATCTTATAGTCTTAGTTTACAAAGGTACTTAATTCTTTTTCGTTAGAAAAACATTTTTTTTTCTTTTTTTCAATTCTATCTTGCTCTATCTTTTCGTTCTTGCTCCTCTTTGTTTATCATTTTAGTGTTGTGTATTTCTTATAGCAATCTTTTTTCGGGAGTGTCAATGTATTCGGCGGAGATTAGTAGATAGTAGATTAGGAAACTATACAGCCAATCTATCACTGTCCTATTGTGACTCCAGTTACATGCAGATTTTAAATGGTTTATTTTTGAAAATTCATGTGCAAGTAAATTTACACCAGGGATAGTCCGGACTTATTACATTTTTAAACAGTTTGTGATATATTTTTGTAAGTCTCTTGTACCTACTACAGTCGCACGTTTTTCATTTTAAGAATATGATTTTTCATTTGGCATACGAAATTCTAGCGTTAATGTTTTGATGTCGTATTTTTTCTCCATCTTTCCTAAATGACAAATTATATCCAAAAGTTCTTTGATAGCATTTACTTGTCATCGGCCTTTCATTCATTTCTTTGCATTTGTTCCCTTTTTTACGTGTTTACGAGTTTTAAAATATTTAGGTGACCTGTATGCCTTAGATTTACTTATTCTCTATAACAACTCCACATTATTTTAATGGTATACCGGCAAATGCGTAAGTTTTTAATAGTCGTAGCTTCTCGCATTAGGTCCGCAATAGCTCCGCTAGGGATGGCCGCCATTTTTCGCACTCAATTAACGGCAGCCATTGTTTTTACCGGTTTGCGGATGAGAGGATAATAATAATATCAACTTTTAGAGTTGTGATATATAACTTTGAATAATAGTTTAAAATTAACAAGTTTTTGGCAAGAAGAAGAAAGAGGAAGCAGGGTACAAAATTACTATATTATTTAATGGGTTTTTTACAGAGATTATTTTGCGTTTTGTTTAATTTTCAAAATATGTATCCCCTTCGGGTGTGCATTAGTATGTAATTATCGTTGATTAACCGTTAAATTAAGAAAAAGGGCCTAAGTGGCAATTCTGCACTTCTGTATTTCTCATCGCAATGTACCAAATTCCGAAGAAAGTAATCAGTTGCAGTAAAGTTTCTACAACTCTATTGAATCGTAGGGAAAACGGCGAGCTGCCTTCGTGCTTAGCTTCTAGCTCTTATTCAATGAGCGCAACTTGATCCAACTAAACTTGTAGGAGTAATAAACTTGACGCGCCCAAAACGTGGAGCCCAAACAATTAACAAAAAATTAACAAAAGTAAAGTATTCAAATATATACCTAACGAACATATTTCGCCAGATTGAGTGGTGATGTTTAAATTTCATAGTTCAGTTCGTCATTATATTTTTGAGCTTCCTGCTCAAATTAGTTGACTTCAATAATGCTATTATTTTTTAAGTCATGTAACCAAGTTGAAGAACACACTCTGTATAATTAAGATAAGATAATTAGATAAGATAATTTATTTCAATAATGACGTTACAAATTTAAATAGCATTACAATATTTCCAGATAGTAATAGCAAGTTTGAAAACAATGGGCCCCAACCTAGGCGTGGCCTGTATCTTGGGAGCCCGCAGTCGCATGTTGCCTAATACAGATTCGCATATTCACGATTGCACAGCGTTTCTGTTACAATTTGCCATTAATATCCTAAAACACTAAAATTAAATACATTTTGCTTCTAGTATCGCTAAGTTTATGAATAATTAATCTAGTTTTAATACAGTTTCGTGTGAAAAAATATTAAATGAGATATATTATTTACAATTCATTAATTATTACAAACTAAATTATAATTGTCAGTTTGTACCATGATCAAGTAAATAGTTATAATTGTGTATATGTGTGTTACCTACCTATAAAAATTCTTATACATAGAAATTAATAACAAAAAGCTGATGTTTTGTACCTTTTAAATTTCATGAATTAATTCCCTTTGGTCGTCCCTTTGTGTAAAAGTGATAAAAATGTTATTATTTTTGAAGTCAAGAAAAAAAGGACGTAGGTCTACGTACTTTTCACATGCAAATAGTATACATACAATTCACGTATTTTTCAAACCATGCCTACGTCTTTTTTTGAAATACGGATTGGCAACCCTGCGAAGTAGGCGTAGTATCCCATTATATAGTACTCTTTGCGTAGTATTAGTATTGAAATCTCATCGGTTTTTGTTTTGAAAACAAAAGGATTTTAGGATTATTTATAAAAAACTGCTAATTATTTACAATGCCCAGCGCTGTGTGCTAATGATAGATCAGATAGAATACATATTAGTAATGCTAATGATAATACTCATTGAAGCAAGATAACCAACATATAATTTTTATGTAACTAGGCTTTACTGCAGATACAAAATACTAAAAACAACTACAAACATACTGCAATACCATTACCATTGCATTGAACTAAAATTACACAACTACTCATACGCCAAACCGTTTTATTTATATAAATTGG
Organism: Apeira syringaria; assembly: GCA_934044485.1. NCBI lineage: Eukaryota > Metazoa > Arthropoda > Insecta > Lepidoptera > Geometridae > Apeira > Apeira syringaria. The sequence continues at coordinate 7,243,022 of OW203678.1, forward strand.
TTTAATTTCTCTAACTAAAAATTTTACCCCATCTTATAATTAAGCTAATTATTTCTCACAGAGCATGAACAAATGTCGATTGTGTTTAAAAACCAATAAAAAACCAAAATGTATATTTGATACAGATGATGGGATAAGTTATGCTGAAATGGTTACATCTCTAACAAATACTAAAGTAAGTATAACTGATGATTACAATTCTTACTGATGTTTAAAATTTTTATAAACGACCAATATGTATTTGCCTTGGACCTTTGCTCCATTCAAACTCATCAATAATCTTCAAACAGATTTATATCGTCATGATAATATATTCAATATGGTTCCGGAAGATATTTTTATAACAACTAAATACAATATTATTAAACCAAAAAGCTGCACCCACTCAATTTAAGCTTGTAATTTTCATTCGGCACCTAAGCTTAATTTTAGAAAAGCAAATCATGAATGGCGGTATTCTTATAGTTCTGTACAAAAACTAGTGCTAGTACAACCTTTTTCTATACTTAAAATGCAGAGTGCAGATCCTGAAATAATTATTATAAAAATATCTAGTTAATTACCCAACAACATTAACAAACTATAAGAAAAATACAGCCATCAAAAAACAATAAAAGGACTGTTGAGCCTTAGTTAAATGAGCAAATAAAAAGAGAAATGACATATTTGTCCATTTAGGTAATCCATTCTATGTTCTATTTAATATTGTGACATCCTACCAAGACTCCTATGTTGTTCCTACATTGTGTTCGAAATGGACGAGTACGCTTTTTTGCAGTGTCTAATGGAACAACGTTTGATTTTGGAATGTGCCATTATTGACAAAACAATTTGTCCCAAATTGAACAACAAAAGACATCATTTATACAATCTGTCAAAATACAACAATTAATTTTAATATTATTGACCCATGAATGTTTAAATACCTGTAATTTAAACTTTTTAAAGAGAATTAGATATTTGTAATGAAAGTAGGAGAATATTATTTTTCAATGTTTGTTTATATACTATATAAACAAACATTGAAAAATAATATTCTTTTGACAACTACAGCAAATGTGGGTATATAATATATACCCACATTTGCTGTAGTTGTCAAAAAATGCTCACAAAGACTGTGTCTCGGAAGTGGGTTAAAATTGGCATTTGATAGTGGCAATTTTACTAGTTTTCATATATCTCGAACAGTAAATGAAAATAGTTCACATCATCTATAAGAAAACGAAATCCAAGCATGTTCGCTTTGGGCATTTTTTTACTTTTCCATAGCCCATCTCGAATGCATCTTTCGATGATACCTTAATCATAAGAACTTATGTAAAAACACATAATATTATGATGTATTATGGAACTATGCACATTTAATTCAAAAGTTTCTTTGCTTGGTTATTGTGCCTGTTTTAATTATTTTTACAGATATCAAGAGATGATCAAATAACTGATCAAATATGTCTTGTATGCAGACAGAAAACAAAAGATTTCTACAGCTTTAAACTTCAGGTAGAAAGGTAACTACAATTTGAATACACTATATGCGTAATTTCATGTTACAAAATGCAGTAATAGCTTTTATATATTTTTGGAACTGTGTTTTACATTTTATTTCTAGTCTTAAGGTTTTATGAGAAAGCTTCAGCATACTGAGTTCTTTTACCTTTTTATTTTAAATATCCTATAGATCTTTGCCACTATATCACTTGATGGTCAGTGATGGTGTGGTCTTAGGTGACACTAGACTTGTGACTTGAATGTATGTGCAGTTCAGGTGATATGTACTGGACACATACTATTGCATTAGATACATAGTTTATTTACTACAGAGGGTATAAATTAGGCTAATGAATAGTTTCTTTTAATATTATTTATAGATCTAGTTTGACCACTATCTCACTTGATGGTCAGTGAAGATGTGGTCAAAGATGTAATCACATTGGACTTAAAATGTTAACTTGCTCTCAAGGGCTGCTGCCTAAAACAATATGTGTTTGGTGACAGTTGTTCTAACTTGAGGGTGGGAGCTCACCCGTTAGTGATCCAGTGCTCGGCCTAATCCCAAATAAAAATTATTGTTAATACCCTACCTCTTTACAGGTCTTATGTAGCTCTCCAGGAAAATTGTTGTTTGAAAAGAATCAACTTTGATAATATCTGTAATATCAAATTATCAATTGATAATAATGGAGCAGACTTCAAGAAACCAATAGCTTCCAGTGCGCCTGAAAATTTAATTCGAGATTGTGCAAAACCATTCAAATATAATGAAATTATTATTAAAAAGATTCCGATCCATGAAAAGAAGCCATTGACAATGACGGATTTCCTCAATTCAATCAAAGAAGAGGTGGATAATGATATTTATGATGATTTTGTAAGTTTTTCATAACTACTGGAATATCTTAAGGGCTGTGCTGTACTAAAGCAACTAAGAATATTGTTCTCACAGACTACCTTGTAAAGAGTTTTATGGTTTATTGCATTAACAACATGCGGAACTTACGTTCAAATTAATGAAGGAAAAGATTCGGCTGTTAGTGGGACTTGAACCCAGGACTACAGAATACCGTCCCGTTGCTTTGTCCAACTAGGCTGTAGCAGCCCATACCACTAGCGCCGAATTTCTACCTTCCTTTTAACATCTGAGGGGATGTTGTTATTAGCGCCATCTATCTTTAATTGTATGAACAATTAATTAATAGGACTGATAGAACAACATTACTATTGATATTGTATCAAACGAAGGCACCATACCCTTATCTCATGAGTGTTATGATTTATTGCATTAACAACATGCTATGCAGAACTTACGTTCAAAATAGACCTTGTAAAGACCTTGGTATAAGCCATCTTTATTACCTTCTAGGGTGTGAGTTTGTGACCAGTATCTAACCTGATTTGACGTGATACATAGTTATTTCAAGTCATGTACCTGTCTAAAAAATGCACTCCTGACTTAAAGTCACTATCATTACAATTAGAGGGGTGCAGGCCAAGCCACCTTGCACCAAAAATAACAATTCTTTTCAACGTTTGTATGCATGAAGAAATTCAATCGGCGAGTTCATTTTTTTTAATTTTTTAACATTCACACAAAGTCTTCAGGTCCCAAACTAGGCAGAGCCTGTGCTATAGTAACCTGATATATATACTGATATACATATACACATCCAGACACAGGTCAAACAGACATTATAAATGTATAAAACACGGGAGTTACTCACGTAATAAGTCAGAGGGTTCCGACTATAGTTTCAACCACATTCGGTGGTCTTTTTCAAGGAGAATACGGGGCACTCGCGGACGCGGTCGCGATTCGCCTAGTACTGCGGGCGGCCGCGCGCAGCGCACGCGATGACAAATGCTGTTGCGGGGGGCGGGGTGCTACTAACTGCGTCGGTGCATCCCGGTGTGAGTCCTCTTCGTCACTGCAGGTGTCCTCTGGGATGGTGTCGGGAACACTCAGGCACACAGTACTCACTGTATCCTCATCACCGGGCACTTCACATACACTCGTGTACGCTCCACGGAGACATGGCTTCCAGGTCGGTGGCAGAGTCCATCCTCCGTCTCGATTGAAATTAGGGCGCCTTCCTATTTCGATCGCTTCTCTTATCTTTCGTGGCACGTAAAGCTTCTCTCGTGCCAACACTTGAGCTTTGTCGAACCGGATATAGTGCCGCGAACCAGAGTCCAGAGAATGTTCTGCCACAGCGGAGCGGATACTTTCCTGATTCTTTATGGAGCGTATGTGTTCAGTGAGCCTCGTCGAGATGTTTCTTCTTGTTTCACCAACGTAGCATTTTCCGCAGTCACAAGGGATCATGTAAACACCGGGGACACCCAAAGGATCTTGATCTTTGGGTGAGCGAAACAACTGCCTTAATTTCCTGAGGGGACGGAATTGTCATCGCGTGCGCTGCGCGCGGCCGCCCGCAGTACTAGGCGAATCGCGATCGCGTCCGCGAGCGCCCCGTATTCTCCTTGAAAAAGACCACCGAATGTGGTTGAAACTATAGTCGGAGCCCTCTGACTTATTACGTGAGTAACTCCCGTGTTTTATACATTTATAATGTGTCAAAACCACGTCAGTTTTAATATCAAACAGACATGTTCATGCACACAAATGTTTGACCTGTCCGGGAATCGAACCCGGGACCAGCGGCTCAGAAGGCAGAGTGCTACCAACTGCGCCAACCGGCCATTTGCCTAAAACTTATTGACTATTATTATTCTGACAGGGAGCGCTAAGTCCTGCACTGACGTTTTGCTTGGGGTGTATTGTACTTATTGACTAAAGAACAATTAGCAATAACCAAGTTTTACTTTATTAGTATGCATCTTTATTGTACACTAGCTGCACCCCTCGGTCACCACCCGTGTGGTGATGAGAAACGGTGATGATCGAGATGATGAAAATAAGCATATGTGTTAATCCAGGGTATAAGCTATCTCCATACCAAATTTCATCCCGATCCGCCCAGCCGTTCTGGCATGATTGAGTAACAAACATCATCCATCCATCCAAACTTTCACATTTATAATATTACTAGTAGCGCCCCGCGGCATCACCCGCGTGGATTACGGTTTTCCCGCTACATCATTTATTCCACGGAAATCATACATTTTACCGGAATAAAAGTAGCCTATGTGCTATTCCAGCCCATAATCTATCTCTGTGCCAAATTTCATCCATATCTGTTTAGCCGTTCTGGCGTGGTTGAGTAACAAACATCCATCCATCCATCCATCCAAACGTTCACATTTACAATATTAGTAAGACAGCCATATCCATAACCCGGAAATCATTTTAATTCAATAAACTATTGAAATTTTTGATCACCTTACTGAACCCTGATAACTACTGTGATAATCGCTGTGACGAGACATAGTAAAGAAAGAAATACGTTTATTCATGACATAAGCAACATCACAACAGTAGAAAATATAAAAACACACAGTAATACTAAGAACATACAAATACATACAAGTAATAACATATAGCATATAACATATAGCTTTAATTAAATCTTTGTAGTACGACAGCCAGCATCTGTGAGCTTCACTGTGAGCTTGCTAAAAAAGAGTAAACCATAATCACTGCACCAGGAATGTAATTTGTCCCACTATTCCTAGTTGGTTTGTTACATTACAACCAGGAATGTAGTTGGCAGGTGAACGCAGGGCGTCACTGTTTGCATTTGCGATGCCGCTGATTTAATCCGTGGTCGACAGGCCGACGAGCCTAGCATTAGTCACCATTAGTCACCAGAATAAACCGGATAAGCGAGATTGAGTTAGAAAACATAATAACTTACATCCCTTTCATTTTTTTATAATATAAGTTATCGCTCTTGAATGAATTTAATGATTAAATTGAATTGATGAAATTTAATGATTAAATATCGTCTGTTACAGAACTATGAAGTGGAAGTAGAGTACGATCCTGATTTGAAGCATGATCCAAATTTTAAAGTCAAACAGCAACCTCTGAAGAAAAAAAAAGTAAAGAAAAAAGGTACCTCAAGTTCACTTGCTTAAATTTGAAATTTTTGTTATAAACCCGTGCGCAGCCGGGGTGGGCCGCTAGTATAGAATACTTTTGACAGAGCACTAAAAACGGTTCTTTGTTTTCGTGCTCCTTGGTAGACCACCATCACTTAATACCAGGTTAGATGGTAATCGAACGCGGTTGCTTAATGCTTAAAAAAAAATCAACCATCCACTTTTAAAATCTGTCACCAATAGACATTCTAGGTGTCTGACTCTGATCATATAAAGAGATAATAAAAATACGCAAAACTTTCAATACTCAAAACAATATCTAAAAAAAAAAACACTGAAACATTTATAACGTCTTCCTTTTTTGAAGTCGGTTAAAAATACAATATTATGTTTTGCAGAAAATGACACAATCACGGTGCTTCCAAAACCTCTACAGCCAGTTTACCTCGCAGATTATACTCTTGTGTTACCGAAACAAACAGGACGACCAAAACTGAACTGTGCTGAAAAGAAAAAGAAAAAATTGCACATATGCCCTTATTGTGGGAAAATGACGAGTTCACTTAAAACACATTTAGTAGTACATGCTGGTATTTATTTGAAAGATTTTATTGTGTATCGCATTAACATCATGCTAGTTAGAACTTCAGTTCAAATATTTGAAGGAAAAAATTCGGCTGCTAGTGGGACTTGAACCCACGACTACAGAATACCGTCCTGTCGCTTTGTCTAACTAAGCTATAGCAGCCCATACCACTAGGGCCGAATTATTTCCTTCCATATTAACATCTTGCGGGGATGTTATTAGTTAGTTAACATTACTACATTGTTAATAAGGAAGGAAATAATTCGGCCCTAGTGGTATGGGCTGCTATAGCTTAGTTGGACAAAGCGACAGGACGGTATTCTGTAGTCGTGGGTTCAAGTCCCACTAGCAGCCGAATTTTTTCCTTCAAATATTTGAACTGAAGGTATTTATTTGGTATTTACAAGTGAATAAAGCATAGATATTATTAGTAGTAGGCACAACATATAATGGTGTTTTTTTGTGAATATATAGGTGGCTAGCAAGCAAACGGGCCACCTGATGATAAGCGATCACCCTCGCCTATGGATATCTGTGACACTAAGGCTATTACGATATGTTGCCAATACTTTTCAATTTTATTTCTATTTTATGCTGTATGGATCTAGAGTTTGACCACTATCTCACTTGAGGGTCAGTGACTATGTGGTCGAAGATGTTATCATGCTAGACCTAGAATGCTTACTGGCTCTCAAGGACTGCTATTAAAAAAATCCGCATCAAAACCCGTTGCATACTTTTAAAGATTTAAGCATACATAGGGATATAGGGACAGAGAAAGCGACTTTGTTATACTATGTAGTGATAAAATGAATTAAAGTAAAATGAAGATTGTATTTTTTTTTCAGATGATAAACCATATAAATGCGAGAAATGTACCCATGTATTTGTTACGTTGCGGCATTTGAATGCTCATACGCAGAGAAGTCATGCGCCTAGAAACAAGAAGTGTGATCAATGCGTAGCCACTTTTGTGAGCAGTGTGGCTTTAAGGAGGTATGTGCACTTTAGTACACATATGCGGAAACTTTAAAAAGCTACTTAAACTTATTTATATTTTTTTTTTTTAATTACACTTATACCCCCGCACTATAATTCCTTGTGTCGCGGGAGGCATGGACACACACAATCACAGCACACAAACACCCAAGACCCGGGACAAACATGCACACTCATCGCACAAATGTTTCCACCGGCCGGGAATCGAACCCAGCGTCCAGGGGAGACACAGAAAAGTCATGTCACTGATACTGACCACTGAGCCACGGCGACTGTCAAATATCCATTAGTACAATCACAGCACACAAACACCCAAGACCCGGGACAAACATGCACACTCATCGCACAAATGTTTCCACCGGCCGGGAATCGAACCCAGCGTCCAGGGGAGACACAGAAAAGTCATGTCACTGATACTGACCACTGAGCCACGGCGACTGTCAAATATCCATTAGTATACTATATAAGCTGTAGTTTTCCTTAAAGAATAAATCTAAATATTGGCTCGAAAAGAATCTATTTTAAACATGAAAATACTTTTGTAAATATTTCTTTTTATCGCTATATCTAGTGATGTATATAGATGCGTAGTCGAGCACACTAAGGGCGATTTTTGAAAAAAATTGTGTTTCTTAAGAAAACTGTTTGGAAACAGTTATTCAAACAGTGGGAAATGGCTTGTTCTAAAAATATTCTCAGCTATATTTATAATAGTTTTTACTATATTGGTCAAATATTTTGTTTAGCGTATGTGGGATTGATTGAGACATAACTTATTTTATAAGTGTTGCTGTTCTTATCAATCTTCGATCGAATTTTTGGTTTAAGCCTATCCCTATATTTTTACCTTACTTAATGCCTATGTTAGTTAAAAAACTAAACGAGAATAAAAAAATATACAATGAAAAGTTTTACACACAATACAAATAAAAGTAACAATTAATAAACATCACACTTACACATAAGTTCAACTTTATTTACACAGAAATATTAAAACTGGTAGAGAATTTTCTTTGTCGTCTGCAATGATGTTTTACTAAAGATGACGTTTAATCATACTGCGCGGTGCTCAGATCGTGTTCCTTTACGACATAAACATGCTTACAGCGACAGATAATACGGTACAAATAATATAGAAAAAGATAGCTATATGTTTAGACTTGCGCTTGAAATACGCGTCATAATGAAAATTACTACAATTGACTTAATTTTGCCGCCTCAGTTTCCGCGCGCTTGTGCGACATCTACCTCATATGAACATATAATATCATTGGTCGTCTGTACATATTTATAATGTTGACAGATTTTGCCTTTGACGTGGAAAATACTTTACAAATTTTGTACCCATTAGCCTGCCGTGTGCAATTGTTTTTATGACATACCATTTATGTAAAATTTACCAAAGAGACTATTACGCAGATACAAAAGTTCTCTTGTCCTATCAGTTATATATTTTTGTTTGTGTTCATATATTTTTTTTCATTTTTGCAGTCATATGAAAAACGTACACACGACCGAAAAGAAACACGCTTGTGACGTTTGCAGTAAAGCGTTTAAATCGGTAAAGTATGAACATCATTTTTCAAAATTGGGTCTTGGCTACTTTTTGGTCAGTGTGGTCACAGACCACATCGTCGGGGCCTTACGTGAAATCCTACTAAAAATGAATATATTCGAGGATTGCTAAGACTGCTGTCTGACCATACTATGTGTATGGAGACAGATTTTGAAACATGGGATAGATACTTCAGTTCAAATATTTGAAGGAAAAAATTCGGCTGCTAGTGGGACTTGAACCCACGACTACAGAATACCGTCCTGTCGCTTTGTCCAACTAAGCTATAGCAGCTATATGGGATAGATAATGCCGGGGTAGACTGGAAAGTACTCCACCATCGAGTGGTGTGATAATGGTGTTAGAGTCACCGATAGCTTCGTTACTCAATTCGCTAGACCCATTTACGTGTTCTTATAATGCAGTAATACTAGTAGTCCAGTCGGGATAGACATAAAAATAATGCCTTATATAGAAAAAAATAGTGGACGCGATTTTCGACGAAAGACGTCGAAAGCGATCGGACGCGAAAATGATTGGCGCAAATCAAGCGCGTTGACCTCGTCCCATCCTGTTCTGGTATGCGTAGTTTTATATCGCTCTATCTAGTTTCCTCACCCTATTTTATAACTGCAAATATTGATCCTACCGTAAAAATGATTATGACCGAACTTGTGGGAAATTAAATTTCCAACAACTTTGGATACTATCATTTTTGTTCTAAAGTTGCAAATTAACGAGTTATTTTAGAAAAACGAAAAAAAAAAACTAAATCAAGATGGCGGCGAACTCAACGGTTTTGTCCCGAAAATCAAAATGTAGACTTCCAACCACTGCACCCCCCCCCCCCCCCCCCCCCCCCCGGCGTTTAAAAATATCGCGTCCGCTCATTTTTTCTATTTAAATGTCTATCTCGACTGGACTAAGAGGTTTCACCTCAGAATGAGAGAAGACATGTTAACTTGCACCTTTTTTGCACAAAAAAGATCGTTCCTGGTGCGAACCATCTGAACCCCATGGATAGGAACCCATCTGGAGCAGGAGTCACCTCACCACCCAAGTCTCGTATTACACGCCCTATCTCACGCATCAAAGTAAATAAACAGTGATTTTACTTATTTATGCTTTTGTATCTTAAGTTTATAGGTGTAGCCATTCTATTTACAAATTGCAATATTTTGTTTTAGAAATATCATCTCGGCAGGCATTTACAAGGACACAATTTAGGTGCAAAACCTTGGAAATGTGATCAGTGCTCTGACGCGTTCCTCTCCAAATACGGCCTCAACCACCATATGCGAGTGCACACTGGCGAGCGACCTTATAGATGCGAGGTAAAATAATCACACTATCCTACTTCTACTACTAATATTCTCTCTCTTCACGCTCAAACGGCTACACCGATTTCGATGAAATTCGGTATGGAGGTAGCGTATACCCTGTATTAACACATAGACTTATTTTAATGATCACCATCATCACCACGTGGGTAAAACCGCGGGGCGCAGCTAGTCCGACTATTATAATTGCGAAAGTTTGTGTGTTGTGATGGTTATTACCGCTTCACGCTCCAAAAAAAATTGCACTTTCATTCCACGCATTATGTATCCAATTTGAATGGAATAGGAAGCCGCCCGTTTCGTGTCCGCGTGAGACGCCATTTATAATGTACTTCGCACGGGTATAAAATATATAGCCTCTGTCATTAATGGATGTTATTATACATATAAACCTTCCTCTTCAATCACTCTTCTTCTTTATCCTGGCTTTAAGTCCCATTTCATTTGGGGTCAGCCCTCCTATTAATCTTGCGCCACACCAAACGGTTGTGGGTTGTCTCTTCATTTGCATTTATGCGTTTCATGTCATTACTGACTGTGTGTAGCCAGGTCAATGGTGATCGCCCACGGCCTTTTCTGTGCTCCTTCATGCTCAGCACTCTCTTAGTTACATGATTATCATCTCGTCTCATCACATGACCGTACCATCGCAAGCGATTTTCTCTAAGCTTGTCTTGTATCTGGGCAACTTTAAAAGTGATTGAATCAATCACTCTATCTATTTAAAAAAAATTGGTTGTCTGTAAAGTCGGTTTACGGACGATAGATTTACGTGATAACGACATAATCATGTATGACTTTGACTTTGAATTTGACTGACTTTGACTTTGACATTGACATTGACTTTGACTTTGCCTTTGACTTTGACTTTGATTATTTTATGTAATACAAAACTCAGGTGGAACGTTACGCGGAACGTTACTATTTTTCATTTTGGCATTCATCAATTTATAAAACGTTATCACGTCAAAAAAAAATTGGTTGTCTGTAAAGTCGGTTTACGGACGATAGATTTACGTGATAACGTCATAATCATTAATGACTGACTTTGACTTAGATTATTTTATGTAATACAAAACTCAGGTGGAACGTTACGCGGAACGTTACTATTTTTCATGTGTTGCTGGTATTCATCAATTTAGATCCGGTTTTATCACGTCAAAACCGCATCAAAATCCGTTCCGTAGTTTTAAAGATTTAAGCATACATAGGGATATAGGGACAGGGAGAGCGACTTTGTTTTATACTATGTAGTTATGTGGCCTGTGCCCTGAAAAATATTTTGTAATTTAAATTAGAATCTGTTATTTTCGCAGATGTGTTCTCAACCGTATAGCTACAAACATGATTTCAATCGCCACTGCTTGAAGAAACACGGGGTGTGTTTCAATCGAAGATCTGTTCACGTTATGAACGAAAAAGTGTTGCTTCAAGAACGTATCCTCATGAGGGACCTGATGCTGAGACTTAACGGAGTTCTACAAGACGATAAACCGATCAACCCTTTTGAAGGCCCACAAGCGGCGTTGGCATACGATTACATGCTCAAAGCCATACAATCTGGCAAAGTTAATGTGGACTTACAATTATAATTAATTATCGCTGGCTTAATTTTCGAACTTCGTAACTCCAAAATTTTTGAATTCTTGTTTTTTATGCCGTCTGTAAAATGCCGTAACGAATAACACGATAGAATCACTTGTATCTCCTAAATTTATTTCGTTTTTTGTTATTTAAATGTAAATAAAGCTGTTTCTCTATGATTTTATTGTTAATATTATTAAAACTCACGTTCTCAATTACTTTACACTGTTTCTACGGGTATAACGTGCCTTCTTTTTCTTCCGGAAGCCTTCAACAGGATCTTGAGTGCGGTGCATTCGTTGCAACGTCCCGTCTCGCACTGAAGGCTTCCGGAAGAAGCCGAAACAATTGTCGATTGTGATATCGATTACGCGTAAGTGCCGCACTATACCCGTAGAAACAGTGTAAAGATTTTGTTGTTAGTTATTTAAAAAATAGTTTTTTTCTTCCTCTTGTAAAATATGACCAAATGGAGATACGAACTTTGAAAATTAAGCCAGCGATATGAGATATAGTGTTAAACATCTTGACTCGAATTAACCTCTGATATCTAATCGTAATTGTAAAAGATGGTAATCACTCAGGCAGCTAGGCTTGAGAGCCAGTTAACATTAAAGGTCTAGCTTGATTCCACCTCATTGAACATCAAACGAGATAGCGTTTATTTTTTTTTTAAAGTATTAAATATATAGTCTTCCTGAATCAAATTTGTTTATTAAAAAGATTTAATGTTGTTTTATAGATGAATAAAAAAAATGTGTGGCACTCGGGGACTGCCGCGGTAAAGCTATTGCATAGCATTTTTTATCAATTTATGCAATTAATATATTAATAACTTATGCAGTGACGCCGATACAACCAATGCCACCTAGAGGCGAGTTGCTGAACTGAACAGACAAGCGTGGTATTTCAAAAAAGTCATTAAAAGCTCTGCTATTCATCGATAGATGGCAAAACTAAAAAGTATCACCGCTGTGTCGGTCGGAGTGGGGGGTGTTAGGTTATTTTCGTTACGGAATTTCTGGATTCGGTCTCCTCGCTCAAGGCCCGCGATAGAAGCTATGCAATAGCTTAAAAACGTTTCTTTTGATTCCGTTGTTTTATTTCCCGTTCGTATTACTAGAGTAAGAATATAGACATAAGTTTATTTGTGCCAAAGACCAAAATGCACTATAGAATATGTAAAATTAAAACTAATCTAACTAGGTTTTTGCCACAAACCGACCCAGACTCAGAATAAAATGCTGGTTACTGCAACCAGCGCTTCTTTCGTAGGAACTGGCAAGTGACGTCACACGCGAATGTAAGTACAGTGCAAACAACTGCTGGACATATGCCTTCCCATATAGCGGGGATTTGCCAATACTCGCCACGCTTGGCAGGCGGCTTGGCGAGCGCAGTATGATATCCAATCCTCAGAAGGCGCTGCTGCCCACCTTTTGGTACGTGATCCCTTATTCCGTATCCCACGGGAAGAGATGGGGGAGTATCTCCCTACTATTCTAGACCGGTACCACCACGACACGGATACCGATATAACACAGCTGATATCAAGCAGTTCTAAAAACGCGCGAAACGAACAACACGTGCCATAGCGCCTCAACGGTGCGCGGTGGAGAGAAAAGGCAGCGCGCCAATGATGTTATATGTTTTATTATTTTAGTAAAACATTGCAGCGCGCTTCATTTGCCGGTCACAAATACGTAAAGTATACGCGAGGGGCTGCGCTGCTCCAGAATAGGCACTTGTCCTATACAATGTGCTCAGTTGCTTTAGAATTTAGAACGTCTGTTCTCAACTGCAGACGTGACACAAAATGGTTTCAAAAAATAATACACAATTCATTTTGTTAGTAGCAAAGTGTAAAAAAAATGTTTACCAAAATATGAAACCGACTTCAACACTCAAAAGTGTGAAATAACTTGTTGAAGTCGGTACCAAGAGCACAATATTTTCATATTAGTTACTTTTGAACTATCATGGTACCGACTTCAACGAGTTATTTCACACTTTTGAGTGTTGAAATCAGTTCCATTTTTTGGTAAAATCATTTTTTTTAAAGTCTAAACTGTGATTGGTTACGGTCGCGAAAGCCTGATGCGTATGTATAGGTATATTATACCTAGGCTGTTCCCAAAATACTATGAATACAGAAAAAATAACAGTTTTTCATAATATTCCCAGCCGACTTCTATGCATTCAGGCGAACCGACTTTCAAAACATTTGACAAATGTATCTTGCAGGCGGTAGAAAAGTAAACGCCGAATTAGGTATTCGACGGCCTCTTCTACACAAGCTTTTTTTTACCGTGAGAAATACAAAGGTATACATATATATAGGTACCTGGGTGGTAGTGATTGATTATGATGAAATACTTTTCATCATAATCAATCACTACCACCTATGTCAATGATTTTATATGAGGTAGATGTGGCGCGCGCGGAAACTGAGGCGGCAAAATTAAGTCAATTCTAGTAATTTTCATTATGACGCGTATTTCAAGCGCAAGTCTAAACATGTAGCTATCCTTTTCTATATTATTTGTACCGTATTATCTGTCGCAGTAAGCATGTTTATGTCGTAAAGGAACAAAAACTGAGCACCGCGCAGTATGAATATACGTCATCTTTAGTAAAACATCATTGAGCCTATATGTTATTCCGGGACGGGACCTGAAGTATCTACATACCGAATTTCATCCAAATCCGTTCTGCCATTTGAGCGTGAAAGAGTAACTAATTAAACATACATCCATACTCACAAACTTTCGCATTTATACCTAATATTAAGTACCTAAGTAGTGGATTATTTGAATTTTCTAAATATTAAATATTACGTATCAATTAATATTAGGAATCTATCAGTGTCACTCTTTGACTAGAGATTCCTAATATTTAAAAATATTCAAAATTAGAACTAGGTACCCCATATAGGAAAATGATGTTCACCAAGCAGATTTGTATTGAAATTAGTCGTCAATTCAAAATATTTTCAGCAAAAGATGTTTGAAAAGGAAGATACGCTAAGCTGAATTTCGTTCAAATGCTTAAGTTCTAGGTATTTCTTTATTTATTTAATTTAAAGGAAGACCAACAGCCGTTATACATAATAGATATATTGATATAAAACAGGAGGCCAATTACAGGTCCTCACGAATAGCAACACTGATTTTAACTATTGAAATAATGCGAATTATGTAAACTTAGCTTAGGAATAGTTGTATTCACCTAATAAACCTATTATATTACGGAAACAATTTAAAAAGTATATACATATATAAGTTTAAATGTTACATGGTATGTACTGTGTTACATTAATTTGTTATCGGAATGAGTGAAACTTTTGACGTTAGCCTAATTTTACATTAGGTATTTTGTGAATCCTACGATAGGCAAAAACTAGTTTGATAAAACTGTGATTTGAGCGAACTAAGGTAGCTGAGGGCAATTAAATGGCATATTACATTTTCTTCTCTTATATCGTAAAGGTTGTAGGTATTTAGAGGTTTGTTTAGGTTGTTCTGTGGTTTAGTTTTCGTCGAAACAGTATGTAACTATGTACCTAACTACCTACCTACCGCTTATTTAGTAACAAGTCACACATCACTTACATGCACTTGAACGGTTTTTACATAGGTAATATTTATTCTATCAATGAGTAATGTTTTTAGGAAATACGCAGCTAACGCACCAACACACTTACTGGAAATTAGCGTTTTTCAACCCACTTAAAAAAAGGAGGTTATTTAAATCGACCGTGTATATATATATATTTATGTGTGTTTGCTGATAACTTCTTCGTTTATGAACCGATTTTGATGATTCTTTTTCTGTTTGATAGAGTATACTTCCGTGGTTCTATTTAAATTTCATCAAAATTTGACAGCTGTTTTTGAGTAACACTGCAATAACTGAAAAGTGCTACGCATACCTCGACGATAAAATATTATAGTTGCGCTTGAAAACATCGGAGAACATACACAATGACAAATGATGCCGTGAATAGCAAAGGTCACTGAAAAGGGTGAAAAATTTTTTTTTCAAAAATGGAACCGACTTCAACACTCAAAAGTATGAAATAACCTTGTTGAAGTCGGTACCATGAGCACAATATTGTGATGATAGTTGTTTTTGTGAACTATCATAAATGACATACGTCAATGATGTTTTACTAAAGATGACGTAGGTAGGTATATTCATACTGCGCGGTGCTCAGATTTTGTTCCTTTACGACATAAACATGTTTACTGCGACAGATAATACGGTACAAATAATATAGAAAAGGATAGCTATATGTTTAGACTTGCGCTTGAAATACGCGTCATTATGAAAATTACTACAATAGACTTAATTTTGCCGCCTCAGTTTCCGCGCGCTTGTGCGACATCTACCTCATATAAACATATAAAATCATTACCTACCTACCTATTGATGTTTTTTCTAACTTATAATTATGCGGCCGAAGAACATAGCTGGCAGATTTTTATCTTAAACATTGTAGTTAGGTTTAACCAAGAATGTCCCAGCAACGTTCGTGAATTTTCTCACTATCACTTCCGAAAGTACCGAAATCAAAAAGGGCTGGGATTCCATATCGAAAATTTAATAAAAAAAACCAAAAAAATACTCTACTCTACTTTAAACCAAAGGTTTGCTTGAAAACAAATGCTATGTCGATTAATATTCAGAGTACTTAGTACTTAGCTATGACTTACGGAACTAGTCTCTGCCTTGTGAGCAGGCTCAAAGTCGCACGAGCTATGGAGAGGGCTATGTTCGAGGTTTCACTGCGCAATCGAATAAAAGATGAGAAATGGATTCATGGAAGAACGAAAGTCACCGACATAGTCCAGCGGATTAGCAAGTTGAAGTGGCAGTGGGCAGGGCACATAGTTCGAGAACTGATGGCCGTTGGGGTCGAAAGGTTCTCGAATGGAGACTACGGACTGTCGAGTGCAGTATAGAACGGCCACCGACAAGGTGGCCTGACGTTACGACCTGACTATGATCGCAGGTAATGGCTAAACGCAGGCCGCTATCCGATCCTTGTGATAATCAATGGGAGGAGGCCTATGTCCAGCAGTAGACGTAGGCCTGTGGCAGAGATGATGATGACTTACCTATTATGTATTCAGAGAACATTCGATTGGATCACTTTGTATAGATACTAAATTCAATTGAAGTCAGTGTGTGGTGCGAATATCGTTTCTTCGTCAAATGTCCAGGTATCTAATCGTTTTATGTACCTACTTATCTTGTTAGGGAAGTACCTAGAAAGTGACGCACAATATTTTTTCAATAAAAACACCATAGTCATTGCACACAAGTCCAGTGAGAGAGTGTTAGTTCATATACCTACGTCGAGTGTGTCCAGCGATATTATTTGATTGAAGAGTGTGTCATATTGAATAATGAAGCTTTACCTAATAAAGCTGAAAGTGCTGTGCATAAAGCCTTGGATCATTTATGTTGAGGTAAGCTCGTTACAGATCACATCACAGCAAAATAAACCTTCGTTCGGTGAAGATCACAGAAGACTTTCAAATTATGTGAAATTAAAAGACACTGATAGACAACCTGACTAAGATCGCAGGTAAGGGCTTGATGCGGGCCGCTTCCATCCGGTCATTATGGAAATCAATGGGGGAGGGATATTTCCAGCAGTGGACGTCCTATGCCCGAGATGGTGTTGATGATACAAAGACACTGCTATTTTAAATGTAGTCCAAAAGCTCCTTAATTCAGCAATTCGCATCCGTGTGCGTTTTTCTTTGCGATAGGCAGCCCGCGCATTTGCGGGTAGTAGCAGGTAGTAGCCAATCCACTATATTTTGGATAAATTCGCCCGACAATTAGTTGGAAAAAGCGACACAGAAACTTCGCAGTTTCTGTGTTCTGTACGTCCCATATCCGGGTCTGATGATGTTGTCAGCTATACTTTTGCAGATATGCATTACTTACGCTCCATCAATCTTTATTCTTAACCGACTTAAATAAGAAGGAGGTTATATGTTCGACTGTATTTTTATTTTTTATGTATGTTCACCGATTTCTTCCCCATTTATAGGCGGATTCTCAAAATTATTTTTTGTGTGATAGAATGTACCGAGGTTGTCCCATTCAAATTTTATCAAAATCGGACAAGCGGTTTTTGAGTTACACTCTAATAACTGAAAAGTGTCTACTTGGACGACTTCCTAACTGAAGGTGAAGAAATCGGTGAACATACACAATGACAATTGATATCGCAGAAAATGTGATTGTAAAGTGTAAAAATCTGTAAAAACCATTTTTCCTTACTTGCCATGAAGTTCAAAAGTAACTATTAGGTACCAAAATATTGTGCTCATGGTACAGGCTTTAACAAGTTATTTCACACTTTTGAGTGTTGAAGTTGGTTCCATTGTTTTGGTAAAAAAAAAATATTTTTTAACAGTCAAACTAAAAATAATTCAAATCGTAATGTTTCATTTTTGTTCAACATGAGTACGTATAATAATATAATATAATCATAATCATCATCAGCCATAGGACGTCCACTGCTGGACATAGGCCTCCCCCATTGATTTCCACAAGGACCTGTTGGAAGCGGCCCGCATCCAGCCCTTGCCTGCGATATAATAATATATATATTATAATAATTGTATATAACCAAGAATCGCATAGCCACATAGATGATTAAATTACCTATTTACATTAGGATCTCTGACGTACGTTTCTATGTATTAAGTGGGAAGAAAATAGTTATTTATTGGAATAAAAGGCACCGCCCACACATTGCCACCAAGTAATGGACAGGTAGAAAGAATCAGATCATTTATTAATAACACAGACAAAAGGATATTCAGTTACTCTCTAATGGATCTTTTGTCGTATCAATAAGCTACCCCTATATAAGGGTAAAGGGGTAACAACTACGATCATTCTTGTTTTCTAAATCGTAGAACACTAACGCCATGGTACCTATTATTAATTTTTATAAATATTTATTTTTTATTCTTAGCATCGCCAAATTTTATTTATTTAAATATTTTTACAGGTTACTAGACCGGTAGTTTTAGCCGTAATATGTGTTGGATTATTTATAATCATCGACACGTTGGTACCAAAAACAATGGCGATGAGGACCTCAAACGTGAACAACTATAGGATCCAAGATCAAAGAACACACAACAGACGGAATTACATAGTGCAAAGAGACAATGAGATATCACGAAACCTTGACAATGTGGCTTTCTCTTACGATTCCGACTTATTAGAATCTGGTAGAAGTCCAGAGGATCTACCAGCGTTTTTTGTGGACTACGCTAATATGTTCGATGATGTCATCGTAAAGGACAAGTCTGTTGAAACAAGGAGCAGTAAAAGAGGAAATATCAAACTAGAGAAACATAACGTAAGTCATTACTTTTTTTTTTTTTTTTTTTCCAATACTCGCCACGCTTGGCAGGCGGGTTGGCGACCGCAGTATGATTTCTAATCTTCAGAAGGCGCTGCTGCCCTCCTTCTGGTACGTGGTCCCCTAGCCGACTGTTACGGCACCCACGGGAAGAGATGGGGGAGTCCTATTCTAGGCCGGTACCACCACGGCACGCATCATCATTATTCATTACTTGTTAATACGTTTAAAACAGTCTTTCTTTGTGTCCATTATAAAACTGCATTGAGAACTTTTGTTGACAAATGGAGATATATCAAGATAATTCTTATGTTCATAAGAATTATCTTGAACTCTCACAATTCATGTGTTTCACTGAAATTAATGAGATTTTTTAAAGGTTAGCTTACGTTTGACTGCTCTCTCACCTGATTTTAAGTGACTACGCGGTATAAGGTGTGGGTAGCACGCAAACTTTCTAAGTTTCGTTCACTCGTGAACTATTATGGTAACTTACTGTAACCCATATCTATATACCGTATAAAGATGTTGATGGTCAATCAGAAAATAATACTCAAACAATAGGTACTATACTACGTATCAGTTTAGAAACTTATCAAGTGCAGACTCAATTAATCAAAGGTTTAAGTGTGATAAAAAAAAATATTAACCTTTTCTTTTCGGCACAATAATTCATTTCTGAAATTAGATATATATAAAAGAAATCACCTTACATACTAAACCTTAGGCATACTTTTATTGTAACTATGTAAATGGAAGATAGCAGCAATAAAGGCTTTATTTATTAATTAATTCGTTTCTGACCCTTGAGGTTGCTTAATAGATTCTCTAAATTTTTAATCCACTTTAATGACTAAAGATTGTTTTTTTTTTCTTGCAGCAACTTCTTCCCGATCCTCCGTGTAAGTGTGAAACAAATGTGAGTATTATTTACTTGTTTATAAAATGTTATATGTTTTAGGGAGGTTTATAAAACCACGAATATGTGTTACCTATCACAAAAATGTTTTCTTGGAAGGTATCATGTATCCTTATTTCCTTGACCACTTCGAGTTGAGTCGATTTTTATGATTGGTAGGTACATAAAATACCAATAAGCCTTTAGAATACTATAACAAGATAATATAATCACGATCATGATCATTTTATAATGAATCAATCATTTTATAATGAATCAATCATTTTATAATGAATCAATCATTTTATAATGAATCAATCGTTTTCTAATGAATGAATAGTTTTATAATGAATACGAATACACGGGTGCTATGTCTAAATTTCATTTCAGTGGCAATTGAAGGAGCTAGGAAGGGATACGTTCCCCAGACGAGTACAGATCAGTGTATGCGATAATGAATCACAAGGCTGCGTCGCTCCCTATAAGTGCCAGGAAATCTATTACGATGTAAGTAAATCAACCGACTGAAAATCAGTGACTGAGGCTTTTGCCTTAGTTTTATGCTGAGTCGGGGCCCAAATTCATGACACTCACAACATCATTATTATTCTGTTCTGTATTGTTTTTGTATGTATCTCTTGTGTAATGTGTGTTGTGAGTGTCTTGAATAAATGTGGTTTCTTTCTTTCTTTCTTAAATGATATGTCTTTATTACCTAAATAAGAAAACAAATATCTATAATCTACATATTTTAACTAGTGATGTTCCGGATATCCATATCCGCGAATATCCGAGGGATAAGAAACATCCGTATCCGTATCATTTCTCGCGGAACTTTTGCCTTATTAATTTTCATTTCAATGGATGAAATGCTATATATATCTAGGTGATTAGTTAGAATAAAAAAAATATTAAATTCAATTCAAAAGAACAATCAAAATCGCTTCACCCAGTCAGAAGTTATGCGGTAACAAACATTAAAAAAAAAAAGCATACGGGTCTAATTGAGAAACTCCTCCTTTTTTAAAGTCGGTTAAAAATACCAAATAAGCATGTTTATTTGTCATTTAAATTACAGATGCCAATTTTGAGGAAGAGAGTGTCAAAGAACGAGTTTTCCTTACACTATTTGGTTCCTCAGAATCTTAACACGTCCTGGGTAGCAGGATTGCAACAGGTCAGCGTTGGTTGCGAATGCCAAAGGGACTATAAAGGTACCTTGAGTACCTAGGCGTCGTCGCCTTGACTACCACAACCATATACCACATCCAGAAGAACAGCGATACTTGTTGCGAAATGGCGATCTGCGATCTGCCTTCACAATTTTTTGCTTATTGACGAATTAATTTCCAGCATTTGTAAATATGGCTTGTTATTATAAGATCTGATGAGAATTTTAACAATCTAGTCACACCTATTTATTTGATGATATAATAAAAGAATTAAGGTATGGAAAGAGAAAGGTCGTGCTATGATACTATGACATATTACGATGGAAAATATTGAATAAAGGATAGCATTGATTAAAAACCAATAGTTTTAATTGACTAACACCCCATTTATGTAAATACAGTATAATCTCACCAATCCGGCACTATTAAAAACCAGAGGGTGCCGGATTTTTTTTTTTTTTTTTATTCACAATAGGCAGGCGTTTGACCACTATCTCACCTGATGTTAAGTGATGATGCGGTCTACGATGATTCACGCCTGCCTAGAAGATACCCGTTCACTCGTGACTTGAGGATTATTGGAATGTTCGGATTACTAGATTATACAGTAGACAATAAATAAAATAAAGCATTTCACAAAGAGAATATAATATCGTCACATCGCCAAAGAAATTAACTCCCTGTAGTAATTGTACTTAGTCTGGCCAAAATAATGTTACAATTAAAAAAAAATTGGTTGTCTGTAAAGTCGGTTTACGGACGATAGATTTACGTGATAACGACATAATCATGTATGACTTTGACTTTGACATTGAAATTGACCATCGACCATTGACCATTCACCGTTACGCGGAACGTTACTATTTTTCATTTTGGCATTCATCAATTTATAAAATATTATCACGTCAAAATAAACAAAATATTACATTTGAATTTGGAATCTGTCAGTTTTATATGATTGTTCATTGAGTTTTCTCATTTTGGTGCCAGTACATTGTACAATATTTTGCGATGTTAAAATGAAGTGGGGTGATAAAGAGAACCGAATCGCTGTGATTGCATTACACTAAGTAGGTACGGTGCCAAATGCAATTTTTAACACTCTCCATACGCTTGGTTATAGTAAAATGTTTGTGTATGGGGCTATTAATAGGCACAATGAGAACTCTGTGACATAAAAAGATCTGACCGTCCACGTAGTGTTCGTACGAAAAAGATGGTCAAAGCAGGAAGGGAAATAATTCGAAGAAATCCTGTCCGAAAGCAAAATTGTTTTATCTCGAGAGATGAAGATAGCACCTAGAAACATGTCGCGTATTTTAAAAGATGTCTTAGGACTTGCAGCCTATAAGAGACGTACTGGTCATTTCTTAACTGATAATTGACTGGCCCGCTGGCGCAGTTGGTAGCACTCTGCCTTCTGAGCCGCTGGTCCCGGGTTCGATTCCCGGACAGGTCAAACATTTGTGTGCATGAACATGTCTGTTTGACCTGTGTCTGGGTGTGTATATGTATATAAGTATATATATATCAGTCATCAGGTTACCATAGTACAGGCTCTGCCTAGTTTGGAACCTGAAGACCTTGTGTAGAAGGAAAAAAAAAAAAAATTAAAAAGAATAGGGTGGTAAAATCGAAACAACTACTGAAGCGGTACGCAAAGGGAGGTCACAGAAAAAATTGTTTACGGATGAGAACATTTTTACAATTGAGTAAGATTTCAACATATTTGACTGGTCGGTTGGCGCAGTTGGTAGCACTCTGCCTTCTGAGCCGCTGGTCCCGGGTTCGATTCCCGGACAGGTCCAACATTTGTGTGTATGAACATGTCTGTTTGACCTGTGTCTGGGTGTGTATATGTATATAAGTATGTATATAAGTATATATCAGTCATCAGGTTACCATAGCACAGGCTCTGCCTAGTTTGGGACCTGAAGACCTTGTGTGAATGTTGTCCCATATTATTATATAAAATGACCGTATTTATGCTCAAAGCTCTAAAGAAGCTTCCCAATTTGTCAAAAGAGTGCAACGTGGGCACTATCCGACTTCACTGATGGTCTGGTGGGGTATTAGCTATAAAGGAGTGACTGAGCCACATTTTTGTGAAAAAGATATCAAAACATCGGCACAAGTGCATCAAGACACCATACTTGAGAACAATATTGTAAGTATAAATGAGGTAGATGTCGCACAAGCGCGCGGAAACTGAAGCGGCCAAATTAAGTCAATTGTAGTAATTTTGATTACGACGCGTATTTCAAGCGCAAGTCTAAACATATAGCTATCCTTTTCTATATTATTTGTACCGTATTATCTGTCGCAGTAAGCATGTTTATGTCAAAAAGGAACAAAATCTGAGCACCGCGCAGTATGAATATACGTCATCTTTAGTAAAACATCATTGCTTGAGAAGGTATAGTGAAGCCCCTTAACAACATCGTGTTCAATAACCAAGAATGGTCCTTCCAGCAAGACTCGGCGCCGGGTCATAGAGCTCGGTCTACGCAGTCTTGGTTGGGAACGAACGCTTCGGACTTCATTTTTATATTATGTGTAAGTATAGATTAAAGTATATATTATGTATACGATATTTGTTTAATTGAAACACGTTAATAATAGTTTAATTAATGCTATTTATTTTATCTATAACTAAGAATTAATATTATATTTACAATAATTACTGTAAAAAATGACGCATGCACTTTCATAACGACCATACGACTTAACTCCATTTAATATTTACACTTAACATAAAATACAAAGGGTGGAGTTCACTAAAATTTAAACATCGGATTATCCATCGGTTAACTGTATGGATAAAACTGTTTAACCGTCGGTTAAATTGATAATCGGACGTTTTAAATGTTGGTGAACAGAAGCCTCAACTAAAATATTTTTTGTAACTTGCACAGTGTCCTTGTGTATCTTTATTCTTTCTTTCTTTTTACTGAGAGCGAATCTAAGTCCATATATATATGACTATACGTGACCTAATAATGAGCATGCAAACCATAATAACATGTATGATATTGGTAATCCACTGAAATCGAATGTGAATTTCGCATCAATTCGAAGTTACATATTACATTATTAACCGAAATAAATTATTAAAATTCCTGTCAAACGAGTCTCCCAAACGTCTGTAGTCCATTGAAATGTTACAATCAAGGACCTAATATTGCATTTTTTAAAAGACGCAATTTTATTTTTGGGCCATGTGTGGGGGGACAATAGTAGCTTAACCCCAAGTTTGTGGGGTTGCCGCCCTTGTCCCCCGGCTGCCATCTTGGAAAAAGGGGTGCAAACACCCCTTTGGCGATATCTCAGAAACTATGCGTCCTAAAAAAATTCGTGAAGACATAATTTGTAGCAAATCGCTTTGCCTACAAAGAGGTTCCTATAACTTTTTGCCCTAAATTAAAAATTAAAGAATTTATAAGCAAGAAAGTTTGAAAATGTTTATAAAAAATTTATTTTTTGCTCTATTACCTTCTTTTATACATTTTACAAAAAAAATTAGATCAGACCAATCTTGTCTATTGAGAAAAAAATTTCACTATATTTCTTTTTAATTTCACATTTAAAACTGTTACAGCGCTCCATAGTTCACCGGGTGCGTCAATGCTCGTGAGAATCCGGCCAAAACGAAATGTTGAACTTAGTTTTATGATCTTATTTTATTGTAAATACATTTTTATTTTTTTTTGTTAAGTCCGTACAACTTTACTTAATCTTCGCTAAGTGGTTTCCTTTTTTTAAAAAAAATATTAATTTTATAAGCAGTTTTATAATTTTGCGTGCCTTAATAGGCTAAGACTTTAATTTTAAAACAGACTACCTGCAAATGTACCCAAGTTTTACAAAATAAATTATTAGATTTGATTGCGTTGCCTTAGAAGTTTGATTTTTTTCACAGCTCCAAGGGATAGTAGACCTGAGTATTTGATATGAATTTCAGCTTGATACCTCCACGCGTTCCTGAGAAAAAGGTTCACAACAGACAGACAGACGGACAACAAAGTGACCCTAATAAGGGTTCCGGGTTCCTTTGAGGTACGGACCCAAAAAAATAGGTCTAATAATTTTAAAACAGCGCAGGCAGTGTCTTTAGTATGCTGCCTACATACAAAAAACAACATATAAATAAAATGCTGCACGCTGTATGTCTTTGAACATAATAATATTTCATAATTGTATCAACAAAATTATTTATTGTGCCGCACGAATAAGCTGGCCATTTCTAGAATAACGTAAAGACAAACAAAATCATCATACTAAAACGCGGTTGAAATATTATTTTATCACCCCACTAGCTGTCAATTGCTAGTTTCACTCATCGATACAGGAAAACTCTATTTTATTCAGAAGTGAGTTAAAGATTTGAAAATTCGAGTATGCACCTGACAAAACCCGCCCACCAATCAAAGAGGAGTGCACTAGGAATAGGTCCGTGAAAGAATCTCAGTACAATGTACATAGCGTCTTATCTACGGGATTAATCCTTCCACCAGCTCCTTGCAAGTCCTTGGTTAGTTAATGCTGGTGTGGTGAAAATTGTTGTGTTTCAATCATGTGTAAAGATTTTCAGCGCTTCGTGATCATCAAACCTTTCGCTACGTTCAGGGTTCCTCTTTTGAAATCCTAGAACCCTTCACTTGCTCAGGTTTAAATCCAAGCACTCATACTAAAAATCAGCCTAACCCACATTTAAAACAAAATATTACTATTATCTAATATACGACCCGACAGTGAACATAGTAAAAAATATTCGACTCAAACATTGCGTTGTCTCAGAGTAGAGTCAATTTTAAATACCCTATAAAGTTGGTATATAAAAAAATGGTTGTCTGTAAAGTCGGTTTACGGACGATAGATTTACGTGATAACGTCATAATCATTTATGACTTTGACTTTGACCTTGACTTTGACTGACTTTGACTTTGATTATTTTATGTAATACAAAACTCAGGTGGAACGTTACGCGGAACGTTACTATTTTTCATGAGTGTTGCTGGTATTCATCAATTTATAAAACGTTATCACGTCAAAAAACAATTTGCCTCAAATCGCTTTTTTATATGTATACAAACTTTGTACTTTTGTATATGTATGCTTTACATCTTAATATCATAATCCACAGAGTGATGGGGCACAGTTTCATGGGCGGCGGGCGTGGGGACTTCCCCGCCTAAATGCGGAATAATGTGCAATTTCAAATACCCTATAAAGTTGGTATACAAAAAAAAACTATTTTCCCAAATTGTTTTTTATGTGTATACAAACTTTGTATATCTATGCTTTACAACTTAATATCATAATCCACAGAGTGATGGGGCACAGTTTCATGGGCGGCGGGCGTGGGGACTTCCCCGCCTAAATGCGGAATAATGTGCTCTATGGCCTCACTTTCCTCGCTCGTGAGTCCCAACTCGCGGCGGAGTACGTCTTCTGTGACGTTGTGAATAGACTTGAACTTGAGGTTGATCCCGTGGACCTTGGACACGTGGTTGTTCAGGTTTACTTTGTAGCTGAAGGCAACGTTGCACACCTGCAAATAATAAGTTTTTTAAACCGATTTAAAAAAAGAAAGAGGTTACTCAATTCGACCGTACCTATATATTTCTTTTTTATGTGTGTTCGCAGATAATTTCGTCATTAATGAACCAATTTTGATGCGTCTTTTTTTCTTTGATAGAGTATACTTCCGTGGTAGTCCCATTTTTATTTAATCAAAATCGGACAAGCTGTTTTTGAGTTACACTCTAATAACTGAAAAGTGCTACTCATACCTCGACGATATTATAGTTTCAGGTGAAGACATCAGTGCACATACACAATGACAATTGATCCCGTGAGTAGCGAAGGTCACTGAAAAGGGTGGACGAAAAATGTTTACCAAACAATGGAACCGACTTTAACACTCAAAAGTGTGAAATAACTTATCGGAGTCGGTACCGTGAGCACAATATTGTGATAATAATTAATTTTGTGAACTATCAATGTACCGACACTTTCGAGTGTTGAAGTCGGTTCCATTTTTTGGTATTTAATTTTTAATTCACCATAGATCGCTATCTCACCTGATGTTAAGTGATGGTAAGGACTACGAAGGATCACGCTTACTTAGAAGATACCTGTTCGGTATCAGTATGTGTACCTCAAATGTTACGCCACATGTTCGTGTTTCAGAACCATAGAGTAACTAGCCAAAAAAATAAGGAGTGGCATTTTCAACTGAGCGCTTATTAATTGCTTCGGAGGTCTGGTTAATATCAAATAAAATAAAAATCAAAAAGGTACTTTAAGTATCAATGTAATTGTAAACATTATAACGTTTTCGAGGAGAAAAGATATACAAAATAAAATAAAAAAGTTTTATTTTAGACCTCAAAAAGTCCGGATTGTTGAAGCTATGATAGCTCAGCGGGGGGAGCGTCGCCTGTCAAAACTGACGGACACTGGCTCGATCCCTAACGACAGCTTGAGCTTCCGGTGAAGGTAACACCGTTATCAATTTCCCAGCATGGTAGTAGGGTACTTTTGCGTAACTCGGCTAGCTGGCTACCATCCTCCAGTTTGAAAAACTGTCACTAAACAGATGGTGTGTTCAAGCAGCGGTCCTTGAGAGCCAGTGAGCATTCTAGGTCTAGCGCGATAACATCTTCGACCACATCGTCACTGAACGTCAAGTAAGATAGTGGTTAAACGCTAGATCTATACAGTATAAAAAAAAGAAAAAAAAGGTTTCTTTATGAGATTAAATCAATATGGAGATCAATTATCACGACGCGGGTAAAACCACGGGGCGCAGCTAGTATTATAAATGCGAAGGTTTGTGAGTATGGATAGATGTTTGTTACTTTTTCACGACTAACCGGCTGGGTGGATTTGGATGAAATTTGGTATGGATATAGCTTACACCCTGGATTAACACATAGCCTTATTTTCATCGTCACCATCATCACCGCTTTTTCATTACCACGCGGGTAAAACCGCGGGGCGCAGGTAGTTTATAATATTTTTACGATATGGAGAGATTGCATCTCATCCATTTATATAACCTAACTAGCTGCGCCCCGCGGTTTCACCCGCGTGCACTACGTTTTTCCCGCTGACTCAGTTATCCCACGGGAACCATACTTCTTCCAGGACAAAAAGTAGCCTATGTCCTTCTCCAAAGTCCCATGTATCTTTATACCAAATTTTATCTAAATCGGTCAAGCCGTTTTCATGTTATGTCGTGACAACGGAAAACGGGTTTCATTTGTATATATATAGATAGTGTGACTCAATGAAACTAAACATATTAATTGGGTACACACTATGAAAAACCTGAGTATGACTCAATGTTTGTCATAAAAATGTGAACGCTTATAATATAATTAGTAGCTTATGAAACTGTATCATAATAAGGGTTCTTAAAACACGAGTGTAAGTTACACACGAATCAAATAATACTCGAATTACACGAGTGTTTTAAGACCAAATTATGTGTAGTTTCATAAACTACTTTATCTAATCTCATAAAACAGATAATGAAATTTACGTAAAACCACAGCATATATTTGCATTTATTTGCAAACGTTTAGCGCCAAAATCCGTTTGCAGGTCGCGCATGCGTGTTGCGCCGCGTCCACAGACTATGTGTAGAAAAACTGAATTGCAACCTCTTTGGTCCAGCTGAAGTTGTATCTTAATGGTAAAAAAGTTAACATTTCGATACAGTTGTCATATAAGAGCTGTATCGAAATGTTAACTTTTTAAATTTATTTCGATATATTGTCTACAAAGACTGTCATTCGAGTTCTGTTTTAGAATTATTAATCTTTATATTTCAGCATGAGATTAGATAAACACTTTAACAGTACATAGAAAATACATACTAGACAGGTCGCCAAAATAACTGTTCAAATAAATAATATAAAAATCCTACTGACCTCGCAAGAGTATGGCTTTTCGCCAGTATGCACGAGCATATGACTCCTCAAATGATGGGATTGGGTGAATTGTTTATGGCATACGATACAGGCGAAATCTTTCTCTCCAGAGTGTATTTTCATATGTACATTCAGTGATTGCCTCTGCAAAATATAAATGTGTTATAGCACGCACCTGACAAGTATAGGGCCGTTCGCCCGTGTGCATTCTCTCGTGGTTTTGCAACTGGTGTTTCGCGTTGAAAGACATCGCGCAAGTGGCGCACTTAAACGGCTTGTAGCCAGAGTGAATGCGCAGGTGCCGGTTCAAATCGCAACGCTGAAACCCAATCGCTTGCGCTTTATCTCACTGAATATACCACGAAGGAAGGCCGCTCCAGATGACGAATTAATTAATGAGATAGGTTAGTTGACTATATAAAACATGATAATTAATGGTACCCATTATTTATTGAAATGAAAACTTCTTTAACGGCGGTGTGCACTTTTGTATGAGGAAAAAATGTTAAACTCGCATCAGGTTAACTGACGAAACTGATCGAAATTTCGTAAGGCGCGTGACGTCATAGACGACGACGGAGGGAGAGCAGACATAATACAATACAAATACAAAAGTTTATTGATTCAAAATAATACAAGGATCGCTTTAGAAACATACACAAGAAATAATGATCGTATTTGCTTAAGTCACTTGTATGCTCTAAGAAATGACATACAGAACCGAACAGAAAACAGAAACAGAAGAAGATAATGTAATATAAATTGTCATGTTTGATAGCGCTATATATGAATATTGTATTTTACCACATAAATGATCTTTTATAATGATAAATAAAGCAATTCGTGCGAAAATATTCCCTAACCATTCCATAATATTCAAAAATGCACAACGTTTTGTTGTTATTCGTTTTTTAGACTGAACCGATTTTGATCGCTCACTGAAAACGTCAATGGAAAGGGTGAAAAAAAAGTGTTACCAAAAAATGGAGCCGATTTCTACACTAAAATGTGTGAAATAACTTGTCGAAGTCGCTTGTACAATGCTCACAATATTTTGATAATAGTTACTTTTGAACTATCATGGTACCGACTTCAACAAGTTAATTCACACTGTTGAGTGTTGAAGTCGGTTCCATTTTTTGGTAATTTTTTTTTCATATATAATAATTGTTAGGTAGCGGAAGTTGATGAGGCGTTTTCTAAAAAAACTCATAGTAATACAAGTACCCATAGATGGCGTTATATCGTTTGAAATCGTTCTGCCACTGTGAAGATATCAATGACAAATATTTCCTCTTACTAGTCTGTGACTCGTTTTTAAACCTTGAATATTATCATGTTCGATGCGGATTTATTTTAGACCCTTGTACTCTTCAATGTGACCTACGAATTTATAATCAAACCTTTTTTGTACAAAAAACTACACATTTTAAAGAGATAAGAATGACACTCGTTTGATTTGCGCCATCTAGTAAGTATTGTCGAACTAAATCTTTTTTTAAAAAAACGCCTCCTTATTGATTTCTTTTGTGTATATTGTTTGCAGACCCCCCATTAAAAAATGAGAACTACCACTTTGGATTTTTTTAAAATTATTGATTTTTAAATGTAATATTTTTCAGCAAACATGGCAATTTAGAACTAAATAAACTCAGAGCTTTACATAGCAAACTGTTATTTGTATTTTAAACCGATTTCACAAGAGGAGGAGGTTCTCAATTCGACCTACATATTTTTAAAAATATTTATTAATGCTGGTGCTTCCCGTGTGGTCCCATTTAAATTTCATCAGAATCGGTTATCGGTTTTTTTAGTTACACTCTAATAACTGAAAAGGGTCTACTTGCACGTCTTCCTAACTGAGGGTGAAAAAATCGGTGAACATACACAATGACAATTGAGCCCGTGAATAGCAAAGGTCACTGATAAGGGTGAAAATATATTTTTTTTCCAAAATAATGCGACCGACTTCAACACTCAAAAATGTGAAATAACTTGTCGAAGTCATCATGATAATAGTTACCTTCTATCAGGATTATCATCATGATAATAGTTACCTTCTATCAGGATTATCATCATGATAATAGTTACC
Source organism: Apeira syringaria (assembly GCA_934044485.1). NCBI lineage: Eukaryota > Metazoa > Arthropoda > Insecta > Lepidoptera > Geometridae > Apeira > Apeira syringaria. Next base: position 7,274,086 of record OW203678.1, read on the forward strand.
TTCTATCAGGATACCGACTTCAACAAGTTATTTAACTCTTTTGAGTGTAGAAATCGGCTCCATTATTTTGTATTTTTTTGTAACCAGTCAAACAGCACATCAGTAAGATAAGTTAAGGACAAAATTAGTTACATCCAACAAAACAAAATTGACCTGATTTATTTTTTTAACAATTTATTTCTATTTATATGAGATAACTATATTTGTCACTTTTATGGTGAATAATACTTACAGCGATAAATCTCTTATTGCACAAGTTGCACGGGTATGGTCTTTCTCCTTTATGGATAAGATTATGTCTGAAAAAATAAATTAATAGGGTTAACTATGAATTCATTATTACGAACAAAATAAGTTCATCTGAGTACCTATAGCACAAGCTCGCCAACCCGCATGCTAAGCGTGGCGAGTATTGGTAAATCCCCCCTATATGGAAGAGGCATATGTCCAGCAGTGGACGCACATGGTTGAGAGAAGAGTACCTATAATCTATATATACAAAATAGGTACGTAGCAACAATTTAATGCATGTTACACTAGCATGATTTTTTACATGATTTATTTATGGTGGTATCGTACATATTTCAATACAAATACATATACAAGTTCTCTATTATGACTACGCATTTGTTCTTTACAAATGCGTAGTCATAATAGAGAACTTGTCAGGAGCGCATGTAGGTTATTCTTCGTATTAGTGAAAGTTTCGTAGTTATAATAATACATATAAGTACTTTATACTTTAAACCAGGACTTCAGTATCTTGTGTCATTAATTAAATAATAATAATATTTATTTATTTATTTGAACTCCAACATAATGTACACTGATACAAGAAACTAAAAAAAATGCTATAGTATAACAAATGCTAAGTGTCACTATAATTATAGGGGAAGACAGCTTGCGTAGAAAAGTGAGCGAGCAGTATCTAGCCTACTATTGATGGCCACTGCCACAATGTGGAGTAACATTTAAAAGGTTGGCCATCAATTTACAATACAAAGAGAATAAAAATTATATTTTTACAATATTTGAAAAGCAGTAGTTAAAGGTACAAAATATAAATCAGGATTGTTCGATCGCTAATTTAAATTTGCCAAAAGATTCAGTAAATAAGTCCACTCTCTCGTTTTTAGCTGAGCTATTATATTCTCTAATCAATCTATTGAGTAATATTAAGGATTAAGAGTAAGCCATGCGAAATATTTAGATAGTTAGTTCTATCAATCTGCATATTTCGTAATGTTACAGTTGATAAAAAAACAGGCACATATGTAACTTTGTGACCATTTTAGGCCTATTCAATACCATCAACACGGTGCATGAAAGAAAGAAACACGCATTTCAGAAGCAAGCGCTACCCCTATAATACGTGATTACATGAGGTATCATTATATATTTCCACAATGTCAAATATTGGCAAACAGGCAAAAGGACCAACAGAAAGAACATACAGAGTTCATAGTAGTAATACAGAATGTGTATGTGTGTGTGTACAGTGTCCTTAAAATATCAACTATTTAAAAACAGCTACCGTTGTATCAAGCTCTTGGGTGTTAGTGTGCTGTGATTGTGTGTATCCATGCCTCCCTCGATACAGGGAACCCTAGTGCAGGGGTCTGAGTGTGATAAAAAAAAGTATGTATAATACTCACCGAACCAAAGACTTCTGGCTATAAAACCCAGCCCCACATATCTCACAGATGTGATCCTTCACGCCTGTGTGCTGTTTCGCATGCGTGACTAAGTTACTCTTTTGTGTAAATGTTTTTGGACAATGGGAACATGTGTACTTTTTCTTTTCTGTAACATTGAATATTTTTAATTGTTTATTTATTTAAATCATTACTCTCCACAGACTCCAGAGTTTGTGCCATTTTTAAACATGAAACTTAATTGATAGATTTACAATTTTATAGATAAGACAAATACATTTAACATACATTGAGAAACATAATTAAACACATTATTAAATACCTAATTTATACAATATAAACAGTATAAATTGAATATTTATATTATTAAACTTATGTCTATTAAAATCTGGGTAAGAAAAGTCTGCAGTGCTTTAAAACTGTGGTAAAAATAAAAATTTGCATATGGCCACACTTTATTTTATTACAGAATTTAGCTTACTTCATTCTTGTAGGCATTTTTTTATCAACTTTGTCACATAACAACTGGTTGTAACTCAACTGCATAAATGTCGAAGACATTTTGATCTGTTTATTAATTATTTATACTATATTTTCATATGTCCATTACAATCTGGGTAAGAAAATTCTTCAGTGTTTTGAAACTGGTGTAAAGTCAAATTTTGACATTACATGTCACAACTGTGTGTATATAATACAGAATTTCACCACAGAAGCCACAAAAGAAGAGTTGAAGTTGTTTCAATAGTAAACATAGGCATTTTTATATCAACTTTATCACACAAAGAATGGATCTTCTTTACCTTCGTGGGTCGCAATATGATTCCCAAGAGTGTACGTCAGTATACCACACACAGGGCATACCATTTTCTCTCTTTGCTTTGGAGCTGCTGCTCTGACAATTTTCACAGGTTTCTCTCTTTTTACTATTTTGCCATCTTGAGACCTTTTGTATGCGCTAGGGTGTACCTTCAGTATTGTAGCATCCTTGGGTCTCTTTAGAAGAATTGGTGCCCCCCGAGAGCCATTCTTCATAATGGGATCTGGAGGATTGATGAAATGTTTTTTAAACTGGAATGTTTGTGGATCATATGAGCAGATGTGAAATTTTGATGGTTTGAGCATTTGACTACTATCTGCTACCAGACAGTGGGCAGCGATTTAGTTGGCAATCGGTCGACTTTTTTTACTCACTACTGTAATTTATTACTTTGGTCGTATCAGTTGGCAGTATCACACAGCACACTAGACCAAGAATGTCGACTATGACTCAAGCCAAAGCTGACTGGGTGTTGGGTGACAGATTTTCAAACTTGGGGTTAGTGCTGTTTCTTCTATCTTGCTGTGGATCTATGTGATGTTATCTTCACCGAATGCATAAGCAATTAAGCATGACATTAGATTCAGTACTGTGTGATTATCGGTGTTACCTTAATCACGCAATAGTTACGATTAATTTTTGCTGCGAGGTGTCGCAAAGTACATCCAGCACCATATATTGACACATATGGTTAGACTTGTTAATGTAAGTTACTTTTTTTATAAACCTAAAATCTCGGTTCGGGTGTAGTGTACGGTAGGAAAAAACAATTAATAATAACTGCAGCAGAGCAAATAATTGGAAACTTTTTAAGATTAGAGTTCATGTAAATAGGAACTCACTAGAACATCTCAAATAAAACGGGAATCAAATGAAATGATTTGCCTTCTTACGCAGCTAATTTAGACTTGGCTGATACAGAATAAGAACTTTTAAAATAGTACACAATTTTAGTTAAAATCAAAATCATTTGTTTATTTGCAAGAAAACAACTTTGTTAGTGACAACTAGTTTAATGGTCATTAACAAAGTTACTACTACTATGTATACAGTATGTATTGTAGGCGAAACAGATGTTTGTGGCCCTTAAGCTAAGCCCTTTAGGTTTTGCACAAGGAATATTGTCAAACTCAAGCAAATGAACAAGAGAGTGAGTCTATGCCAAATAACTCTTTTAAAGAGGCAAATCCCTAGAAGCTTAAAAACATTTGCTGCATAGCCAAGTTCGGGGACACTAGCTGTTGTTAGTTTATATATAATATTATTTAGACACTTACAGCACGTAATGGTTGTAGACTTTTTTCCATCTTTAGACGACTGAATGCTTGAACCAGACTCAAAATCATCTTTTATGTTTCTAAGAATTTTAATCCTACGAATAACTTTTTTCCCTTTATATGTTTGTGTTGACTCCAATGTTTTATGCTTTTTAATTTTTTTTACTTTCGGAGCTGGCGGTACATAATCATCATCATCATCGTCTTGGAAAGGTTCATCTACAAATTCCATCTGAAATACAACAAACAATTTGCTACATAATATATTATAATTAAGAAGGGGGGTTTGGATGTACTTGGTATACATATGGCATGCTAAGGCAAAAGATTTTTCTAAGTTTCATTAAAGTATCAGTGTTGGTCATAACGGAGATCAGGGAGCGTTTGAGTATTACGTAATGCAATTTTTGGAGATTTTTTATCCCCCTTTCCGCTATGTAACGCACCGTAATGTTTTACTGTAACCCAAGTAAAACGTTATGTAACCACCACCAGGTGACCATTTGTACCTGAAAGTCACAACTATATGGCGTAAAGAACCGGAAAGTCTCTAATATACCTGTGTTATTGATTTAATCGCGTTAATATTATTTATTCACATTTGAGGTGCCTTTCTTTTAAAAACAAGAGATGTCTAATCTTTTTTTAATATCCTGTAAAGCAATTTCACATGAAATTTTGTGAAAAAAAACTATTTAAGAAATGCATGAAAAAAAAATTTCTATGTGACCGTTCTGAAGGGTTAAAACAATGTTATGCAACGCATAGTTCAAAACCCCCCTTCCCGCTCTTGTAACACATCATAACGTTTCAGAAGACCTTTCGAACTATGAGAATCCTTTTTTGCCTGGAAATAGTTAAACACTGATTCCTGCTCATTATGATGGGCCTCCAACAATTGATGGAAGATAAACAAGTATATAGTTCATTATCAATAACAGTTAAATTAAAACTATTAAGATATCAAAAACTGAATATAAAAAGACTTACATCAGACTCAGCATTATTTTTTGCAGCAGCTGAAGTTTTAGTCCATGTTAAGTCTACTGACTCTGAATTTTGATTTACTTTGACCTCAGTATCATCATTAGGATCAACTTTTCTAATTACAGTGTTAGCTATGACAAGATCATTACTGATGTCTACTGTTTCTGCTGGTTTGTTGATGTTATTCAAGTCTATTTCCATTTCCCATTTTGGTTCAGATTTTATAGAAAATGGTATCTCTTTTTTGATGTCAGTGAAGGAATCGAATGCTATTTTTTTAGTTGGAACGTTTAGTTTGCCTTTTGCAAGTAATTTTCTAAGTTTTCTATCTGACCTGTAACAAAATAAAACATATTTTATAATAATCCATATCAATTATCTAAATATCAATGTGACACAACACGTCTAACTTATTTAGATATTTGTTGACATAAAAATACTAAATGGGATAAAAAATATAGAGGAACTTTTCATTCTCCTCCCTCCAGTAGGAGAGTGAGAAGTGTGACTAAGTAGAGACTTATTATCAGACCAACCAAAAATTATACACAAAAATGTCATATAAATCAGGCAAGTTGTTTCAGAGGAGTTTGATAAGAAACACTGAGACACACAACCACGAGATTTTTATATACTACATTAAATTTCAGAAATCCTCAATGTAAAAAGCACACGATTTATCCTAATCTATGACATAAGGGGAGTAGATGGTGGTAGATGCTGCGAGGATTGCACTAAGCCTTCATTCTCTACTCTAAATATCTGTGTGGGTCATTGTGGTTGACCTTTTTATGTATGGAAGAATTGTTTTTATGGTTTCGTATATTTTTGATTTCTTTAAAATTGTTTTCTGATAAAATAAGCATTACCTTGTAATAAAAGTGGTATTGTTACAATCAGGGACCAAACCTTGACCCATCCCCATAACATTTCATATCAAACTTGTGACAAATGATTCTAGATCAAACCCAATAAACTATGTCCCTTGGTCAATGTTACATTACCATACATTTGTCTGCACATAAGTATCAAACATAAAAAGTCGCATAAAACTCAGCTGGAAACCTTGATTTAATTTCCTGTCTTCTGAAGACATAAATTAACATTGGCAGAAAACATGAGAGTATAGACACTAAAATCCATGAGTATCAGAACTCGGTCAAATATTAGTAAAACTTTGATTCATACCTTTCAGCTACAGTTTTCAATAGATAGGCTTTTTCTAATATATTACAACATTTGTTACATATTTTTTCAGGCAAGCCATCGCTTTCTGCAACCTGGAATCATATAATATGGTTAAATAGTGGGTGTCTTTATTTAATTAAAATGCAGAGTAGGTTATATACAGAGTAAACTTTAATTGTACAACATACATTGAACTAGCTACCTGCAAACTTACCTTAACATCAGCAATAGAAGTAAGCATTTCAGCATAATTCCCAGTTACTTTGTATTTGAACAGAGGACACAACGACTTTTTGTTACTCAAGCATATTCGACATGATTGTAAATCTACACCGTCAGATTCTAACATTTTGAAATACAGTCAGTGATGTCAATAAATCGCAATGAATGGGAAAATAGTTCTCTCAATCGATGACTTTTTTCGTACAGACAATGCTTGCTAGTACTCTATTTAGTTTGTGATGCTTGCTTGTCCAGTATTTTCAGCTATGGCGATCGACACCATTTTCACGTCACTATTCATGCAAATTGACAACAGATAACCTAGAGCACAGAGCACTAATACTACTCTAGTACATTTGAGCATGCCTTTGGCATAATTTTATTGATTATTTAGTTTAGTGGGCCGATGAATATTTTTTACCCATCCCATTTCACTTCAACGCCTTACGAATTTTCGATCAGGCCACATGTCCTGAAGCGAGTATAACATTTTTTACTCATCCCAAACAGTACACAACGCCGCTAAAAAAGTATTTACTTCAAAAATGTTAAAGTCGCGTCAGGACACGTGACCTAATCGAAAATTCGTAAGACGGAGGGAGAGTAGACCGCCGGCGCGGTGTAGGAGAAGAAGTAATATCCCCCTCTCTTTCTACCACGCGGCGAAAATTTATGCCTGCTCCTACTATTTCGATATAAATTGTCATGTTTGCGTACGATAGCGCAATAAATGAATATTGTATATAACCACATAAATGATATTAATACTTTAAAAGTACTAAGTATAAAATGTATACTGATAGATAAAGCAGTTCGTGCGAAATTATTTCCTGACCATTCCAAAATATTCAACAATGCACAACGTTAATGTTCAAGTTTTCACTTCTACTGGCACACCCGGAGTGCAAGCCGTTGTTTTTTTTTACATTCTGATTTCGTTTTCGAGTCTGACATATTTTAATTTATGACGAATCCTAGATCTGTTTTGGGTAAATTTAAAACATTTCTCTATCGGTGACTTCACTCTTTACTGTCATTAAACTTTCAATTGTCATAGCCAGATCTAAAAGTGTGATAGTGAAGTAATCAAGTGAATGTCATAAATGTCATAATATCAAAATGTGTGATGTTGGTGTGCGAGGAAGGAAAACAGGGTTGAATTAACACATTTTCAAAAGCCTGATGCGTATCCTTTGAATTTTAGTGGGAGTTTTTATTTAAGTTACGGTACTATTACAGAGAAAAGTAGTAGTTCGAGTACACGCGAAATTAAAATGTTCTAATGGCGTTCTACGAGAGTTTGGCAAATCGTAGGAAAGGTAAATGTAGTCTATAGCTTCATTAATCTGTTTTCCTCTCGAATTATTTGTTTACTTTTACAGATATATTTCTAAAAGATTTACTACGCCTATTTTTTATTTATGGGTATAACTAACCTTCAATAAAAATAACATTTGACTCTATTTAATTTTTATGCTCTTACACTTTATATATTATTTTAGGAAAATATGGAGGCGATTTATTCAAACTGGACACCAAAAACAAGACTCCCGAAGAGAATATTAAAGATATTATACAAGGCCTTTATATTAAGAAACAATTACAAAATGATACCTCAGCTTCACTAACAAACAAGAGCCTAAGTGTTGTGTCCAAGCTAGGGCTCAGAGGGCTGCAGAAGAGTAGTTCAGATAGCCGTAGACTCTCCTATTTGAATGCATTAGTAACACTTCTAGCTAAAGAAGATAAAAACAATCTTGGATTCTCATCTGATGAATTAATGACATGGTAAATATCATCCCATACCTACACTATAATATTGTTTACATTATATTCAAATATACTTGTTTTAAAATGTCAAATCAAACTGACTTGGAGTTGATACAAAGTATTCAGTTGTGCTGTACTGATAATATTTATTTGCATTTCATAATATTTATGATTATTTTAATTCAAATAATCAATCTGAATATGTATATTTTATGTACAATTATAGATTGATAATAGTTAATCCAGATTATTGTCTTAGTATTATTCTTTTGTATAAAAAAAATTTAGTTTAGACATCACAATTTTTGCTAAATTTATAAATGAATTGCCTGCTGGTAGCCGTTGAATATACTTGATTTTTATTTTATTTGTAGATGTGTCATTTTAGTGTTAATTAATGTTTAAATTTCTAAACCTGTATAAACAATATAATGATCAATGAATCATTGTAATTGTATATTTAGTTATGCTATAACTTTGCAGTCCAATGATACCACTGGAAGTTACATATTTAAAAATATTATATTTTACGTTACAAACTTCAGTTTCATAGAATTAGATATAGTCCTAAGTGTTAGTTGACATGCATGTGAACTCGTAAACTCAAAGTCTTAATTGATGGGATCCACTTGATGTCTTGTAATATTGCCTAAGAAAAATATATTAAAGAAGTCCTATACTTATTTCACATTGATATAAAAAATTATACAGAAAAAATCTTATGTTGGCAGCAATGGAGAAGTTAAATTATATTATGAACTAGCTGCGCCTTACGGTTTCACCAGCATGCACTACGTTTTTACTGCTAACTCAGTTATCCCACAAGAGCCATACTTTTTCCAGTACAAAAAGTAGTATAGTACTGATTATTAAGGTCAACCTATCACATATTACCCTGATGATTTTTTTTATCCGATCCAGTCAAAGTATAGGCTTCCTCTATCATTTTCCATTGGATTCTGTCTAATGTAACCCTTCTTCAGCGGTGTCCAGTCAAGAGCCTCAGGTTGTCGGCCCATCTTGATTTTTGACAAATTTTAAATGTAATACCTCTATTACATTTATGTTCTCATAGATACCAGTCAGAAGACAGTTGTACTTCATTTGCCTTTTTTATCTCGTATCATGTGACCAGTCCAACTGTCAGCTGTGTTTTGTCTCGCATTACTTGCTTCTTACTCAGCCTTGGTTTGTGTCACTCTTCTAAACAAGTTTTTTATTGTCTTCTTACCCATACACCACACCAGCTATATGGGTTGAGCACAAAATGTGATTCTCTCTATTTGTCTTTAATTTTTATTTTCAACTTGAGGCCCACTTATATTTTATGAAGCTTACATACTATGCAGTGCAGAAAGGCGATAGTGTGCATGCACAGAATTAACAGGTTCATATGGCTCATGCAACGGTAATGAAATGAGAGTAAAAATTGGAATGTTTTTATTTCTGTAGCCAAAATTAAACTTTACTAAATCGTTGAGAACTTCTAATAAGTATAAAAATACCTCTATCAGAAGATACTCCCAGTCTTCCATATTCCATTCCATTCAATAACATTCTAAAGGTTACAGATACAGTAGCTCCTCATTCGTGGTTCCCTTATTTGCAAGTTCGCTATTCGCTGACTTGCACAATTGTGGCACAATTATGACTTGTTTCCTGTATTTGTGGATAAAAAATTTTGCTATTAGCGGATCCAGTCCATACATTAAATCGAAATTGGTGTCCTTTATCAACACGTAGGCCTCCTTTAAGCACTACTGGCACGTGGGGGTGCAGCTTTTACAAAGACCTTTACGGCTGCACTGAAAGAACAAATATAAAAAGCAAAACAAGTCTTACTGTAGCTATGCATAAAGTTTGTTGTCGAATGCGCCCGCCGCTGCTGTATTACACATGCCGAATCCGCATTTGCGATGGTCATGACTTGACCATCGCATTTGATACAATTTTTTATTAGTTGTAACATTTTTGATGTAGTTAGACGCCTCTCTTCTCTTTACGATTTCAAATGGTGAGTTGTCTAAGCCTGGTAATAATTAGTAGGTATTGTTAAAAAAGCGAGTTACGTTATGTGATTAAATTGATTTTCGGTATTATATTTTTCTTACATTTCGAGCTCTTGGAACGTATTCCCCGCGAATACGGAGCTTTTACTGTAGTAAAAATGCTAATAATTATAATTTTACAGTATTAAAATTTGATAGGTAGGACCAATTAAATACCACATAATAAACATTAGTTGTATGTATGGTACCTGTAATTAATTTGTTTTTTTTTACAATAACTTTTTTTAAAATGGGCTGATCTCTTTATTAAAATAAAATACTAATAGCTAAGAGAAAATATCTAGAAATATCCCGAAAAAAGTGTTGATTCTTACACAGATCTAACATGATTTTAATGTATTATTTTATTGTTTTTTCAGCATTCGAATAAGCCTTGTAGATGACTCAATGGTAATAAGAGGTGGTGCCTTAAGAGTGTTAAGATACTTAATAAGAACAGAGAGTGATGTTGCTACATTCAATAACTTGAAACTCCCATATTTGATTGTCAGGTAAGTTGTTATCAAATCATTATCTTTTAGTTTTAATGCAGGCTAAAGTTTCTGTATGTGCTGTACCTAGGCTTCCTTCCTTCCGAACTCATATTGGCCATACCTTTACAACCTTATCCAGTTTATTTTTTAGTTATTAGGCCAGTTAATTAATATGAATTGTTATTTTTTAAGCTAATGCCTTGTGTTTCGTGCAGTGAAAGCCAAGGGAGTCAAGCCACAAACTTGTTGATAGATATATTTGCTATTGAACACAGTAAAATAATAATCAATGATATCAGTTGACGATGAAGACAGTTGTGAAAAGAAAACTTGTACTTATACATTATATACTCAATAATAATTTATTTTCAATTTTTTTTTCAACTTTCTAAAAGGGTCCCAGTGTTTGAGTCATTTTTAGATTTGACACCTACCCCCCATCGATTTTAGTTTCCGAGAACTGTATACCAGTTCCATCGAGGGATTCAAAAATTAACACTTTTCGGATTGTTCTTCAAGTCACAACTCCCAGGAGACCCTATCCAGTCCACTACATAATCCCAACCCACAAACACTCTTTCTGGGAGAACAGCAACATTAACTACATTGATAGATTTAGAATTTTATAGATAACACAAATAGATTTTACATACAGTGAGGAACACAATTATACACATTATTAAGTACCTAATTATTTTTTTACAATATAAACAGTATAATCTAAGCTAAAAAAATTACAATATTATTAATAAAGAAATTGTTATTTAAGTCCGATTTGCGTATGCATCCAGAGCAGACCTTAGTCGCCAAACAGCGCCCATTCACGAGTTGACACACGTGCCAGCCATCGCCTTCCTCATCCGTATTTGTGGGAAGATGGCGACACACGATTCCACCGTTTGCCAACATCTTTTCGTGAGCATGACTGGTTTGTTTGCACATAACAATCTAGATTGAAATGGTTTGGATTAGCAAGCGGATTAGCAAGTTGAAGTGGCAGTGGGCAGGGCATATAGTTTGAAGAACCGATGGCCGTTGGGGCCGAAAGGTTCTCGAATGGAGACCACGGACTGGCAAGCGCAGCATAGGACGGCCACCGACCAGGTGGACAGACGACCTGACTAAGATCGCAGGCAAGGGCTGGATGCGGGCCGCTTCCAACCGGTCCTTGTGGAAATCAATGGGGGAGGCCTATGTCCAGCAGTGGACGTCCTATGGCTGCGGTGATGATGATGATGAATGTATCGATACTGTTAAGGGTCTTATTGTGCAGGTCAATGGATTTGATGCTTCGAAACGAAGAGGAGAGGGCGCAAGCGCTTCGCGTCGTGAGGCGAGTAGTGGCGGTGGTCGGTGCGGCAGGACAAGTCCGGCGGCACCGCGCGGCCTATGTTGACTCCAGTCTACTGCGGTGTCTGTACGCTGTGGCACGCGCGGGCAGTGGGGGTGAAGGCACCGAGGACCGACTCTCGAGGCCTGCCATTGCTACCCTGGCAGAGATATGTACGTTTCCAATGGACTTTTTTTACTACTTTCAAATTACCTTCTAGGTTTGCGTGCTAAATCCTAGACAACGTCATCACTTAACATCAGGTGAGATAGTTGTCAAACGCAAACTTATAATATGTAAAAAAAAAAAAAACAAACGAAAAACAATTTTAAATGTTCATTTTCTGTAATTGCGAATAATAATTAGAACTGTGAATTGATTTTAATAATATGACATAACTCCATTAACTTGACCCTGTAAGTAATTGTAACAACTTTTAAAAAAAATACTTTCCACCCTAGGGATGAAAAAGCAATTTTAAATTTGACTGTCTACCCACGAAAATTAAACTTTCCAAACAGGAGAATTGAAAGCAATATAACGCAATTGTTACATTAACTTTCAATTCGCATTTTCCATTTGTATGTTTGGAACGAATAAACTCAAAAACTACTGCACACCGATTTCGAAAATTCTTTCACTATTAGAATGCTACATTATCCTTATTGGCTTATAGTCTATAAGCCTCTTTGCCGATCCGCATAGGACAGCGTACGGTGTGCTATGGTCAATAGAGAATGCCTTTCCAGCAGTAAGACGTAATGCTCTGGTTATGCATATGCCGTTCTAGTTTCACAAAAACCCTCAACTTAGTTCAACTTACGGAAGTTGAACCATACTTTCAACTCAGGTTGTTGTGGCTCAGTTGTGAGTGAAGTCATTTATTCTGAGTCTCCGGGGCTCTGGGTTCGAATCCCGACAGGGGAAAACATTTACGCGATGAGTGTAAGTGTTTTTTCCGGGTCTTAGATGTTTGTGTGTGTCCAGGACCCCTGCCACACCTGGAATCCTAGTGCCAGGGGTTTGAGTGTGAGGAAAGAAACAACTAATAACTAATACTTACGGAACTTTTACAGGTGTGTTGAACCCTGACATGTTCATATCTTGTGGTGGAGTGAACGCAGTGACGCGGCAGTTGGCTGAATGCGCTACTCCTCGTATGGCCGAAGCACTGTGTGGAGTTCTGTTGCACACACTCAATGACCCCGTGTCTAGGAATGCAGCCAGAATAGACCTTATGTGCTTGAGCTCGCCCTATTCCGATTTCCATTTTCGTCCAGCTGGAACCGAAACGAGCAGGTGAGTTTATTCGATTTGAAATCGACTTTCGTTACACTACGAGATAGGCTCAATAGGCTAGCACAAACTAAGGCAAGTCGGCGTTTTGCTCCAGCTGCAGGAATACTTTTTTTTCTTACATGCAGAATTAATATTACAGTTACAATGAAAGCAATGTTACTAACACAAATTACTTATATACTTATGTAAAAATATTTATACAACATAACTATTTTTAATTATTGAATGTGCCACTTCTGTGAATTTTGTAAGGCTTCACAGAGAAATATGTGTGGAACTTCTTTGGAAATCCGATTCATATTACTTTCGTGCATCACAGGTAGTTCATGAATGAAACTTATACGTATCGATAGAGCATTAAATACATTGTATATTCAATCATTTTCTTAGAAGTTGGGAGTAAAAAAAATTGGTTGTCTGTAAAGTCGGTTTACGGACGATAGATTTACGTGATAACGACATAATCATGTATGACTTTGACTTTGACATTGACATTGACATTGACCATTGACCATTGACCGTTGACCGTTGACCGTTGACCGTTGACCGTTGACCATTGACCATCGACCATCGACCATCGACCATTGACTTTGACTTTGACCTTGACCTTTTGACTTTTGACGGAAACGGAACGCTACACGGAACGTTACTATTTTTCATTTTGGCATTCATCAATTTATAAAACATCACGTCAAAAGTTATCATGGAAATTCATCTATACAGATGTACAGTATGCTAAATACACGTCCATTTGCGAACCATTCAATGGATCGCCATCCATGTATAGCATCGTAGACAGAGAAAGCAATATTGCATGGATCGCGCTACAGATACAGATTACTTATTATATTCTGGAATAAACTAGGCATGGGTGTGTTTATGAACGCAGTCCGGGTCTACAGAGCAGCTGACTACAGATTATAGAGTATCAATAACAATAAATTTCAGAGCGTAAGTTTTCGAACGCGACAAACATAATGGAAGTATAGGGTGCGTTCGAAAACTACAAACACCACATAAATAAATAAAATAAAAGTACTTCTGATTCCCAACTTTATAAATAAAGCAAATTATTCACGGAATCCACAAAAATATAAGCTAAATTTTCATATATAAAGAATACATGAACGGGTTGTCATTTCGTTTTTCGGGAGCAAGGCTGGTTCTGCCATCCTCCTTTTCAGCTATTATAAAATAACGAAGGTCTGGCCATCGTGGGCTCTTGCTCTATTATAATTGGAACACACATTGCAGAAGAGGATCGATAAGTATTGTGTTGTTACAGGGATGAACGTGAAATGAGGTTTACGTGCAGTCGCCTGGCGTTACTCTGCGTGTTGCGAAGTTGGGCCGGTTTGTTACACTTCTGTCACCCGCGCACTTCGGGCGGGCTGCGCGCTTTAGTCGCGGCGCTTTACTTGCCGCGGCTAGAGGTTCGAGTGAGTATGCTTGTTTCTCTGAACCACCTTCTTTATACTTTATACAGGATTGTTATTAAATCAAACGGGGCTTAATCGCGAGAAAAACATTTAGTAATTTATTTACCTCGACGTTTCGACCAAGTTGCATTGGTCGTGGTCACGAGAAGACTGACATGCGACTGATTAAGCCCCGTTTGATTTAATAACAATGTGTTCGAATCGCGAAAGTCTAAAAATTACAATTTATACAGGATGTTTGGCGCATGCACTGAAAGGATTTTCGGGGATTTGGGGGTTCATACGCTAGATTTTTCCAATAGACGTTTGTATGTATGATTAACTAGGAAAGAATCGACCTGACTAAAAATATTTAACAAATCATGGCTGAGATCATCTTTCACCATGAATAAACTAATTCAAAATTATGGACAAATGTCACAGACGAAAAATACACATTAAAATTGTAACACCAATCATTAAAACCAAAATTTTAAAAAAAAGTGCTACAAAGTAGAAGAACAGGCGAGAATTTAACATTAGTATACGTTTTGTTGCAGAAAGCAATATTGGATTTGTTGTACGAGTTAGTGGGGTTGCCGCAGCCGGAATGGACAGATGAAATATCTGTCGCTTTAGGGGCAGTCGATCCCTCCGATTTTCAAGTAAGTATCAATTCCTCACGCCATTACATTTTTTTTTATATTAGGGGGTGTCAATAAATTACGTGAGGTAGTTTTAGCGATTTTTCAACCCCTCTCTCCCCTTGGTGAGATGTCGTGAGATTTAGCTGGACCCCCTCCCCCCACCCATAAACTCACGTGAGATTTTTGAAAATACATATTTGTAATGTAAATAAATGAATATGTGCATGATGTGCTAATTTATCCCAGTTTTCTCGCTACATTACAATGTTCCTTGCGGAAAAAAAAATACGTATTTGTCGAACCCACCCCCTCCCCTATGTAAGTTTGGGTGAGATTCGGCTTGACCCCCTCCTCCCATAAACACCTCACGTAATTTATGGACGCCCCCTTATTTTTTTTAACATTCACACAAGGTCTTCAGGTCCCAAACTAGGCAGAGCCTGTACTATGGTAACCTGATGACTGATATATATATATATATATATATATATATATACTTATATACATATACACACCCAGACACAGGTCAAACAGACATGTTCTGTTACTGCTGTTACTGTCATATGTGCTCCACCTTAGACCGCGTCGTCGCTTAACATCAGGTGAGACAGTGGTCAAACGCAAGCTTATAACCTTAAAAAAAAAATGTGTTCGGTGCGGGTTAGGTTATTATTCCAAGGTAATCAATATTATAAGTAATATATAACACACACACTATCACAATCCTAATATCAGTAGGATTGTGAGAGTGTGATAAAGAAATTATATATATCATTATATTCTATAAATACATGTGTATCTTTTTTTGTTTTTTAAATTTATTAACTTTCACACAAGGTCTTCAGGTCCCAAACTAGGCAGAGCCTGTACTATGGTAACCTGATGACTGATATATATACTTATATACATATCAATTTCTCACCTGATGTCGTCTAGGATTTAGGCCGCAAACCTAGAAGGTACCTATTCACTCGCGACTTGAAGACTCCAGGATTGTACATATCGGATTATATTATATATAACATTTTTATAGCTCTATTTTATATTCATTACCGAGTATAACAAAGAGGTATTGGTAGTGGTTTATTTGTTCACCTATACTAAACTGAAATTTTGGTAACTGTGATAAGTTCTTATAAGGTTACAATAAAGTCCAAATCAGTATGACACTTATCAATAGCACCACTAAAATTTGAGGTTTTCGTTAAAATTGCGGGTAGTTTTAAGTAAAATAAATGGCCTCGTATTTGATGCCCGCACTTGGCCAGCAATAGAAAAAAAATCGTCTAATATTAGAGATAGCGTTGTGTAGGGTTATGCGAATTTGAATTTTAGCGTAAATAGAATACAAGTTACTTCATTTTGAATAATTTCAGTAAATTTTACACAGATAGATAGAAAACTCTTTATTTGCACACTATTTATAGAACACACACATAAAAAATAAACAAAAATAAGTGGTACAAGAGGCGGCATTATCGGGATTCCCGGATCAAAAAACCGAACGTCTGTGGCCGCCCTAAATGTTTACTATCAATTCTCTGTGTCACAGTTGTACAAGATAAATGACAGCTTGTACTGGGCTGCGTTCAGGAGCTTCGTCGGACAAATATTGACCGACCAATATTTGATCGAAGTCTCACGAACGGCTACACTTCATAGCTTGTTACAGAAGAAGAAGTCACTTACATTAATCATGGATCACATGGTAGTTACTACTGCATATGTCACTTTTGACGGCAGACCAAGATTTGGTCGATTTTAGAGGTAGAAAGAAGTGTCTAGTCGAGCATAATTTGGTCTGACAGGCTGACGTCTACGGTCATGATCAAATATTGGGTGGAGAAAATAATGCTCTAATTGAGTTCGTGAACGCCGCTTATCCGCTGTCAGAGCAAGATATGGCTTTCCCGAAGCCGCTCTCGAACGCAGCCCTGTGTTCAATTGTTTCATAGCTACAATAATGATGGTGATATGCACGAACCACAGTGTACATAGAATATTGTTTTATTCCAAGATTGTGTAATAGTTCTGTTTCTATAGGACTCATGGCGGTTGAATGAAGGGTTTATTGCTGAAGAAGGCATCGCCATACTACCTCATCTAGGCGCTACGGGACCCGATATATCTGAGATTCATCTTGCACTTTTGCTTCAGTGTTTCTTAGAGGTAAGCCATGACACAGTAAATAATATTATTATTATGAATTTGAAAGTAACGGACGGTCGCCGTAGCTCAGTGGTCAGTCAGCTCATAGTCTGGTACCCGGGGTCCTGAGTTCGATTCCCGGCAGGGGCAAACATTTATGTGATGAGCATTGGTGTTTGTATCGGGTCTTAAGTAATTGCCATGCCTCCCGTGACTCAGGGAGTTTGGGAAAATTCAATGATTATTGATTCAGCAAACACGTGGTTTTATTATTAAACGACTTCAAAAAAAAGGAGTAGGTTCTAAATGCGACCCGTATGTTTTTTTTAAATGTTTGTTACCTCAGACTTCATACTTTTGACTGGGTGAATCGATTTTGATGATTCTTTTTTTTTTTTTTTGAAACCTGGTGCTTCCCGTGTGGCCCCATTAACATTTCATCAAAATCGGACATCGGTTTTTGAGTTACACTCCAATAACTGACAAGTGCTACTCATACCTCGACGACTTTATAGTGTGTCGTGTGCGGGTGAAGACATCGGTGAACATACACAATGACAATCGATCCCGTGAGTAACAAAGGTTCAGAAAAGGTTGCAAATTTTTTTTTTTACCAAAAAATGAAACCGACTTCAACACTCTTCAACTAGTGTGAAATGACTTGTCGAAGTCGGTACCATAAGCACAATATTTTGATAATAGAACAGTTACTTTTGAAATATTATGGTACCGACTGCAAAAAGTTATTTCACACTTTTGAGTGTTGAAGTTGGTTCCACTTTTTTTTTTTTTTTTAACATTTATATGTACTAATCTAGTTGATAATACTAGTAGTCAAAATCGAATTCTGGTGCCAAAATTAGGATTCCCTGTGTTGTAGAGAAGTTGTAGATCAAAGACTGCTGCAGTAATATTTTTAGAAGGTTGACCCGACCATTAAACAGAGAATGCGGGGTAGTCCCTCTCCCAGGCCGATTTTTACAGTTTAAATTGAAATGAAAATTAAGCCAATTTCAATCTTAAGTAGTATGAATACCTTGTAATTCTTAGACTTACGCGATTCTAACATATTGTTAATAAATAAATATAGGCTTGATCGCGTAAATAATCATTAAATTATCAAATTTTCATGACATGTTATTTTTAAATATATTTTTTTAAAAATTGTAGTATTTGTTTTTTGTATAACAAACTGTGATAAATATAACTGCACCTACCGTTTTTATCACAATAGGTACATAAATAAATGTATTAAGGTACCTTTTTATCTCGATGTTTCGACCAAGTTACATTGGTCGTGGTCACGAGAAAACTGGAGAATGCGGGTGACAATATCAGCGACAGTGCATAGTTTCTCCAACTACCCACTCTTGATCTTGTTAAACTGTAGGGCTGTCGCAGCCCTGCAAAAGCACAGAGATTGCCACGGAATACAACACTGATAGTATCTTCAGTTTTCTCAAGGTAAAACCGGAGCGACGCGAATATATATTAATCACTGGGTGCCAAGTTTAAATCCTCTCGATTGATTTTTTTTTGTTATTAAAACGTGACGTGGTTTTGAGACATTATCAATATATAAAACACGGGAGTTACTCACGTAATAAGTCAGAGGGTTCCGACTATAGTTAGTATAGACTATAGTAGACCAGTACTAGGCGAATCGCGACCGCGTCCGCGAGCGCCCCGTATTCTCCTTGAAAAAGACCATCGAATGTGGTTGAAACTATAGTCGGAACCCTCTGACTTATTACGTGAGTAACTCCCGTGTTTTATACATTGATAATGTTTTTTTTTTCTTACTAGTACATGTTGTAAATATGTAATATTTTTTCCAGGCTGGCTTACTGGACGGACTAGCTGAAGTGATAGTGACAAGCGATACATTTATATCGGTCCGTGCGACCGTACTACTCGGCCAACTATTACATTTAATACACCTACTTCTACCTCCTCAAATATGTAGCATAACCCCCGCGCTGTCTTCGTTGCTATCTCAGGCCTCGGCCGGGAAACCTCAAGCCCTTGCGGCGGTCGCAGCCTTGCGTCGCCTCCATACAATGCTCGAAGCGCGACCGGCCACTTCAAGTTTGTTCCTAGACCATGTCGTGCAGTATTGCAGTGGCGCATTTAAAGAGAGAACCGAAGACACTACTAAGAGTAAAAAAGAGAAAGACAATGCAAACATGGCCAAGCCTAAAGCGGAGTTGCACAAGGATAATAGTATAGAGTTCCTCGATGATTCTGATAATGAAAACGAACCGAAAAGGCACAGTGTGGGCTCACGCGCCGACTTGCCCTCGAGGAACGTCAGCGCTTTGCCCAAGAGTAAGAGCATGAGTTCCCGGACCAGCGCCGCTGTTAGCAAAGTGACAAAATCGGCCAAGTTCTTTAACCTGTTTGAAAGGGACAGCGATAGTTTGATTCGATCCACGTTGGTGATGCAGAATAAGGATGGAAATACTTGGAATTGGGAGATCATACGAACTATTCTAAAGGTATTATGTCAATTTAAATTATGGTTAAATATTATTTTCCACTATTGATTAATGATGATTTAATTCATGTGAGGAGAATCGACATATAATATATTCATTCATGTACTGTAATATTAATTTAGTATTAATTAAGATAGAAATATGCGTTACCATATTCGATGCTTGACCTATTTACTGTATATGGTCCTTCTTACGGCCTCTTATCTTATAATCCCTCTATATAATCAATCAATGCGAATCAAAGCGCGAAGGTTGTCAAACCCTCGCATAACGCTGAGTAGGGACTCATTTCTGGCATTACGCAACACTACATTATATATTATAGTATTATTTAGTTTTTTGAATGTATATAAATCTGTGTATTGTATGTAGTGTTGTTTATGTCAGTAATAAATTATTTTCTTTCTTTCTTTCTTTCTTTCTATAATATAATGGCTTATCAGGTTTCCTAACAAATGATTATCTTGAATCTTGAGCGGCTTGGAAAACATAAAAAAATTGGTTGTCTGTAAAGTCGGTTTACGGACGATAGATTTACGTGATAACGTCATAATCATTTATGACTTTGACTTTGACTGACGTTGACTTTGACGTTGACCTTGACTTTGACTTTGATTATTTTATGTAATTCAAAACTCAGGTGGAACGTTACGCGGAACGTTACTATTTTTCATGAGTGCTGCTCATCAATTTATAAAACGTTATCACGTCAATAAAAAGTTATTGTAATGTGACGGGATGTCATTAAAATGTCCTGAATCAGCATACGCTAGGTTTGCTCCGGAGCATTCAGTCTAAAAAGTATTGTTTACATCACATTTTGTTTTACATTGACATACTACAAAAGAACACAAAGTAGTTTACATTTAATTTTATGTTTTATTATAATAAGGTTTTTATTTACAATTGACGTGGTTTTGACTTATGACTATTATGTTATTGACATTATGAGTGTATAAAACACGAGAATTGGTGTTTATAAAGGATAGTACGGGGCGCTCACGGACGCGGTCGCGTTTCGCTTCGTATTCTCCTTGAAAAAGACCACCGAATGTGGTCGAAACTATGGTCGGAACTCTCTGACTTACTACGTGAGTAATTCCCGTGTATTATGCATTCATGATATGATATGGTGTTTAAACGATATTGGATTTTTATTGTTACTATTTTTGTGTCGTCTAAGTCTTTTGTGGATGCTGTATAGGCCTATTACATTTGGGCGTATAATTGTTGTTTTAGGAGAATGACACGACGCCTTTACTGAATCTGAACGACAGTGGCCATAAGGCGTGGGCATCCCGTATCGTGAGCTATCTAAAACCGTCTTCCAACAAGTATTCTCATGCAGACCTCTCCAGTCACGGAAACTCCACCACCAGGGCTGGCTGCCAACTAATAAGACACCTGCTGAGACATAACGATGTGAGTACAGCAACCAGGTTTTCATAACTAATAACATAGGGAAAAAGTTATACCATTTATTTATTTATTTAGAAATACCTACAGTGTACATATTACAAAATTCCTAAAATAAAGCTTTCTAATGACTATGACAATGGTCGTAGGACAATGCTGATGTGTAATACCTTACAGGTATTTACAACATTCACAAATGGGGGTTAGGCAAACAATTTTTTTGTTAGTAGTTGTCAAATATAAGTATATATATATTATTTGCATAGGTTTATAAGTAAATGTTGTTGTCCTGAGGTTTGTGAGGTCATGTCTATGGGTACCGACTGAAAATCAGTGACTGAGGCTCTTGCCTTAGTTTTATGCTGAGTCGGGGCCCATTTTCATGACACTCTCACCATCAGTATTATTCTGTTCTTTTTGTATGTATCTCTTGTCATCGTGACTCGTGCATCAAGCCCGGTGTGTACACCGACCTCCTACCATCATCATTACCAAAGTGACAGTGACAATGACTCAAGTGACAGTGCGCACCGTGACAATTTGACTGATGCAGCGCAGCCGTCTCAACGCCAGTTACGTGCTGAGGCTCGCGCCCGCCGCCTGGCAGGATCGTAACTCCCAGATGAAGAACTGCAAATAAGTTCGAAACTGTCGGAGTGTAATTTCCCAGTAAATACCACGTGAGTCCTAGTCGGTTTGTTACATTACAAATATTATTTTCTTGCAGGCCGATTCCCAAAAACTGCTCGAAGAATTATTTCAAGATGTGAGCCACCAGATCAGAGCTATAGAGACGGGGTTGAAGGCTCACGAATGCTTGTTCAGCCCACAACATATGTGCACCACTATGTGCCAGATGTACTTCCTGTTTATTGGGCAGCTGTGCCACACACATAATGGTCTGTCCCTGTTCAAACAAACAAACCTTTATGAAAAGTGAGTATTGTGAAACATTTTTAGCAAAATTATCCATTTTAAGACTAATGTCTTGAGAGAGATGAAAAGATTTAGGGACTATTTGGTACAATTAACAATATGTCGCTCATTGATATAGTCTCTCTGCATTCTAATTCAAACTGACTTGAAAAAAAAAGGGGGAGGTTCTCAATTCATCGGTTTTCTTTTATGTTACCTCAGAACTTTGGACTGGATGAACCGATTTTGATGATTCTTTTTTTTTTATTTGAAAGTTGGTGCTTTCAAATATTTGAGTTACACTCCAATAACTGAAAAGTGTAACGTCTACTTGGACGACTTCCTAATTACGAGTGAAGAAATCGGTGAACATACACAATGACAATTGATCCTGTGAGTAGCAAAGATCACCGAAAAGGGTGAAACGAAAAAATTTACTCAGAAAGGGAACCGACTTCAATACTCAAAAGTGGGATATAACTTGTCGTAGTACCTATTTGTCCTCTCCACTACCTGATTTCTTAGGAATCCTTTATCTAAACCAATGGGCACTATTGGAATCGTCAAACAAAATAAATCAAATCAAATCAATCACTTTATTTGCATGAATATGGGTACATTATGATATAAAATTAGTTAAAATATTTGTAGTCCGCCATTACAACCTCATACGAGGTATGCAAATGTTAAAATGAAAGTATATTAAAATTAGTAGCTATTTGTCATGGTAAACATAATATCTGCAAGATGTTTTCTCCAGGAAATCCTTGACAGAATAAAAACTCTCGCCAATTAACCATAATAAAGAACTTTCAATCACTAAAGCAAGTTAATGTCTTTCTAGACATATAAAAACAAAAGTGGTCAGATGCGATGTGTTTCATACTGATTTTTTCCAATCCATTATTATTTCTAATTCACAGATTTAGCACATCTAATCATTTCCATACTTGGTTTTCGTCCTTTGAATTTTATAACTAATTGAATATCTTATTTTAACATTTTATTTCAAATATTTTATTTATTAATTTTATTAACATTTGCTCTTATCTGCTACAATCATCTCCATCTTTTGCTGCCCAACTTTCAGTTCCATTACCATATCATCTCACTACTGTCTTATAAACATTGAAAATACATTTATTTTTTTTCTTTTTTTTTTTAAATCACACTCAGACCCCCGCACTAGGATTCCCTGTATCGCGGGAGGCATGGACACACACAATAACAGCACACAAACATCCAAGACCCGGGACAAACATCTACACTCATCGCACAAATGTTTGCCCCTGCCGGGATTCGAACCCAGGGTCGCGGTGACACAGAAGTCATGTCGATGACACAAACCACTGCGCCACGGGACCGTCATCGTCGTCACCGTCACTTTAATTATTTGAGTCTGAAAACTATCGCGAGTTTCCTCCATAATTTTACTCGTAATCTACAAACCGACTAGGACTCACGTGTTAGTCGGTTTGTAAATTACAATTACACTAATTATAATTATGGGAGACTTTTTTTATATATAATGTGCTTCCATTTTTTCGTCGTCACTTTAAAGTTATGATCTAGCCTTCAATATTCGGCCAATAAGTAATTCGATTTTAAATTAAATTGCTAATAAGAGGCTTTTGCGAATTAAATTAGCTCTTAGCGTAACTTTTCTTTTCTGTAACAGTCTTCTAGAACTTTCAACGAAGACCCACCACAGTTGCTACGTTAAACTGGTCATATCAAGTTTGGACTACACTCTCGATTCGTTCCCTCGCGACGTGCTTGCCAAAACCCTCACGTGCAGTATCCAAGCGTCGAGACTTTACACCACCCAATTTCTCAACGTCCTGTTGAGAGCATCAAGAAAATCACGCGAACTCGTCCGAAGAAAGTCGAAACTGAAAAAGAATTTTGAGTATTTGAGAAGTCAGAGAGATGACTGTGATTCGTCTGGAGTTGATATGGAGACATGGATTCTCCAAATGCTCGTGAGTCAGCTTAAAGATGAGTGTAAAGAGGTTGTGAAAACCGCACTTGGGATATTAGAAGAAGCGTTTACAGTTCCGGTGAGTTTCATCCATTTTTCCATAGCTTTATCGGGATTCACAATGGCTGTCATATGATCTCTACTGACAGTAACTTTTTGATTTTGGTAAAGTCTACTTTCGCTGTTTGGCGAATTTTTTCGAGGCTGTTTTCTTCCTTACCTTTCCTCTCGTATATTTATGTGAATAGGACGTAATGGACACTTATTAAATAAATGAATACCTTTTAATGTACCTACTGCATTCTTATACATCATTTAAAAACAGCTTACCTGTTTCGATAGATGGCCTTCAGGAATCTTTAAGTATTGCTGAACTATTTGCGAACAAATTTAAAGTTGATCCGCTGCCTGTAAAGGGCGTGCCGTGCGCTGGGACGGTCGTGACCGAGCAGCTTCCACTATTTACTACAAAAGACATATCAACAGCTGTTGAGAATATGAAACGTGGGAAGTCGCCCGGTCACGACGGCCTCAGTGTGGAACATCTGGTGTGGGTCAGTGAAAAGTTATATTTTCATTTATGTTCCTTTTTTAATATGTGTATGAAGCATGCTTACTTACCTGAACCTCTAATGAAAACCGTGGTGGTACCAGTAGTAAAAAATAAAACTGGTGATCTTAGCTCGTCTTCCAACTACCGTCCAATTTCCTTAGGGACAGTTATAGGTAAGTTGTTGGAACGTCTCATTCAACCGGTTTTGATGAAGTGCATAAAAGTAGATGACGCGCAGTTTGGTTTCCGGCCTGGACTCTCCACAGACTCAGCGATTATCAGCTTGAAGAACACTGTTAGGTACTATACTGACCGGAACACAGCTGTCTATGCCTGTTTCCTGGACCTGAGCAAAGCGTTTGACCTAGTGAATTATAAAATTCTCTGGAGCAAATTGATGAAATCCCAGGTTCCAGGCCAGATCGTGAACCTGTTGGAGTTCTGGTATGGGGGCCAAACCAATCACGTGAGATGGGGTGACACGCATTCTAACGATTATAAGCTAAAATGTGGTGTTCGCCAAGGAGGGTTGACCTCTCCGGACCTGTTCAACCTGTATATCAACGGTTTGATTGAGGAACTCCGAGGAACTCAGGTTGGCTGTCATTTGGGAAGCTTATGTATCAACAGTATAAGCTACGCCGATGACATGGTTCTTCTGGCTCCCTCAATCAAAGCCTTAAGGAAACTGCTATCCGTCTGTGAGCATTATGCTAATGCTCATGGACTGAAATATAATGTACTTAAGACGGAGGTTATGGTGTTCAGGTCAAGGGCGGGTCCGGGGAAGATACCTGTAGTATTTCTGAACGGACAGGTGATAGGATGCGTTACACAGGTCAAATACCTAGGGCATATCTTAACAGAGCGGTTGCAGGATGATTGCGATATTGAACGGGAACGAAGGGCCCTAGCGGTCAGATGCAACATGCTCGCCCGTAAATTTGTGAAGTGCACCAAAGATGTTAAACTAACTTTGTACCGAGCCTACTGTCTATCGATGTACACCTGCCAACTTTGGTGCAACTTCACAAAGAAGACTCTCAGCTCCATGAGAGTCCAGTATAACGATGCCTACCGAACTCTCATGAAGCTACCTAGATATTGTAGTGCGTCGAGCATGTTTGCAGAAGCGGGGGTCCCTGACTTTTTTGCAATCATCAGGTTAAGAATCGCATCTTTTTGGCATCGATTGAGACGTTCCGAGAATAGCATACTGAGGGCTGTCGCGGACAATTTTAGTAGTCCCTTATTTCGGCACTGGATTTCTGTTCACCTGGACGGTAATAAAAAATGACATTATTTTAAAGTTAGATTTAAGATGACTTAGACTTAGATGACCGAAGCAGGTACCATATACATACCTGCTTCATTTTATATTTTTTAGTTATATTTTAGTTTAGTTTTGACTTTGTGTGTCTGCTATGGGAATTTACCACCCGAAATAAAACATTTATTATTATTATTATTATAAGTTTGTAAATATTACACAATTTTTCCATTTAAAAAAAGTAAGGACCAATGATCGTCATTACGAGTTTTTTTCGCCACTTCATTATGATTCAATATGATATCCGTATGTTTCCAACGCAACGGCACACAATTAGTGTGCCGTGTGATAAGCCCCACGGCAAGTGACTGTGTATTACAGGGGATCGAAAAGTTGGCCATGGGGTGTTCTGTCTTTAAACAGATAAGTCTAAAATATTGTCAGTAAAATATATACCAAACAATGACTGAGTTCTATTATCTACGAGATTTAATCATAAGAAGGGAGATTCATAAAATGACGGTCGCCAAAGCAGAATAGTATGAGTAAGTTGGAATGGCTCTGAGCAGGGTATGCAGAGCACTGCAGAACTGATAGCCGATGGGGTTGAAAGGTTCTCGAGTGGATATAACGGATTGGCAAGAGCAGCGTTGATACAAGTAAAGCTTGCAAATTTTGTGACAAGATTCCTGGGAAAGGGTCGCTGGGCCGCTTCCAATCTGTCTTTGTAGAACATAAGTGCATTCTGAATACCTAAATTGAATAAATAATGTTGTTATTAAATCAAACGGGTTATTAAATCAAAATTATTTATTGTAAAAATTACAATAAATAATGTTGTATAAATTAATAGGGGATGCGTATGCCCATAAGTGGACGTCCTATGGATGAGATAGAATGATAAACCCTGCCAAAGAGAGAGCTAGTTCGGGTACTACGAACTTATATTTTATTTTTGACCAATCTGCCGCAGATTTACAGACAGCGAGTTCTGTTAATAAATCTGTAAATAATCGGGGCTTGAAGTCTTCTCGTGACCACGACCAATGCAACTTGGTCGAAACGTCAAGGTAAATAAATTACTAAATGTTTTTCTCGCGATCAAGCCCCGATTGATTTCTTAACAATGTGTTCGAATCGCGAAAGTCTAAAAATTACAGTTCGGTTTCTGATTTGCAGGCGTTCGTAGAAAAAATGATGACAATGAAAGACACGCTATGCCACAACTGCCGCCTTGACAAAAACGCTGAACCGTCCACTTTAGACTTTACCGCAGTGGGAGACCGAGGATACCTGATCTGGTTGAGCTTAGAGGTGGCGGCGGCTTCGCAGTCCGGGGATGCTAAGTCCTTTTCCTTTATAAAGAAACATTTGGATTTCTGGACGAAGAGCTATAATTACAGGTACATTAGAAAATTTGTGTTTTGTGTAATTTTTTTTATTCCTATGAGAGAGAGAGATAGATTTATAAGATTTTATTTAGAAACATCAATATTTTTTTATGCAGTCGTTTTATTATATGTTGTATTAAATGTTGGGATGAGGATGGGAAAAATCCTGATGCGTGTTGATTTGAAAATACTACCAAAAGTTCAAAAACCGTATTTACTAATCATATTTTAGAGATAAAGTTGATTATCCCGTCTCATTGTCTCTTTCTGCTTAGCCTAATCTGAGCACCGAAGGGAGTAAACGGTGCTAATTTAATGTCGTCTGTTTCTCTCTACGATCGTTCAATGCAATTTATAAATATTGACGGCTTGGAATAAAGATCGGTAATACACAGCGAGATAGTTCACAAATTCTAAAGATTGTGTTTTCGGTCCAACAGTCGAAGTCACGGTTATCGCTAAGAGGACATCCCTAGCGCCAATTTTTTTCAAAATAGATTTTTCAAATATAAATAGTTCCGTGTAAACTCTACGGCTTTCACGGCCGGCGTTGCATGTTGTATGTATTGCTTCCGGGCTGTTTGGCCGTGGTCCAAACAGCCCGGAAGCAATACATACAACATAAATAGTTCCAGTTAATCTAGTCGTCCCTTATTGAGTCCCTCTATCAAAAAAATCGATCGTAATGTCAAAGTCAATCGGCTAGAAATAGATTGACCAGTAATACCGGCCATATATAAATAAAGCTATTCGATCTCTCAACACATTTCAAGTTTAGTAACTATAATCCCATTGAATTTTGGAGACAGACAGTTCTCGCCGACTAATGTCGACGAAAAATAATTGTATAGCCTAGGTACATTATCGATAGGGTGTTATCGACAAATCGCGGTAGTGCAGTGGTCATCCACGTGCTCAATCAGCACAGACTAGAACAGCGATGCTGATTGTTGTAGATACGTACGGTTGGTCGAGGCGAGCGTGCACGAGGCGCTGACGCTGGGCGCGAGCGGAGCGCGCGGTGCGTGCCGCGGGCGGCGCGCCGCGCGTCCCGCGCCGCATTTGCACGCCGCGCTCGCGCGCCATCACGCCGCCCGCGCGCGCGCGCTGCTCTCCGCCGCCCTGCCCGAACATTACAGGGTGAGTGTGCGATTGAAGGGGATTAGCCATACGCAGGCGTCAATACGTACTATAAACCTAGTTGCAGACCACCCGCTCCCTACACTGAATCTAGTCGTGCCGTTGAATCGACGTTCAAAAATGTCAGTTGCCTACGTTGCTGTATACACGAGGCGCTATCTGAAGCCACGGAGACCTGCGTGCCTCTCTCTGCCGCGATGCTGTCGGAACATTACAGGCTGCACAAATAGTGGTATATCACTAGACTGACAGTTACTGAAACGCACGGCTTTTACACAGATTTAAAGTTCAGGGTGCTCCAAATATCCTCCCACCTTTTAAATGTAACGAGCATCCATTGGCCAGTCCTCAATATCTTATGGCAGTACCTTATAAGACACAAAATTTATACCATCACTAATAAGTTGAACCAAATATTTTTACCCTATACTTTGAATAGTCTAGGAGTCCTCAAAGAGGTTTATACCTAAACCTCCTCCTCGTGTTGTTTTCCTCAGTGCTAAGGGTCGTGACCTCCTCCTTGGATCACTTTTCGGCGGACGATGCTACGCCATCTTGACCTGTCTTTGGCAGTGTGCATAGCCTAATATACAACAGCAATAATATCAGTCATATGAAAGAGAGGGAAATACGAACAGTATTGTTACTGACATTTATAATCTAGGACCATAACCCGTAGTATATAAGTACCAAGACTCACGGTGGAATTCTAATAAATTATCTCTTATACAATACCATCCATAAAAGGGCTGGTAAAATTTGTATAAGGAAATCAATCGTGAACGGATCTAATCTAACGAAATTGACTTACTTGATTTCAGACATTACAACGCAAGAAATGCTCCACTGAGCAAGAGATCGGCGACCTGAAAGCCTCCCTTTGGGCGCTCGGCAACACAGCAGTCACCCAACAAGGGCTCCAATTGCTCATGAACTTGAGTAATGGATACTTGGAAGACTCCGTGTTAGTTCACGTCGTCAGGCTGACGAAGTACAGTCCGGTGTATGCGATACGCGCCACGGCCTTCTACGTGCTTGGACTTATCGGGAGCACGTATGATGGAGCTAACTTGCTCGCTGATTTAGGTATGATCATATTTTTATTATACTAACAGCGCCCCGCGGTTTCACCCGCGTGGATTACGGTTTTCCCGCAACATTATTCCACGGGAATCATACATTTTCCCGGGATAAAAATATCCTATTTGCTATTCCAGACTATAAGCTATCTCTGTGCCAAATTTTATCCAGATCCGTTCGCCATTCTGGCGTGATTGAGTAACAAACATCCATCCATCCATCCAAACTTTGACATTTATAATACAGTGGACCCTCGGTAATCCGGCCCCTGTCTAATCCGGCGCCCCCTGTAATCCGACATGACAGAATTATGTTTGACAATCTTTACGTTTGAGCTAGGTTTACAATGGGCTGAAGAGAATGGTACATCCTACAACGAACTTTTACTTTTGAGAAGACTGAGGGACAAAGCTCTGATCTCGCGTTATAACAACCTTAAACAAAAAAAAATTGATGAATATTTCAAAGCTTCATAATTTGATATAGTATTCACTACATGATTTTGATTAATAATTCTTGATTATTTTGGTAGATATGTGTATGTGCATTTATGCTTAATTTTATAATAAAACGTAAGCTCTCAATTGTTATTTAATTTACTAAATTCGACTTACATAAATTAAGTCTGATTTGTACTTCAAAGTACATACATACATACATATTTACGTATAATATATAGACTCTCGTCATTAGATATGTAATTTGTCGGATTACAAGGTACTCTTTCGTAAAAAAATCCGGACTATAGGGGTCTTAGGCAGTGCTCTATAATCCGACAAATTCGATAGTCCGACACTGCCCTGCATAATGTTTGCCGGATTACCGAGGGTCCACTGTATTAGTGGAATATTAGCTGTGCCCTGCGGTGTTACCCGCGGTGAAATGGTTTGAGACGTGGTTTTGACGATTTTTGTGTCTTACCGTCTTCCCACAGGAACAGTATAGTTTCGGGATAAAAAGTAACCTATATACCAGGGCTAAAGCTATCTTTATTCCGTATCGTAAATTAGTGGGACTGGGGTAAAAAAAAAAAAAAAAAAACATTCATGCGTATAAAAGAGTCCATACCTGATACACACATTCCCTTATACACAAAACACACATACATTAACTTCACACATTATACACAATTATATACTCCCAAATTGCACATAAACCCTAATAAAATAAATAATAAATAAGTGTCGCTATATAACCCAAGTAAGTGAACTAAATTTGTAGCATATTTTTTATGTTCTCGTTTTTTTTATTTTTTTAACCTTAGTTAATTTAATTTGGCGGTAATCTTAGTCCGAGAAAAAGGGGTAGACTGAAAAACAGCGTTTCGTTTGCTACATTGTAAATGAAACACAAGCTGAGTCTATCCCTATTGCTCTATAATTACTCAAGTTATGTGTCAGTGTTTAAACTAAGTAGAATATTATTTAAGTAGGATATTTTTAATACTGTTTATTTATCTAGGTCTACTGTAGTTCTTTAGTATGCTTGAGCAATAAATGGATGTTTTATTTTATTTATTTTTTATTTATTTTATTCCAAGTTGCATGCAAATCTATTCGTACTTGTTTTGTGTATGATAACATTAGCTTACTTGAGTTTCATAAACATCATAGTAATATTATGAATGCAAAAGTCTGTGTTCGCTAAAATACAACTTTTACATTAATTACTTTTTTATTGCATATTTTTTTAAATATTTTATTTTATTCATAGTATATCCTCTATTTTGAGGTCGCCCCAACTGAGATAAAGTTATTTAAAAAATAGATAATATGGGTCTCGTAGTCCGGATTAAGGTAGAATACCAATGAGGTTATAATCTCTATGGACATATTTCATAGTTCACTATCTTAAAAAGCATTATTTGTAAGCAACCATGTCTAACTTCCTGACGTGGTGCAGTGGTGGTACCGGCCTAGAATAGTACTTCCCCATCTCTTCCCGCGGCTGCCGTAAGAGTCGACTTAGGGACCACGTACCAGAAGCTGGGAAGCAGCGCCTTATACGGATTGAAATTCATACTGCGCTCGCCAACCTGCCCGCCAAGCGTGGCGAGTATTGGCAAATCCCCCCCTATATGGGGGAGGCATATGTCCAGCAGTGGACGCCCCATGGCTGAGAGAAGAAGAAGATGATGTTGAAAAAGAAGACCTTATATTAAGGTAGTAAGTGTATTTAGTATTTAGGTATTAATGTAAGAGTTTAAGAACCTAACATGTTTATAGGTTGGCTATGCGTCAGACACACGAGACACGACCAATTCCCGGTAATACCAGACGAGAGTTACTCCCTTTACGATGGCAATTTGCATTGTTACGTCGCGTCACCCGAACGGTTCAACCCGTACGACGCCGAAACCAGCGAACAGTCCGACCACACGGACCAAAGCGTCGCCGAAAGCCTGCCGTCGGATAATACTAAAACCAGCAAAATCGGCCTAGACACGTCCGACAACGACGTCGTCGATTACACGACCAGATTACATACGAGTTCAGGGGAAGCCAAGAAAGAAGAAAACAAGAGAAAGTCGCACACGCTGCCCACGCAAGGCTCGTCAAGTTCTCACGATCGCCCGATATTGTCGGAATCGCGTACGGTGGATATCCTACGAGATTGTCCGACATACGAGCGGCCGCCTCATCGGATGCACATTGAGAACAGACTTGTGGGAAGAATGAACTCTCTAGAGCATACACATGAGGGGAGAGTGAGAAATACCAGCGAATCGAGCACGAGTGGGGTCAGCAGCTGTGACTCTTTTCTTGGGAAATATGCTATTCCGTAAGTATTTGATTATTGGAATGATTTTTATTCTTAAGTGTCGTAATCGTTTTTTTTCTTATTATATGATAAATAGATATGGACATATCGCTATGCTTCTGGTACAATTATGTTTATGTAATATATTATATATTACTTTAGATATACATATAGACTAGTGGTTCGCTCTGAAATAATAAGATGTGTCAACAACAAGTTTTGCCATAAACCGTTAAAAAAAACTGAACTCAAATTTCATTTAACTGATCTTCACAGCACAGGGTATCCTAGTGTGGAGATCAGGGTTTTGTTTTTTTGACGTGATAACGTTTTATAAATTGATGAATGCCAAAATGAAAAATAGTAACGTTCCGCGTAACGGTGAATGGTCAATGGTCAATGGTCAATGTCAATTTCAATGTCAATGTCAAAGTCAAAGTCATACATGATTATGTCGTTATCACGTAAATCTATCGTCCGTAAACCGACTTTACAGACAACCAATTTTTTTTTTTTAGATTCTTTTAAACTATGTCTAAATAAAAAGTGCTTTCTTGTGTGTTCTTGTGTAAACAAGGCCTTAATTGTGTTTGTATTTGTGATTCTGTGTGTTTATGTTGCTAAGTCACAAATTGTGTGATTTATTCACAGATAACATATAACTGGCTACATCATAGAAGTTATGTGAAAATAAATTGTGAAAATTGTGAATGTAACCTTGAATATATATATATTGTAATTGTAATTTTAAGACTTTGATATCTGGCTGAGAATACCGATGAAATATACCATCTTCCATGGCTTCGGATTCCATTCCATGGATTTCTCGTAATGGTCTTAATTAAAACTAACATACTGCATTGCTCACTTCCGTAATGTTTTAACGAAAATGTACTTTTTTCTTAGTATCAAAAATTATATACAATTGAATTTTATATTACCCATTGAAATGAAATTCTGTGCCTGGTTATCTCAATTAAATTAAAGTTATTCTTGAGGTGGTGAAGAAGTTTACGAACTATCATTAAAGACGTCGGTAGTGGTACTAGGATTCTCTGTATTACAGCTACAAAGGATTCCAAAACACGAGACTATAAGAGGTAGGTAGACAATCGCAAGCATAAATAATAGCAACACTACATACTAGGAATACATAGCCAAGGAATGGAACTCGTTGCCCGAGTCTGTGTTTCCCGATATGTACAATCCTGGAGTCTTCAAGTCGCGGGTGAATAGGTACCTTCTAGGTTTGCGTGCTAAATCCTAGACAACGTCGTCACTTAACATCAGGTGAGACAGTTGTCAAACGCAAACTTATAATATGTAAAAAAAAAAATACTACATCACAATAGTGATGTAGTATTTTATTATGTATATGTATAGTTTATTGTGTATCAAGATAATAATCTTGATACACAATAAACTCTCTGCCTAGTCAATACTTGTACATATTAGATGCCTTGACTTGCCTTGAGTGTAGGGTATTTTATTGATTGTTGATGACAGATATTTTTATGTTACAGGGATAGAGTGTGGACACTGAGCCCAATACCAAGCTCGTCAAGTTTGTACGGTACGAAAATAAATAACAGTTCCCAAAGACCGAAAATATCAGAATTACAACGGCGTACCTCCACCTCCAGTGAGATTTTATACTAACAAATCATGTTAATTATCCTTTAGATGTAAGATATTAATTGATTGTTGTGTTATAGGTTTTGCAGGTCACGAGGTTGGCAGTTCGCCGCCGTCGCAATTGGACATGACAGGTTATGCAACGCTGAAATCGCTGAACAGACGGTGAGTGCAATTATGAATTAGGAGCTATATTACCCTCGCGATAATAGTCTCGCGTTGTGAGCGACTGTCAATTCGACTGTTTGTTGTGTGGCCCTATTGAGTTGTTTAAAACCTTTTTAAACAACTGTGTGTGTAAAAACTTTTTACACACACGCATTTATTTATTTTATATATGAAAATTACATGATACACAAAAGAATTCCTGCACTTCACTAGTACTTGTAATTGAACTGGCAGCAAGACGGCTTTAAGAGCAAAAGAACACTATGATGATACAAGACAGAAGTGAGCGAGTGATTTTAGGAACTGGTATTTATACGAAAGTAGATTGCTGACATCGCTTTGCGAATTTGGTTGGGGTTAGCCCCTTGGTCAGCAATATTCATCGTGTAAACAGGTTGCCGGTTCGATGCCATTCCTGGCTTTAGGTGCCATTTTATCCATTCCACATCACTGTGTCAGACATAGACAAACGTTTTATTACCTACTGTTTTAACACACAACATAATTACAATTATATTTATGTCATTAACAAATGGGTAAACAATATCTATTAATTGATAAATAAATTTGTTAGGGTACTGTCCTGTTTGTCCAAACTTGTCCACTTTGGCTAGCTACCACCATCAACTATGAAAAATTATCACCAAAAACAGATTCACGCAGCAGTCTTTGAGAACTAACCAACATTCTAACGGCCTAATCCGATACGCCTTCACCAATCCCCAATTTTAGCGCAAATAGAACGAGAGCTTTTGGATACGTAAAAATTTTAATTAGGTTGAGTGAATAATAGAAGATATTCAAATTATTTGAAGGAAAAATTCGGCTGCTAGTCGGACTTGAACCCACGACTGCAGAATACCGTCCTGTCGCTTTTCCCAACTAAGCTATACCAGCCACTACCACTAGCGTCCGAATTTATCCCTCCCTTTAACATCTGAGGGGATGTTGTTCCGTCAAATAATTGGAACGTAAGTTCCGCCTAGAATGTTGTCAATGCAATAAACTATAAAACTCTTAGATAAATTATATGTAACCAATATATGATTGTATACAATATTCTATACGATGGCTCTAATTCAGTTAATCACACAACCTAGCTAAAATTTACTAAAATTCTTCAAATTGAAATAGCTTGTATACTATATATGTTTAAATTCAAATTCGCATAACTCCATAAAATGCTCTCATTGGTATTAGACGGGTTTTATTCCATTGCTGGCCAATCGCAGGTAGTTTCTTCTTCTTCTTCTCAGCAATTAGACATCCACTGCTGGACATATGCCTCCCCTATATAGGGGGGATTTGCCAATTCTCGCCACGCTTGGCAGGCGGGTTGGTGAGCGCAGTATGATTTCCGACCCTCAGAAGGCGCTGCTGCCCACCTTCTGGTACGTGATCCCTTAGCCAACTCTTACGGCACCCGCGGGAAGAGATGGGGGAGTACTATTCTAGGCCGGTACCACCACGGCAGGTAGTTTAGTAGGCACCAAATAAGTGGCGACTTAATTTCGCTAAAACTACCCACAAATTTAATAAATACATTTAATTTTAATGATGTTATTGATAAGTCTCATACTAATGTAGACTTTATTGTAACCGTATAAGAACTGATTTAGTTTTACAAAATTTTTGTTTAGTTCAGTTGGATAAGCGAATCACTACCAATTTCGCGTTGGTATAATATTCTCAATGTTTTAGAATAATGTTTCCCTTGTATTATCAGGCCTCAGTTAAAATCTGAAAGTGCTGCGACTGGTTCAAGCGACATCGATGATTTGAGTCTGAGTTGGCTGTATGAGGACTCGAACCGGCGTCAGAGACCGTTCTCCTCACTGCGAGACCGCGCCAAGTCCACGCGCGACAGAATGCACAAGATGAGGTAAGAGTCTGTATTCCGTATGAAAATGCTCCTACATCATCCCATGGCTAAAATTCAGAAAAGATCTCAAATTCATACTTGAGCACCGTATTTGTCAGATATAAGCATTATCATTCATCATCATCATCATCATCATTATCTCAGCCATAGGATGTCCACTGCTGAACATAAGCCTCCCCCATTGATTTCTACAAAGACCCGTTGGAAGCGGCCCGCATCCAGCCCTTGCCTACGATCTTAGTCAGGTCGTCTGTCCACCTGGTCGGTGGCCTTCCTATGCTGCGCTTGCCAGTCCGTAGTCTCCATTCGAGAACCTTTCGGCCCCAACGGCCATCAGTTCGTCGAGCTATGTGCCCTGCCCACTGCAACTTGCTAACCCGCTGGGCTATATCGGTGACTTGCGTTCTTCTACGGATTTCCTCATTGCTTATTCGATCACTTAGAGAAACCCCGAGCATAACCCTCTCCATAGCTCGTTGTGCGACTCTGAGCCTGCTCATCAAGGAGATCTGTAGAAGATCGAAAGTGGGCATACGTGGGCAACGACTTACCATATTGCGTAAAGGATTTATGTGACATAGTTTTTTAGCGGATGACACGTCGCTGATATTTATAGAAGCCAAGAAAAATCATGGAAAGATACTTCATATACTGCAGATGTATAGGGGTTGTTTAATTATTAAAATTCAATTCTGTTGCAGCCTGTTAGAGTATGACTGGAAGCCCCTGCCGGTGGGCGAGGGGCGTGCGGGGGCTGGGGGGCGGAGAGCGCCGAGTGTGCCCGCGCCCCTCCCTCTGCACGCCGCACACCCCCCCGCATACATCGGCATCTGTCTGCCGCGCGACCTCATGGACCTCTTCCCTCGGTACGGTTATATATCAATAGATTCAAAATAATACTACAAGAAAGGAAATTATATTAATATTTTGACGTGATAACGTTTTATAAATTGATGAACGCCAGCAACACAAATGAAAAATAGTAACGTTCCGCGTAACGTTCCACCTGAGTTTTGTATTACATAAAATAATCAAAGTCAAAGTCAAGGTCAAAGTCAAAGGCCAAAGTCAAGGTCAAAGTCAAGGTCAAAGTCAAGGTCAAGGTCAAAGTCAGTCAAAGTTAGTCAAAGTCTCAAGTCATAAATGATTATGACGTTATCACGTAAATCTATCGTCCGTAAACCGACTTTACAGACAACCAATTTTTTTTACACGTGAAGGTGGAAAGCATTATTTTCCACATCTAAGTAACATCGATTTATAGGATTTCAACTATGTAAATATGTGTGTTTTAAAATTATTTTCACAGAGACGAAGAACGCAAAAATGAGGCGATTGATACAGACAAAGTTGATCAGTCGAAGCGCAGCAGGGTACCTTCCTTCATGGCGGACGCGAGTATCGCAAGCACTGAGAATAAGTCTCGAGCCACGCCAGACAGTCAGAAATTATCCTACTCTAGAGGTAATCAGAATAACTTACTAGGTGTGATTTAGTCTTAGTCTCTTAGTCTTTGTCGTAACAAGGAGACTACACAGTTAGGTACTCAAATCTACATTATTTGCCTGTCTCCACCTATACTTTGAATACTTTAAAATTATTATGATGTCAAGAAAACGTAAACTCATGTATCGTCTGTATTGTAAGCACACCTACTCGATATGATTAATTTATTTTCTTTTATAACTTCTTTCTTTTTTCATTTATAATATACATATTATTGCGGCCATTCTACATGATGTATTGTGAGGAACGGATGAGACTGAGTCTCACAACACGGGATTTATCCTAGTGTGGAATTCAGGGCACATGGCAATGTATTAGTCGTATGTTATTAAGTCAGGAAAGAAATAAACTATTATTATTATAAACTATTATTATTTAAGTCTGAAAACTATCGCGAGTTTCTTCCATAATTGTAATGTAACAAACCAACTAGGACTCACGTGGTAAACACTGGAAAATTACTCTCCGACCAGTTTCGAACTTATTTGCAGTTCTTCATCTGGGAGTTATGATTGTGCCAGCACGGTGTGTAAACCGGCTTCCTACCATCATCATCACCAAAGTGACAGTGACAATGACACTCTCAGTGACAATGACTCAAGTGACAGTGCGCACCGGGACAATTTGACTGATGCAGCGCAGCCGTCTCAACGCCAGTTACGTGCTGAGGCTCGCGCTCGCCGCCTGGCACGATCATAACTCCCAGATGAAGAACTGCAAATAAGTTCGAAACTGGTCGGAGAGTAATTTTCCAGTGTTTACCACGTGAGTCCTAGTCGGTTTGTTACATTACAACTATTATTATTATAAATTATTATTTTTTATTTAAAATCTTGATGCTTTACTCGTCAGTAGGACTAGATGTATAGTATCAAGATTTGGTTCACGCCTTACAGAACTGACCTACGGGCTTACCAGCTATAATTACCACTAGCTGCGCCCCAAGGTTTCACCCGCATCGACTAAAGTATTCCCGCTATATTAATTAACTCACAGAACTATACTTTTTCTGGGATAAAATGGAAAAAAAATGTGTTCGGTGCGGGTTAGGTTATTATTCCTAGGTAAGCAATATATAAGTAATATAATATAATATAATATAACACACACACTATCGCAATCCTAATATCAGTAGGATTGTGATAGTGTGATAAAGAAATTATATATATCATTCTATTCTATAAATACATGTATATCCTTTTTTTTTTAAATTTATTAACTTTCACACAAGGTCTTCAGGTCCCAAACTTGGCAGAGCCTGTACTATGGTAACCTGATGACATATATATATATATATATATAATTATATACATATACACACCCAGACACAGGTCAAACAGACATGTTCTGTTACTGTCATATGTGCTGCACCTTAGACCGCGTCGTCGCTTAACATCAGGTGAGACAGTGGTCAAACGCAAGCTTATAACCTTTAAAAAAAAAATGTTATTGGTGAGAACCGACATGATGTGGCATTTCATAATAGCTAAAGAGCGGATAAATCTGCTGGTTGAGATAAACGCCCACCAAGTAACAAGTTTCTGTGTACTATCGGTTACATTTCGGCGAATGTGCATTGTAATCCACTAGTTCAGGAGTCTTTGGGTTCACTATTTGTTTGTACACCAATTATGTCAATAAAGTATATTTGTATTTTTTGTATAATTGACATTTGACGGTCGCCGTGGCGCAATGGTTAGTGTAATTGATATGACTTCTGTGTCACCGGGACTTTGGGTTCGAATCCCGGCAGGGGCAAACATTTGTGCGATGAGTGTAGATGTTTGTCCCGGGTCTTGGATGTTTGTGTGCTGTGATTATGTGTGTCTATACCTTTCGCGATACAGGGAATCCTAGGGCGGGGGCCTGTCTGTGATAAAAAAAAATCGATGTAATTTATTATTAATTTATTTTATTTATTTATTTAGACCAGAATCAAAAAGAAAATAACTAATCCTAAGTAATAAACTAACAAAACATTTTGTGATAAACGATAAATAATTCAATAGCTAATATACACCTAGGATGGCCATTGGTAGCTGTACTAGGATTCCCCGTGTCACAGCTACCAGGATACCAACCTCTGAGCAAAGGAAAGAAATGAATTTATAATAAGAAAATATACACCTATGACATAGTTTATGTCTTTGCAAGTAATGTGTGAAAGCATCATAGCAATTGGAAGGCTGTGGTCTCCGGCCTACCCCCGCGGGATTATATGTATGTATGACTTTCTAACCAGATGATCCGCGGTTTTTTAATCTGTATTTGAAAACTATTGATGGCTTCGTCAATACCCTTATTCACGTAATTTCACATTTAAACGGTCCAAAACTGGAAGGAAATTGCAGCTCCCGGAGTCAACCCTCAGGCCTTCGTTTCCTATAAATGTCATAATAGTACGAGGAACGGCTTAAGAAATATATACCCTCATCTGTTATTTACTTGTGACTGATTATATGTTAATTAATATGTAGATTGATACGCACGTGGGTTCTCTACAGAAATCCCGTACCTACATTGTATAATAATATAAACTTTAATATTAAACAGTATTATTTGACGGGATTTATTTTTAAATTAAAGCTTCTTTTATTACCTATCCAACAGTATGAGGTTGGCTATTTAAAACTGTGTCATGTTCATGTATATATTATATTATATACGATTTATTATATTACATACATTCTATATATATTTATATATGAGAAGGTTTATTTATGTATGATTTCATACAAATTTTGTTATAATTAGCTAAGTAATTCTCTTTAATTCTTACTTTGTTGAACATATCCTGTAATTATTAGTTCTACAATATATTTCATTCACGGTTGCCTGGTAGAAATCGCTTTCAGCGATAAGGCCGCCTATTGTCTCACTATATTAATTGTTAAGTACTGTAATAATATGTACAAATGCGTTTGTGATACAATAAAGCATTATCTATCTATCTGTCTATGTATGCTTAGATTTTTTTAATGTTCAGATTGAAGCGCGAGTACGGAGAGTGACAGAGAAACGTTGCGCACGCTACTCCATGTGCGAGACAAGGAAGCAGAGAGGTTTTTTATAATTAATGGGTTATTTGACAGTAGCATTTTATCCCTCTACATATTATCTAACATTTAAGCCTTCTCATAATTAAATAACAGATGAGGGGATATATTTCTTAAGCCGTATCTTAGACCATAACTATCTCCATCGATATATATGATCACTGAATTTATATATTTTTTTCCTATCGACTTAGAATTGTATGCTTAAAATTCCAGGTACAAACCATTTAGCGTCAACGAGCGTTAACATCCGAGGCAATTTTGCCAGCAACATACTGAGCACTCCCAAAGCGAAACCGGAATCCGGCTCAAAGACTGACGTAAGCACCGACAGCGGGAGCAACAACCCCAAAGAGAAACTAGACAACCAAGATTCCATAGACAAAAGCGACGAAACGGCTAAGAACGACTCTTCAGGGAGCGACGTGACGAAAACCGAGGATATACCCAAACTCACTGAGAATAATATAGATAAAGGGAGTTCAGATGTGAAGGATGAAGATAAGGGTGGGGCGGCTGTGAGTGAGGGAACTGGTGCGGCTGGCGGGATGACCAGTAGAAGGAAGGTTTGGCGACACGGTACTGGCGATTGTTTGGCATGTGCTAGAATCAGACCTCCTTCTTCGCACGAACTGCGTGAAGCTTTCTTTGCTGGTAAGAATACCTTATGTCATGTACATTATCATACTAGTCATCAGACGTCCTCTGCCTATTCCATTGCTATCGAAGATAGGTTCTTAGCAACCTACATTCGGCCTCTTCTAGCCATGCATCGTGTCATCCGTCCGGCACTATGGCTAGAAGAGGCCGTCTATCACCAGGCTGTAGCTCAATGAACCGTGATATTTCTCTCTCTCTCAGCCATGGGGCGTCCACTGCTGGACATATGCCTGCCCCATATGGGAGGGAATTGCCAATACTCGCCACGCTTGGCAGGCGGGTTGGCGAGCGCAGTATGATTTTCAATTCTCAGAAGGTGCTGCTGCCCACCTTCTGGTACGTGGTCTCTTAGCCGACTCTTACGGCACCCCCGGGGAGAGATGGGAGAGTACTATTCTAGGCCGGTACCACCATGGCGTGATAGATAGTTGATATTTTTACAGATGATGTGTATCTGTTGCTGCAATAACAACAAATACTAAAAAGCAGAATAAAATAAATATTTAAGCGGGCTCCCATACAACAAAAGTGATTTTTTTTGCTCGTTTTTTCTCGATATTTATAACTGCAATAGGTAGACGCTTGAAATATTCACAGAATATTTAGTTTATAATTCACTTTAAAAATAAATAATTAAATTAAAATAACTGATGAAACATGATTTTTTTGACGTTTTTATAAGTACGGAACGGTACGGTACGGAACCCTTCGTGCGCGAGTCCGACTCGCACTTGGCCGGTTTTTTGTAGTGTTTATTATTTTGTTAATGCATGAATTATTCAATTACAGGCATGGACATAAGTGCATTAGAAGCCAGTAGCCCTACTAGCAGTCCCGCGCCAGAGAAGGTAAACTCGCCCCAAGGAGAGTTGTTGCATCAAGTGCATTTTATGTCCAACCCGATACATTTGAAACAGGTATAATATTTGTTTTTCACTTACACAATCATAACTACCAAACGCATAGTGTTTTTTTAATTTTTTTATTGGGAATAGGCAGGCGTTTGACCACTATCTCACCTGATGTTAAGTGATGATGCGGTCTACAATGGAGCACGCCTGCTTAGAAGATACCTATTCACTCGTGACTTGAAAATACCCAGGTCATATTTTTCGGAAATATAGATTTAGGCAATGAGTTCCATTTGTTAGCTGTACGCACTAAGAATGTGGAAGCAAAACGCTTCGTGCGACAAGTTGGAACGTCTACGATGTATGGATGTCGCATTGTCGTCCGTCTGGTCGTTCTAAGATGGAATGGGGATGGCGGAATTAAATTATGCAACTCCAGAGCGCACTCCCCGAAATGTATCCGATAAGAAACCGATAAACTAGCGACATTACGTCGATGCTGCAGACTTTGGAGTCTGCTCTTGAACAGAGCGTCATTGTTGATGAGCCTTTTAGCTCGTCTCTCTATCGACTCAAGAGCCTCAAGATGTGTTCAGGCAGCAGTCCTTGAGAGCCAGTAAGCATTCTAGGTCTAGCGTGATAACATCTTCGACCACATCGTCACTGACCATCAAGTGAGATAGTGGTCAAACGCTAGATCTATACAGTATTAAAAAAATCCTCTATATCTGTTTAAAGGCTCGCGGTAGTGGAAAGGTTACACATATTTACATATACATATACACACGTTTTTACAATTAGTGTAAAATTGTAAATTAAATGGAATAATGTGGAATATTTTCAATATTTTATTTGGAATCAAAGAGATTACCCGTAGTAAATTATTTTTTTACAGGTTCAAATAAAAAAGGCCATTTCCATTTACTTTATAAAAAATATAAGCTGTAACAATCACAAAAAGAAATAAAACTAAACGAAAGATTTTCTCCTTTTGACGTGATAACGTTTTATAAATTGATGAATACCAGCAACACTCATGAAAAATAGTAACGTTCCGCGTAACGTTCCACCTGAGTTTTGTATTACATAAAATAGTCAAAGTCATAAATGATTATGACGTTGTAACGTAAATCTATCGTCCGTAAACCGACTTTACAGACAACCATTTTTTTTTAATATTCGGTTTGAAAACAGGAGTTTTGGATTATTAATATATCGTATGTTTTCTTTCCAGACGCGTTCAGTTGTACTATCCTTAAAGCAACGTCACCCGGAAATGTTCCGAAGCCCCTGCGTCTACTCCGATGTGTGCGCTCTCCTCTCCAGAGACACATACATGCTTTGCGCGCGACGTTTCCT
Organism: Apeira syringaria; assembly: GCA_934044485.1. Classification (NCBI taxonomy): domain Eukaryota; kingdom Metazoa; phylum Arthropoda; class Insecta; order Lepidoptera; family Geometridae; genus Apeira; species Apeira syringaria. The sequence goes on from OW203678.1 coordinate 7,317,510, forward strand.
GCAGGAACTGTTCCTCGACACCAACTTCGAATGTTTCTCAAGCGAACCCGCGGCCGTTCTCACGAGACACGGCGCAGTTCTCGTCTCGCCCACTGTCTCCGCTATACAGGAGACCAACCAATAGTATTTATAATATACACACAGAGTACTCAGCGGTGTTTATGACTAAAGTGAAAGAAAAAGGATTGTGATTTGATCGAATTGTGACCAAGTGTACTCAGCGCCATCTAGCGGTGTTTACGCCACAAGTGAAAGAAAAATAATTGTGATCGATCGATCAAATTGTGACCGAGTGTACTCAGCGCCATCTATTGATCATAGCGTGGTAAACTTTACTTATTATCGATTTGGTATTCTCGCCGGAGACTGGAAGGTCGCGTACTGTGATATACGAGCGCGATAAGCTGTTATAAGGGGCCATGCATAAATTAAGTCATACGAATTTCACGAAATTTTGACCCTTTCCCCTCGTTTTCACAGGTGGTCACCTTTGTGAGACCCCCTCCCCCCTGGTGTGACGTCACACACTATGCAATTTTTATGTTAAACTCATCTAATTCTTTTTAGACATCTACAGATTAAATTTTAACAATGCAGTAACTGATAAATTACAGATTCTCATTCATTTCTAAAATACAATAATTCTAAATTTGAATTGTTTTGTCTCCTATCACATCGTCGCTTACTGACGCCTCGCAAAATGCGGACTTTTAAGTGTTAAGAGAATTTGATGTCACAAAGCTTAAGACTCCCCCCACCCCTTGTCACACGATGTCACATTTCTCTCACCCCTTCCGTCCCCCTTAAGGTGTGACCTAATTTATGGACGGTCCCTTAGTTAAGTAATGTGCTTAAATATATGCTAGTGTCGGATCGATTGCGACTTCATATTTTAAAAAAAGTGATCAGTTCAATATCTCAGTACGCGCCTATATTTGTATAATTTCACTGTACGATTTCCATATCGGGTTTCCTTTGTCCTACATTCGTTATAAGTGATCAAACTACAAAAACAATAGGGGTGTAATAGAGCTCCCTTTCTGAATTTGAATAAAAATGTTGAATGGAATAGAGGTGTAATAGAGCTCCCTTTCTGAATTTTGAATAAAAATGTTGAATGTTTCGTTTGGGCTTTTTCGTAATCATAATGGCACAACTTGTAAAGTTCAAATTATTTGATTTTTTAATTATAATAAACAAAATATAAAATACAAAATAAATATAATAAACAAAAAAAAAGTCAAGTTATTAACTAAAGCTACTTATATTTTTTAGTTATAGGTACATTTTGACCACTACAGATATAAAATCTTCAGAGTGGTCTAGTCTCCAGATATGCCTTATTGTGATAAGGCATATCTGGAGAATCAGTACCACACACATGCTGTCGATTTTCTTGCTACCTTCGAGCTTCTCCAACTTCAAGCCTGAAGGAGGGTTCGAAGCATCAGATTGTTCTGCTATCAATAATATATATGTGTATATGTATATACATATTTATGAACATTGATATGTCTATATACAAATATATATTTGTATATAGACATTATAAAGTTCAGCAGTTCTCGAACAAATCGAGTTGTGTCATTGCCATTACAATATTCATATTCGGAGAAGTTTTACCGAAAGTTATGATATTCCTAATATTATTGAAGCTATAACTTCCTGTTAGTCTTAATAATCTCTTGTATAATTTAATGTATTATACATTACCTTATGTTAAGTGTAAAGTTTGAAATACTTGCTATATAAAACAAACAGTGGTAAGAATAGTTACGATATTTTTGTTGGTATTTAATATAAAACCTTGCTAATTTATATTGTTTATTTAATATAAGTTTTGATGTGTATAGCATTGGAGGTAGTTTCGTTCTGTGCTCAGAATATTTCGTGTGTAGTTAGTTTTAATATATTTTTGTTCCTCACTAATACAATTATAGTTATATAGTATAGTGCGTGCCGAACGCACTATATCGTCGCAGCTGCATTTATGTTATTGTACTTTGTAGATTAATCATCGGTCTAAGCACGAATCGTTTTGAAATAAGTCAATAAAGTATATCACAGCATCAATAAATAGACACCAACAGTAGCAATTTTAAAGTGTACAGTCTGGCAAGACTTGCTATAGGAAAAGTTGGCAACCCACAAAACTTTTTTTGTTATATGGCGATCTGTGCATGTTTAGAATGACTTAACTAGAATAATCAAGTATACAATATTCCTTTCTTTTTTCTTAATATAACCATACATTTTTGCGTCTGAACATTTCAACGTAATTGTGTTTCTACTTTACAGTCCTTACGAGGTCCAGTGAGCCCAGACACGATGCATCGCTTCAAAGCGATTGTCTTTCTTTATCTGCAAGCGCTCCATCGTTAGCGCTTGGAAAATGGTAGACGTCATGCGTACACGCCGATAGTTCATCCTCTTCATTCGATAGATAAAAGCACTTCGGAGAATAGAAACGCTAGCGTTTCGTTTGGCGTACTGTCCATTGTCTACCAATTTTCTATTTGTGCATCGCTTTGAAGTGTCGAATCTTATTATTTTTTTTAATGTTTTCTCTCGGCGTTCACGCTTATAGAATGTTATTTTGTCTAGGGTTAACTGTTTATAAACAAATTGTACCGCTATTATTTTAATTAATTTTCCATAACTACCCCCCATTTATTGGACGCCAACCCATTTGGGTAGGAGATATTTACGTCAGTAAATAAGCAAACAGTAGCCCTGGACAAACTTACATTCATAATTCTGAAGATCAGAAATTCATTTTTTTCGATTATGAAGAATATCAATGCTCATTCAACTTATTTATCATTCATAATAAAGCTGGGCTCTCACCCCCACGCATACTCTATATTATATTATATTAATTATTATATATGACATTAATTAATATTATATTAATTAATGTCATATATTTTTTCGCGAAGTCATTACAGTTGTGTTGCATTTTTATTAAGTTTGCATGATAAATAATGAAACGAACCAGTAATAGTATTAAAACTCACGTTCATAATTACTTTACACTGTTTTTTACGGGTATAACGTGGTACATACGCGTAGTCGATATCACGATCGACAATTGTTTCGGCTTCTTCCGGAAGCCTTCATCAGGATCTTGAGTGCGGTGCGTTAGTCGTAACGTCCCGTCTCGCACTCTGAATGAAGGATGAACCTGATGAAGGCTTCCGGAAGAAGCCGTAACAATTGTCGATCGTGATATCGACTACGCGTAAGTACCACGTTATACCCGTAAAAAACAGTGAAACGAACCAGGCTTGTAAAGTTAGCGTTACCAGACACGTTTCTTTAGTACATCTCTCTCAAGTATAGTATTGATAGTGTGTACATGGTAATCATAATTTAGTTCTGATGCTGTAAGCAACGAACTATAATGCCCGAAAATGTAATAACGTTAAAAAATGACCCAACCAAAGTCGTGTCCAAGTAGGCGGGGCTTAAAAATCGTGTCCAGCGCGCCGTGCGTCGGACACAGATTACAATTCTACGCGTCGTTCATTTTTCTTGTAAGCGAGCAAACGTCAAATTTCATTCGGAATTTAAACCAATCAGTGTATTGTCGTATTTGGATTATACGTGGTTTTGGTTTGAAGTAGGGCCACTTTTCTGAGGAATTTGTTCTAAACGTTTCCTGGTATTATAGTTCGTTGGCTATAAGGATATTCGCACATTTTATTGCAATGTATTCGTGCAACCGGCTAGTCCGGCGACTGGTGCGCCATCTTGTGACAATACCTCTAATCCGACTGAGTATTGCATGGAGCAATCCCACTGAAGCCAATAGTTGTACCTTTTTAGTTGTTTATTTCTGCTGATCCCACCTATTTTAACGATACAAACTATTTACTAGCTTTCGTACAGATTTTTTTCTTTATTTTAACTATTGCAATTCTGTGTTCATAGATTTTATAAAGGCTTACAATATTCATTATGTTTGAAATCAGCTAATTCGCGAGTGTATAATTTGTAAATTTGAGAAATCTATAGAATCTCTAAGTAGGTATACCGCACGTGCATACAGTTTTGGATATTTTTTTCTCCTAATATTTCCTGACTTAAAACGGTTTTGTCTAAGCTCGTAGGTGCGGTGAGAGCTGCCTCAGACTTTCCTTCAATGAAAGCACTAGAACAGGAATTCGGTTTATGATATTATATATAAGTATTATAATTAATTACGCCGAATGTTACATAATTATTATTATTTTTGTTAAAGCATCAAATTGTTAATGTTCATTATTGTAGCTTAAGTTAGCTTATCTTTACACACATTGTGTTTTGTCAGAAATAATAACTGATTTGTCAATTTTGTGTTCTTTGCAGTATTCCTATTAGCAATTTTAACTTTCCTATATTTATATTTTTGTTGATTGTAATTTGACACCTCATTGTCTGCATTTATGATATTGTTGCAATTGTGGAGCTGTCGATGGACAGGGCAGCGGATAATCAACCTCATTTCGTAGATGCTAAATAATAAAAATCTACTATCATTCATATTGTCTATGATTTAAGGTTGGCTGTAGATTGCGTTCCATCTAATAGTTTCTATGCCGTCATGTTGGCTCCCCTATCATTCAACATCATTAACACGCTCTACCGGCTGGTGGGCTGAGACTTATTTTGCTTTGCTGCCAACATAACGGTTTAGAAAATATTATAAGAAACGCTCTCCACTTATAGCTACATTGTGTTGATCTACATAGCCGCTAGATTAAGCAAATAGGCCTATATTAAAGTAAGTATATTGTCAAGATTCACTGAACTTTATAAGAACACCATTGTAGTATTTTTACGATTTCTTCACTTATATACATTCGGTTTCTGTATAATTGTTTTATATATTATAAATGAAAAGTTTCATAAAATATAAAGAGTAACGTAAAGTGCCATCTTGCTGGTTCCTTGCAATCGTAATAGATTACTATGCGATTGTTGCATGTCTATGTTAAAATATTAAACAGAATTTCGAATAATATGTACCTATGTCACATCAATAAAATATATTATTTTGTACTATATACTCTACATTGTGTTTTAATTAAATTTTAGAAAAAAAAAACAACCGGTTACATTCCGGGAGTGCTGGATGAAATGAAAACTTTGATGATGATGAAAAGTAGCCTATGTGTTATTCCGGTACCTGAAGTATCTACATACAAAATTTTATCCAAATCCGTTCTGGCGTGATTTAATAACAAACATCCAAACTTTCAGATTTATAATATTAGTGGCACATAGAATTGACATGATGACATCGCGTCTGTTTGAAACAATGAAATCATTCCTCGTTATAATATCGGCGTTTAGTTAACCGAACTCAATGATACTTTTAACAAAATGACTGAAATAATAAAAATTTTACCAAAAAAAAAACTAACCAACACTCACCATCTCAGCCATAGAACGTCCACTGCTGGACATATGCCTCCCCCATATAGGGGGGATTTGCCAATATTAGCCACGCTTGGCAGGCGGGTTGGCGAGCGCAGTATGATTTTCGATCCTCAGAAGGCGCTGCTGCCCACCTTCTGGTACGCGATCCCTTAACCGATTCTTACGGCACCCGCGGGAAGTGATGGGGGAGTACTATTCTAGGCCGGTACCACACCTCACCGGACCAACACATAAAAGTGTGAAATAACTTGTTGAAGTCGGTACCATGATAGACCAAAAGTAACTATTATCAAAGTTATTTCACACTTTTGAGTGTTGGTCCAGTGAGAAATATGATTCAACTTTCTTTTTATTGTGAATAAATATACAATATTATTGTAATATGAGAAGCCAATAACAAGAAAGAATAATATTATGTAAGGCTAAAAAAATTAGCCACAATCGAAGAAAAAAAAACTAACGTCATGCATCATTTTCTCCACTTTTTATGACTTTCTCCTTTTATTTATCACTTTCTCCTAGCCAATCAGAAGCCAGATGGTATGGCCAGTCAAATTTGCTCATTGAAGGAACACATAATACGGATTGATTAAATACTCATTGATAGATGGCCATAAACTAAAGTACTGTAGTATGTGGTTTAAAATTCAGATTATTCACTATATTTGAATTATTCACGCTACAAGTCAGTTCAAAATATGACCATGTCCGTACATGTTTGCAGTGTGGCGTCATTTGTAGCATTCTTAAAGCGTGAAAACGATGTTCAAGAAAACGAGGTAGTGCAGCGTGTGTGCTAACGTCAAATTCAATTGACATTCGCCATTTGATGGTGGTGTATCAAAACAAGGTATTCAACTTTTATTGTTCAGGGAATAGATAGTTACGCAGTGTTTTGTTTAGTTGCACTTAGCGATTTAAACATAAATCACGATTTCAAAATACTTATACTAAGCAAAAATGTACAATCAGCTAATTTCTCTGACATTAGCACACAAAAGCGTACAAATTGTGGTTTATTTTTGGTAGCGTGTATATAACGTTATATCAGTAAATACAATTTTAAGCCCGGGCGTATTCACTGTGAGCACTGTATTCAAATACTCCAAAAAATAAACCACACGATAGATGTAGATGGCCATAGATAAGTAACTGTTAGATTGCATGACTGTTGCTTGTGGCTGTCTGACACCATAGGTATAAATCTCTTTAAGTTATGTATAAAGGTTGTGTTTGGAAATTGTAAGTTTATGTTTTGTTTATCTAGCGCGTTTAGTGGGTAACCCATCTTAATATTAAAGGTATTACAAGAGGGAAGAAGTCTTGTCACTGGTGCTACTGCTGTGGAATTCATTAAAACAGCTGAGGAAAGCCCCGTGGGTGCTGCAATTCAAGTTATTACTTGACTGTACTGCAGATAACTGAACTTACGGAGCCCTCACAAACTAAATGGAGTCCTCTATTTCGGACACTCCAGAAATGACAACTGCTACAGAAGTTGAAAAACAAGCTTCATCTACACCTGTCACATCAACCACCACTGAAGGACCGCTCTATGGCTGGACTAAAGACGAGAAGTATGAGCTCTATTTAGCCATAAAATCTAAAGGTTCTAGACAAGTAAACGATATACAAAAATCAATTCCCAACAAAACATTAATGGAAATCGAAGAAGCCATATCTCATTACCGTGTTCAAGTTAATAAGAATCCTGAATGTGCTACAAGAAAGTTGAAAGCAAGAAAAGTTCGAACAAAACCATTGATACCTTTAGCATTATGGGCTAAAGCTTTGACTGATAACTTCAACTATGAAGAGTTACAAACTGAGATCGCTACTGCATTAAGATTGATTGCTGATATGGAGAATATACCTGATCCATCATTGACGGATCAAGTCAACTTCAGGACTGTTTATCACCACTTAGCTAATGCCATGGAAGGCAAGGCTCTCACCGATGATAGAATGACCATGGAAGTTATAAATAGTTGCTTATTGGACACAGCACTGGTCAGCAAAGTGTTTATCAAAGCAAGTACATATAGGCATATCCTGAGCTCAGTGAATTTAAAAAGAAATGAAATACCTATTTTTCCTCGGCCAACAGAAAATATTGAGCTTTCTATTATTCGTCAATTAGCTGGGCTTGTAAACTACAACCCCATGAACATAACTGAAGAGCATCTCACAGCTGCGGGGAGTGCACAGAATTCAAATACTGTTGGAAAACAGTAACCATTAAGGACTGAATTATATCTTACATAAAATAAGCTTGAAATGTGTATTTAGAATCCAATAAAAATTGTTCATCATGTTAAACATTAACCAACAGTAAACATTGTGGTTTTAGTTATGTTTTTATATGAAGATAAAAAGAAACATTTTTTTATACCTTCAATTACAGTATTGCACATCAGTTACATAAAATATAAACAATAATGAAGAAAGATGACCAAAGTAGAAATACCAGCCTTTAATTATTGCTTAAATAAATTTAATTCAAGTAACTTATACTGTTTAAACATATTCTATCATTAAGGTTTTTATTTCAATTAAATGAGTAAGCTATTGCTGGTGATTCCATTAACATTCAAGTCAAACTAAACAAGTCTAGTCTAAAAGCACTTTTGACGTTAATGCTTTCATTAAAATTTTTCATATTATTAGTTTGCTGAGCACAATATTATGGATTGTAATTTTTGAACTTTCGCAATTCAAACAGATTGTTAATAAATCAATTGGGGCTTGATCGCGAAAAATACCTTTAGTAATTTATTTGAATGTTTTTCTCGCAATCAAGCTCTAATTGATTTATTAGCATTATTGATTTCTTATATACAGATGTACCACCTATTAAAAGTAGTTATATTACACAGCAGAATTTTTACTATAGTTCATCCGCTAAGATAATATGTATCTCAGTTTGTGTTCAAGTTGTGTTGGTGTCTTTTAAACGTATCATTTAAACATTTTTTAAACATATCACTTTTCAACATGTAGTTTATTATATAATCAATAATCATACTCTCATACATAAAAGTCTTCTGATGGCCTGTCAAAAAATATTGATAGCTACTACCATAGATAAGTAACTGCTACTACCTACCATAGACTAATATAATACAAGAAGACTGGCAATCGCCAAAGAAAATCATATGCTGGAAAAAACCTCAATTTAGCTTATTTATTTAGGCTAAATCTAGATGTCACTACAGGTTTGGAAATTTTTGTTGTCACAATGAGTACAAACTGGTTTTACTAAGTTATCAGTTTATATTCTTTAATTGAAAGTTGATTTGATATTGTTTATAGTTTCGTCGCCTTATATATAAAAAAATATCTGATTTCTATAATGAACATCGGCATTTGCTTATAGCACCAGTAGTGCAAAGCCATAGAAGAAAAACACAAGATGTAAAAAATGACTCACTCTATTTAACATGTAATACGCATTTTTTATTATGTATTTACGTAAGTAGTATTTTTTATTAAAATAATGATGAGTTAGGTACATTTATGAATTTAACCATTCTACAAATCTGCTGAATAACTTTAGTGCGACTTTCACCACTCTGTCCCAGAAGCCAGTTTCTTCCTGTGAGTCTTGGTTAGCTGTTGTAGGAAATCCATCGTCAAATGTTTCCACCTGTCGTTTTTCTCTTCTGGGTAGATCTTCTTTATCTGTTGAAATGAAAAGAAAAGGTCGTGAGAAAATGGTAGGTACCTATAAAAAATAGTTTGTCCATTATATCATGTGATGTTAAGTGATGATGCGGTCTACGACAGATCAAGCTTGCCTTTTTTATTACATACCTAGGACGAATATTTTATTTATTATTTCTTTAATTTAATAGGCAATATTTAAAAATAAAGTCAAATTAAAACTTACATGACGATAGACTCAAACTTTCATCAGACAACTGTAACAATAAAACAAATAATTTTAATCGTTATGATACTGACAGGCCACGCACACATATTACAAATGGTTCCAATATTGATATTTTGTTATTAAAACTGACGTGGTCTTGACACATGAAGTTCTAAAACACGGGAATTACTCACGTAACAAGTCAGTGTTGCGACTATACCTAGTTTAGTTGAAACTATAGTCGGAACACTGACTTAATACGTGAGTAATTCCCGTGTTTTATACATTCATCTGACTAGAGGGCTACGCTCGGGGTTTCTCTACGTGATCGAATCAGAAATGAGATCCGTAGAAGAACACAAGTCACCGATATAGCCCAGCGAATTAGCAAGTTGAAGTGGCAGTGGGCAGGGCATATAGCTCGAAGAACCGATGGCCGTTGGGGCCGAAAGGTTCTCGAATGGTGACCACGGACTGGCAAGCGCAGCATAGGACGCCCACCGACCAGGTGCACAGACGACCGGACTAAGACCGCAGTCAAGGGCTTCGATGCAGGCCGCTTCCAACCGGTCCTTATAGAAATCAATGGGGGAGGCATACCTATGTCCAGCAGTGGACGTCCTATGGCTGAGATGATGATGATACATTCATCATACTTACTTAAATGATAGTTTGCGGCAACCTGAAGTTTCCTATAATAACGTAAGTAGGTATTTTAAAAAAAAACTGTACAAGGTATCTAAAATTTCTTGTAGGTAGGTAATAGGTACGTCCTCCGCAAACATGTTCGACAATTGCAAAAGTTGGTCAACATATGTTTCAGACGAGTACACATTAGGTGGAAGAAACTCGCGATAGTTTTCAGACTCATAGGGAGTCTGAAAACTATCGGGAGTTTCTTCCATAATTGTAATGTAACAAACCGACTAGGACTCACGTGCTAAATACTGCAAAATTACTCCGACCAGTTTCGAACTTATTTGCAGTTCTTCATCTGGGAGTTACGATCGTGCCAGGCGGCGGGCGCGAGCTTCAGCACGTAACTGTATAATATGTAATAAGTTCGAAATTGGTCGGAGACTAATTTTCCAGTGTTTACCACGTGAGATTTAGTCGGTTTGTTACTTATCGAGTACCTACACAGTAGGTAAAAAAATTAGGTTCTTAGTTCTCTTTATAATCAATGGTCAGACTAAGTCAGGAAGTTTAATTCTGAAAAAATTACACGCTAAAAGTGGCCCTACTTTAGTCCAATAACAATTTATTTGGGATGTGAAAGATACTTCCTTTACAATATCGTGAAGACTGTCATCAAACACATACTGTGTTCAGGCAGCAGTCCTTGAGAGCCAGTGAGCATTCTAGGTCTAGCGCGATGACATGTTCAACCACATCGTCACTGACCATCAAAAAATCAAATCACTTTAAAATAACATCTACTTCTCAGCAATTAGACATCCATTGTTTGCTGGACATATGCCTCTCCCATATCAAGTGGATTTGCCAAGTCTCGCCACGGTTGGCGAGCGCAGTATGATTTCCGATCCTCAGAAGGCGCTGCTGCCCACCTTCTGGTATGTGGTCCCTTAATCGACTCTTACGGCACCCGCAGGAAGAGATGGGGAGTACTATTCTAGGCCGGTACCACCACGGCACCAACATAATATATATTTATACAAAAAACGAACGACAGATACTAGGTACAGAGGAGCATTCATATGTCTTACTTTTTTTTAAAAGTTTCAAGACCACAAATCTTGAAATATATTATAGCATGCTTAACTTAAAGCTAGTAAATATACAATATATACATATATATTTACTTGCTATACTATCTCATGGTTATATAAGTATTTCCTTCTAGATGTGGACATAACGTGTGTATTACAGAATTCATTTATGATTGTGATAACTTATTACTATTACTTACATGGCTTCCATCAGAGTAAGAATAAAGTATAGCTAATAATGTGACCATAGATAAAATACGTAAGCCGATTGATCTCATGTCGCCGTGTTCAATCACCAAATTGGCTCCCCGTGACTGTGAACTTGCGTTTTATATGAGGGCGTGGTCACGCCACAGTAGCGGAAAATCATTCATGTAATCACAGGTAAATCAACAAGTGCTTCACTCAATGATGATTTACTAAAGATGACGAATATTCATACTGCGCGGTGCTCAGATTTTGTTCCTTTACCACATAAACATGCTTACTGCGAGAGATAATACGGTACAAATAATATAGAAAAGGATAGCTATATGTCTAGACTTGCGCTTGAAATACGCGTCGTAATCAAAATTACTACAATTGACTTAATTTTGCCGCCTCAGTTTCCGCGCGCTTGTGCGACATCTACCTCATATAAATATATAATATCATTGGCTTCTCTATATAATCTATTGTCAAAATCTTATGTCAGTCATTCTGCCGTATGCTAGTTATAAAAGTTAATAAACGCAATGTTTTTTTACTGCAGTTTTGCATTACACAAGATGAAGACCATTCTAGGTCTAGCGTGATAACATCTTCGGCCACATCGTCACTGACCATCAAGTGAGTGTTCAAACGCTAGTTCTACACAGTATAAAAAAAAGATATGCTTCTGGCTTCGTAGAGTTTAAGTTCGAAGGCTTCGGGAGATAAAATGCAAGTGGACTTTTTTATTATCTGGGTGCCAATTCTCTTATTAAGACAATCCGTTCTTATCAATGCAATAGTCGTTCAAATGTAGTCTATACATAAACTTGATATTCGCCAAAATAACAAATGCATCTCGATGGCATTGTAGACAATTGAATTGCGGTAGAAATTACATCTGTGGAGCCATTACAATTATACTCCAAGTAGAATAGCGAAACTAGAAAAAACGACGAATCATTGACAATCTATGAGCAATGTGTTAGTTTAATTGATACCCGGTACAATTCTAATATGAAATTCATTGCTTCAGCTATAGGACATCTAAGCCTGGACATATATATTATGTTTCTCCCAAAGACCTGGCTGAAATCGGCCTATATCCTTCTGCCATAATTATCAGACGTCTGTCGACCTAGTTGGTGGATGTCTAACACATGACGGAAATCCTAATTTCTGATTAAGTAATAGATCTCGTAGAAAACCCCCCAAACATAGGGAGTTCTCTCTCTCCGTATGTCCATTCGATGCTTACAGGGTCTCTTGATGGAGACCACTCGGTTCCAGATGTCATCACTAATGTTAAAACACACCCACATTTGAAGGCATAAAAAAATAAATTTTCGGTTCACAGGTCACGGCCTCGTTGTCAATCCAGACGTATCTATGGGCATATCTATAGTAAGTATGTTTGTAATTAATTGGCTCAAAAAGTACTGGACCGATTTTAAAAATTCTTTCACCATTTTATAGCTGCATTCACCCTGAGTAACATAGGCTATATTATATTTTAAAAAAAATTAGGGATCCTTATATATAATCTTTAATTTTGAAATGTTTTAACCATGCTAAGCCGGAGCGGACCGCTAGTTTGGTATACCTAATTATTTTACAATAATTCCGTTGTTTGTTAGTGATGAAGAAGAGCTTTTAGAGAATGAGGGTTTAAGTTTGGTATAAGCAAAATTTATCCAAAAACTTTGATAGTGAAAGAAAGTTTTTGGATAGTGTTTTAGTGCGAAAGTGTTAAGTAGGTACGTACCATGTTTTGTATTTGATAACTTACCCGCCTATCTTTCTCATTGTGCCCAATGACAGCCCCTAGTTCATGCCACGTGCTTTAGAAGATAACCAATTTTAACTAACAAAAAACATTTTTTTTTATTACGATAATTACTACAATACTACTGGTTATTAGCTTTAGCATACGTGAAGTTGGGTTACTTTTGTGGATTACTGCGCTGTGGGTTGCCAAATTGCTATTTGCTACAAAATGTACTAAAAACGTGTATAAGAGGGTGTTTTTTTTTTCAATTTTACTCTTTGTTTATTTGGTTCAGCATAAAGGAATAGTCAATAGTCAAAATCCGGTTAAGTATAATTATCTCGATAGTCTTATTTTAAGAATAATAAGTACCTATGCTTTTAAAAAATTTAAAACACGTATTTCATTTTATTTATTATCATAATACCACATTTACATAATTAATACTTAAATACTGCCTTAAAATCTAAGTTAGATTTATCCAGACAGATATCTCGACAGGGTTCTCGACCTTCTGATGATACACATTATGTGTCAAGCGTCGCACGCGCCCAAATTCACAGTACTTTGTTTGTTATTGTTGAGTATGGGTATATTCAATTAATGTGACTGTATCTTCTTTCTTTGGTCTTCTTTCTCTTCTTCTGGTTTTCTTCTTTCTTCTATGATCATAAACAGAAATAGATACATTGTTGACATTAACATAGCTGAAACATTGGTGCTAACGACACGAACTATACCTTGCCTTGCGATTTCGGAAAAGGTTTGGATAAAAGGATTTTTCTAAAGTTCAGAACGAATACTTTTGTAAGCGAGTGTACGTTAGTGATATGAGAAGACACGACCCACCTCTATCGCATGTACTATCGCGTGATTAACAGGTGACCTTGTCGTAACAGAAGTTCTGCATGAAAGAACGCGCACAATGACACCCATGGCTGTGAATCGCCATGGGAGTGCTAGATCATGCAAGCATCATTTCCCTAAATGAATGCGATAACTAGGTACCTAGTTTTTTATGGGATAAGGTGATGGAAAAGGCCTCCACAGGATGTTAGGTGGTAACTTCTGACTATGGACTTTTTTTTATATCACACTCAGACCACCGCAATAGGATTCCCTGTGTCGCGGGAGGCATGGACACAAACAACCAAGACCCGAGACAAACACCCACACTCATCGCCCATTTGCACCTACCGGGATTCGAACCCAGGGTCAGACAGAGAAGTCATGTCACTGACACTAACCACGACGACCGTCTAGCAGTAGCCCCCCTATAGCTGAGATGGCGATAGATCCCCAGCTAGATGAACTGCCCAAATACAAGAGAAAAGTGAAATCCCGCCAATAATGCTGATGACCGCCAAAAATAAAATGGCTGGAGACAAGGTGTTTAGTCCAAAGACGTCTTTGGGAACTATCTTCAGCCACCAAAGAAAGTCAGGTATACTCAGCCACAGGCGTGCTTCATTGAAAGGACTGTTCCTCATGTACGTGATGACGAAGCAAGTGTTCCTCACCTGTCACGGTGATAAATGATGGTGCTGCCTCATCTCATCAATATTACGTGAAATAAATTCAGTGGTTTTGTTTTTCTGGGGGTATATTTAGAAGGTACTTTTGCAAGATTTCAATTCATGTTCTTTACCCATGGTTTACACAGTTTAATACCAACTTAATAAGTGGTTTTATTCGGCAGGACTTTCTAATTGCATGCAACTAATCACGATGTTAGGCTTTTCATAATCAACTAAAGCGATGATAGCTCAGCGGTGGGAGCATCGCCTGTCAAGCTGTCTTACACGGGTTCGATGCCCACCAAAACGGCTTGAGCTTCCGGTGGAGGTAACAACTTATCTGGCTAGCTACCACCCTCAAGTATGAAAAACTGTCACCAAACACATAGTGTGTTCAGGCAGCAGTCCTGTCGAGCCAGTAAGCATTCTAGGTCTAGCGTGATAATATCTTCGGCCACATCATCACTGACCATCAAGTTTCAAATGCTAGATCTATACAGTATAATAAAAAAAAAATAACATAAAATGGATCCGACTTCTACACTCAAAAGTGTGAAATAACTTATTGAAGTTGGAATCATGATAGTTGACAAAAGTAACTATCTTCACATTATTATTATTTTATTACACTTAGACCCCCGCACTAGGATTCCCTGTGTCGCGGGAGGCATGGACACACACAAACAACCAAGACCCGGGACAAACATCTACACTCATCGCACAAATGTTTGCCCCTGCCGGAATTCGAACCCAGGGTCCCAAAGACACAGAAGTCATGTCACTGACACTAATCACTGCGCCACGGCGACCGTCAACATTATTGTGCTCATGATACCGACTTCGACAAGTTATTTCACACTTTTGGGTGTAGAAGTCGGTTGCATTTTTTGTTAAAAAATTTTTTTTTACCCTTTTCAGTGACCTTTGCTACTCACGGGATCAATAAAATTAATTGTCATTGTGTGTTCTGTGATGTCTTCAACCGCGACAATAATATCGTCGATATGCGCGTAGCACTTTTCAGTTATTGTAGTATAACTTAAAAACCGCTTGTCCGATTTTGATGAAATTTTGTGATTAAATGGGACCACTACGGAAGTATACTCTATCTAACAAAAAAAGAATCATCAAAATCGGTCCATAAACAACGAAGTTATCCACGAACACACATTAAAAAAACATATGTATGGTCGAATTGAGTAACCTCCTTTTTTGAAGTCGGTTAAAAACTGACGACCTTTTCTCGGAGGGCATAGTTTGGCTTTTTATACCAATGAAGAGAGCACAAAATGTTTTGTCATCAAGAATGCAGGTGGATATAAAACCAAGAATAATAAATTCTTTTTTAACCTGCTTGCACATTAGTTATACGCTTAATTTAATAAAAAAAGGCTGCATTTTAACTTCCGGAGAAATCATTCTCAAACAATTATGGGCGCCACCTTTCGATTGGCAAGGCCGCTGATTGAGCATCAGACATGCTCGAAACCTTGGTCGAAACTTCGACTATAAACGTGAGTAAAGCCGGATACCACATATATATAATAATGTGTCAAGCTCACGAGAATTTTCAATCAAAAATTTTATTGAACTAAGTACGGTTATTTATTTAGAACTGTGACGTAGATAAATTATAGTTTGTGCGGGCAGCAGGTGCGTTATTCTTTTGTTTACACGACTGAGACACGATTTTGGAACGCAAGTAATTCCTGCTTCAAGACAATCATTTCATCTTCTGCATACGTAAGAAATAGCAAAACTTTACGTCTAGTCATGAATCCACCTTCGACCACAATCTCATCGACCATCAAGTATGATACTTTAAGCCTATAAATATTGAACAAAAAAGAAAATAATTGCATTAAATGAATGTTCCGTGGTGGTACCGGACTAGAATAGTACTCCCCCATCTCTTCCCGCGGGTGCCGTAAGAGTCGGCTAAGGGTACACTTACCAGAAGGTGGGCAGCAGCGCCTTCTGAGGGTTAGAAATCATACTGCGCTCGCCAACCCGCCTGCCAAGCGTGGCGAGTATTGGCAAATCCCCCCTATATGGGGGAGGCATACGTCCAGTAGTGGACGCACATGGCTGAGAGAAGAAGAAGAAGAAATGAATGTTCCATTCATTTATTGAACTTTGAGGTACTTGATTATTTAAAACCTTACACATATTAATATTTGATAATAATTAAAAACTATAACTGAATATATTCTCTTTTATTTTTTCGATGCGCCAAATCCTGAAAATCCCATGATCTCAGCCAGTTCATTAGGTGCAGAAGAGTCTACCTCTTCTTCGACATCATTCAACTTGCGTTTCTTGTCGCGGCGTCTCTCCCGTCGCAGTTCCTTCACCCTCAACTCTTCCTCTGCAGCTTCCCTCAGCCGAGTGTCCAGTTCGTAATCACGCTTCTTTTCTTCTAATTTTCTTTTGTTTAGAGCAAACCGAGCTTTTACCTGGAACGTGAATAGGGGAAAATTATGTATAGATTTTTAGATACAATTTACGTTTAGCAACAATCAGCAAGTATTTGGACTCGAAAATTAGAATTTGGATCGCCATGGGGGGCCATTCAAGAAGCCAGAACATCTGAGCAGGCAAGCTCATTAGTCCATGAGGTGGCCTGTTAGCCAGTATCACCAGTCCCGCTTCAGTGCCTTAACCAGTATGAAATAAAATGAAAAATCATTTATTTAAGACAGAACCGCACACAACAACATAAAATACGAACTAGATGGTTAATAGAATGGAATAATATAAAGTATACTTATATAACAGTAGCAAAAAAACAAATCAGTATGCATGTCGGACTGCTGTCATATGCAGTACTGTCAGAAAAGGTCCGAGCTCAGCATTATGCCGTGAGTTAGCCCACGGCGTTGGTTTTCAGCACTGACCCACAGCGACGAAAACAATATAAAAACAATATTACAAATTCTAGAGATACGGTTCTACAGTTCTCACACATTATAATTATTAAAAATATATATATATAAATATATATATATATATATATATTTATATATATATATATATATATATATATATATATATATATATATATATATATATATATATATATATATATAACCTACCTATTAAGTATGCATATATATTTTGTATGTTTTTAATTAACCACTGGACAGAATACAAGCTACAAAATATTTGAGGGCACTTTTTAGTCTACTTTCACTTTTTTTTACTTTATAAGCTGAATATAATATACATATTTTATTACTAAGAAAGGCAACAGACATAAGAACCATAGTGTGTATAAGTCATAAAGACTAGTTTGTCGTCCCTGTTTGAGAACTTCTGTTTTGTGGCCTGCAGAGTCAGGCTGCCAGAAGTCTAAATGCATAATAATATATAAAGGTGGCAGCAAGAGTGGGAACTTTAAACTAGACAGCATATATGCATATTGATAATTTTATTTATACTAGATAAACACGGAATAGTCTTACCATAGTTAAAATTTATAAGTCAAACTATATTGCTAAGCATGTGTACTCAAGATGATTAGCTTATTATATAGTATGTAAGAAATGTAACAATACAAGAATTAATTACAAAACATTAATTGACAACAAATTAATAAACATAATATTGAGTGGCAGGATCAAATATTAATGACAACTCTTTTGGTAAGTTTTGATATCTAATACCTTTAAACAAGCAACTCTTGTATATTATGTATAATCTGAATCTTTGAAACGGCTCCAACAATTTTTCATGGAATTTAGTATGTAGAGGGTTTCAGGGGCGATACATTGATCTAGCTAGGTTTCATTCTTAGAAACATTGTTTTATCCATGTTTTCAAGCACTGACAAATAGTTAGCAATAATATCATTATCACATGACTCTTTCTGACATCCTTGACAATAGTCAATTGTTTACTTATATTATTGAAAAACCGAGCAAAGCTCGGTCATCCAGGTACAAAAATATCAATTGAGTTGTGGTTATTTTACTATTCAAGTGATTATTTTTTATTGCAATTTCAAGAGTAAGTTAACGCTAAGCATTACACTACAGTGTGAATGTACAGAATGTTTTGTTAGTTGTATTTACCACATCAAATGTTTTGTGGTACTTGGGTGGATTGGGATAACAAGTTTTACATACCTGGTCCAAGGAACTTCTTTCTATCTTCATTGACATTCCCAAATTCCTCTGATGTTTTTTGCCATTGATGTGGTCCAAAAAGTTAATTGAATCTTTGACAACACAATCGCAGACATTACAGTAGTAACCTCCAGATTGTGATGTGGGTGTGTTCTTAGTTATCACTACACTCTTGCCCAATTTGGAGTCGAGGTCTACCTTGTAGTCTCTCTGCTTAAGGAGTTCTCTTTTGACTGGTGGCACTGGAATTCAATGATATGGAAACTGATTGAGCTATATGGGGTTACACAACAAATTTATGAACAGCTTTTTTATATGAACTAGTATTTGACCAGTAAGGCTGGATGCTCATTGGAGACAGTATGGTCACTCTAGAGCATCACCTGTAGGTTTGATCACAATCTAGAGCCACAATAAATTAATGTTTTACTTAGGCAATCTGTGTCATACGAATCGATGATAGCTCAGCGGGGGGAGCGTCGCCTGTCACACTGACGGACACTGTTTCGATCCCCAACAGCTTGAGCTTCAGTTGAAGGTAACACTGTTATCGACCGTATATTGACCGTTTAACCGCCTGCCTAGCTACCACCCTCAAATTTGAAAAACTGTCACCAAATACATAGTGTGTTCAGGCAGCAGTCCTAGAGCCAGTGAGCATTCTAGATCTAGCGTGATAACATCTTCGACCACATCGTCACTGATCATCAAGTAAGATAGTGGTCAAACGCTAGATCTATACAGTATAAAAAAAATACATAGAAAGTGAAAGCAATGACCAATAAAGATATTAACCTTTCTTTTTCGATTTCTCCTCCTCTTCTATTTCTGCTTTGAGTCTCTCTACGGCGATTTTTTCAAACTCGTCTTTGTCCCATTTTCTGCGGTGATCGTCCGGTCGCATAGTCATTTTGACAGATTATTTGATTGTAGTTCAATAGTGTTGATTTCAATCCACTACAAGACCCACAACACAAACGCAAATATTAGAATTAAAATACAAATAAATAAACGCAAAGCACGCAAAATCAGTTTTTTTGGCTTAGTGCTGCCAGCCGTACCAACATAATTGTAACTAAAAGGATCCCAAAAATAGCTAGAAATGGCTTATGTGAAAAAACACGATATATAAAATTAAAAATAATAATAATAACATCTTAAGAGGCTCTCACAAAACGGTTAGATCAAGGGTCAGATGCAGAAGACGGTACTCCTTGAAACGCCACGTATTGTCCGGAGGTTCTGCACTCTGCAGCCCTAACCACTGGTAGCTTGAGCCCTGCATCGCTGCCAGTGGCATTCTACGTTTAGGCTTTTTATAATATATTTATTAATTATTGTTCATGCTATATCTATATATAAAATATATTTATTTTTTAGATATTTAGTAGCTATATTTAGTTTTGTATGCTATATTGTATTTCCAGTTTTGTGGTCATGAAATAATAAAATATATACTGTAAAAAACTAGCCCTAAGATAGAAATGAAAAAAAGAATAATAATAATTTACTTATGAATTCAGACAACTTAGCCCATATTGACAAAATAATAATTATAGTTTACCAATTTAATTAAATGCTAACAGTCAAAAGTGATTTAGTCCTTTTCATCAGTTTCCACACCAGAAGACAATCAAATTTATCAGCTATCGCCTTTAGGATGCTGTTACTGCTTGAGTGAAGTTGATCAGCAATGAAGGGGTTTTTTTTGCGCCAAATAGCATTGAAAGGGTCAAAACGCGCTTCCGTGATAGTAGAGGCACTACAAAATTGCGGAAGCCATAACAGCGCCCTAAACACGTTATTATATTGTATTTTCAGAGAATTGTAAGCTCTTTGGGTATAACTGAACCACAGACTCGCTGATAAGAGAGATGTATGCTTTAAATAATGTTATTTTACCGCATTTGTACATCTAGCGAATCTGCGGGTCAGCATATTTGCCCTTACTGCGCTCCTTTTTCATGTCTACATTATGTACAAACTATATTCTTTGTCGTTATATTGAACAGGTGCTAGGAATGTTTCTAGGTTTTTTAGTTTAAGCTTTTGTAGTTGACGGACATTTAAAAATACCTAGATCTAGCATCATAGTTGCTAAGCTGGCAACTTTGACTAGTTCACAGACGAGAGATAGTCTTAGGTTATATTCTCTTTGATATTGAGTATGGTTCATAGATGAGATATTATATACAAAGACAACTGTCATTTTATAATTTGAAGACCAAATAACTATACCCTGTGCGATAGATGGCGTTAGTATTTAGTTTAAATAGGAAAAAATGTTTTTTACAGCTTTTCAAAATATTCTAGCACACTGGCTTAGCTAAAGGTCTGTACAATGCTGATGACGTAATATGATGTAGGCCTACGCTAAAATATAACTCCCCGAAAGCTTGAGGCAGAGAAACTTCGCTATACCATGCACAAGTAACTGTCCTATGTATTATTCTTCTGTCCTCTACAGGAATTACTGCGTCCACTGAGTCGAGAAAAACCGCATCACCATTTTTTTATTAACGCTCCGACCACGAGCAACTTTAGTGGGCAATTCGTCCTTTTGAAACACCCATTACGTGGATTGTTTCTTCGTGAGAGGATCGTAGCTCCAGATCCAAGAGATTCGTCAGTTGTTAGGATGTAGAATTCGTTTTGCATAGTACCTCCTTCGAACTTTTTTAGCATAAATTTGCACCAATCAACTCGACAGTATTTTTGCTCTTCGATGAGAGAATTTTGTATCCATGCATCGCGAAGCAAGCTTCCTAACTTTAAAATGGTCGGCCGGTTTTAGGGTCATCATTTACGTTCTCTCGACCATTTTTTTGACCCAGGAAATTCCTCTATGGATACCACCGGCCAGGGTAGGGACGGTGGTTATGTGGGAGTCTCTACCAAGAAGGAAGGCGGCATTTCCACTAAAAACCCGGGGTATTCCTTCCGGTTGACCCACTCTCCTTGTATGGGACGGACAGCCTCAAGGAGCCGTCAAGCGCTATCCCCCTTCGGCGTGGGCCTTGCGAGAAGTCTTTCCTCCCACTTGCGTGATGGTTGTTGGCCTGATGACGCCATAGTATCATATTTCATTTTATTCATATTTTAGAAGCGTCTGTCATGATTCTGGCCGACATATTACTACATGCGTTTGTAAGTTACTACAGCTTTATGAACGAGATGAGAATTAGCATTCACTTACACTGTGGTAAGGCAGCAATTTGACGGTCGCCGTGGCGCAGTGGTTGGTGTCATTGACATGACTACTGTGGCTCCGGGACCCTGGGTTCGAATCCCGGCAGGGGCAAACATTTGTGCGATGAGTGGGGATGTTTGTCTTTGGGTCTTGGATGTTTGTGCTGTGATTGTGTGTTGCCATGCCTCCCGCGATACAGGGAATCCTAGTGGGAGGGTCTGAGTGTGATAAAAAAAAATGTTGACTATTATAGACAAATAAATAGGTCGAAATACGTAAAAAAAATCATGCAACGGGCGTGTCGCGTGTCATATGGCATGGCCATAACGTTATGACGGGAAATTTCTTCATTTCGTCCTGTTTGCCAGCGAGATAGCCGTTATCTATCATGTCTTTTGTAATATATACCTCGCTTTGCGGGTACGATAAATTCAGGCGCTATATTTTTAATAAACTTTTTTCATTTCACATCCCACTTATTATAAATCTGAAAGTTTGGATGGATGGATGGATGTTTGTTACTCAATCACGCTCAAACGGCTAGACGGATTTGGATAAAAATTTGGTATGTAGATACTTCAGGTCCCGGAATAACACATAGGCTACTTTTCATCCTCATCCACAATCCTAGTGCGGGGGTCTAAGTGTGATAACAAAAAAACAATGCAATAGTCGTTCAAATGTTATTATTATAAATAAACTTGATATTCCGCTAAAATAACAATTGCATTCGATAGCATTGTAGACAATTGAATTGCGGTAGAAATTAGATCTGTGTAGCCATTACAGTTATACTCCAAGCATAATAGCAAAATTAGAAAAGACGACGATTCATTGACAATCTATGAGCAATGTGTTAGTAGAATTGATACCCTGGCGGCGTCCATGTATGAATAATGTACGGGCCCCGCAAGCGAACAAAGCATATACGCAGTGCCGGCGTTAAGGACGGGCATGATCCAGCGATTACGTCCCTGCCTTCCGAAAATAAAACGAAACGTCTTCCTTATACACAATTTTCCACGTAAATTGCCGTGGACGTCCATTCCTTTGAAAGTCCATTAAACGAGTTTTCACTTAAGCTAATAAAACTTAAAAGCTGCTGGTGTTTGCAGATTTCTAACAGACAGAAGATCGAATTAATTTATTCCCTTTTATGAGCTCTGCTTCAACAATTTAGATCGTACCTATCTACATTTACTTTAACGATTCTCTGAATTATATTCTCAGCATAATTACTTCTGAATATAAATAAACCTGTTTAATTTAATGTTTGCAGACAAACTATTATTGATATAAACTAAGCCCGACCATTTTTCGCTATAGATTTATCTGATCAGAAAGAATATTTGCACTGCTTGGTCTAGGACGATTGATCTAGCCTTCGATCAAGAATACAAGATCTAGCTTAGGCACTGTCACAGAAGTTATTGATTTACAAATAATATTAAAATATCTATGTCAAATGATTTAAGAGTACAATTTATCAAATAATTAGTTCGGTTAAGGCTTAACCATTTGCTAAAGAAAAGAACAACGAAGAGATAGACATACAACTTGTTTTATTGAAAGTCTTTCAATAAAACAAGCTGTATGTCAAGCTTTTTCTCAACCCCGGAGTCTTCAAGCCGCGAGTGAATAGGTTCCTTCTAAGTTTGTGTGCTCCACCTTAGACCGCGTCGTCACTTAACATCAGGTGAGACAGTGGTCAAACGCAAGCTTATTATCTTTAAAAAAAAAAAAAAAGTCTAATATTGCTAATAAATAAAAAAAGATACCACTTATGAGAACAGTTCGTGAAGGTTAATTTTTATTGAATAAATTTGATTACATTACTCACTGATTTATTAATGTAAAATAATTTTCGAGTGTCCTAATTTTTTTTTTATCAAAAATTTTCAACGTTAACGTTTTCTCGCTACATCAATTATTTTACCGGAACCATACAATCATTACCTGGATAAAAAAGATAACTCCATAATCTAATCCAGATTATATCTATCTTTGTTCTAAATTTCATCCAGGTCCGCTCAGCCGTTCTGGCGTGAAGGAGTAACAAACATTCATGCGTCCATCCATCCAAGCTTTGACATTTAATTGTATAATAATCGTGGGATTGAACTTTTGATTTGATATGCTTAACTATGTTAATATTGGCTCTGAGTAGTACTTACCTATATAAAAACCCATTTAAATAAAAATGATCTTTCATTCAAGGTATTTCATCGACTACTTTTCGCGTGGCGAGACAAGAATAGATAGATAGCTTTATAGATAGCTTCATAGTAAAAAGTGTCTAAGTGCTAATTTCGCGTATTTCTCAAACAACGATGTTTTCAATTGGATAAATTCCAATTTAAAGTTGTGTCAGTTCGTCGTCGGAGTTAGAATTGGAACTAAACAACACGTTGAATATTGGAAATGTTGGGTGAATCGGGAATGTAGCATGTCACCGGGGTGTTTGCATGAATTACCCTCGTATAGAGGTGACTTGACTCAGATGCTTATATATGCCACACGTGTTTCTACTCAAGGGACTTGTTTACATCAGCTCACGTAGGTACATGGCACATCTTCTGTACATAATCCGGTTGAAAGCTGGCTGAATAGGATTCATTGTAGTAGGGTACTTTGGCTTGACTGGCCACCTTCATGTTTGGAAAACTGTCACCAAACACATAGTGTGTTCAGGCAGCAGTCCTTGAGAGCCAGTGAGCATTCTAGGTCTAGCGTGATAACATCTTCGACCACATCGTCACTGACCTAGTGAAAAAGTTGTCAAACACTACATCTCAAAATAAAAAATATATTCTGACAATTCATTTGTATACGGTGGCTAACATATTAGGAAAAAAATATCATCTCAAGTGATGTCTTGACTTTGACCTATCACAATAGATCACTGTCTGCTGGTGAAGGATTGGATTGCCAATTTCTCAATCAAAAAAAAAAATAGTTCAGCTAGTGGAGTATGAGTTTGATATAATAAAGCCTTTTATTTCCATGCACATTATATTGAATTTAAACTAACCTAGTACTACAAAACATATAGAACAGGTGTTTTTAGGGCATGGCTTCTTTCCGGATATAAGCCTCCTCCAACTGTTTCCATTGTTTTCGATTTCCCGCCTTCGTCATCCAGTCTTCGCTGGCTGTGTTTTTAATTTCATCGACCCATCGATCTTTAGGTCTTCCTCTGTTCCTTTTTCGACTGGGTCTCTTCCACTTAGTGACTCATTTGGTCCATCTCTTGTCTGTACCGCGATGTGAACAGCCCATCTCCATTTTTTCTGATGTGCGTGATGTTCTGTGTCTATTAATATTGTTTTCTTGCGAATGTCTTCGCTCTTGATTTTATCGCTAAGCTTAATTCCTAGCATACTTCTTTCTATAGCACGTTGGCAAGAACGAATTCTATGTTTAGTTCTCTCTTTGAAAATCTAAGTTGATGTTCCATATAACAGACATGGTAACAGACAGGAATCTACGACGTCCTTTTTAAGTTTGAATTGAAGTTTCGAATGTATAAAACACGGGAATTACTCACGGAATAAGTCAGAGGGTTCCGACTATAGTTTAAAGCACATTCGGTGGTCTTTTTCGATTAGAATACGGGGCGCTCGCGGACGCGGACGCGTTTCGCCTAGGCATAGTAGCGTATAAACTATAGCCGAACCCTCTGACTTATTGCGTGAGTAATTCCCGTGTTTTATACATTCATAATGTGTCAAAACCACGTCAGTTTTAATGACAAAAATTGAAGTTACGTTTCGTGTTTAGGTACCTATTCCTAATAGTAGATATACGTACCTACTTACATAAAGCAGATGTTATGAGAAACGCTTCTCTATCAAGCGGCTGCTCACTATCAGATTCCGATGAAACATATTGAAAACAATTCGAAATGGAATTCGTTCGACGCCCCCGACGGGTACGCGGGAATTGCTAAAATTGTTTTCGTTACACAGTACCTATTTGATAAAGGGTAGGTATCTACCTAATATGTTGTTTCAAGTTGATTCACTTTGACAACATTTTATTCAGTTTTGATATTAAATAAAATACTTATAACAATTAAAATACTTCAGCTACTACAGTAACATTTGAGCAATCCACTAGCTATTGGCAGCCTATACATAACTCAATTGCTCTAACCTGCTACCAGCTGGCAGCGTGCCCAGAATGCTAGCAGCATTGCCACGTTGAATTGTGATGCTGATTCGTTGAGCCAAATAATGCGCCACCATTTTGGTCACGCGTCGCATCAATTAAACGCTTTGGAAAATCCGATGAGCTCCCGGTCCCCACCAAACTGTTTCAAATATGTAACCACTACCTATGTTAACATATTTTCGTCGTTTCAATTGATAATAAATAGTCTGAAATATTATTTAATATGTAGTTAAGTAAAAACTATAAAAACCGTCTCCATATTCTTAGGGTTGCTATCTCTAAAATCTACCTACCAGGACAATAAAAAATTAATAACAATAAAATAACTCTTTGGTCGAACGTAGGCTTCAGAGCCTTGAACACCGGCGTAGAGTAGCAAGCCTATCGGTTTTCTATCGGTTGCATTTCGGAGAGTGTGCACTGGAATTACACAATCTGATTCCGCCATCCCCTTTCTATCATCGGTCGACTCGACGTACGGCAAATCGCCATCGCTATATGGTAGATATACCACCTATACGTACGAAGTGTTTTGCTTCCACTTTCTTAATGCGTACTGCCAAGGAATGGAACTCGTTGCCCGAGTCTGTATTTCCCGATATGTACAATCCTGGAGTCTTCAAGTCGCGAGTGAATAGGTACCTTCTAGGTCTGCGTGCTAAATCCTAGACAACGTCGTCACTTAACATCAGGTGAGACAAAACTTATATGTAAAAAAAAAAAAAAAAAAACAATATAAGTAAAAAACCCATATATTAGCCTCCCCCATCGTTATCCACAAGGATTGGTTGGAAGCGGCCCGTATCGTGTCTGTTCCTGCGACCTTTGTCAGGTAGTCTGTCCACCTCATCCTACTCTGCGCTAGAATGTCCGTGGTCTCTTCTAGAAGACCTTTCGATCATCAGTACTCCGAGCTATTTGCGCTGCCCACTCCCACTTCAACTTGCTAATCAGCTGAGCTACTTCGGTAACTTTCGTTCTTGTACGTATCTCCTCAATTCAGCAAGGCTTTTTCTATAGGTCGTTGGCGATCTTGAGCTTGTAAACTCTAAGTCTTTCTCATCAGTAACAGAGAAGACGCCGCGAAGGAGAGTTCTGCGCTCTTGTCGCCGCTCGGACCTGAACCACTGAAGATGTCGACCGCGGTGATCGACGAAACGTCGGGAACACAAGTTTCACATAGACCACGGCCTAACAGCCCGGAAGCAATACATACAACACGATCTTGAGCTTGTTTATAAGCCTGTAGTTAAAATCAAAGTAGAATCATATCTGTTTATAAATGATGGAGTCCTAAACAGTGTAACGGACATCAAAAATCGAAATACAACCAAATCGATAACCATCCCCTCTTTTAAGTCGAATAGTAGTCTAGTCATATTAAAAAATTCTTTTTTTTTCACGTAAATTATTCAAAATCTCTAACTAGTAAGTAGCTACAAAAATTGTTAACCATAACGTCACCCATGTACAAACTTTCATCAAAATCGTTGGAATCGTTTCTGGAAATGCTTGGAGATTTCAATTCCGCACTGGTTTCCGAAGAATAATAGATAATACGACAATGGCATATTTTCATAATATAGTAGGCATAACCTATAATAGTTATGATAAGAGACATAATCACATCAATCTCATAGCGTTAAATTTGATCACGAATTTAGATATAATATCATAAAGTAAAAAAAATCCAATAAAAATAAAAGAGCGTGGCGATAAAATTCAAATGGAAACGTTTACAGACGTCAAAATTGTACTATTCGCCGCGTCGGGCGGGACGGGGGACGGGAGGAAAGCGGCCCAAATTACGGCCGGTCCAATTTGTATTTACGGACTGTAAAAATTAATGTGTATATTTTTTGTGGAGTTATGGCTCCAGAGGTGTGCGGCTTGTGGTGTCAGGAGCACGGGGGGATTGTGTTTATAATGCAGGCCCACACGGGTTCTGTCGACGGGTGATGAAAAAACCAGTTGATTATGACTGAATAATACAGGCGTATCAGCTGATTTATGATATAACACGAAATATCGTCTGGATGTTCTTAATTTAGAGTGTTTATGCCGTATGTGCATGTGCAATGCTGTATGTTTTTACTATGTTAATTAATTTATTTATTTATTAAACAATGAATATTTTAAGAATTTTCACTTTTTCTGCGGGCTTACTCTTTACACTCGATTCCGATCGTAAATAGTGATTTCGCATTCGCGCAGACTCTTGAACGCACGATTGGAACCGAGTTTGATAGAATTTGATATAAATATAAGATTAATTTAAATGATTTTAGACTGTTATAATTAGGAATTTTTACTTGTTCTGCGGGCTCACTCTTTACACTCGATTCCGATCGTAAATAGTGATTTCGCATTCGCGCAGACTCTTGAACGCACTAGCGTACGATTGGAACCGAGTTTGATGGAATTTGACATAAATATAAGATTAATTCGAATGAGATTGGACTGATATAATTAAGAATTTTCACCTGTTCTGCGGGCTTACTCTTGACGCTCTATTCCGATCGTAAATAGTGATTTCTATCCAATTGGCGTTCTTCGAGCTATGTGCCCTGCTCACTGCCACTTCTTCTGGCTAATCCTCTGGAATCTGTCGATGACTTTCGTTCATTTCAATGCGCGCAAAAAATTTAATTTCGTTTCATGTCCATTTCACTCAAATAATATACATAAAATTTCGGCGAGAGAAGGGCATAATTGCCTCATTCAATTCTGTAAATATCTGTGTAAAAATACTCAGATATACACAGAATTGAATTAAATTATAGCAAACATGGAATTATAAAATACTAACATACTTTGATTGTTTATTTTTTTTATTCGCAACAATCAGGCGTTTAACCATTATCTCACCAGACGTTTAGTGAGGATGCGGTCTACGATGCATCACGCTTACCTGTAAGACGCCTATCTCCACACTTACTACTATATAAATATACTAGTATATAATAAATACTAATATACTACTGCTATATAAAGATACTATTATATAAATATTTATAGGACACTTATGTGTATTAAGTTAGCAAATAAATTTTATTCAGTCAATTATTGTGTTTTTTTTCAATTCAACTACTTTATTTGCATTAATGAAAAAAGAAGTTTTCCAAAAAATGGAACTGAATTCAACACTCAAAAGTGTGAAATAACTTGTCAAAGTCGGTACCATGACCATTCAACAAGTTATTTCACACTTTTGAGTGTTGAAGTCGGTTCCATTTTTTTGTATTTTTTTTTACGTTTTCTCTCAGCTTTATCGCTTGTACAATGGAATGTTACTTTGTCTAGAGCTGCTGATTCAACACTGACGACGTATCGAAATGATAAGTGTGCAGTGGCTCAAGGAGGAGGAATCACTTGTGCCACAGTCGTCTGTCCACCTGGTCGGTGGCCGTCCTATGCTGCGCTTGCCAGTCCGTGGTCTCCATTCTAGAACCTTTCGGCCCCAACGGCCATCGGTTCTTCGAGCTATGTGCCCTGCCCACTGCCACTTCAACTTGCTAATCCGCTGGGCTATGTCATCGTATTGGGAAGGAGTAAATAATGAGGCGTTATCTAAAAAAAATAGTAATAATATAAGTTACCCAATAGATGGCGCTATATATTTTGTTATTAAAACTGAAGTGGTTTTGACAAATTATGAATGTATAAAACACGGGAGTTACTGACGTAATAAGTCAGAGGGTTCCGACTATAGTTTCAACCACATTCGGTGGTCTTTTTCAAGGAGAATACGGGGCGCTCGCGGACGCGGTCTCGGTTCGCCTGGTACTGGCGCTATATAGTTTTAAGTTTTTGTTATAGTTATATCACTGTCAAGGTATCATTGACAAATGTTTTCTCATACTAGTCTGTGACTCAGGTGTTCATATTTTCGTTAGAATATTGTTTGTGTTCCTAGAATATACCAATACAAATACAATTACATAAAAATATTTATTTTAAAATTTAAAATAATATTATATATATTCTGGTGTTACTGAAGTGTTTTGAAGCGATGGTAGCTCAGCGGGGGGAGCGTCGCCTGTCAAACTCTTAGCGTCGTCAACGGACACTGGTTTGATTCCCAACAACAGCTTGAGGTTCCGGTGAAGGTAACACCGTTATCAAATTTCCAGCATGGTGGTAGGGTACTTTCGAATACTCGCCTGACTAGCTACCACTCTCAAGTTTGAAAAACTGTCACCAAACAAATAGTGTGTTCAGGCAGCAGTCATTGAGAGCCAGTGAGCATTCTAGGTCTAGCGTGATAACATCTTCGACCACATCGTCACTGACCATCAAGTAAGATAGTGGTCAAACGATCATATTATATACAGTATAAAAAAACTTACTTCTCAATTTTCTTTTTCTTATTAAATTTTATTTTATTTTTATTTTATTTTATTTATCAACATTCACACAAGGTCTTTAGGTCCCAAACTAGGCAGAGCCTGTACGATGGTAACCTGATGACTGATATACATACTTATATACATATACACACCCAGACACAGGTCAAACAGACATGTTCATACACACAAATGTTTGACCTGTCCGGGAATCGAACCCGGGACCAGCAGGTCAGAAGGCAGAGTGCTACCAACTGCGCCAATCGGCCATTCAATTAAATTAAATTAATTTAAATTATTCTCTCATTTGACAATGACAGATAAATTAAATGCCCATTTTAGAAATTATTTTCAAACTAGTTTTTTTTAAAGAAAACGGTATTACGTTATTTTGGATTATTAAACATTCTTACGATGGCACCATACGTACCTTTTTATGGGTAGAACTGCACATACACTACCGAAGACCTTGCTCCATGACCTGTCATTCCATCCAGGATTCATCAATGTTATTATATGTTTATATGAGGTGTCGCACAAGCGCAAGGAAACTGAGACGGCAAAATTAAGACAATTGTCGTAATTTTTTATTATAGCTATCCTTTTCTATATTATTTGTACCGTATTGTCTCATTTATTGTTGTAAGGTATAGATACGCCGGAAGTAAGTATGTATATGTCGTAAAGGAACTAAATCTGTCCACCGCGCAGTTTCAATATACGTCATCTTTAGTAAAATATAATTGGGATTCATCCATAAAAGTGATCAACACGTAACAGCTTTTGTTTATTTCCCTAGATAACTATTCTGGGCAGGCTGAATTTATTCCGAGTTTAGTAGAAAACCCAGTATCTGTCATTGGGTCTTCCATTTTCATTAGATTGAGAGAATTATTGCTGCAAATATGAATTGGCTGATGAGATAGGGTATAAAATGATTCAACACTGAAAATTGCAAACAAAAATGACTTACCATTTCTTTCTACAGACTGACTATTCGCCAAAATGGAATAAAACTAAGGTCATTACTGAATTTTCTTTATTGCCTAATAGAACAATCGGGCGGAGAATGGGTCTCAATAATTTATAGGTAGACAATCCAATAAAGCCGTTAATAGGTAATTGCCGTCCAAAGCACGTATGCTCTCCTAGTACAAAAATACACATAGTTGAACAAAGCTTAAAGCTTTCGCCATTGACGACGTACCGGAACAAAGAAAGCTCAGTGTGGACCTCAGATAAACAAATACTAAAAGGTGTGGACACGCCGTAATCCTATTTGGTGTACGGAGGCTGGCGCCGCCGATGTACAAACAATCACTCAGAACCTCGCAAGAATTAAGAGTACTCTCGCATTTCGAGGGAATAACAAACAATAATTGTTGTATTGTTACCAGTTCTTCAAAATAATTTGTCATCTTGTCCCATTCTTCCATTTTCAAGCCATTATGTTCTCTTTTTATCAGGTGTTATCAAGTCTATCGAGATCCAAATTGAATATGTGTTCTTTTATGTAAACGATTTATGTGTAAGAGATCTCATCTAATTTGAATATGAGATAAATTGTATCTAAGATTTGTTACTC
The DNA here is from genome assembly GCA_934044485.1 of Apeira syringaria. Lineage (NCBI taxonomy): Eukaryota > Metazoa > Arthropoda > Insecta > Lepidoptera > Geometridae > Apeira > Apeira syringaria. The sequence continues at coordinate 7,349,430 of OW203678.1, forward strand.
GTTTGCACTTAAATAATATTTTTTAATCGTAGGTCTATGAACTATCTCAATATTGCATATTTATGAAAAGATTTTCCATAGGAACTCTTGAACTTTGACAGCGCATAGCGACCATCTTGGTAAAGCGCTAGCTGTCAAATTTGGCATGAATACATATCTAGTCCGTGACATTTCACCATGGAATGCTTCAAGGACGCATAGAAATGGTTATTAGAAGTTTATTGTCCAAAAGTTTACCAAAAAATGGAACCGACTTCAACTCTCAAAAGTGTGAAGTAACTTGTTGCAGTTGATCATGATAGTTCAAAAGTAACTATTATCAAAATATTGCGCTCATGGACCATGGACTTCGACAAGTTATTTCACACGTATGAGTGTTGAAGTCGGTTCCATTTTATGGTATTATTTTTTTAAACAAAAAGGAATTTTGAGCATCGGTGCAGAAATGGGGAATAAATCGGTGAACATATGTAAAAAAAACATATAGTCGAACATATAACGCCGTTCTTCTTTGAAGTCGGTTAAAAATCAGTGCTCTAATCGCCTAACGTTCCGTGCATTGCCAATGGCCAATTTATGGCGTTCATGGCTTCTCAGAGTCTACGTCATTTAAAAAAAATTTTAGATAATCGGGTCGGTGATCAATGTGGCAGATCCTGAACGTCAAAAAAACTCAAGATCTTTTGAGAATATTGATACCGTTGGGACAGTATGCGAGAAAACCCCTGGGTTCAAGTTCAACAAATAGTGAAATTATTGTTATGTTACGTTATTTCTCCACGCGCAACTATAATGTCATCCACGTACTCGCAGCACTTTTCATTTATTGGAGTGTAACTCGAAAACCGCTTCACTGATTTAAATTAAATTTAAATGGGACCAAACGCATCAAATAAAAAAAGAATCATCAAAGTTGGTTCACCCTGTCGAAAGTTCTGAGGTAACAAACATTAAAAAAACACACGGGTCGAATTGAGAACCTCCTGCTTTTTTGAAGTAGGTTATAAATGTATCAGATTGAAACTTCAAAGCGATATATCACGTGACCAACGAGGACGATTATTCATCGTTAGCGGTTAGAGAAAGAGAAACGATGCATCTTGTCTAGGCCCGCGTAGATACTTATATATTTGATTGCGAGGCGAAAGATTTCATCAGTCTGCTTCCAGAAAACCGGTTAATCTTATTCAAATCTGCAGCTGTATGTTTTATACACGACTTGTGTTCACTTAACTCAAGTTTTAGTGGACTTTTATTCGTCATCTCTGCAAAGTGCAAACGAAGTGGAAAACATGGCAATCACAAGTTTGGTGGCGGAACTGAGAAAAGTTTACACAGAGTCTGCGGCAAATTGGGTATATTGTGTTATGAAAATAAGACGCTCAAGATGCAATACAAAAATAAAATGAAATGAAATTTATTTATTTACTTGCTGCGCCCCGCGGTTTTACCCGCGTGATGATGATGAAAAGTAGCATATGTGTTGTTCCGGGACTTGAAGCACCTACAAACCAAATTTCATCCAAAGCCGTTTGAGCGTGATTGAGTAACAAACATCCATCCATCCATCCATCTAAACATTCACATTTATAATATTAGTGAGATACTACTACACAGGACAAATATAATATTACACAGGTACAATACACCAAGTAACTAGCACTGACCAAGATGTCATATATTTATGTCTGAACAGTGTTTTATTGAAGAAGATCTGGAGACTGTTTTACAATTTTAAGCCACGGTTTTAAGAATTGACTGGCCGGTTGGCGCAGTTGCTAGCACTCTGCCTTCTGAGCCGCTGGTCCCGGGTTCGATTCCCGGACAGGTCAAACATTTGTGTGTATGAACATGTCTGTTTGACCTGTATCTGGGTGTGTATATGTATTTTCATATTATATAAAGCTGAAGACCCACTGATTGATTCACTCACTGACATCATTGTTCTCCCAGAAGGAGTATTTTTGGGTTAAAATTATGGTGTGGACTGTATAGAGAGTGCTCACGTGACCCCCAGAAAAATCCGAAAAGTGGCATTTTTGGTTTCCTTCGTGGAACAGGTGTAGGGATCTCGAAAACTATAATCGATGAGGGGTAGGTGTCAAACTAAAAATGACTAAAACCCTGGGAACCTTTTAGAAAATTAAAAAAAAATTACCCTCCCGAAGTAAAAAGAGGTTCTCCCATACAATACCAAAATCCAAGTTGCTCCGATCTGGCTGAAATTAGGTATTTAAGGAGATTTGGGGTCTCTGATTCGAATTATGAAAAAAGTTTTTTGATGACGTCATTTGTTTTTTTTTTTACGGAATGCGGAATTTTGGTGGCGAAACCACATTCCCTTTGCGAGGCCGTAGGCCGAGCTGCAATCGAGCGAGGCCGCAGGCCGAGCTGTGGAGGCGAGGCCGAAGGCCGAGCTCCACCCTAGCGAGGCCGGAGGCCGAGCTGTAGGCCTGCGAGGCCGCAGGCCGAGCTGGCCGTCATTGAGAACAGCTTATAAACATTCCCTTTGTAACTTGCGAGGCCGCAGGCCGAGCCTTAAACACCGCGAGGCCGAAGGCCGAGCTTCAATCCTGCGAGGCCGGAGGCCGAGCTTTCGGCCCGCGAGGCCGAAGGCCGAGCGTGGCCTCCGCGAGGCCGCAGGCCGAGCCGTGTTAGTAACTTACGAGGCCGAAGGCCGAGTTCCGAATGGGGTGTACCTCATTAACGCATCCTATGGAAGTCGCTAACGAGGCCGAAGGCCGAGTCCCGGATGGGGAGTTTTTTTCACATCTCGAGCTGGTCTCCAATGTAACTGCCCACGTTATTTACTACAATTAGAGGTAGGGTCCCTTAACAAAAGTCGTTTAAATTCTTTGTGCGATTTTACCCCGACTAAAATTTTAATGAAAAAAATAAACTTGCATATGGTAACTCTGTTCTCACTTTGTACTGAACTTGAAGAAGCTGTCTTTACCACCGCGAGGCCGAAGGCCGAGCTTCAAACCTGCGAGGCCGAAGGCCGAGCTCGAATGAGGTGTAACGCTTCAACGTACTATATGGGAGTCTCTAACGAGGCCGAAGGCCGAGTTCCGGATAACGAGTATTTTCACATATCGAGCTGGTCTCCGAGGCAACTGCCCACGTTAACCACTGCACTTAGAGGTGGGGTCCTTTAACAAAAGTCGTTTAGAATCTTGGTCCGGTAATAACGCGACTAAAATTTAATTAAAAAAATCAACTTGCACATGGTAACCCTGCTCACACTTTCTACTGAAATAGATGTAACTGTGAGTTATTCGATTTGCATGAGAATTTTATATCTTTTTAGAAACTGCAACGACATTTTTGTTAATAATACTAATGCACATCGATAACGCGGGCTGCTCGCAGCCCGCGCGCCACCCAAATACTAGTTCATATTATATAAAGCTGAAGACCCACTGATTGATTCACTCACTGACATCATTGTTCTCCCAGAAGGAGTATTTTTGGGTTGAAATTATGGTGTGGACTGTATAGAGAGTGCTCACGTGACCCCCAGAAAAATCCGAAAAGTGGCATTTTTGGTTTCCTTCATGGAACAGGTGTAGGGATCTCGGAAACTATAATCGATGAGGGGTAGGTGTCAAAACTAAAAATGACTAAAACCCTGGGAACCTTTTAGAAAATTTAAAAAAAATTACCCTCCCGAACAAAAAAGAGGTTCTCCCATACAATACCAAAATCCAAGTTGCTCCGATCTGGCTGAAATTAGGTATTTAAGAAGATTTGGGGTCCCTGATTCGAAATATGAAAAAAGTTTTTTGATGACGTCATTTGTTTTTTTTTTACGGAATGCGGAATTTTGGTGGCGAAACCACATTCCCTTTGCGAGGCCGTAGGCCGAGCTGCAATCGAGCGAGGCCGCAGGCCGAGCTGTGGAGGCGAGGCCGAAGGCCGAGCACCACCCTAGCGAGGCCGGAGGCCGAGCTGTAGGCCTGCGAGGCCGCAGGCCGAGCTGGCCGTCATTGAGAACAGCTTATAAACATTCCCTTTGTAACTTGCGAGGCCGCAGGCCGAGCCTTAAACACCGCGAGGCCGAAGGCCGAGCTTCAAACCTGCGAGGCCGGAGGCCGAGCTTTCGGCCCGCGAGGCCGAAGGCCGAGCGTGGCCTTCGCGAGGCCGCAGGCCGAGCCGTGTTAGTAACTTACGAGGCCGAAGGCCGAGTTCCGAATGGGGTGTACCTCATTAACGCATCCTATGGAAGTCGCTAACGAGGCCGAAGGCCGAGTCCCGGATGGGGAGTTTTTTTCACATCTCGAGCTGGTCTCCAATGTAACTGCCCACGTTATTTACTACAATTAGAGGTAGGGTCCCTTAACAAAAGTCGTTTAAATTCTTTGTGCGATTTTACCCCGACTAAAATTATAATGAAAAAAATAAAATTGCATATGGTAACTCTGTTCTCACTTTGTTTTGAACTTGAAGAAGCTGTCTTTACCACCGCGAGGCCGAAGGCCGAGCTTCAAACCTGCGAGGCCGAAGGCCGAGCTTCAAATCTGCGAGGCCGAAGGCCGAGCTCGAATGAGGTGTAACGCTTCAACGTACCATATGGGAGTCTCTAACGAGGCCGAAGGCCGAGTTCCGGATAACGAGTATTTTCACATATCGAGCTGGTCTCCGAGGCAACTGCCCACGTTAACCACTGCACTTAGAGGTGGGGTCCTTTAACAAAAGACGTTTGAAATCTTGGTCCGGTTTTACCGCGACTAAAATTTAATTAAAAAAATCAACTTGCACATGGTAACCCTGCTCACACTTTCTACTGAAATAGATGTAACTGTGAGTTATTCGATTTGCATGAGAATTTTATATCTTTTTAGCAACTGCAACGACATTTTTGTTAATAATACTAATGCACATCGATAACGCGGCCTGCTCGCAGCCCGCGCGCCACCCAAATACTAGTATGTATATAAGTATATATATCAGTCATCAGGTTACCATAGTACAGGCTCTGCCTAGTTTGGGACCTGAAGACCTTATATGAATGTTGTCCCATATTATTATTATTATTAATTATTAATATTACTTTCGACATTGTAATCATTAGTCGATCAACAAGAACACGCGAGCAATGTGTCTACCCCTTAACAGAGACGATAAGATCATGCGTTGTCGGACACATTTTTAATTATACTCTAATTAGCAGTTTAAATTAAAATCGAATTACTTATTGACCTGAAGATTGTAATTTTAATGTGACGACAAAAATTGGAGTACATTTATATTAAAAAACATAAAAAAATGGTTGATCTATACTGCCATGGGAAAATCCAATAGATTATAAAACTGACCTATCCGTTATCCGAAAAGACGGAAAGAAAGTCGAAAGCTATAGCAATATTCAAAACATATTGCTTCGAATATTGCTATAGCTATCGACTTTTTAGGCGGATGACCCCCAGGATATTAGATCAATCCATATCATCTTTAAAACACATCTAACCTAATGATATTGTGTGTTTATATGAGGTAGATGTCGCACAAGCGCGCGGAAACTGAGGCGGCAAAATTAAGTCAATTGTAGTAATTTTGATTAGGACGCGTATTTCAAGCGCAAGTTTAAACATATAGCTATCCTTTTCTATATTATTTGTACGGTATTATCTGTCGCAGTAAGCATGTTTATGTCGTAAAGGAACAAAATCTGAGCACCGCGCAGTATGAGTATACGTCATCTTTAGTAAAACATCATTGATCTAACCATAATTATCTATACGTTGTTACTTATGTAATATCACGGGCTGACAAAAGTTATTTTTAACTTGTCAAAGTCACCCTCGACTCCCCGAAGAGCCGTTGCTTAATTCTGGTTCGTCTTTCATACTTAAAAGCTTAATTTACATACTTGAAATTGTATGAGTAATATCCTTAATCCTGAAGCCGCAGGTGACGAATACCCGCAAATTGATATTTTAAACGAGAAATTACCAAATTTATCCAAGTACAGGCTCGATCATGGTGTGTTCAGTGCGAGGGGTTGGTACCTACTTATAGAATGGGTATTAAATTTCTTGTCAAATGATTCTGAGTTATGATATGTCATTTTGTCTGCAAGACTGCGGAACTTAGAATCTTACCGCGTGTTATTTAAATTTAGAACGATATTATCTCTAATACTTATATAAATAACTTTAAATACGTGTTCTAGCATCGCAGATCGTGCTCGTTTTCTTGCTGTTTCTGTGTGGGAATCTGGTCTTTAGTTTTTTTATGCTGTATAGATCTAGCGTTTGACCACTATCCCACTTATGAAGAGAAGATGTTATCACGCTAGACCTAGAATGCTCACTGGCTCTCCAGGACTGCTGCCTGAACACACTATGTGTTTGGTGACAGTCTTCACTACATTGTAAAAGAAGTTTCAAACTTGAGCGTGGTAGCTAGCCAGGCGGGTATTCGAAAGTACCCTACCACCATGCACCATGTAGGTACAAATGATGTTTCCTATCTGCGTCTTATGTTTTCATTATTCTATTATTTGTATTGCAATATGGCACCCGGCAGATCGATTCTCGTGCGTGTTGCGAAATAGTGAAAAATATTCAATTTATGATAATTATAAATTAATTAATATTTATAATTTATTTTTTTATTTAGTTTTATCAGTTTTTACGTCTACTTACCGGTGAAACGTTAAACCATCACTATTTTTTTTTCATGTTTTGGACTGTTTTGAGCAGTCCATCAACGCGCAACGAGACATTTTTATACGTATTGTATGTGAATAAGCACGACTCGTCGCGATGGGCGCTGGATACTCACTAGATAGTTGCGGTACGCTGCTGTACCGCAACTCGTGGCGCAAAACCATGGTATACGTTGTCATCTCTTTACGTAGTAATAGTAACTCAGTGATATACAGACCTATTTTATTGTATCTATTTACGCCATAGGGCAGTTAATTTTATTTCTGCCAATACAGTGCCGAACATAAATGAAATAACATCCGCTTTTATTTGATATATGAGAAAACGGCAAATTTTTATAGAAATGTTCTCACTTTTTTGCTTATAACTTCTTTAATTTTAAATTTAAGGCAAAATATTATAGAAACATATTTATAGGCAAAATAATTTGCCACCAATTATGTCTGCACCGTTTTTTTGTGCGACGCATAGTTTTCGAGATATCGCGAAAAAAGTGTTTGCACCCCTTTTTCCAAGATGGCGGCCGGGGGACAAGGGCGGCGACCCCAACAACTTGGTGTGCTTCTATTGACCTATGACACATTCTATTGACACATGTCCCAAAAATAAAATTGCGTCATTTTGCAAAAAATTACCCCAGACCAATATTCACATTCACGTTTAGTCGTTTGAGATTTATTTTTTATTTTTTTTAAATTTCATTTATTTAAAATGCTGATCGTCGTATAAAAAATGCAAAGCTCATGTAACATTTCAATGGACTAAGTACTTACAACTGTGATCTGTGCGTCATACTAATGATGTTTGTGTAGGAGGAAAATTGTAATTTTGCACTTAATTCTTAAATGCACTAATCAAAGACAAATACGCGAGGGCCGGTATGTGTCAAAGATAGATTAAACTGTTTTTACGTGTGTATATTCCTATATACTTTTTAAACATTAGTGCATTTTTATACACATTAATTTATGATAACAACATTTATATTTCTTTAGACCTTCAAAGCCCTTTAGGCTTTGTCTGAAAACCAGCGTCGGATGCCGTGGCATCCCACATTATGCTGAGGCAAAACCTTTATTCCTTAAATTATATAACAAACTTATTTTAATAAATTTTTAAATTTGCCAATATGTACTGGTTGTTTTATTTCTGCGCAAATAAACGATTTCATTTCATTTCTATAATTAGCGGGTAGTTGCAGGACAAATTTGTCATACATACTTTAAAGTTCATTTGACAAATATGTCCCTTAGGAACCCATACAATGCACTCTATTATGAAGCAAGAATACCTCAGGCTATTAACTGGGGGTCGCAAAATTTGATTACAGTATTATTGTACCTACCGCAGTCGGTGGCCATTGTCTTGGGGTAACGGCCGCTTGTGTTGTGACACGGTAATATTATCTATCCAGTATTCTGTCTTCATAGAAACGGCCGAAACGCGAGTTATACCTACTCGCCTCTATTTCGGTGTGCATTCAGCGTGCAGCCAGTCACGATTGCGCCTCAGTGACGAACGAACGATGTGATGGTTTTGTAAACAATACGCGTGTGATTTGTGTTTTCTTGCTTTGTGAAGTGAAGTTTTTCGTACGTCTCAGACAATTCGCAAATATTGCGTATAAACTGTAATTTATAAGGGTGTTTTTTAAATTAAATCTACTAATAAAAATGACAACATGTATTTTTATTGAACACTTCCTATTTTATTCACGGCCTTAATTTTTAAAAAGTAATAAGTATAATATTTATAATCACAAAAATAGAAAGAAACTCAAGGTAGATGAAATTAAAATACTGTTGTTACGCGGGCAGCCCTACCGCGTGCTTACATACCGCGCAGCTGTAGGTAATTATTTCAAGGACAGGGTCGAGTTATAATACTGGAGAGATAGTATTACCACAAAACACATAGGTTCAGAAGTCAATCACATGTATGTACTTCATTTCTTGTACCTGCGCTCGGCGATTGCGCTAAGGCTATCTTCTTCTTCTCTCAGCCATGTGCGTCCACTGCTGGACATATGCTTCCCCCATATAGAGGGGATTTGCCAATACTCGCCACGCTTGGCCCTTGAAGGCGCTGCTGCCCACCTTCTGGTACGTGATCCCTTAGCCGACTCTTACGGCACCCACGAGAAGAGATGGGGGGGGGGGGGGGACTATTCTAGGCCGGTACCACCACGGCACATGTGGCTATCAACTTTGGGTTATACACAAAAACTATCGTGCTGGAGGCACTCGTATCTAGTTGTTTGATTTATTCATATGAATGAAACAGGAAGTATGGAAATATAAACCAATAATACCCGGGGGCCGGGGCGCTTACCTACCTACCTAAATTTTCTGTGTAACGTGAAAACGAACCATCGAAATACAAGCAAATACGTACCTATATTTTGCCTCTCTGAAAAAAGGTAGATTAACAAACGAAAATTCACATTTTAATGTTGAAATTAAACAACCGTCCACTTAACAGTTAAAATAACTTTCTTTGTTATTCCATTTTTGCACGGAAAAAGTTCACACACGTGTGTCTCAAGCGGATGGCACTCGCGCTCGCACTGATTTGAGATATCGTGTCGGTGAGACGTGTCTATGTGTGCGTTGCTCGAGCGAACTTTGTTTGTAGATTGACTTCTGTACCTATCTCTTTTGTGGTATTAGGTACCGTCGTTGTGCGTGATGTCCAAGCGTTACATATTGTGATCGTCGAGGGTAAATGCTTACTACCGGATCGTGGTCGTCACCTGATTCTGACTGGTTGTTAAAGCTGCTAAATTAAATTCATTGTAACAAAGCAATACTTACGAAAATTAAAATTATTATTACTCATCTACGTATTAGTTATCTGTGTTCGAAGATGTTATCACGCTAGACCTAAAATGCTTGCTGGATCTCAAGGACTGCTGCCTGAACACAGTATGTGTTTGGTGACAGTTTTGCAAACTTGAGGGTGGTAGCTAGCCAGGCCACCATGCTGGAAATTCGATAAGACATAGACATAACTTTATTGTGGCAAAAAACAAAAAAAAATACAATACAGATGATGTGAAATTAAACTATTTATCTCTAGTTTTTTGCTCAAGCCGACCCCAACTCAGCATAAATGCTGGTTACTACAACCAGCGCTGGTCTTCCGTTGGGACCGGCGAGTGACGTCACGCACGAATAAACACTGCACGGTGCACACAAAATATTTAGTTTAGAAAGAAAATATAATACTACCTAACACATAATATAAAAAATATAGTGTGACAAAGTGATGGTTTCCAGGCAGCACATGACGTTTATCACAACCATCGCAACATTATAACGTATAAAAAAATATAATGTTTTTTTCGTTTTTGTTCCGAAGGGAACTTAACAAACTTAACAAAGTATTATACGGTAGTATACTATTGGTAAAGACTACTAACTTACAGGAATATAAAAAGTAAAATATACATATTAACTGATTATAATCAAAATACAAAAACAGACACCGGCTAATAAAGGTAAGCTAAATAACACTGGTGTCATTTCTTAACAGTTCTTCGCTTCTTTGATGTGTAACAATAAATTCTTTAAGTTTAAATTTAAATCCATTTATATATTGCAGGTTCCTTATTGGTGGGGGTATGTTGTTCCAACACTTAGTGTGTTGTTCCAACCTTCACCGAAAGCTCAAGCCGTTGTTGGGGATCACACCAGTGCCCGTCAGTTTGACAGCCGACATTCCCCCCGGTGAGCTATCATTGCTTCTAGTTCACCCATAGTTCATCGATCAAGTTTTGACTTATTTGCGGAGAATCTTCCTTAGGTATTATGATCATCAATATCTTCTACTCTGCCAGAAGGCTGTCACATTGCATTTCCACGCAGTACCTACTCGCGAGTCTGAAAGCAGTAGGATGTTAAATTAAACAAATTGTAATCGTCGCTTTTGGAAACAATACACAAGGTAGTTATACTTCATCATAATTATTGTGATAAAAACAACGACACTATAATAATAATAATATAATAATATGGGACAACATTCACACAAGGTCTTCAGGTCCCAAACTAGGCAGAGCTTGTACTATGGTAACCTGATGACTGATATATATACTTATATAGTATATACACACCCAGACACAGGTCAAACAGACATGTTCATACACACAAATGTTTGACCTGTCCGGGAATCGAACCCGGGACCAGCGGCTCCGAAGGCAGAGTGCTACCAACCGCGCCAACCGGCCAGTGATTACACCATTACACTAGTAAAACAAATTGAAGCTATCATCGCTTCAAGATGATAGCTAGTTGAACATGCTTATCTCAGAGAGCGGGGTTTTAGGCATAGGTAATCTACCACGCTGGCCAATGCAAGTCAGACAGAGATAGGTAGTCATTTCACTTGTTTCTTACGATGTTCATATTATTGAACATCGTAAGAAACAAGTGAAATGACTACCTATCTCTGTCTGAATATTATTGAACATCGTAAGAAACAAGTGAAATGACTACCTATCTCTGTCTGACTTGCATTGGCCAGCGTGGTAGATTACCTATGCCTAAAACCCCGCTCTCTGAGATAAGCATGTTCAACTAGCTATCATCTTGAAGCGATGATAGCTCAGCGGGGGGACCGTCGCCTGCAAACTGACGGACACTGGTTGGATCCCCAACAACTGCTTGAGCTTCAAAATTAACAGCATGGTGGTAGGGTACTTTCGAATACCCGCCTCGCTAGCACCCTCAAGTTTGAAAAACTGTCACCAAACACATACTGTGTTCAGGCAGCAGTCCTTGAGAGCCAGTGAGCATTCTAGATCTAGCGTGATAACATCTTCGACCACATCGTCGCTGGCCATCAAGTGAGATAGTGGTCAAACGCTAGATTTATACTGTATAAAAAAAATGTGGGAAAGTGTTGATAGTAACGCAACATCTACACTGTTTTTAAATTCTTTTTAGATGCATTATGGCCCAGATAACACTCCTTTATTATCTTATATATCTGACAGATCCCAGTGAGTGTTGCCAATTAAATAAATGTAATTTGATCTTGAAACCGAGTGGAAATACAGATCTTCGACACAATAGAGTTGATCTTGAGTAATATGTAATCAGCGTAGTAACATCTAAAGCGGGTCTGTTCAAACAGATCCATCCTTTTGTTCTCGTAATAAACTGCCGCGGACAAAGCAAATCCACCGACATTGAATGCCGCTCTGCTGAAATGTAGAGTTTCGCTCACATGCTAACGGCGTGTCACATTCATCCAAAGGAGGTTTATGAAATGAGTTCGCAGTACTGTTGTTTTACAGAAGGGTAACCTTCTGGGATTTCGTGCAGAAGGCAGACCTTTGTTGAGTAGTTTTTGAAGTGTGTAGTTATTTACATAGGTGAAAGCTTTTGTTTTATTTTAGATGGTACAAGTTTGCAGCAAAAAGTAAAGCTATTTTAAATGTAATCTAGACAAAGGAAGGAGGGCTATGTATATGACCATGTATATCTGAAAACTTTCAAAATAGAAAAATGTTTATCATCAAGAATGATAATAAAGGTATATGTATTTTTTATTTATTTGATGGAAGTAAATGTATAAAATATGTGATATGAAGAAAAAACGGGAAACATTCACTTAATGTGATTACGAGTATTTTGTATTTTGTTATTTTTATGGGCTTTGTGTCACTTGATTTTAAGTCATGAGCCGGTCTACGATTGATCACGCCCGCCAAAAAATATCTATTCACTCGTGACTTGAAACCACCAATATTATATTAATGTGGAAACACTGACTCAGGTAATGAATTCCACTTGTTAACTCTGCGCACTATGAAAGTGGAAGCAAAACGCTTCGTCTGTCAGGTTGGAACGTCGTCGTCTGCCAAGTGTGGAAGTCGCATTACCGACCGTCTGGTTGTTCGTAGATAGAATGATGAAGGAGGAATCAAATAATGTAGCTCCAGGGGCATTCCTCAAAATGTATACTGTAAAAAAATCGATAAAGTAACGACCTTTTTCCTATAAGACCATAAAACTAGAAATATGGAAAGTCCCCTCTCTAATTTACTTTTTCTCTTCTTTTTTTTGTTGTGTTTCTTGTTTAAATATAAGTATTATTATTATTATTTACATAGGTTTATAAGTTAATGTTGTCTTGAGGTTCGTGAGGTCATGGGTCTATGGGCACCGACTGAAAATCAGTTACTGAGGCTCTTGCCTTAGTTTTATGCTGAGTCGGGGCCCATATTCATGACACTCACAACATCAGTATTATTCTGTTCTGTATTGTTTTTGTATGTATCTCTTGTGTAATGTGTGTTGTGAGTGTCTTGAACAAATGTGGTTTCTTTCAAATACATTAGGACACACAAAACTATCAATTTTTTAAGAGGGGCCGATGGCTTTATTAAAATAAAATACTAATTACAATACTACAGCTACTACAAGAACATTCATTCTGACATAACAATATCTTATGGTCACATTTTTCCTTCTAGATGTGGAACGACCTAGTAATTTTTTTTTTTTAAAGTAACAAACCCAGTAAATGTGTTTTGCGTTTTTATATTAAAAGTCTGTAAACCATGTTAGTTTCTATCATAATATTTTTTGTCGTTGTGTAATCTGTGCCTCTTTTTGTATACAGAACATGTGAATTAAAGACATGTTTAAATTTTTTTTTCTTTTTGACGTGATAACGTTTTATAAATTGATGAATGCCAAAATGAAAAATAGTAACGGTAACATTCCGCGTAACGTTCCACCTGAGTTTTATCTAGATCTAGATATAATCAAAGTCAAGGTCAAGGTCAAAGTCAAAGTCAAAGTCAAAAACAAAGTCGAAGTCGAAGTCATAAATGATTATGACGTTATCACGTAAATCTGTCGTCCGTAAACCGACTTTACAGACAACCAATTTTTTTACATATTATAAGTTTGCGTTTGACAACTGTCTCACCTGATGTTAAATGATGACTAGGATTTAGCACGCAAACCTAGAAGGTACCTATTCACTCGCGACTCGAAGACTCCAGGATTGTACATATCGGGAAACACAGACAAACAACGTGATATCATAAACTATGTACGCAACATTTCATATCGTCAAGATTACTTAGTTTATATATATAAACAGGTTTCCGAAGTCTGAAGCAATGACAGCTTAGCGGTGGAAGCATCGTCGGCTGTCTAACTGACGGCCGCTGGTTCGATCCTCACCAACGACTTGAGCTTTGTTGTATGTATTGCTATCGGGCTGTTTGGCCGTGGTCTATGTGAAACTTGTGTTCCAGACGTTTCGTCGATCACTGCGGTTGTAGGCTTTCACGGCCGGCGTTGCATGTTGTATGTATTGCTTTCGGGCTGTTTGGCCGTGGTCTATGTGAAACTTGTGTTCCAGACGTTTCGTCGATCACTGCGGTCGACAACCGCAGTGATCGACGAAACGTCTGGAACACAAGTTTCACATAGACCACGGCCAAACAGCCCGAAAGCAATACATACAACATGCAACGCCGGCCGTGAAAGCCTTAGAGTTTACATTCGACTTGAGCTTTCGTTATCAGATTCCTAGCATGGTGGTAGGGTACTTTCGAGTATCTGCCTGACTAGCTAACACAGCGTCAAGTTTAAAAAACTATCACCAAACGAATAGTGTATTTCAGGTCCTTGAGATAAAATCTTTGACCACATCATCACTGACCATCAAGTGTGATAGTCAAACTAAAACACAGTATAAAAGCATGGAATATTTTTTTTTCACAAATCGGAGGTAGCATCATGTTCATAAAAAATGATAAATACACTTCCAAATTGATAAAAACACGTCCTAGTTAAAAGTTCATTGAAAATACTTGTAATGTAACTTTCAGAGAGTTCGTTTAACGATGCGAAGACCTGAGGTTGACAACTTGCGCTTTGTTTCCGATGAGACCGCGCCTGTAGGGCGGAAATTAGGAAATATCCAGCGGTGTTCTGCTTACAAAAACAAAGTATATAATTTTTATTCGAATAAACGTTTGTTTGTGTTGTCATTAAGTTTTTAATAATGAAGTTCTTTCTTTGAAACAATATTTTATGTTATTAAATCAAACGGGGCTTAATCGCGAGAAAAACATTTAGTAATTTATTTACCTCGTCGTTTCGACCAAGTTGCATTGGTCGTGGTCACGAGAAGACTCAATAAATATATTACTAACAACTGTAACAACTGTAATTACTACAAGTACATAACTTACTAAATGTTTTTCTCGCGAATAAGCCCCGTTTGATTTAATAACAATGTGTTCGAATCGCGAAAGTCTAAAAATTACAATCTTATATTTTGTAAGTATTTTAAAATTCCATTGTTTATGTTTAAGATTTTTTTTATTTATCGATACTGTTTTGAGTTAAGAGCTTTAGATTATCCCCCTTACTTATAAACGTTGAATAAGCTGCGAATAGTAATTCAGTGTTTTGTTCCGTTCTTTCAACGTCAAACTGTCATATAAGCGACAAAGACAAAACACTGAATAACTATTCAGAGGTTATTCAACGTTCATAAGTAAGGGGGTTTATATTTTTATGACCTTTTTTACATAAAATTCTTACAATCTGCAAAAAAATACTGTCTAAGATTATTTGATTCCTAAATTTTTACAGTGTTTTGACTTAACTCATGTCATTAACATTTAACGTGCTCCATGCATCGTAGGCCGCATCATTACTTAATATCAGGTGAGATAGTGGTCAAGCGCTTGCATATTTCCTATAAAAAAGTATTTATACGATCATATTTTCCACTTTGATTTGGCGTAATACAGCCTATATATTATATTTGTTCTATTTATGAACTTTAAGTGAAATAAAATAGTCCCGACAGGTACAGAGTGGAATCAGGCACGGAGTGGAATCAGATACAGAACGGAGTCAGATACAGAGTGGAATCAGGTACATAACGTAATCAGGTACATAACGGAGTCAGGTACATAACGGAGTCAGGTACATAACGGAGTCAGGTACATAACGGAGTCAGGTACATAACTTAGTCAGGTACATAACGGAGTCAAGTACATAACGGAGACAGCTACATAACGGAGTCAGGTACATAACGGAGTCAGGTACATAACGGAGTCAGGTACATAACTTAGTCAGGTACATAACGGAGTCAGGTACATAACTTAGTCAGGTACATAAAGTAGTCAGGTACATAACGTAGTCAGGTACATAAAGTAGCCAGGTACATAATTTAGTCAGGTTTATAACGGAGTCAGGTACATAACGGAGTCAGGTACATAAAGTAGCCAGGTACATAATTTAGTCAGGTATATAACGGAGACAGGTACATAACGGAGTCAGGTACATAACGGAGTTAGGTACATAACTTAGTCAGGTACATAACGGAGTCAGGTATATAACTTAGTCAGGTACATAAAGTAGTCAGGTACATAACGTAGTCAGGTACATAAAGTAGCCAGGTACATAATTTAGTCAGGTATATAACGGAGTCAGGTACATAACGGAGTCAGGTACAGAGTGAAATCAGGTACAAGGTGGAGTCAGGTATAGAGCATTATGGTCCAGGCGCATCCATGACTGTTACTCATACGTTAATGTGAAATAACTTGTAGAAGTTGGTACCATTAGCACAATACTTATATTTTGATACCATGTAGTTACTTTTCAACAACCATGGTACCGACATCGACAAGTTATTTCACACTTTTGAGTGTTGAAGTCGGTTCCATTTTTTGTTAAAACTCTTTAAGGCCTTACGTGAATACATAAAACGCGGTCGGCTTCCTACGTTTAATTTACATTGATTTGTTTAGAAGCTGGTGCCGTGGTGGTACCTGCCTAGAATAGTACTCCCCCATCTCTCCCCGTGGGTGCCGTAAGAGTCGGCTAAGGGATCTCGTACCAGAAAGTGGGCAGTAGCGCCTTCTGAGGATCGGAAATCATACTGCGCTCGACAACCCGCCTGCCAAGCGTGGCGAGTATTGGAACTTCCCCCTATATGGGGAGGCGTATGCCCAGCAGGGGACATCCTATGGCTGCGATGGTTTAGAAGCTGACTTCATCGAGTGTTTGCATGAGTCTGCTAAGTGTAAGTTAATAACTTTCTAAATGTTTATCAAATACCGTGCGATGCCGGGGCGTACCGCTAGTTTATTATAGCCATAGATGGTTAGGCCCGTAAAGTAATAAACCGCACCCAATGTGGCACTATAATTCCACTTGATATAAATACAGAATCATGTAAGAGGACATAGCCTCGACTTGAGTGCCATAAATTGAGTTATCTGGTTTATTACAAGTGCAGACGAAGCGGTTGTAAATCGTAGGTCCCCGCTATAAACAAGTCGCTCTCCAGGCGACTGTCAATAGAGCACACTACAGATACGCTTGACATATATTGTCATGTCATTGTATAGTTTAACAAACAGTTAGAGAGAAAATAATATAATAAGTCAATTAAATTATTTTCTGTCTAACTGTTTGTTAAATTGAGTCATTTATTACGGGGAAGCGCAGATGCCTACAACACAGGCTAGCGCCTAGCGTAGGTATCTGATGTTCTTAATTATTGTTGAACTATAATTGTAATATATTTGTAATAAAAAAAATTGTAGCAGGTATTTTGCTCATACGAATTTCCATAAAAATGGCGGAATTGTCCTCGTCTATTATTAACGTTTACTGCATCCATTTTGAAGCGATGATAGCTCAGCGGGGGAAGCATCGGCTGTTAAACTGACGGATAATGGTTTGATACCCATCAAGGGCTTGAGTTTCCGATGAAGGTAACCACTACCAGGGTACCTTAAAGTACCCGGCTGGCTAGCTACTACCCTCAAGTTTGAAAAACTCAAGCGCCAGTCGTTGAGATCCATTCCAGCATTCTATATCTAGCGTGATAGCATCTTCGACCACATAGTCACTGACCATCAAGTGGCCAAACGCTCTACAGCGATATATAGCGGCGTATACAGTATAACGGTTACGATAAACTGCAAATTAGCATGATACATTATATAATGACATTACTAAATTTCTCTTTTTAATTAAAATGCAGGTAGTTTTAGGTGAAATCAGTCGTAACGCTATTCGGCGCCGGCTAAAACTACCCACGTTTGAATAGTTTGAAATAAATTAAAAATGTGAGGAGGTAATACGAACTTGAATTTTAGTGTAAATAAGGTAGAGCTTTTTGATTTTCAAGAATTTTACAGAGATTTAAAGTGAGTAACAGAAGGACGATGCCAAGTACATAAAAAATGTTATTTAAAAAAACCCAAAAAATGGAACCGACTTCAACACTCAAAAGTGTGAAATAACTTGTTGAAGTCCGTACCATGATAGTTCAAAAGTTACGAATATCAAAATACCTATATTGTGCGCATTCATCGAGGTATGAGTAGCACTTTTCAGTTATTGGAGTGTAGCTCAAAAACCGCTTGTCAGATTTTGATGAAACTGGGACCACACGTGAAGCACCAGCATTCAAATATAAAAAGAATCACCAAAATCGTCAACGTACCAACAAGTTACAAGTTACAAGGATATTAATTACCACTCTCTCCGTGTTATATACAAAGTTTAGAATTGGTTGGGCACAGCCAATTCTCATGAGAGCCCCAAATGTCGGTTTCATAATTTTCATAGAAATTGGTTTGAATAAAGTTCGAACCCGATCAGGAATTCCCGGTGGAGCATCAGTCCGCGTGACTAATGAGTGGTCAGCGTGTTGACGGTTTACTTATTATACAACAAAACACACGACACTATACATTAATTTGAAACAAGATATGTGTTTCAAAAATAGCTTCAAAGTAATAATATCGTCATCATCTCAGCCATAAGACGTCCACTGCTGGACATACGCCTCCCCCATTGATTTAGAAACAAAGTTAAAATAAAGGTCAAAATATCATGTTTACTTGTAAATATTTTTGTTACCTTTTTTGGTGTCTAAAATTTTAATGATCATGCGCATATTAACCGTACTGGTTTAACACTCAGAAGCAATGACTTTGAATCAAAAACACTCTTTGTGAACTTTAAAATCAGCTTTATTGCTTTAATTGCTATTGCTATATATATTTAGAGGTACAATCTTACTTAACAAAGCCTACAGCGGCACGATACAAGTTACTCAGACAAATGTCGGAAAACGAATGGCGGCATACTTCCAAAATGCGTTGCCTGTTCGCTTACCCCCACTGTTATACTCTTACTTGCTTGTGATTGGTCAAGTCCTCTTGAACAAATCACAAGCAAGCCGTCGAAGTCTCGACCGATCACACGAAATCAATACAATCTACTTTAAATCGTACAACTTTATAAAAATGAACGTAGTTAGTCGAAAAATATATAAATAACTAAGATATAATTTAGATAATTATAACACGCAATGCTCAGAGTATTTGCACTAACTTTTTATTAAGCAATCAGTTGCTTGGAGCATCTCAAAAGTTAAAATATACTGATCTATATCTTTTCAACAAGTTTCATATGATTTCAGCGATTCCTCACAGTGTCCATTACGGTAGGTGAAAGATTATTACGAAACATTTTATTCTCAGCACCACAGATAACAACTACAAGTAAGTTTACGGTTGAACTGATAAATTATAGTAGACTTCGCAGTCTATTATTGGTTGTTTTCAGTTCAACAGAGATTCGTTAGATTTTATTTCGGTCTTGAACTGACAGCTTACAAAATGGTATCGCATTATCCCGCAAGTAAATTGTGCGGGCTCTTGTCGCCCGGGGTACTACTCTTGCACAGATATTTAAAAATATTTACAGTAACTTTCTATAAAGTTCTTTCATTTTAACTGTCTTCTAAAAAAGGGGGAGGTTATCAATTTCGATGTGTATATCCATAAATCCGTCTATGATTAACAAATTTGAAAAAAAAAAGATTAGTTGGGTCAAAATTAACTGTTCGTATTGGTCACATATACATTTTATCTGAATAACTCTATTTATGTAATTTAGTTTAGAGTTGAAAAACTACATAAAACGACATACGATAAAACATGGAACATTTTCCTTGGATATGAGAAGAATTCCTTAACTGGTTACAATGAAACTATAGTTTAACTAACCTAAAAGCTAGTGGATTGCTCAAATGTTATTGTAGTAGCTGCAGTTTTGTAATTAGTTATTAGTATTTTATTTTAATAAAGGCATCGGCCTTTGATAAAAAATAAACTTCACCGTATTGGTTTTGATGCAAATAAATAAAACAGTAAGTTTCCATGAAGCTGTAGAAAATGTTTTGAAGATTCAATGAAGAACCGTAAACAAATTGGGTCGAATAGAAACTCCAATTTTTTGTTACATTATAAGAACACTAGTTCCTTGGTCCTAATTTAAACCGACTTCGAAAAAGGAGAAGGTTATATGTTTCATTGTATTTTCTTATGTATGTTCATCGATTTCTCCCACATTTTTGGACCGATGCTCAAAATTCTTTTTTTTTTAAATAAAGTGTACCCCCGAAGTGGTTCCAATTAAATTTCATCAAAATCGAAGAAGCGTTTTTGGAGTTACGTTCTAATAACTGAAAAGTGTTACGTTTAATTGGATGACATTATAATTGCAGGTGAAGACATCGGTGAACATACACAATGAAAATTGATCCCGTGAGTATCAAAATACTCACGGGTCACTGAAAAG
The DNA here is from genome assembly GCA_934044485.1 of Apeira syringaria. NCBI lineage: Eukaryota > Metazoa > Arthropoda > Insecta > Lepidoptera > Geometridae > Apeira > Apeira syringaria. The sequence continues at coordinate 7,369,756 of OW203678.1, forward strand.
AGTTAAAAAATTTACCAAATAATAGAACCGTGAAATAACTTGTTGAAGTCGGTACCATGCTCACAATAAGATTTTAATAATAGTTTTTGAACTGTCATGGTCACTTCGACAAGTTTTTTCACACTTGTAGGTATTGAAATCGGTTCCATTTTTTTGGTAATTTTTTTTCTTATAGTAGAGCCTCCAACCGTCCGTAACAGAACAAAGGTCCGTGCGTGGAGCTCGACGTAGAAATATGACGGGTAGAGTAGAGCCTGATGTAAGGGGGGCAAACCGATAACCGATATACGATGAGATAAACGAGATATTACTTTCTAAAGACAAGAGTTATAATTTTTTTACCAAAAATGGATCCGACTTTAACACTCAAAAGTGTGAAATAACTTGTCGAAGTCGGTACCATGAGCACAATATTTTGATATTAGTTACTTTTGAACTATCATGGTATCGACTTCAACTAGTTACTTTATATTTTTTTGTGTTGAAGTCGGTTCAATTTTTTGGTAAATATTTTTTTCTGTTAATGACGTATTAACAGGAAGAAAAATACTTTAGAACGATATTGGTAAGGCTATGGATATATTTTCAACGACCATGATTATTTTTATCACTAACAAGTATTTGGAATCCGTTAAAAGTCATTATTTATTTTAATGTATATAATAGTATATGATTAACCTTTTAACTTAATGGTAATATTATGTTTTTTAAGTTAATTTTAATAACTATAAAGCTGTTAAAAGTTGTTTTTCATCCTTTTCAGTGTCCTCACGCGGTCAATAATTGTCATAATGACAATTATTATGACATATTGATATTCATGACACTCACAACATCATTATTACTCTGTTCTTTATTGTTTTTGTATGTATCTCTTGTGTAATGTGTGTTGTGAGTGTCTTGAATAAATGTGGTTTCTTTCTTTCTTTCTTTCTTTATAATGTTACCTACATGTGTGTGTTGTGTGTTCACCGATTTCTTCACCCTCAATAAGAAAGTCATCTAAGTAAACGTCACACTTTTCAGTTATTGGAGTGTAACTCAAAAAAAGCTTGACTGATTTTGATGAAATTTAAATGGGACCACCTCGAAATTATACTCTATCAAACAAAAAAAGATCCTCAAAATCGGTATATATCATATATGACCAAGTTATTCGCGAATATACATAAATTGAGAACGAAAGGAATTGAGTAACCTCCTCCTTTTTTTGAAGTCGGTTAAAAATGAACCATCTATTTTGTTTCTATTTGTGTTGTGTCCATCGTCATAAGTGCGAATTGTAGACTCTACGGCTTACCGTTACCGTTACCGTTACTGGTAACAGTGTTGAAACTGCGATTACACAGGCAGACTTTAGACCGTTAATTACGGCGATAACCGAGCATTCTAATATAATCATCATCATCTCAGCCATAGGACGTCCACTGCTGGACATAGGCCTCCCCCATTGAATTCCACAAGGACCGGTTGGAAGCGGCCCGCATCCAGCCCTTGCCTGTTCTATTATTAACTCCACTAAAAGAAATCCACGTAAACTTTTTATTTTACAAGCATCATCTGAATCATCTCATCATCTCATCTGAATTAGCTGTATAGATCAAGGTTTTCTTTGAAATGTTGTTCGGTGTCCCCATCTTACACAACATTATATAATCCAAAACACAGTGAAAACTAGTTTGGAGCCAATGGGTTCATGTATTGTTAGACCTATTGTTATGTGAAATAAAATATATTTGTATTTATTTATTTGTATTAACTAATTTTGTGTAAGATGTTGACAATCTAGAGAGGCTGATGGTCAGTGACTAAATGACGGTCGATTGACGGTCGCCGTGGCTCAGTGGTAAGTGACATGACTTCTGTGTTCTAGAGACCCAGGGTTCGAATCCTGGCTAGGGCAAACATTTGTGCGATAACCGTAGGTGTTTGTCCCGGGTCTTGGATGTTTGTGTGCTGTGTTTGTGCGTGTCCACGCCTCCCACGACACAGGGAATCCTAGTGCGGGGGCTTAAGTGTGATAAATAAATAGAAGGATAAAGATCTCGGGGTCACAGTCCAATACCTTGGTCCGACCAGATACGCTCGGCTCTCCAGAGCCCTGTGCCTACATGAGGGTCTACAATCTGCGGGCAATACGCATAGAGATGGCGCTGATTTATCCAGAAGGTTATTGCTGGAGGTGGTCACGACCCTCAGTCATGAGGATAACAATTAACGGAGGGGGAGAGGTGTAGTAAATGTTACCTTTCAAGAAATTTCATGCCAATTTATTTTAATTCTAACTTAGTATAATATCCACTTACAACTTCGCTTATTCGAAATGGTTGTGAAATTACTTTTTGGATCTAAATAAGTCTTATTAGATGTCTGACATTCTTTTAAATTGTTTTTTGTACAAAAATTATACGTCGTAGCTCTAATGACTCTCATCTATTTTATTTATATTGTAGTAAAACTTTAATTATTTTATTTTTCTCAGAAAAATCTGGGGTAAGGATAGCTACTGACATAAAAAATTAAGCGTTTATTTCATTTGTGTCTGTTTTTTTATTATTATAAGCTTGCGTTTGACGACTTTCTCACCTGATGTGAGACAGTCTGTGGTACCGACTTCAACAAGTTATTTCACACTTTTGAGTGTTGAAGTCGGTTCCATTTTTTTGTTAAAATTTTTTTTTGTCGTGGTCTTTCGGTGTTTTCACTGACGCGGTCGCGGTTCGCCTTGTACTGGACAAACTGGAGTTAGATCCCTCTGACTTACTTTGTGAGTAATTCCCGTGTTTTATTATATTCACATTGTGTCTAAACCACGTTAGTCTTAATAACAAAATAAAAATAATAGAAAATCAAAAAATGCCAAGTATCAAAATGTTTGTGGTCAACTTATTCTTGTGGTTACTACAAAATTCGTATGTGTGCGTGTAACGTGTCAATGTGGTGGTGCAATTTATACCTATCATCACTTTGCAAAAGCGTCTTTAATTTTAGAAGGGTTAAATCCAATATCGGCGGATTTCTTTTGTTTCTGTCAGTTTATTGCCAGAACAAAAGAAAGACGATGTTTTACATACCCGTTTCACATGTTACTATTTTCTTTTTTTGATTGGAAATTCTCGTGAGTTTGACACATTATTATATACATGTGGTATCCGGCTTTACTCACCTCAGTAAACTCACCTGAGGATGAGCATCGGACATGCTCGAAAACTAGGTCGAAACGTCGACTATAAACGTGAGTAAAGCCGGATACCACATGTATATAATACTATTTTCTTACTACACACTCAAGATCGCGTTTGAATTAGGAGCCATGTCAGAGCTGGCCAGGATACGTGGTAGGGATAGCAAATAATTTATAAATTCTTGTCGATTTTTATTTCAAAATATATGTATCCCTGTTTTCACACATTCGCTTATCTTTTTTCGCTATCCCCTGTCACTTTTTTATTCGAATTCGTGAAAGAAATGCGTCGTCTACAAGAAGGTTCTATGTCTAATCTTACAAACGCGTGAAATGTTTATTGTGTTAAATATGGACGTAGATTCTAATAGTAACGATTACATTTTTTTTTTCATTTATTATCAATATAAAAATTACAATAGTGATATAATGTTATAAATGTCTAAAAACCTAAATTAGGTTTGCCCAGACACTAAGTTCTCGACGCGTATCTAAAGTAAACAATTTAAATTATAAGTAGGTATGTGTGTATGTAGTAAAAAAAATTGGTTGTCTGTAAAGTCGGTTTACGGACGATAGATTTACGTGATAACGTCATAATCATTTATGACTTTGACTTTGACTTTGACTTTGACTGACTTTGACTTTGACTGACTTTGACTTTGACTGACTTTGACTTTGACTTTGACACTGACTTTGACTTTGATTTTTACTTTGACTTTGACTGACTTTGACTTTGACTTTGACTTTGACTTTGACTTTGACTTTGTCTTTGACTTTGATTATTTTATAAATATATTATAATATTATAATTTTATAATACAAAACTCAGGTGGAACGTTACGCGGAACGTTACTATTTTTCATGAGTGTTGCTGGTATTCATCAATTTATAAAACGTTATCACGTCAAAAACAGGTTACAAGCAACACCGCTTCCACGTACACGCACACAACGATACTCAGGCCTTTGTGCAGGCACAGGGCTTATAAAGGTTGCTCCAATTTTATTTTGATAAGTAGTGTCTTTTCAAGACCATTTTGATATTATTTAAGTTACACACACGTTACACAACAGCTTGGCAAACGTGGAGCGCTACATACGCCAGAGCTATGAAAGGGTCGGAAACAATTTACTCATTAGCTATTCATGCCATGCTTAAATAGGCGTGTTGAATAGACATTAAATAGGGAACATCACTCAGCGCTTTGCTGTTTATACTATCTTTTACATTCAAAGATTTAACACAATAAATTGTATGTATTAATTTAAAAGGAAGCTTAAATATACAATTGCTAGTATTTAAATAGGGCTTGCCAGGACTCATAAACTAATAAATCTACTGTAGGATATTTTATGATTAAGAACATTTTTTCAATTTTTCGGTAAAATTGTTTTTTCCTTCTTTTCAGTGACCTTCGCTACACTCTTCATGGATGAATGTTTTAACTTCATAACCCAACACTCCACGTTTTTTAATTATAATGTATTTTGAACGAATATTAATAAATATATAGTCAACCTTTGTCGAAATATGTGATTTAAACAAAGTTTTTGTTAAAACAAGTGTTTGACCGCCAAAATACAATAAAAATAATAGAAGTTCGATATTTATTTAAAAATATTTTACAAACTCCTCTAGTATTGTTAGGAATTATCTAATTTATTGTATTATCTAAGATTCTCATTTATTAATAACGTAATATAATTATTCAAAAAGGTAAAATGGGAAACTTCAAACAACGAACAATTGTAGAGGATCAGAGTTTGGAAATTGTATTTAATTGAAAAGATTTTCTCTTTTTGGTTATGCGCCAAGCAATGGCTGAGATTTCGTTTTCGCCAAACTTTGGAACGAGAGCATTAAGTTCTTATTGTTATTCTTATAAAAGATTTTTAATATTGAATGCTATTGAGCGGGGAACTGATATAAGCCCTTGCTTTTCTTTCCATATATATGTACATATATGAAAAGTAGAAAGAGGTGTGAATACATTTATGTATGTATGTTATAATATACATGTTACTATCAGTGTGCTTCGTATCTCCATGTAAGGTATGAATTAATAGCTGCGTCCCGCGGTTTCACCCGCGTGGTGATGATTGATGATGATTATGAAAAGTGAAATATGCGTTAATCCGGGACCTGAAATATCTACTTACCAAATTGTATCCAAATCCGTTTTACCCGCCTGGTGATAAAAACGGTAATGATGATGATGAAAATAAGCTTATGTGTTAATCCAGGGTATAGGCTATCTGTGTTAATTTTATCCAAATCCGTTCCGTGGTTTTTGCGTGAAAAAGTAACAAACATACATCCATACTCACAAACGTTCGCATGTATAATATTAGTAGAAATTCATGGCTGTAGATGCCTGGATAAAGCAAGCAGCTGTTATGTTATTAATTATTAATTGATCGGGCAGCGCCGCGCCGGCGAAGTTAGTTTTGGAAGTTTCTAGTAAGTAATTCATTGGTCAAGTTCAACACTATTCGTTAGCTTATTAAATATCTACATAAGAGGATACATAGGTATATAAATAAGTAATATGCACCACATTTAGGTAACATTATTGCACATCATCATCATCATCACCATCATTTCAGCCATAGGACGTCTACTGCTGGACATAGGCCTCCCCCATTGATTTCCACAAGGACCTGTTGGAAGCGGCCCGCATTCAGCCCTTGCCTGCGATCTTAGTCAGGTCGTCTGTCCACCTGGTCGGTGGCCGTCCTATGCTGCGCTTGCCAGTCCGTGGTCTCCATTCTAGGACTTTTCGGCCCCAACGGCCACATTATTGCACATCATCATCATCTCAGCCATAGGACGTCCACTGCTGGACATAGGCCTCCCCCGTATATAAGTATATATATCAGTCAACAGGTTACCATAGTACAGGCTCTGCTCAGTTTTGGACCTGAAGACCTTGTGTGAATGTTATAAAAAAATAAAATAAAAAAATATAGGAAATGAGAAGTGATATTGCGAAAGGGGCGATGCTTTTAATAATGTGATTTAAGTTCGTATAATGCCTCCTCTGGAATATGCCGGACAAACTGGATTATTCACATCAGTGACGTTGTTTCTAGAAAGTTTTATTATGCATACATGCCAAACGGGACTTATTTTCTTTAGTGGGTGCCTTTTCTTTGCAGCCTAATATAAACAATAGCGAACACTTGCGCATGTAAATTCTTGCCAAGTTTTAACCCTCGAGAAGGGTTCACGCTGTTACAATTTGTGTTGTCTTGTCACCAACGCCAGCAAAATGTACATTTCGGAACACGTTTTGCTGGAATTGCTTCATCTAACTGTATATTGATCGCTTACATAGTTTTTAGACAGTACCACAAAACTTAAAAAAGCTAGCATCGTTCCAGCATCAAAGCTTTGTACTAGCATCAAAAAACAAATCTTATTACAAATGAGATGATATAATAAATAAAAACATTTACGATAAATATCTACCTAGATACGTGAGGATTTTTGTTTTTTTTTTGTACTAAACTCAAACCCCCGCACTAGGGTTCCCTGTGTCGTGGGAGGCATAAACACACACAATCACAGCACACAAACAACCAAGACCTGGGACAAACACCTACACTCATTGCACAAATGTTTGCTCCTGCCGTGATTCGAACCCAGGTCCCCGGAGACACAGAAGTCATGTCACTGAACACTGAGCCACGGCGACCGTGAAAGACATTAAAAACGATGATCTTTATATATTAGAAGACTAGCTGCGTCCCGCGGTTTTACCCGCGTGGTGATGTTTGATGATGATGATGATTATGACGATGAAAAGTAGCCTATGTGTTATTCCGGGACCTGAACTATCTACATACCGAATTTCATTCAAATCCGTCCAGCTGCTATGGCGTGATTGAGTAACAAACATCCATCCATCCAAACTTTCACATTTATAATATTTTTTTTAATACTGTATAGATCTAGCGTTTGACCACTATCTCACTTGATGGTCAGTGACGAAGTTGTCGAAGATGTTATCACGCTAGACGTAGAATGCTCACTGGCTCTCAAGGACTGCTGCCTCAACACAGTATGTGTTTGTGACAGTTTTTCAAACTTGAGAGTGGTAGCTAGCCACGCGGGTGTTCGGAAGTACCCTACCACCATGCTGGGTATTCGATAACGGTGTTAGCTTCACCGGAAGCTCAATCTGTTGTTGGGGATCGAACCAGTGTTTCAGTTTGACAGGCGACGCTCCTCAAGCGTCGCCTGTCAAACTGGCGGTATATTCCTGTATAAAAGGTATATTCCTGTTGGCTCATGTGATTGGTATTCTTTTACCCCTTTGGTACTCTAACAGACAAACTGGTAGTGGTGGGGAAAGTTGAAGGAAAAAGACTTCGCGGCCGATCACCTACCCGTTGGTCAGACTAAGTGACTAGCTGTGGCCCGCGGTTTCACCCAGACGGACTATGGTTTTCCGGTCATATGCCTCCATAATTTAGAGTAAACTTTTATTACTAATTTTACCCTCATCCCAAGCTTTTAGAGTTGAAATCTCCAGTTTTCGCTATTGACCCTGATTATTAATAAATAATAAACAAAATACGTACATATAGGCACAATATTTTAATAATAGTTACTTTTGAACTATCATGGTACCGACTTCGACAAGTTATTTCACACTTTTGAGTGTTGAATTCGATTCCATTTTTTTTTATACACATATTATTTTCCATTATACACGTCGAATTTGTCGAATCTGTGAGGGTTCATTGGTCTCACTGTCACAACCGCCTTAAGAGAAGCCGAAAATCGAACGGGATGGAAAAATATCATACAAAAAGCTATGGCCTTTCAGGACACGACCTTCAGTAATGAAGTAAACGACCTAAGAAGAAGACTCTAACCGAGAGCTATGAATGCAGCAGTGATCCTGCACCTTACACACAGACGAGAGGGTTCCAATAACAGTTCCAGTTAACAGCATCATTAAGTTTTAACGCGTTCGTGAAAACCCCGTTCGTTCTAATTTTATGTTTAGTTTCATAATGGCTACAGCTTTTGTTACGAGTGCAGTGTCTCCGGCTGAGCCAATGCCGATATTATGAATTTCGACGTGTATAATGGAAAATAAGATGTTGAAGTCTGTGTATAAAAAAAAAAAATGGTTGTCTGTAAAGTCGGTTTACGGACGATAGATTTACGTGATAACGTCATAATCATTTATGACTTTGACTTCGACTTCGACTTCGACTTCGACTTTGACTTTGACTTTGATTATTTTATGTAATACAAAACTCAGGGCGGAACGTTACGCGGAACGTTACTATTTTTCATGAGTATTGCTGGTATTCATCAATTTATAAAACGTTATCACGTCAAAAAAATGGAATCGACTTCTACACTAAAAAGTGTGAAATAACTTCTCGAAGTTGGCGCTGCCGACCCGTTCGCTACCGGCATAGATGAAGTATTGTTAACTATTTTTGTGTGATATTGTGGGTAGGTTTGAGTGAATGATAAGTTTTTTTTTTTTTTTACTATTATAAGTTTGCGTTTGACAACTGTCTCACCTGATGTTAAGTGATGATGTTGTCTAGGATTTAGTTGAAAGCGAATAGATTAGCTTGGTATGGGCATGTCATGAGGAGGGATGAAAAACATATAACAAAAAGAGTACTTAACATGAATGTGGATGGATATAGAGGTAGATGAAGGCCGAAGAAGGTATGGATGGACTGTGTGAAGAATGATATGCTTATGAAAGGTGTGAGCACTGAGACGACCAATGATAGAAGAGAATTGAAGAAGAAAACATGTTGTGCCGACTTCACCTAGGGTGGGATAAGGACAAGAAGAAGAAAAAGGGTTTTCTGTTGTTGTATTCAAAATGTGGAATGCTTTGTCTGTCGAATTAAAAAACGCTAAAACTAAGGATACTTTTAAGCTACAACTTCGTAATTATTTTGTGGAAAAAGTTAATCCCAAGCCACAATAGCGCCTATTTATCTAATTATCGTCAATCTTAGTCTATAATTAGTCCATAACTATTTTTAGTTCGTTAGTTATCATTTTTCCATCCCTCTTAATTTCATTCATATCATTAAATCTACATATTTATATTACTTGTATTTATATATATGTATTTACTTATTTATTGTGTATTCATATTTATAATATAGGTATATATTTATATATTATTAATCGCCACACGTTTGCATCACTACTTTCAATTTTCGTTTATTTTACTATTGCACCGCTACCACTTTTCTTTCACCTTGTGGTTGGCTGGTAGAAAATGCTATTTAGCGTTAAGTCCTCCATGTACTAAATAGTGCTAAAATAAATAAATAAGGTAACTAATGAGAGCTGTCATTTCCAGACGACAAAAGTGAAATATTCTGTTAATCGGAGGTAACTAATGAGGGGTCAGTTCAATGTGTTTGTATCCAACATGGCTGGGCAGCGTTCGTGAAACTCTGCGACGTCTTCTCGTCCTAAATAGGTATAAGAATAGGTACTACTACTTCGAGTGAAAGGTACCTTCTAGGTTTGCGTGCTAAATCCTAGACAACGTCGTCACTTAACATCAGGTGAGACAGTTGTCAAACGCAAACTTAATATATGTAAAAAAAAAAAATATACTGCGATGCCTGAAAACGAAGGGCTTCGAACCATGAACCTAGAAAAAACAACGGACGGAGTGCTGTCACTGTACAGATTGAAGCACCGTAATGGCGGCACGTTTTGATGTGTGAGTGTTTTCAGAGTTGCCAACCGAAGAAACTTTCCCTAAATTTTGATACATTACACGTAGTAGTTTTTCATTAGACATAATATTATCATTATAATATGTAGTGAACTACACATTATTATACGAATAAATAAGTACGTTGGATTTTGTCCATAATAAATTTATAAATAATAAATAAGAAGTAATTTAGCTTGTATATGTAAAATCTAACCAAATTAGTGTTGCCAATGTTTTATTACACATAGATACTCACTATCTAATGAAATATGGTAGAATTACTCCGATCTTGAAATCTGGGTCGAAGTCTGACCTTTCGAATCATATACTTGTATCTATTCTTCCAGCAAGATCTTTGAATAAAATATTCTCTATCAACTAATGTCTCATTTTAACTAATATAAAATACTGCACAATAATCAGTTTGGTTTCGCGAAAAATAGATCATAAATAAGTCATAAGTCGTCGACAATCGTTAGTCCTGCCTGCAAAGCCTGCACCAGTCTCGTGTATGAGTCCCGGCCGGGGCAAACTTTGTGTGATGAAAATAAAGTTTATTTATGTTTATTATTTATCACACTCAAACCCCCGCACTAGGATTCCCTGTGTCGCGGGAGGCATGGATACACACAATCACAGCACACAAACATCCCCGGGACAAACCTACATTTATCGCACAAAGGTTTGCCTCTGCCGGGATTCGAACCTAAGGTCCCGAAAACACAGAAGTCATTTTACTGACCAGTGATCACTGAGCCACGGCAACTAATTGATCTCGGGTCTTGATAAGTACATTTTAATACTATAATATTGTTGATCACGTTGAGCGCTCTGATCTTCAAACGCCAATACAGGGCTGCGTTCGGGAGCGGCTTCGGCCAAGTCATATCTTGCTCTGACAGCGGATATGCGGCGTTCACGAACTCAATTAGAGCATTATTTGCTCCACCCATTACTTGATCATAACCGTTCACGTCAACCTGTCAGAGCAAATTATGCTCGACGAGACCATAATCTTTCTACCTTTGGAATCGATCAAATCTTGGTCGGCTGTCAAAAGTGACATATGCAGTAGTGATATATGCATATCATGTGATCCAATAACAATGTAAGTGACTTCTTCTGTAATATGGTCAATAAATATTGGTCAATCGATTTTTTTTTTATTTATTAACATTCACACAAGGTCTTCAGGTCCCAAACTAGGCAGAACCTGTGCTATGGTAACCTGATGACTGATATATACTTATATACATATACACACCCAGACACAGGTCAAACAAACATGTTCATGCACACAAATGTTTGACCTGTCCGGGAATCGAACCCGGGACCAGCGGCTCAGAAGGCAGAGTGCTACCACCTGCGCCAACCGGCCAGTCAACGTAGCTCCTGAACGCAGCCCTGTACAATGAGAGGCTCTTTGACTACCTAAACCGGACCCGGGGCTTAGGGAAACTATCTCTATAATATGTTTGTCTTCACTGATACGTATAACAAGAGCTTAGTATGTTTGCTCTCAGACGTACACGGAATACATAGACAGACTAGTATAATACACAAGAATTTCACATGTTTTAAGGTAGACTTGGAATTCCATACTTTTGTGATGTAGCGAGTATCAGTGACGGATTCACCAGCAGGCTGAGTAGGCTGGAGCTTAGGGCGGCAGTTTTTGGGGCGGCTAATTTGACCCAAAACTTTTATTTGGCGAACTAAATAAACAACCTCGTTAGCGCGTACCTAAATGTTATTAGCTAGACTCTTATACGTAAATAATCGTAAAAACCAACGTGAAATGTTTATGGCTTAATTAATTTCATTGTTACCATGACTTGTTATCATTATACTACATTTTATAAAATGATAGGGATATTATTTTATCTTTTTTAAGCTCTCAGTACAATAAATAGTACTTGTAGAGGATACGGTTCGCGTGAAGTGGTGGTAGTGAAAATAACACGATATTTGGGTGTTTTAAAAAGACAAGAGCGCGTGGGCGTGTACCGAGTGCCGGAGGACAGAGCGACGGCTCGACTGACAGCTCGGAAGGCGCGCAGGCGGCGGTTGCCATCTATTTATTAAAATAAGAAGGTATGTACATTCGGACTATAATACTTAAGATTCTACCTACATTTAAATTGTTAATTGTTTATATACATATTTTTATATGGAATGTGCTTACGCTAATGTGCCTATTTTAACATATATTAATTAGTAAGTATAAATAATTGTTGATGTTTGCAGGTCGCGAGGCACGTCGTCGACATCCTCCGCCCAGTGTCACGTCGTAAGTGACACTAATTAGCCATTGGAACTAGTGCCAAGCGAGTTACTGGTCGGGTAAGTATTCCTGTCTTTGTTATCACGTCGACTGTGCGTACTCGCCCGTCTTTGCCTGGATAGACTCGTTCTATTTTGCCCTTCGGCCATATGTTACGCGGAAAGTTAGGGTCTACAACAATAACCAGATCTCCCTTTTTTAAGTTGTCTGCTTCAAGATACCACTTTTGCCTTGGAATGAGGTCAGGTAGAAATTCCTTTACCCATCGTTGCCAAAACATATCGGTTAGTCGCTGTGCCGTTCTCCACATCTTTCGAAGGTACAGATCCCCGTCGTCGAATACTCCTGGGATGGGCAAGTTTGAACTAGATCCGATCAAAAAGTGGTTCGGGGTCAAAGCTTCCATATGCTTAGGATCAACAGACACATGCGTCAGTGGCCTACTATTGACTATGTTCTCGACTTCAGCGAGTAAGGTTATTAAGGCTTCTTCTCGAGGCGCTCTTTCCTTTAAAACGACTCTTAGTGCTACTTTTACGCTTCTAATGAGTCTCTCCCAGGAACCGGCTTTATGAGGAGAGATTGGACTTATAAAGGTCCAAGACACCCCTCTATTGGTCATTTCTTGTTTTATGGTGGATTGGTCGAGTTCTAAAGACGATTTCTTCAATTCGGCATCAGCGCCTCGTAGGTTGGTTCCATTATCCGAATATATATGCTGTGGCCAACCTCGTCGGCATGCCATCCTTCTCAGAGCCATTATGAAGGAGTCAGTCGTTAGCGACGCAGCTAATTCAATGTGAATGCATCTGACTGTCATACAAGTAAATAGTACTCCGTATCGTCGTTCTTTACGGCGGCAAACCGTTATCTCTATTGGGCCAAATAGATCAACGCCACAGTGCGTAAAGGGGCGCTGATGATGGGCTAGCCTCGCTGGTGGTAAATCCGCCATTCGTGGCGTCATTGGTGCAGCCTTTCTTATGCGACAATACTGGCATTTAGCCGCGACTGTCCGCACTGTCGGTCTCAAACTTAGTAACCAGTACTTCTGCCTAAGTTCATTTACTACGATCTCGTTATTTCCATGGGCATATCTTTCATGATAATGTTTAACAAGTAATCGTGCTATCTCATGCGCTCCGTCTAGTATTATAGGGCACTTCACATTTGTGCACACGTTCGTGACAGCCCCCACTCTTCCGCCTGCTCGAAGTAGCCCGCTCTCGTCTATATACGGCGTCAAAGTACGTAATCTACTATGCGGCTGTATTGGCGTATTATTTGACAGTAGTTGTATTTCTGTAGCAAACGATTGTCTCTGTGCGTAACGTAGTAATAAGTTTTCGGCTCGTTGTAACATATTTGTATGTATTTCAGCTGTATAATTCTTCTTACATTTTTCTGTAAACAGTAATACATATGCAGTGGATCTCAATATGCGAAGCCAGGATGAGAATCTGGCGGGATCAGGCACGGGTAATAATATGTCATGTTCATACGCATTTACATGGTGTATCATTTCTAAAGTTTGGACATTTATTCTCTGGTTTCTATCCTTAGGTACGAATTCCAACCATTCAGAGTCCTTTAGGTACAGAAAATTAGGGCCTCGGAACCATTCACTATCGTTATGTAACTCGTAGTTATTATTTTTGGTCGCGATATCCGCAATGTTCTTTTCAGAAGGTAAATAATTCCACTGATCTGCTTTACTTAAGTCGTCTATTTCGCCGAGTCGATTAGCGACAAATGTTTTATAGCTTCTCGTGTCGTTTTTTATCCAGTGCAATACAGTCATCGAATCGCTCCAGTAGTACGTATGTGCAGGTACGATTCGAGTTTCTTTTCGGATCGTGTCAGCGAGGCGGCAGGCTAAGACAGCGGCCTGCAGCTCCAGCCGCGGTATAGATACTAGTTTTATAGGCGCGACGCGGCTCTTACTGGCGACGAATGACACGCACACATTTTCATTGTCTGTATGAACTCTCCAATAAGCAACCGCTGCATATGCCGAGGGAGATGCGTCACATAAAAGATGCAGATCGATTGTCTCGCTCGCACTGTTTTGGTAATCGTTTCGATAACGAAAGTACCATCTTGGTATACGTAACGCTCGTATTTTCTCTAATTGACTTATCCAATTCTTAAATAATATGAACTGTTTGTTACCGATCTCATCGTTCCAGTTTGTGTCCGATTGCCAGGTATTCTGAATAATAATTTTCGCTTGGATGGTGAACGGCGTGAGAAAACCATAAATATCAAAGATAGACATCACTATACTTAATAATTCTCGCTTTGTGGGCTTTCGTTCGCAATTCAATATTTTCTCGGGAATTCGGCTTAGTGACAGGTTGAATCCAAATGTGTCTGTATTCGGATACCACAATAATCCAAGCGTTCGTTCGCTGTAAGTATCATCGTCACTCTTAAAGTTTACGGCAGCCTCGCTCAATGACTCCCGAGGTACATTCTGACACACGGCCGGCTCGTTCGAAGTCCAGTTTCTTATCTCGAAGTCGCCTTTTTGATGAATGTAAGAAACATCTTTCATAGTTTTCTGGGCAGTTTCAATAGTGTCGAAGCAATCTATATAATCGTCCATGTAATGATTTTTTATTATGGCTGCCACGGCCTCTGGCATTTCTTTCACAAATCGTTGTGCATTCTTGTTCTTTATGTATTGTGCCACAAAGGGCGAAGAGTTGGCGCCAAATATTAGTGACGTCATGACATATTTCTGCACTGGATCGTCTGGACTGTCTCGCCACAGGAACCTCAGTGCATGTTGATCCTCAGGCCTTATTTTTACTCGTAAAAACATATCTTTAATGTCACCTGTGAGGCCGATAGGTCGTTCTCGGAATCGTAACATGATGCCCAGCAAAGATTCTAGCAAATCTGGACCTTGAAGTAGATAGTCATTCAAAGAGTGTCCTTCTGAAGTTGCTTTTCCATCAAAAACTAAACGTAGGCGCTTTTTATTTGCGTTTTCTACTCCAAAGTGCGGTAAGTACCACAGTTTCAGCGGGTTACCATCTTCGTTTTGTTCAAGTTTGCGAGCGTAGTCATTGTCGAGTAAGTGGTTGATACGTTCTTTATATTTTGATGCAAAATCCAGGTTATTTGCCATTTTTTTCTCTACAGTCTTCAGTCGGCGGAATGCGGTAAAATATGAGTCAGTCATCTGGGAGTTATGGTCTTTCCAAGGTAAGCCGACTTCCCATTTTCCATCTCTTAATTTGGCAGAATTTTCTACGATTTCAATAGCTCTGAGTTCATCTTTATTTGTTCTCGGTTTATTGCACACTCCGATACTCTCGAACGTAAATGATCTTTTCACTAATTCGTAAAGTCTGTCATTCTTCGAGCCCGTGTGTATCGCGTCAGCTGTGAGTAAACAAGTTTCTGCGCAGGTTACGTAATCGTCGCTTATCTCGCATGCGCTTGTGTGCGTGGCCGCGCGCATCGTCGGCGGCGCGGGCGGCGGCAGCGGCGCTGACATCTTGTCAGTGAGAACTGGAGCCATGCAAGCGTAGTGGCGAGATTCGCAGTGCAATTGAACAGGGTATCTTGCTGCCGTTACCATGGCGGTCTCCCGTGACAGTGAAATATGTGGTCTAATAGGACACACACCATGCACACACCATCCTAACGGGGTCAATGTCGCGCACGGCTCGTTTTTTCCGCGAAAAATAGTCTTTAAGGGCATGATTAGATTGTAATTGTCCTGACCAATCAATAATTTAGGTTTTAAATTATCACTGCACATACAATATTTCTCTAAATGCTGCAAGTGTTCATATTTTTGTAGTTTGATATGAGATAATGTTTGTGACGGTAAATTCAATTCACTTATTTTGCGCGCACTTAGTTCAAATGTCTGATTGTTTTTGTTTATAATATTAAAGTTTACAACTTCACTGTCACACGTCAGTTCTGAGTTCCAAGCACCACGCACACTTAAACGCTGTTTATGTCCGTGTAAATTCACTTGGTCGGCGACATCAGCCGCTATAAGGGACACGGTGGCTCCGTCATCCAAAAGGGCGTATGTGCTTATTTTTCCGCTTGGGCCTTGAATGTCGATCGGCACAACTTTTAGGAATACACGCGAATTTATATTAGAAATTGAATGAGCCACGGTTTCATTATACTCTGAGCAGATATTGTTCATTATTTTACTGTCGTCACTAGTGGTCACTTTATTCGCACTGAACAGTACATTGTTATTACTGGTAGGTAAATTGTCACTGTCTATTAGATCACTTGATTGTTCGCGTGTTTCATACGCTTTAGGCTTCCAGTGGAGCAGACGGTGATGCGGTAGGCCACATCCATCACAGTCGCAAGCGGCTGCAGAACAAGTTTCGCGGTTGTGTGGTTCCAACAGGCATTTATGACACAGCTTGTGCACTCGTACGAATCGCCAGCGATCTTTTCGCATTGCGCGTTTGAAACGCGCGCAGTTTGGTAGGCTATGGTTATTGGTTCGACAAAATTTACAGGTTATGTAGGCATCAACCGGCTTATTTTGCAATAGCACGGAGTGTATTTTCCGCTCTTCCGGTTTCTTCCGGTAATCAGGTTGGCTATGTATGTGACTCAGACCGGCTGATGATACTTTAATAGCTTCACTATATAGGAAGTTCGAGAGTATTTCCAACTTAGCTTGCGGTGCGTCACAGTTTATGCTATAATAATCGGCCCATTTGTTGATAAGAGAGCCGGGGCACTTTGATAACACTGATGTCACTATTTCAGGACTTCGCAGGTAGTCGGCTTGTTTGATGGCTTGTACTGCTGCCACGAAATTCTTAATCTTGATTGAAAATGAGACTATTTCATGGTGGTAATTGTGTGATAATGGTGGTATTTTCTTTAATTGTACTGTAATTTTGTTTATAATGGTTTCAGGTCTACCGTAGCGGAGTTCCAGCGCTTCAATGATGGTATATGGAGCCGTGTTACCGATGAGGAGTGAAGAAACTGTTTCTTTGGCTTCTCCGCGGAGTGATTTGCGTAATCTCCACATATTCTCAGCATCACTGAAGTTACAAAAATCCGTGGATTCGTCGTAGGCCTGTTTAAATGCCAGCCACTCGAGTGGATCACCGAAAAATTGAGGTAAGTCTCTAGATGTTGCTAATCTTGATATCAACTGCTTATTTTGCGCATTTGATTCGTTGATCGCGGTGGCCAAATTACCAAAATCTGCACCACGCGCACTGCTGCCACCGTCACGGCTCAGCTGACCTTGTTTCTCAGAAATATGATTGCGCTCGAGCCACTGTTGGACTTTTTCCACTGAATTCACTTCTGTTGTATTTGAACTTCTTTTACTTTTACCCGACTGGCTATCCAAGGCGGCCAGGTCTGCAGCTAATTTTTTCACTATCAGCTGTTTTTCGATTTCAGCTTCTTTTTTTGCGATCACTGCTTGTGCTTCGGCAGCTTCAAATTCTAGCTGTTTCTTTCGCGCTTCCAGCGATTTCACCGAGTTTATGCTCTTTCTTGTAGCATTGGACTTTGAACCATGAACACTATTTTTTTGTGTCGTGGCAGGTCCTGATCTTCCAGATTGTTCCGGCTCCGGGTCAGTAATTTTCTCTGGTACATCGTGTGCCGGGTCCTCTTTCTTCATTTCGTTCCGTTTCGATACCCTGCATGAGCGGCGTTTGCCGTCAAGATGGCGGCGCTGTGGTATCGGCGTGTTAAACATTCAAACTACACACTGTTCCACGTAGGAAATGATCCGTTCGAAGGACCACAATGTAGAGGATACGGTTCGCGTGAAGTGGTGGTAGTGAAAATAACACGATATTTGGGTGTTTTAAAAAGACAAGAGCGCGTGGGCGTGTACCGAGTGCCGGAGGACAGAGCGACGGCTCGACTGACAGCTCGGAAGGCGCGCAGGCGGCGGTTGCCATCTATTTATTAAAATAAGAAGGTATGTACATTCGGACTATAATACTTAAGATTCTACCTACATTTAAATTGTTAATTGTTTATATACATATTTTTATATGGAATGTGCTTACGCTAATGTGCCTATTTTAACATATATTAATTAGTAAGTATAAATAATTGTTGATGTTTGCAGGTCGCGAGGCACGTCGTCTACAGTACTTATTTAAAAACTTTACTGATTGTAAATTATTATGTGTAAACTGTGTTCATATTGTGTTAGAAGTTTAAAGGTAACCTTATCTTACCATACTTGACTTACAGGATTAAGCTTTTGAAAGAAAGAAGAAATAAATATCTTTATTTAACAATTACATTTAAGGCATACAGAAAATAAAACAGTTAATACGATTATACAATGTTAAATGTTACAAATCGGAACCCAATTCATTAATTCTGGTTATAAACGGGACGTTTCAACGGGTGCCCAAGATACAGGCTTAGCCTAGTTTGGGGCCCTCAGCAAAACTACGTTCCTGGCACCACATAGGGTTGATTAATGTTTTTGTAATAAATGTGTTTGGTTTGTATTTGATCTGTAATAAATTTGATTTGATTTGAAACCAGCGCTGGTCTTCCGCTGGGACCGGTTCGTGACGTCACGGAAGAATATTGTACAACAGTATATTTTAAACTAAAAGGATTTTTATGATGACTGTAATTTAATGTAATGTAACAGCTTTAAAAACCGGCTCGATGGCTGGCTGCTTTATAGTAAAAAATCTCTTGCTAACCTGTGACCAGTGCACCAGTAGAATGTAAACACTGTGGACACTATGCGGACTGCCTAAATAAAATTTCGACACAGTGTGATATAGGCACACCAGCTTAATGCTGCTCGCCTATTACTCAAATAAATAAATAATTATATTTAATAAATGATATAGCCAAATAATACTTGCACCAGCACAAATAAAATATAAACATATTGGATATGGCAATATCGGTCAGGTATGTAGCTGAAATGTAATGAAAATTTAAGAAAAAAAATTGAAAACAAGATGATTGATAAGTACAATCTTTTCTTAGAAATACACCCAAAAACTAGCCTCCTGGCGGCAAATGCCCAAATCCACCACTGGACTATGTACTTGACTTAGCTAAGTATAACGCCTACGGTAAGAGGTGCGTCGACGTCAATGTTTACGTAATGTCACGCAGTAAAATGGGACAGACATCAAGTGCTTCCGCCGAAAGTGTTGAATGAATAAACATTCGCTTTGATGTGAGTGGTATTTCATATGTCAATTTCACGGGTGCTTACTTCGAGTCGTATATTATGTGTACTCGTATATTGATATTGTCGTTTCTAAGGTTAAGTTTTGCCTAACACGAGTATGAAGGGTTATTCTGCAGTAGTAATACGCAGAATAACCCTTCTTATTCCTATTAAGTATTAGAAAACTATAATAAATGCTGTTGTGATGCAACATAAATCTATTGAGTACAACCCAAATAAAGACCAAAGTAAGCGAAGAAGAGGAAGAGTTACCTCTGGCGTTACAACTCGGACTCAGTATGCATCTCGACAATATGCAAAACAAAGTCAATATCTATACAATATTATTAATAAAAAAAATAATATCTACCCTTTAAATAGCTTTTACTGTAAAAAAGCCCTTGAGGAATGGCTATCGACATTAAATTATAACGAAGTGGAAAAACTCCTTCAAATTCCTTCGTAAAACTCATCAGACGTATATTAAATTGCACCCACACGTCCGCTACAAATACACACCTTTACAGAAATACACACACTCACACTCCCCCCATACACCCTTCACACACACATATGCAAGGCAATAAATAAATTAATAGAAGCATAATTTTGTAAATTTTGTAAATTTAGTATTTAGACTTAGTTCTTTATTTTGGTTAATACCTATTAGTCTCACCTTTCCTTACTTTATCTTTATATTTATTTTATTTACCTACTTAATCAATTATAGTTAAGCTACTTCGGAAGAGCGGGATCCTCTAACACAGGTATTTCCATACTTAAAAGAGGGTCCTAAACCAATTATATGTAAATTAGATTAAGTTAACTAAATAAATGATTTGTATATTTGTATTATTAGAATAATATTTCTAAGAGCAGTAGCACTGTATGTGAGAGTTCGCCCGGGGAAGTATTGCCACCATATCTATTTTTACCGCCAGTTCGCAGTACTGTGTTCCTGTTTGAAGGGTGTGGTTTCATGCTCGAAACCCATATCAAATTACTCGACATCGTAAATATTTCTAACCAGACAATATCTGTACATAAAGTTATATAAATGAATCACTATTTCCCTCGGCCACAGCATCACGCGTGAACGGTTTGACCAATTTAAATAAAATTTGGTATAAAGATAGATGGGACCTTGGAGAAGGTATGTCATTCTCCAAGGTCCCAGGAAAAAGTATGGTTTCCGTGGGATAACTGAGTTAGTGCGAAAAACGTAAGACCGAGGGGCGTAGCTAGTGTATTTATAAATTTAAACACATTCACACTCACACCCCCGCAATAGGATACCCTGTGTCGCGGGAGGCATGAACACATACAATCACAATACACAAACATCCGAAACCCAAGAACAAATATCTCCGCTCATCACAGAAATGTTTGGAATTTGAACCCGGGGTTGCGGTTCCAAAGTCAGTTTAACTGATAACAGGGCCACGGCGATAGAGTCTGAATGCGTTTATAAAAAAAAATCCGTGTATTGACCGATTTCTTCACCCTCTATTAGGAAGTCGACCAAGTAGACATTACACTTTTCAGTTATTGGAGTGTAACTCAAAAAAAGCTTGACCAATTTTGATGAAATTTGGAATAAATGGGACCACGCGGGAAGCACTAGCTTTCAAATAAAAAAATATTCATCAAAATCAGTTTCAACAATAGAAAGTTCTGAGGCAACAAACATAAAAAAACATACGGATCGAATTGAGAATCTTCTCCTTCATTTTATGAAGTCGTTTAAAGGAAACGGGACTGTGGAACACGTGCTGCTGCACTGTGAGAGCACACAGACTAAAAGAATCACAACCAGACTGCGTAAGGCTGCCTCAGTACTGCCTGGTACTCCAAGGGTTCCATGCGCTACTGAAGCTGTGCCAGTTACCCAGGTCCATGCTCAGAGTAAGGATGGCTTAGGTAATGGCTGGCGGGGGGAATCCACAAAACACCTCGAGAGGGGCGTCCTTTGAGTGCAGGATCCTTTTGACCTTTTGAGGATTTCTTCACCCGCAATCAGGAAGTCGTTCCAGTAGAAGAACACTTTTCAGTTATTGTTGTAAAACTCAAAAAAAGCTTATCCGATTTCGATGTAATTTAAATGGGACCACCTCGGAAGTATCTTACTTTACCAAACAAAAAAATAATAATAAAAATCTGTTCATAAACGACGATGTTACCCGCAAATACAAAAAAACAATTTTCGGTCGATTTGAGTAACCTCTCCTTTTTTGAAGTCGGTTAATAAAACACGGAGAGACCACGGACTGGCAAGCGCAGCATAGGACGGGTACCGACTAGGTGGATAGACGACCTGACTAAGATCGCAGGCAAGGGCTGGATGCGGGCCGCTTCCAACCGGTCCTTGTGGAAATCAATGGGGGAGGCCTTTGTCCAGCAGTGGACGTCCTATGGCTGAGATGATGATGATGATGTATAAAACAACACTAATAAAATGATTACTGTCCGCCCTTTGTAAAATTACTAACGAAGCCGATCCCCTTAAATAATTTCACGGTAATTGCATAAAACATAAGTTGTCATTACTAGCATAAGGAAGGTTGTCCATTATATTTAGGATTTCAAAGGGTACACGCAATTACAACGGTCGCCGCCATCAGGCCCGAAGGTTGGCATACATCCAAGTAAATAATAAACAGTAATAATAATTCAGCTTAGCAATACAAAGAGGAAATGCTGCCATCGTCTTGGGCACAATGCCGAAGGAGCCCTTTTTAGATTTAATTTAGTTTTTATTTAATTTTTAAAGGTTTTATAGTTAAATTCTTTTTTGACGTGATAACGTTTTATAAATTGATGAATGCCAAAATGAAAAATAGTAACGTTCCGTGTAGCGTTCCGTTTCCGTTTCCGTCAAAAGTCAAAAGTCAAAAGTCAGAAGTCAGAAGTCAGAAGTCAGAAGTCAGAAGTCAGAAGTCAGAAGTCAGAAGTCAGAAGTCAGAAGTCAGAAGTCAGAAGTCGAAGTCGAAGTCATATTTGATTATGACGTTATCACGTAAATCTATCGTCCGTAAACCGACTTTACAGACAACCAATTTTTTTTTTACTATATGTACGTTATTTCTTATTATGAGTTCATTTAAATAAATAAAGTATAAAATGTCTACTAAGGAAATAATAAACTAGAATCGCTTGAATTAGGAGTCACTACATGTACATTTATGTATATTATGTTTATAGTGACACATATTAACTACTAGCTGCGCCCCGCGGTTTCACAAGCGTGGATTACGGTTTTCCCGCTGCCTCAATTATCCGGGAACTATACTTTTTCCGGGATAAAACTAGCCTATGTATATGTGCCTATTAATCCAGGGTAACTATCTCCATACCAAATTTCAACGAAATCGGTGTAGCCGTTTGAACGTGAAGAAGTAACAAATATACACACATAGACACAAACTTTCGCATTTATAATATTATAGTAGTACACAACAGCCTTCTAATATCTGGCCCATAACTCAAATATTTTTTTCATATATCGATTATAGTATGAGCTTTTTAATAGGTATAAGCAGATTATTAAAATAAAATACTAATAATTAATTACAATGCTACAGCCACCTCAAAAACATTTGAGCGATCCACCAGGCTATTGTAAGCCTTATATAACTCAAATGCTTTAACCCTCTACCAGTGGGCAGCGTGCCCAGAATGCTAGCAGCTTTGCCACGTTGAATTGCAATGCCGATCCGTTGAGCCAAATATGTGCCTGCATTTCGGTCACGCGTCGCATCGATCAAACGCTCTGATAAGGTTTGGTAAATCCGATGAGCTCCAGGTACGGGCCCAATGTCTCGACCCCAAACGGTTCAAATATGTAACAACTACCTAGGTTAGCATATTTTCGCCGTTTCAATTGCTCCGCCGAATAAGCCGCGGCGCCAGCCCTAACATGTGTCTCGGGAAGATGTGACGGCGCCAAATTGTCAACGCATTTAGCGTCCCAACTCTGTATGTGCTTATGAGAGTTATATACCGGATACTTGTCCATACAAAAAAAAAACTTTTATCTACATATTTTTTTCTATATAAAATACACATCATTTATTAGGCTTACGTCTTACTTTACGTCTTATTTTTTTTCGAGTTTTTTAAATCTTCTTAAAGTTATAAGTTATAAGCATCACAATCAGTAATTTTTGGCGCTGACGTGGTTACTTATATATATTATTTTTCGAAAACCATACACTTAAAAATACGTTCAAGCCTAAAATACATCATGCTCAAGCGAATGACAACAATAACAAATTTGTTTTAGAAATTAAGTTATAAATAATTATAAGCGTATACAAATAGTTGAATCTTTGAGTAAGCAGCTTCCCTGGAAGGCCCTGTTGATTTGTAAATCTTTCACAATATTCGTTTCATATTGTTCAGAGATTAGAATTGGTGTCCATGGTACATTTAAAGTGAAGGGTTTCTCGAAATTAATTGTTCCCGGCAGCGAAGAGTTGAAAACAGTAAGTTAGGTTAATTGGATGAGACTTCCTCTTAATAGATTTATAAAGTACGTCCGTTTTACGCGAATATTTTATTTAGAGAGAAATTTGCTGAATAACCTCGGGCTGTTCATAAAGGAAAATGGCTATCCGCCGCTAGAGCACTTTGATCTTTCAAGAATTTCTGTGCCCGGTATGTCTTATAGCTACTAAGCTAGTGGGCGTAAATAATACAATGGGCCTAATTCTTTTAATCACTTGAACCAGCTAAAATTCACTAAACTTAAGTCTGAAAACTATCGCGAGTTTCTTCCATAATTGTAATGTAACAAACCGACTAGGACTCACAATAATAATAATATTTATATGTTCTTAATATTACTGTGTGTTCTTATATATATTTTTTTACTGTTGTGGTGTTACCTAAGTCACGAATAAACATATTTCTTTCTTTCTTTCTTTCTTTCTTTCTTTAATAATAATTACTCTCTTAGGAAAGTAATTTTCCAGTGTTTACCACGTGAGTCCTAGTCGGTTTGTTACATTACAATTCACTAAACTTCTTCAATACCAGTATTATTTAACACGGGATACGCACCATGATTTTGATTGAGTTCCCGATATTTCTTCAATATCATCTGTTGTTTTCTAGATTTTACCAGAAGAAATAATCGCACAATTAAAATTCGTATTCGTAATATTACACGAGTTTTATTCAATTGCTAGCCAAAAAATGGGTAGTATTAGTCGGCATCAAATATGTGGCTATTTATTTTAGGTAAAACTTCCGCCATTATATTCCCTTATTATTTATATTCCCCTATAAAACAATCTAAATTTAGTTTGAGTCTGAAAACTATCGCGAGTTTCTTCCATAATTGTAATGTAACAAACCGACTAGGACTCACGTGGTAAACACTGAAACTGGTCGGAGAGTAATTTTCTAGTGTTTACCACGTGAGTCCTAGTCGGTTTGTTACATTACAATCTAAATTTAGTGTTTTTATTTATAGTGTCATATTTACTCATTTGGACTTTATCGTCACCATATAAGAACTTATCTTACCTATCTTATTTTACATAATTTTAGTTTAGTTTAGTTGAACAAGAGAATTCTACCTACAAAATATAAAAGACCTTTTGTCTTATGAAGGTCTTTTTAACAGTATTTACTTTACTTGATTATGCACAAAACTACGTCTCGTTTTTAAAAGTATAAAATAAGTTTGGGAATACTTTTAGAAAAATATCTACATGCTTAATATGTAATAATGAATATGCGTGTTTGCTTTTTGTATTTAGCAGTATAAATGCTGTAAAGAAAATGTTTTTGTTGGATATTCTGAAAACATCATATATTTTTCAGTGATTTAAATTGTAATACACAAACGTGGTAATAATTTAGTATAAATAATATATTTTCTTAATAAAATATAAATTAAATAAAAAAAATATAAAAAAAATGTTTATAATTTTAAAGATATTTTTTCTAAGGCTATGTAGCTACTATTCTTTACATTTTTTTATAAAAATAAAGAACAATATCTACATAAGGTTAAAAAAAGATTTCACGTTGTAAAAATATCCGATATTTTAGTACAATAACTTGATCTATAAACTTGCCTAATCTAATAACAGGCAGAGAAGAGCATAGGCCAGATTTTTAATTAATGTTGTTAGCCCCCAGCAAACAGCGCTGTTTATTAAAAAGTTTTTGTAGTCATTGAGTGAAGTTAATAAATCCGCTGCTGTAGGTTTCAATTGGAATTCAGTTGAGTACCCATAAGTTAATTTGTCGTGTTAGCGTACAATACTATGTGCTCCGTTTTTATTCTTTAGGTATAGGTTTAGCGTTTGACAACTATCTCGCTTGATGGTCTGTGACGATGTGGTCGAAGATGTAACGCTAAGTCTAGGTATATACTGGCTCTCAAGGACTGCTGCCTGAACACACTTTGTGTTAGGTGATAGTTTTTCAAACTTGAGTGTGGTAGCTAGCGAGGCAGGTACTCGAAAGTACCCTGCCACCATGGTGGGAATTCGATAACGGTGTTACCTTCACCGGTAGCTCAAGCCGTTGGTGGGGATCAAAGTAGCGTATATCAGTTTGACAGCCGACTCTCCTACCGCCGAGCCACTATCGCTTCGTCCGTTCCGTTTTAATTATTCAAGCTTTTGGCAATGCATGTCTAGGCGCTCAGCAAGGCCTAGTTTGATATAGAGAATATATGGTATAACCTGTGGATTTCTGAAGAATACACACAAACAAACGAACATTTTCACCCTGTATTGTGGAAAGCATGGACACATACATTAATGTTATACTATCATCCAAAAACCGAGAGTAAAAGTCATCGGAGAAATATTTGCACCTGCTGGGATACGAACCATGGTGCAGGGATTAGAAGTCAGCTCACGGATCCCGTGGTCATTAGTGGTGTTATTTACTTCAAGGAGAAATAACACTACACTTTAATTAACTCTACTGACTATTGTATACGCTGTGGTTTTTAATGAGTTTAGAATTCTGTAAAACACTACTAGTGTTTTATAGAACTATTCATACATATTACAAGAAATTGTGTGAATCATAGCTCGGTGATGAAATAATATAAATGTTACTTAAAATATAATATTAAATACTTAATCTATTAATGTAGAAAGTGTCTCGATTTATTTTATTTATGTGTTTATATATAAAAAAATAGTTATATCGGTAAATCAACGAAAATGCTGCCGCGATTGCCAATGCCAAAGGTATAGCAGTGCACTTTTTATATAATTAACCTTACCTAAACTTATTATTTATTAGATGTATAAGTCTTTTCTTCCCTTTAAACATAATAGATCTTTAAAAAACTCTGATTAGCGTAGTAAAATCTAACACGGCTCTGCTCACGTAACGCCATCCTTTTGTTCACGTAATAAACTAAACTAACAAAAGAAATCCACCGTCATCAGATTCCACCCTCCTGAAATTTAGAGCTTCGCTCACACGCTAAAAGGCATATCTCTTTCATCCAAAGGAGGTTTATGGAATGAGTTTGCAACACAGTTGTGGCTTTACTTTTAACTGACTTGAAAAAAGGAGGGGGTTCCCAATTAGACCCATTTAGTATTTTTAATTTTAGTTTGAATATTTGTTACCTCAGAACTTTCTAATGGGTGAACGATGAAGATTTTGATGATTCTTTTTCATTTGAAAGCTGGTGCGTCCCATTAAAATTTCATCACAATCGGACAAGCGGTTTTTGAGTTACACTCCAGTAACTGAAAAGTGCCACGTATACCTCGACGATATTATAATTGCGGATGAAGATATCGGTGAAAATACACAATGACAATAATTGATCCCGTGAGTAGCAAAAGTCACTTAAAAGGGTTTAAAAAAAATTACCAAAAAATGGAACCGACTTCAACACTCAAAAGTGTGAAATAACTTGTCGAAGTCGTTACCATGATAGTTTTAAAGTAACTGTTATCAAAATATTGTGCTCATGGTACCGACTTTGACAAGTTATTTCACACTTTTGAGTGATGAAGTCGTTTCCTTCTCTGGTACTTTTTTTTTACTTACGTGTGACCGCTGTCACGCGCTGTCTCACCAGATGGTAAGTGACGGTGCGGTCTAAGGTGTAACACGGAAACTTAGAAGGTAACTATTCACTCGTTTGTTACAGATAGGTATCAACCCTCATATAAACATATAATATCACTAGCTGACCCGGCCACGCGTTGCTGTGGCCATGTGGCGCCATCTATTGATTACTTACTCAACCCAGTCGAAAGGTATCGACATCTGTTAGAATCATTTGGAGTTAACAGATAATTGTGACTGTCAAATAATAACAGACAACTTACCATAGCAGCGCCATCTATTGATTACTTACTCAACCCAGTCGAAAGGTATCGACATCTGTTAGAATCATTTGGAGTTAACAGATAATTGTGACTGTCAAATAATAACAGACAAATAATTAGCAATAAATTAAAATTGCGACTATAATTTGAGATTTAAACTATCCTATCTCTCAAGTTGGATCGGCACATGGTGTGCGAATTTTATTATAATCGGTTGAGTGGTTTAGGAGTCCATTGAGGACAAACATTGTGACACGAGGTTTATATATATTAGATTGGTGTCAACCTCCTACGCAATTGGCGTATTGTTCATGTGTGTTTGATGCTTGTAGTAGCTCTGAAATTTATAACTTTGTTGCCTGTGTTTATTGTTTCGTAAGCGACAAATACACAAAAACATCAAAGTAATTCCGTCGAATTGGACTGGTGAACTTTTTCATGCGAAAGTGTCGACTATGGTAGAATAAATGGCTACAATGCACGCCGTCTACACAATTACATAACTGATAAAGTGTGAGTTTAATGACGCGATGATCCGAAGTTGGCAAATCTCCATCTGTTTCCGATGAGGCTCACATTGGAGAAGCGGATTTTATTTTTAACCGACTTCAAAAAAGTAGGTTATTCAATACGACCGTATTTTTTTTTTGTTTGTTCGCGGATGACTTCGTCGTTTCTGAACCGATTTTGATATAACGGTGTTACCTTCACCGGAAGCTCAAGCTGTTGTTGGGGATCGAACCAGTGTCCGTCAGTTTGACAGCCAACGCTCCCCCCGCGGAGCTATCATCGCTACAAAATCATAGGTGACAAATATATGTGCTGCGTAATTTTAAAAATAAAATTGGAGTTGCAGAATTTTAATTACTGTCAGAAAGCATTGATGCGCGGGGCCCCCAAAGTCGCGAGGCCCTTAGCATTAGCTGCTCTATCTTTGGCTAATCCGCCAAAAGCAATAGTATAGAAACTTGTGTTAGCACCATATATCACCGGTAGCACATGACGTAGCCACTATTAAGTCATTAATTAAACAACTGCGCTCCACACAACCTCATACCGCACATTCAATCTCGCCTTTACCCTCCCGAAAGTAGAGTCCAAATTATCCCAATCCGATGTCAGTACGAAGCTAATGGCAAAGCATTAGTGGGGGACGCCCCGTCACAAACAAATAAAGGTACTCGTTAAATAAATTGGCAGAGTCAAACATCGTTGAGACCTTTCCGCACCTCTGCACTTCGAATAAATAAACATCGCATTGTATTTAATGAAGTGAACCATTTTTGATAATAAAGTTAGCAAATCTTACGTAAGTACTCATTTACCTTTCATAACAATTTATGTTCTTAGATTCATTTTCATTCGATCATCGCAACCATAGGATGTCCACAGCTGGACATATGCCTCCCCATATAGAGGGGATTTACCAACACTCGCCACGCTTGGCAGGTGGATTGGCGAGCGCAGTATGATTTCCACTCCTCAGAAGGCGCTGCTGCCCACCTTTTAGTACGTGATTCCTTAGCCGTCTCTTACGGCACCCACGGGAAGAGATGGGGGAGTACTATTCTATGCCGGTACCACCACGGCACATGTTCTTAGATGCAATATTTCATATGCAATCAGGAACTAATTTAATTAACTAACGGCGCGCCTCGGCTTCGCACGGGCACGACAACGGTTGAAGAACAACACCACTACGCCTCTCTTTCGACGTTGACCCTTCGAAGACAACGGAAAGAGCTTCTGACGGACTTTCTGTATCTGTGAGCTACCTGCTGTCTGATGTGATTCCATCGTCACCCGGTGCCTTGCTGCTTCAGAGCCATCCTAATCTTGTAAAGGCTGATGTCCGGGACTCTTCGGTATAGTGGCAGTACAGTTCTTTAATATTGTATTGTTTGGTCTATCATCAATGGTTTTCACACGTATACGATGTCAGGACTTTTTTCCCTTGAGTTCTATTATTAAAGTTTTAGTAGAGTTTCATAATATAATATTCTAACAACATAACCTATTGGTTATATTTATTATTAGAATCAGGGATAATGTAGCATTCTAACGGTGTCAAAATTATTCAATGGTCCAGAAGTTTTTATCTTCTCTTAGTCTAGATTCTTTTTTTCTTTAGTCTTTATAATATTAGTGTAGAAGTGTAGATAATAACTGACTCACGCACGTTCTATTATTAAAGTTTTAGTAGAGTTTCATAATATAATATTCTAACAATAAATATAACCTATTGGTTAAATTTATTATTAGAATCAGGGATAATGTAGCATTCTAACGGTGTCAAAATTATTCAATGGTCCAGAAGTTTTTATCTTGTCTTAGTCTAGATTCTTTTTTTCTTTAGTCTTTATAATATTAGTGTAGAAGTGTAGATAATAACTGACTCACGTACGTTCTATTATTCGTTCTATTATTAAAGTTTTAGTAGAGTTTCATAATATAATATTCTAACAATAAATATAACCTATTGGTTAAATTTATTATTAGAATCAGGGATAATGTAGCATTCTAACGGTGTCAAAATTATTCAATGGTCCAGAAGTTTTTATCTTGTCTTAGTCTTTATTCTTTTTTTTCTTTAGTCTTTATAATATTAGTGTAGAGGTGTAGATAATAACTGACTCACGCACGCTCTCTCGTACGGCAAGCTAGGTATTACGTGCCAAAACAGTATAAAACAGATGAGTGTATCTACTGTTAGAATAGGCAAAACTTTTTGAATAATAAGACGCACGGGAGATTATGAAAATCTTTTTCACAATAAACTACTGCAAACTAAGGATTACAATTAACATTCGACCTTGGGTTGCCATGTTACGGGTGGGCCAGGTGCCGAGGTTAATTTGGCTGAGCAAATAAAATGGGGGAAATGCGTCAACTCGGGTTACGGTTACATATTTCAGTCGTTTAGTGTTGAAAAATAGAGCCCGTGAAGAGTGGAATCTCTTCAGATTTTCTAAGCCCATGGGAGGGTGTCGTCGACGCGGCGCATAACCAAAATGCTGGCCGTTTAGCCAAATTTAATTAAATTTACTTTAAATCTACGGGGCGATGTTGGGGAAATCTGTATTCGCTGCCAGCTGGTGGCGTTAGTTGGATCGTTCAAATATTTAGTTGCCTTTAATTTTTTATTCTTTATTTATCTTAAGGTCACCGTATTGACCGATTTACTTTATATGTACACATTTTCTAATTTGCTATATTATACATAAAAATATTTCATTATATTTTATATTTATTTAGAAACTTAGATGTCTATCAGATTTAGAAATATGCTTTTCCCGTGTCTTTCCACTTCATGTCAGCATATAGACAGGCAAACAGAAAGACGTTGTCGTTGACATGAAATGCGATTAAAAAATCAATGAGGCTTTAGGGTGGATTTCAGCAAAATTTAAAACGTCTGATTATCAATTTAACCGTCGGTCAAACAGTTTTTACAAAACAGTTAAACTGTTTGACCGACGGTTAAATTGATAATTGGACGTTTAAATTTTGGTGAACTCCACCCTTATGGTTAAATGATCTTGAAAATTGGTACAGGAACGGCTGAGATAATAACGAATTCAAACTCACTGTCTCGTAGAATATGTAAATACAATATATATATATATAATATTCTATACTATAGTATTAAACGCAGCTCTAACATCAATATCATCAAACAAAATGTATTGGAAATTTAACGATACGGCATTAATGTTAGGGCTTTCCAATACAATAATGAAATGTGTGCAGAAACACAAGGAAAATGATAAACTTTAGATGTATTTTGTTCGAAACGAATTTAGGAATAAATGACGATGAGTAGATATACCTACGTGGGACGCATACTGTTTAGAAAAGTTTCTAAACACTAAAATATTCTAACTGAATTGTGTATGGCAAGCTTTTACAGGGCAACCATGTGAACGATGAACAACGTATCTTAAATTCATTGTCAATGTCACTGTCACTTTTTCGTTCTCTCTCTTACGTTCTACCTGTCATAATGCTAAGACGTGCAAATTTTGATAATTTAATAAATCCACGAAAAATACAGTCCATTTTAAAGTACTTATTCCTCGCCTTTTTACTATACACATATTAAAATAACATACTAATTATAAGAAACAAAAACCAGACTGCGTCAATATCTGCCATCTTTATTAAATTCATTGAAGAGTATTTCACTATTATTAACATTTCCTATTTCCAACTCAAATAAAACATATGTATAATATATAAATATATTCGTTATCACCGGCGTAGAGTAGCAAGCCTATCGGTTTTCTATCGGGTGCATTTCGGAGAATGTGCACTGGAATTACACAATCTGATTCCACTATCCCCTTTCTATCATCGGTCGACTCGCGTTTTGCTTCCACTTTCTTAATGCGTACTGCCAAGGAATGGAACTCGTTGCCCGAGTCTGTGTTTCCCGATATGTACAATCCTGGAGTCTTCAAGTCGCGAGTGAATAGGTTTGCGTGTGTTAGATATTAATAAATGTGGGCAGGTAGAAAATACAATATTATACTAAAAATGATAATGTGGGTAGTTAGATTATACACGATATAACTCATTCTATAATCTTATTTTTAATCAAACAAATATAATTACTAATAGTTTTGAATAATGTAATTAGATACTCGACATATCGAGGCACGACTCAGCCGAGGTACTAAGATCTACTGCTATGTTCGGAGTCACTGTGATTTATCTACCTAATCAGGAACTAAACAGGTAATATTGGAATGAAACATAATAACCATCGGGTTGACTTGCTTTTAATAATTATTGTAATCAAGTTTGGAGGGTAGGTATAGCTACGTCTGTTCGCAAGGGACTTCCACTATGAGAAGAACAGACAAGAAACTCATAGGGCTTGATTCTTTTCAATAACCACTTCTTAACATTATCTCACATCACATTTTACAATAAGTTTAAGACAAGTTAAATATACATGATACACCATAATACATACATAACGCACCAAATACATAGAAGTTATATAATAAGAACAGTTATCGTACCTGAATTGTTCACTCCAAGCTTGCCAAGGGAAGACTGGCTATGCGACTGACACTGAGACCGAGACTTTTTTTTTTTTTTTTTTTTTTTTTTTTTCTAACGGACTAATGCTGTTTGCCTCTACCGGCATTTACAGCTTCACCGGAGGGGGCGACCGAGACTGTGCCAAGCGGCCCTTTTTATATTACAATTATTATTGTGTTAGTCTATGTCAACGCCAGTACTCTCAAACTATTACAAAAATACCAAATAATTGAATAAAATAGAATAAAAGGTACACTTAAATAACTTTGTTAATTTTCAATAATTATTACATTAATAATACGATCGATTACTAACAATTTGATACTAAGTAAATCAAATGACTAATAAAACGAATGTCAAATATAGTATTCTGTGGCAAACTTTATGAAGGTACTTAATGTTTACAAATTACATTATGAGGTAGTCAATTCTATTTCACAATTATATCTACTTTAAGATTTAAACAAATCTTCTTACTTATAACTAAAATCTTAGGATTAGGTGATACTTTCATAAACTGACACGTGCTAAATCCTAGACAACGTCATCACTTAACATCAGGTGAGACAGTTGTCAAACGCAAACTTATAATAGGTAAAAAAAATAAATTATGAAAACTTTTATAGAGAATACATTTTGGCGCCAAAAATTAATTTTATTTTTTAAACTTTGATGTACCTAGTGTTACTTTCACGACGACGGCGAATCTATTGACACCACTCACATAAAAACACGACAAGCCGTTTAGGCTCTAGGTAGGGCGTGCCAAAGAAATATACTTATGTACCTACATACACTCGAAAAACATAAACAACACCGTTCTACTTAACCATGACTGGCCGGTTGGCGCAGTTGGTAGCACTCTGCCTTCTGAGCCGCTGGTGCCGGGTTCGATTCCCGGACAGGTCGGACATTTGTGTGTATGAACATGTCTGTTTGACCTGTGTCTGGGTGTGTATATGTATATATATAAGTATATATCAGTCATCAGGTTACCATAGTACAGGCTCTGCCTAGTTTGGGACCTGAAGACCTTATGTGAATGTTAACAATATTAATTAATGAATTATTAAAAAATATGTATAGAAAATATATATATAGAATATTAATTTTACTGTTCAACGTTCCGACAATAATTGTAAAATTAGATGTTTGCGTACCGAGGAACAGAGTGTTTGGGTCAATGAACTTTTGCCAGTCTCCACCCACTTCTACAATCAAAATGTCGGATTTAAAAATAAGTATTTTGACCTATACTGACCTGATAACCACACCAACGTAGCAACTGCAGTCAATTGGAAACCAAATTGAATTAAATATTTACGAATGTAATAAAAATCCCAATACCTGAATATGTTTGTTTTTGACCGACTTCAAAAAAAGGAGCAGGTTATATGTTCGACTGTATGATTTTTTTATGTATGTTCACCGATTTCTCCCCTGTTTGTGGGCCGATTCGAAATTTCTTTTTTTGTTTGCTATAGTATATTTTTAAATTTCATCATAATCGGTCAAGCGGATTTAGAGTTACACTCCTTATTGAGGGTGGATGACACTTCCCCCAGTTTCAATCGACCCCGTAAGTAGCAGAGGTCACTGAAAAGAGTTAACAAAAAAGTTTACTTACCAAAAAAGGAACCGAACTCAACACTAAATGAAAAAGTGCGAAATAACTTGTCGAAGTCAATAATTTGATAATAGTTACTTCTGAAATATCATGGTACCGACTTCAACAAGTTATTTCACCTTTTTCATTCAGTGTTGAAGTTGGTTCCATTTTTTGGTAAAAAAAAATACATTTGTTATAAGAAGTGGAATTCTATTTAGATTAGTCATGCGACAATCCTCATCATCATCATCATCTCAGCCATAGGACGTCCACTGCTGGACAAAGGCCTCCCTCATTAATTTCCACAAGGACCGGTTGGAAGCGGCCCGCATCCAGCCCTTGCCTGCGATCTTAGTCAGGTCGTCTGTCCACCTAGTCGGTGGCCGTCCTATGCTGCGCTTGCCAGTCCGTGGTCTCCATTCGAGAACCTTTCGGCCCCAACGGCCATCGGTTCTTCGAACTATATGCCCTGCCCACTGCCACTTCAATTTGCTAATCCGCTGGGCTATATCGGTGACTTGCTTTCTTCTACGGATCTCCTCATTTCTGATTCGATCACGTAGAGAAACCCCGAGCATAGCCCTCTCCATAGCTCGTTGTGCGACTCTGAGCCTGTTCGAAGTAGAAGGCCCATAGTCAGAGACCACGTTTCAGTTCCGTAAGTCATCACTGGTAACACACACTGTTCGAAGACCCTCGTTTTCAGGCATTGCGGTATTTTGGACGAGAAGACGTCTCGGAGCTTTCCGAACGCTGCCCAGCCGAGTTGGATTCGACGGTTGGTCTCTCTCTCGTGCGACAATGGCCGTGTCTAAATGATAATTTATTGACAATTAAGCTCTCGAGATTAACGTAGCAAGGTACTGAGTTAGGTAAAAGTTATCGTATTCTATATCCCCGGGAGATTGGGTAAGTCGAAAATAATGAGTGAAACAAACCAACTTTCCAAGTACGATGAGATCCGACCCCCGAGGATTTGAGGTTATCATAGTTAACGTAAAACATGTGTTTCACTATGTTAGTTGGTGCCCCGAACTTCTACAATAACAAATTAAGCGATATTATTCTCCTTTGTAAATCTAATGAATTTTATAAGTGCAGAACAGAATTTATAAGATCCTGTAAAAAATATAAATATATGTTTACAGAACTCTGTAAATAAAAACAAAACGAAAGATTACAATTATACAATACAATAACTCCTTCTTGCATAAGTACACAATTTAAAAAAAAGATGTAACAAGAATCTAAAATAATTAAGGTGGTACAGCACAATGGGCGGTCTTATCGCATATCGATTTCTTCCAGACAACCTTTGGATGGGCAGTGTCAGAAAGAATATGTAATATACGGTGAATTATGCAATAATATCAATTTAAAACTATAGATAATAATGCTAATTCTAATACTTAAATTAAGAGACTAATACATATATGCAGGAAAATGGAAATAGCTATCATATTGGGCAGTGTCATGCAATTGATAATAAAGTGTTCCTTCACAATATTTTTAATTTTAATTACATAACAAGGTAAATAAGAAAATAAAAAGAAATTACATCGATATATAAAATAAATAGAAGAAATACATTGATAAACAACTTAAATCAAATAGCCCGTCCCGCTTCGCACCTGGAGCAAATGACCCGACGACGCTATAGCCAGGTATCTCTACATAGTTTGTGGCTATAGCAGCGTTACCTCTTTGGCTTGCTATGGCCAGTATTTGCGCCACGACCCAGAACGGAAGTCAAAACCTCTGAACCGTAAATGGCGGCCGATTGGTCTTTAATAAATCGACGGCCTCAATGCCCCGACAGTCTGTTGTCTCTATGTAAATATATAAAATTATAAAATATACATCTAATCTATTTGTAACCGACTTCAAAAAAAGGAGGTTACTCAATTCGACCGTATATATGTTTTTTTTTTAATGTGTTCGCGGATAACTTCCTTGTTTATGAACCGATTTTGATGATTCTTTTTTTGTTAGATAGAGTATACTTCCGTGGTGGTCTCATTTAAATCATCCAAATCGGACAAGCGGTTTTTGAGTTATACACCAATAACTGAAAAGCGCTACGCATAGCTTGATGATATTATTGTCGCGGTCGAAGACATCGCAGAACACACAATGACAATTAATTGTATTGATCCCGTGAGTAGCAAAAGGTCACTGAAAAGGGTGCAAACAAATTGTAACAAAAAATGCAACCGACTTCAACACTCAAAAGTGTGAAATAACTTGTCGAAGTCGGTACCATGAGCACAATATTGTGATGATAGTTACTTTTGTGTGAACTATTTAACTTTAATTTAACATAACTATTTTATTGCTAATAGTTCTATGGAGTTGTATGTATTGCTTCCGGGCTGTTTGGCCGTGGTCTATGTGAAACTTGTGTTCCAGACGTTTCGTCGATCACTGCGGTCGACATCTTCAGTGGTTCAGGTCCGAGCGGCGACAAGAGCGTAGAACTCTCCTTCGCGGCGTCTTCTCTGATACTGATCAGTCTCAGATCTCATTCGTTGCCGATGAAGCAACACTGTTATCACATTCCCAGCATGGGGGTTGTGCACTTTCGAGTACCCGCGTACTACCACCCTCAAGTTTGAAAAACTGTCATCAAACACATAGTGTGCTCAGGCAGCAGTCGTTGAGAGCCGGTGAGCATAGGTCTAGCGTGATAGCATCTTCGACCAGATAGTCTGACCATCAAGTGAAATAGTGGTCAAACGCTAGATCTGTACAGCATAAAGAATAAACATTCTTTACGTGTTTGGCAACCACTTGCCATGTTTGAAATTTATTCCAAAGTGATACTTTCAGACAGATACCCTCTCCAAAATTTAATTAGAGTACTGTTTGGTGAGGGTATATGTAAAATAGATTAAAAAAGGTCAAAAGGATGTAAAATAACTTATGTGAATAGACGACTTGTGACTTTCAGAGTTCGATAGCTGGATGCCGAGTAGGGTCGGGATATAACGAGGTCATATAAATGCGATATTGGTCACTGAGGACCACTGTACCGCTGTTGAGGACCTGCAAAGTCCGTACCAGATACCTTACGACTTTGCACTGAGCCTTCTAATTTATTCAAAGTCAATTCTCAGTCCCACACACTTAACCCCTGATTTAGGAACACAATGTATTTGCCTCTTGTGCTCAAGTTTTTTTTTTTAATGAAACATCAATTCTCCACAGACTCTCCGGTCCGTGCCATTTTTTAGGAATTTGTTACAATTGTTACTTTGAAAAATAGAACATTAATAAGTGGACAACTTGTACTTAATTAGGGACAAAGAATTATCTTAGAAATACTCTATGGATTAGCAACGTACGAAGCACGCATGAGAATTCGGAGCAGACCAGTGTCCGCGAGCAGCACCCGTTCACGAGTTGACGTGTGCACCAGCCATCGCCTTCCTCAACCATAATTGGGGGAAGATGGCGACCCGATACACAACGCCGCAGCACGCCAACACCTCTCTGTGAGCATGACTGCTTCGGATGCTCATGCCAGCCTGCCACGGGGAAATCAGTTTGAGAAACATTACTAAAATAATTTCAAAGGATCACTCCAAGTCCGGATCGCATTTTAGCAGGACCTCCCTCGTGGGATCCCTCCACGATCCCTCATGGCCATTTTTAGGTTGTAATCGAGGATGGTTTTTGATTTCGCTACCATCGTTTGCTTTACGAACCGTTGTGCTCAAGTTAACCACACCCAACTCAATGATGTTTTACTAAAGATGACGTATATTCATACTGCGCGGTGCTCAGATTTTGTTCCTTTGCGACATAAACATGCTTACTGCGACAGATAATACGGTACAAATAATATAGAAAAGGATAGCTATATGTTTAGACTTGCGCTTGAAATACGCGTCACAATGAAAATGACTACAATTGACTTAATTTTGGCGCCTTAGTTTTCGCGCGCTTGTGCCACATCTATCTCATATAAATACATTGCACCCAACTTACAAAAACGGAGTTTTGAAGTGGACTCTAAGAACTCTTCTTTGGGCGCGTTGAGCATCGTTTGGGTGAACAAAAATGATGAAACTAGCGTCATCGTCACCAAAGCTTTTCATGAGCTATATATATACTGGTGTACTCGTATATAGGTATGTGTACTTATTGGGTGAACAAAAAGCGTAAAACTCGCGTCTTCGTCACCGCACGCTTTTCATGTTAGCTTAGAAACCATGCAGTTTTCACTTCTATCGGCAGTCCTCAAAGACTACCCAGCATGTTTTTTTCATTAGCATATTTTGTACATTTGTATATTATTATGAGTGATGAGTGAGTAAAGTTGGAATAATCAAAAATAGTATGAAAGAAGAGTAAAAAATAAGATTACAAAGATGTTTATCTCATTCAAACATTTTGGCATCTCTTTTTTTTAGCGACAAATGTATAAATAAATACTATTATTATCCACTGACTACATTACATGGACAAAATCATTATTCCTCTAATCTCATTACACAACAACCACACCACACACGCACGCACACGACACTCTCACACAAACTCACACATAACCAAGCAAGAGAGAAATAGTAGCTAACATACTGCTCAAATTTATTTCTAAATTCACCAATATCTTTATTTAATAAACCATTATAAATTAATTATAAGTATAAATAACTCTAAGAACTAAATTGTTAATTTAACTTTTGATTCGAACAACTATACACACATATGACTTAATATTTAAGTTTCTTTTGAGGGACATAATTATAAACAATATTCTACTAATATTTGCACTATTCAAGGAATATGTTTACTTGTATAATCGCACTCAGAGTCTCAAGACACAGGCTGTCGCCTAGTTTGAGACTTCCTGGTAACTTATAACTTAATCACATATTGTTATACTCCATATATCTTGTAATTAGTAGTGTTTTGTGTTAGACAATGTACTTTTTAGAAATAAATATTGATTTGATTTGATTGAATCTTGGCTTACGCTGTCATTTCTCGTTACATATTATTATTGTATCTAGTTCATATAATAAAACATTCATATTTTAAATAAAAATAAATTGTTTGTTGAAATTGCGTCATGAGATTATGTGACCGTAACTTCCCCGGGAATTCGGGATAATAATATCGGGAAAACTTTGACGATCGTCGTGTGTCCGTCATTACCATCACTGACATTGACTTTACAATCTCGACCCCTGGTTCGAATCCCAGCTGGCGTACACATTTCTGTAATGAGCTAGATGTTTGTGTATTGTAATTATGTTTGTCCATGCCTCTCGCGACACAGGATATCCTAGTGCGACGCAATAAGTGAGGCCTAAATGGCGCCTAAAAGGCGGTGAATGCCTAAATATGAAACTGAAGATTTAGCTTCTCGCTGCCAGACGTTGTGGATCAATAGTGATATGAATTATGATCCCAGGGCCTAGCGTCCGTTTGAATCCCGGAGCACTGGGTTGGAATCCCCCCTGTTTGTCTCGGGTCTTGAATGTTTGCGTATTGTTTATGTCCAAGCTTCCCACGACAGATGGTTTTTTTGCTTCAGAAATCTTTATCATAATCACTCTATGTGCATATAAGCAAATTTCCCATTAGTTTGATGATCTAAGTTGACCATAGAGTAAAATCTATCTCCATTCTGAATTTCTCTCAACCCTGTTGGCGCATTTCACACCAATAAGCTCACTCAATCGCTCACTCAGTCGCTCAATCGGAAGCTAGGTAACTGAGTCGCTACCTCACTAAATTTCGCAATTTACATTCACAGTATAGTAGTTTTAATTAATAATTTGTTGCTCAAACTTGAACACTTCGTACGTGAAGTCAACAACAGTCCCAACTTCAGCTCTGAACATAAATATTAAAGAAGAATCCAAAGTAATTTGGCCAGTTGCCTGTGACCTAAGTTAATATCTTAATATATATAAATCTCGTGTCACAATGTTTGTCCTCAATGGACTCCTAAACCACTTAACCGATTATAATAAAATTCGCACACCATGTGCAGTTCGATCCAACTTGAGAGATAGGATAGTTTAAATCTCAAATTATAGTCGCAATTTTAATTTATTACTAGTTATTAGCACACTTATTACAGTCACAATTATCTGTTAACTCCAAATGATTCTAACAGATGTCGACCTTTCGACTGGGTTGAGTAAGTAATCAATAGATGGCGCTGCTATGGTAAATCTACGAACGTGTCATATAAGCTACATTTTAACAGCATAATTACCACGTGTTGGCCACAGCAACGCGTGGCCGGGTCAGCTAGTTCATTTATATATAATTACGAGAACTTAGAAAGGGGCTAATGTGACTACGACCCGGCTAATTAATCTAAGTCCCAATCTGCAGACATGGCTTAATGTATGGTTACTTGAGTAATTAATGGTTCAGGCTATCTACTTTATTGGTTTGATTTAGCTGGTAATGTGAAAGTTTTTATTATTTCTTGTGTTTTATATTCTGTAGCTGCGTAGCATAGACAACGGAGCAATTAATGTCAAAAGTTTCGTACTAGCTCTAACGTTAAGTAGTGTTTTCAATGA
This sequence comes from Apeira syringaria, assembly GCA_934044485.1. Classification (NCBI taxonomy): domain Eukaryota; kingdom Metazoa; phylum Arthropoda; class Insecta; order Lepidoptera; family Geometridae; genus Apeira; species Apeira syringaria. Next base: position 7,410,676 of record OW203678.1, read on the forward strand.
AGAAAAATAACTTACTATTTACTCGTAGTAAGCGTTTTAAATGATAATAAAAATATAAATTGGTTTATAACAGTACACATTAATTTACTTATATATGCATTTATATGGTATTTTAGCAGAATTAGAACATCATTAAATAATTAATAAATTATATTATTTTAAGAAAATGTACGGTTTAACAAGCAGTACAACGGTACCGATTTCAACAAGTTATTTCACACTTTTGAGGGTTGGATTAGTTTTTTACTTTTATTCTGTAGTCCGCTTCCACCCATGTCCCACTAGTAGCAGAATTTTTCCTTCAAATAATTGGTTCTACGTATGTATGTAGATATAAAAAAGATAGAAGATATTGTGTAAATATGTTTATGAATATTAGCAGTTCACGTTAATTATTGTGTTTTATTTTTGTATATACCTACCTACTTTAGTTTCTTGTTGCACACCGTCGTATATATCTTTCTTGTTAGATCCATTCCAAGGTTGTCTGTAAGAAATTGCAATAGCGATAAGACTGCCGATTGCTATACTACATAATGTAATATAATTTCTATTCCTGTTTCTTTTATATGGTATGCAATAAAGATAATTTGTAATGTATTGTCTTTTACTTCTACTTTAAGTAAATTTGTTCCATCAGAAAATTAGTCTTTTTATTCCTTTCTTAGTCATTTTTTACGTATTTCAGATCATCTATCGATTTATAGTTTATCGATATATATCGTTATAATAATAAACATATGATATAATATCGAATATGACATTTGTCGATATCCATTTATCCATTTTTTTAAACATCTTTCCATACAAGCCATCGTTTGGTCATCTTAAAAAAATATAAATCCTAAAACAATAATTTGTAGTAATGACAAAAATCACTGATTTATAGATACATTTTGATATTAAGATTAACACACTTAGTTTCAAGACATTTATCAGTAGGTAATTAATACATACCTTGATTTAAATCAATACTTACTTTACCGCGTCGTCACTTAACATAAACAGCGGTGAAAGATAACCTTTAAAAAAAAGCTACAATCGCATGTACTATATCTGCTGTGAAAATATTCTTTAATATTTTTCCTAGAACGTTTTTGTAGCTTCTTTTATTGTGTAAATATCATACACTTAACATAAACAGCGGTGAAAGATAACCTTTAAAAAAAGCTACATTCGCATATACTATATCTGCTGTGAAAATATTTTTTAATATTTTTCCTAGAACGTTTTTGTAGCTTCTTTTATTGTGTATATATCATACACTTAACATAAACAGCGGTGAAAGATAACCTTTAAAAAAAGCTACATTCGCATATACTATATCTGCTGTGAAAATATTCTTTAATATTTTTCCTATAACGTTTTTGTAGCTTCTTTTATTGTGTAAATATCATACACTTGACATAAACAGCGGTGCAAGATAACCTTTAAAAAAAGCTACATTCGCATATACTATATCTGCTGTGAAAATATTCATTAATATTTTTCCTAGAACGTTTTTGTAGCTTCTTTTATTGTGTAAATATCATACACGAGACGTTTCAGCATGCAGGTACAAAAACGAAACAAAATAACTAAACTGGGAGTCAGGAAGCTACGCGGCGGGCTTCGCGCTGTGTGCCCGCAAGAAACTATCTAGTTGCGCGTTCCTTTTGTTCACATAACAAAAAGGTTTTAGTACTCCCCACTAGGGATGTTACAAGAAAGACAGCCACAGTATGAACTACATAATTATATTGGAGTGGTTGTTATTTTTAAAATACTATTTATTGTCTACTCACTACTGCAGGCCTACACATATAAATCTACAGCATGGTGTAAGGGCACCTAGCAACACCGGTCTGGCTAGGTAACACGGACCCACAGTCACCAAACATGAGCACACAAAAAAATAACTGTGATTGACCACATCATTACTGACATTCACTGATCATCAAGTGGGATAGTGGTCAAATATTATTTTTAATTCTGTACAGATTTAATTGTACAGAATATAAATACACGATACATTTATTTTATCTTTGGAGCATAAAATAGTTATAAGTGATACTTGTACTATCAAGTAAGTTGTTTTTTATAAAAGACTAGGCGAATATAAGCCCGATACGAAATCGAGAACTTACCATAGTCACGAGTATGTTTTTAACATTTCCCGCATTTGTATCAAACAACGTTTTGCAACAACACATTTGCGAGAAAACATTTCAATAGGTCATGACTCATGATAAACTTGTATTACTAATTGGTTTATAAGAGTCATCAGTCGCAAACCCAATATCTTACGTTTCTAATACGAAAATGGCGCGCATTTGCAAATGGCGCCACAAGCGCAAGGTGAAAATGAGCACGACATTGTCGTCTCGTTTTCTCTTTTTAGAATTAAAGTGAAACAAACGTATTAACCAAAAGCGCTTCCAAAGAGGTTCCATCATTTGGCTCATTTATTATCGTAATGTGAATCTCTTTGGTAGAGTTCTTACATTCCTTTAAATATATTTTCCTAGTATAGTACGCATACAAATGCATCTTATAATTAATATATTACAATCTAGCCTAAAAAAGCTAAAAAGTAATGTAAGTCTAATTGAACTTGCTAAATTTACTGTACTAAGAATGTGTCCATTAACACTTTTCTTATTGTCTCTATTTAAGGCGGAGACACTTGGTTCATGTGTTCTCTATGAGCAGTATTTTAACCACATTATACTAGCACACTATATATATCGGACCTATATATTTTGAAACTAATTTTAAAAAACCCGTAAAGGATATGCCCCGCGGCGCCATACAACGGGGTTTGTGGTGAAACAGGTACTTACCCATACAGTATTTTACTGCTCATGTGCGGTGAAATATACTTATTTTTTTACTTGTATTTTATTGTTTTATTGTCATATCCTGTAATGTAAGCGTATTATTTGAGTTTGACATATTATGTCATTTGGGAATAATGTAATTTCAAGCACATGCTCATTTCACTTAGAAAGTAATTAAATTGATCTTTGTTTATTAAACGGAACAGTTTCAGCTTTATACAATTTCAAAAGCGAGAGCATTTACGATTCCAGGCGTAAAGGGAACTTTGCTGAAATTTTCAGATTGCCACTTAAATGTACATTCAAAAAGTCAACCAGGTCACTCTGAAAAGCTTGTAGAAAATCCAAGTGAAAAGTTACCTGATGCGTTACCATTTCAATATAGTTTGTGGTTAGCTGTAAGACTTTATGTCGATTATCATTATTGGTTTGACAAATCTGAGATATAAATTCTAAGCCATAATCATGACAGTATTCTTGTGATATTTTCTTCGTTACTCGTCATCGTAACATTAATCGCGTGCGCGCCATGGCCGTTCGTCGCTGGGGCCCTACAGGGAAGGATGTTAGTGTTATTCTTTTTTTTTTTTTTTAATTTGGAATAGGCAGGCGTTTGCCCACTATCTCACCTGATGTTAAGTGATGATGCGGTCTACGATGGAGCACGCCTGCCTAGAAGATACCTATTCACTTGTGACTTGAAGATACCCAGGTCGTATTTTTTCGGAAATACAGAGTTATGCAATTTATTCGTCGTAATAAATGTACTGTAATGTACCTATATGATGTGTATACTGTATGGCTATCACCATCTACAATAAATTGCCAGATTGATTTAAAGAATTAAAAATAGTTTTAAATATAACTTATTCAATTTTCTTATTGACACATGTTATACGAAGTAACCGATTTTTTGAAAGACAAGCTTAATGAAATAAATACATAATTTTAAAATTTTAACTATAATATGTCCATGCGGGCCGCTTCCAACCGGTCCTTGTGGAAATCAATGGGGGAGGCCTTTGTCCAGCTGTGGACATCCCATGGCTGAGATGATGATGATGATATGTCCATAGAAATATTTATACACCTGTCAAGGTAGAATTATGTTAGGTATTTGATACTTGTATTTCATAAAACACCTACTATAAGACAATATTCTTTCAAATAAACCTATTTTGTTTGTTTGTTTTGTAATGTCACGTTGACAATATCGTCATTAACGTAAAGTGTCATACAACCCAACACTAGTATTAGAACCTAAAAAATATATATATGCTATTTGGTATTTTTTCAATTATGATTTAATGGCAACATTTTGACGTAAATTTCTTTTTTATATCGGGATAGTGCGCCCATCACTAGTTTAGCTGACGCAGTAGGCACTACATTACTCGTAATAACTTCCGGCGGCTCGTGATGATATAATGGGGCGTAATGCGACGTCACCGCTCGCCTTGCTGTCCTCTTATTACCTGCCATCAGATCCGCAGTCAGGATTACGTCAGGGGACATTCATTGACATATAAATGGGTCTTCTTCTCAGTCGTTACGCTCTTGACAGAGCGGTCGTGGTCGTTATGTCAGTGAGTAGGGAGGGCAGATGTTAAGCGCCTCACGATGCCACGCCGTCTGCTTCTGTTAGCGGTCATCCTGGCGCACACGTGGAAAAGACCGCCCACAACATTTAATCTAATCGGCCCATCGCATGGGTGAACGGCCGCGTGATCTAGTGCCTACCACCTTGCCTTGACCGACAAAACGCTCTATGGACTGAATGACTATGGGTGTTTTTCTTATTGAGCTTTGAGCGCTTTAAGCACAGAGACCGTGCTTAAAGTCATTCAAATAATGTACTGACAGCTGCACACAAAATGTATATGATGTCATCCATGACGTCATCATCCTGTGCTTAGAATGCTCACGAGTACGACGTAGAGCAGTGTGAGCGCTGTCAAACACATAGATAAATAACTATGCACTGAGAGTCAAACATCTGACTCATTATGAGAATGTGTCGAAAAATTGGTAGTTCGTCCACAAAAAATTTAAAACGTAATTTGATATATCAGAAAAAAATGACCCATTTAGTGCCCATGGAGTACGGAAGTGAATTATCTAATATGAATTTAATGGGACTGACATTTAAAGACGCGCGCATTCACACACAAAAAGCCGTTCCGATTTGCTTACGAGCGTCAGCACTGTCAGTACTAAATTCATCTCGGAACAGCTAAATCCTTACGTACGAACGTGTGCACTGTGAGCCCAAATTGAAACGCAGCCTATATGAGTATTGGTACGAAAAACTGTTCAGCGTTTCACTCGCAGCAGCATATCTGTCATGCTGCAAGAACACTCAAATAAAACTTATTAAGGCTTTACCATTCGCTAAATAGGCAGTATAGAGTTTTTTCAACTTATTTTGTTGAAAGTCTTACAATACGTTATATACCCGTATTATATAATGCTTCTTAAGCTGGAAGCTGAGCCAGTGATGGGGATTGAATCAACGACTCTTAGGTTGACAGCCAACGCTCTCACCACTTGGCTATCATCGCTTCACACAGTACAAGGTTGTAGTAGATAGTGAAAAATCAATACGTGACAGGCATGGTATAATACAATATCAGCTTGAGGCTCTTGAGTCCATAGAGAGGCGTGCTAAAAGGCTCATTAACAAGGATTCTTTAGTCGAGACACGACTTCAAAGCCTGCAGCACCGACGTAGAGTCGCTAGCTTATCGGTTTTTTACCGGATACATTTCGGGGAGTGTGCTCTGGAGTTACATAACTTAGTACCTCCTTCCCCATTCCATCAAAAAACGACCAGACGGACTGCAATGCGACATCCATACATGGTAGACGTTCCACCCTGTCGCACCAAGCGTTTTGCTTCCACATTCATAGTGCGTACAGCTAACGAGTGGAACTCATTGCCTAAGTCTGTGTTTCCACATGAATACAATCTGGGCATCTTCAAGTCACGAGTGAACAGGTATCTTCTAGGCAGGCGTGAATCATCGTAGACCGCATCATCACTTAACATCAGGTGAGATAGTGGTCAAACGCCTGCCTATTGTGAATAAAAATAAAAAAAAACATACCACGCCTGTCTCCATAATAACCAAGTACCAGTAACTTTTTTTCTCTTCGAATTCAAAAGTAAGGCTGAAGATATTATGCATGTATTTTATTATAATAAAACTGCAATTGCAAACTGTGTAATGAATTATTATTTGTCATTTAACTGTGTTAAAAATTCGCCTTAAATTTTTTAGGTTATAAATGAAATAAACATTTTTAGAATAATCTTTATATATGTCTTTTATAAAATATGTTTTCAAAATTAACATTTGATGCTATTTTTCCTGGTTATGAAATATATCTGTAATATTGACTATAATTTCCCGCATACTACAGTAAGAACGACTTTTCTCTGTTTCTTTTCATCTCGCTTTCCTTATAATAAATCTGAAGAGCATGTGTTTACGTTCGGATATTTATTTACTTATTATCACACAAACCCACTTTTCCTGCGGCGACGTGAGCAATATTTCCTTAATATAAGGGTTCTTTATTAATACACATATCTTTGCAATATATAGACAAAGATCAGTTGCATGACCGCTTTACGATATAGCGTTTTAAACCTATCGCTTGTCACATATAATTAACTTCGTAGAGTAGGTATACGTTATATACATAATGAAAATGCCTTTATTAAAATAAAACACTAATAACTAATTACAATACTGCAGCTACTACAATAACATTTGAGCAATCCACTAGCTATTGGTAGCCTATAAATAACTCAAATGTTCTAACCGTAATTATACATAATGTATAATTACGAAATTAAATAACTTTTAAATTGTTTTTCGCTAATCAGTAGAACATTCGCTTTAAAATCTTCATCATGATCATCATCTCAGCCATAGGACGTCCATTGCTGGACTTAGTCCTCCCCCATTAATTTCCAGAGGGCAACAGGGACCGGATGGAAACGACTCCCAACCAGCCCTTACCTACGGTCTTAGTCAGGTCGTCTGTCCTTTGTATTGTCGGTGGCCCTCCTACGCCACGCTTGCCAGTCCGTGGTCTCCATTCGATAATCTTACGGCCCCAACGGCCATCGGTTCTTCGAGCTATGTGCCCTGCCCACAACCACTTCAACTTGCTAATCTGCTTGGCTTTGTCGGTGACTTGTGTTCTACGGATCTTCTCATTTCTGATTCGATCTCGTAGAGAAACGACATGCTTTAAAATAAATAAATATAATAAGAACTCTGATTACCTACCTATGATATTGACTCTTTCTGAAAATATAGCCTATACGTTTTTATTGGAAGAGAAAGTTTGTATTATTCTATTCATAAAAGAATTGTACAGTTTACAGATTTCGGAGAGTAAAAATGTACGTGAACAGTAGCCATAACAATTAAAAATTAAATCAATATCAAACGCTTTTTCCAGAAGATGTTTCACGGATAACAATTAAAAATTACGACAATAATAAAGTTTTTACAATGTTAGCAGCTGTTCTTTGGTTATTTTAAGAATGAAAATTGGTCACTCTCTCTCATGTTTTTTCTAAACCAAGTATTTTCAATTAACACAATTTTCAAACTCGGACCTTTGCCAATCGCTTGTTGTTTGAACTTTTCTACTTGTGACCGAACTTGAATGAGGTTTCAGTTAATTAAATTTTTGATATTATTTTATAATTGCGTGATATACCTACTTTTTAACCGGCTTCAAAAAGGAAGAGGTAATATGTTTGAGTATACACTCAAACATGTAACAATCGAAAAAAAGAGTTTTTATTACGTATGTTCACTGATTTATTCTCCATTTTTTTGTTTGATAGAGTGTACCTCCGAGGTGGTCCCATTTAAATGTCATCAAAATCGGACAAGCGGTTTTTAAGTTACACTCCAATAACTGAAAAGTGTCAAGTCTTGGACGTTTTCCTAATTACTGGTGACGAAATCGGTGAACATACACAATGACAATTGATCCCGTGAGTAGCAAAGATCACTAAAAAGGGTGAAATTTTTTTTTACCAAAAATAAATATAGTAAAACGTATAACCTCCTTCTTTTTTATGTCGGTTAATAATGGCTTGACAAACTGACTTCAACACTCAAAAGTGTGAAATAACTTGTCGAAGTCGGTACCATGCGCACAATATTTTGATAATAGTTACTTTTAAACTATCATAGGAAAATTGCCAACATATTTCTGAAATAAAGAAAAGTAATGAACAGATTTCGATAAAAACTGCAGGACCAGTCTGAAAGCATACGGATTAAATATTTTTTTAAAATTGGATCATACACTTTAAGGTCACAAACATGAACAAAACATACAACTAAATTGATAACCCCTACCACGAGTCAAAATTGTATAATTTTCGTATACATTTAATCAAAGTAAACGTTAATTTAAACCCTGAAGAAACCCCGGCCGGGTTTAATGTGTGGGCAGCCTAATGCTTCCTGATCGGCAAGACCGCTTGGTTTAAATACTTTTTACCACAAACTTACGAAAGACATTATTAAGCCATTGCATAGCTTCTATCGCGGCGTGACCGTGGAGACCGAATCCAGAAATTCCGTAACGAAAATAACCTAACACCCCCACTCCGACCGGCACAGCGGTGATACTTTTTAGTTTTGCCATGTATCGATGAATAGCAGAACTTTTAATGACTTTTTTGAAATATCACTCTTGTCTGTTTTGTTCAGCAACTCGCCTCTAGGTGGCATTGGTTGTATCGGCGTTACTGCATAAGTTATTAATATATTAATTGCATAAGTTGATAAAAAATGCTATGCAATAGCTTTACCGCGGCAGTCCCCGAGTGCCATACGTCTTTTTTTATACAATAATTTAAAACATGACAACGAAACACATCCAATGCTCGCCTCCATTGAAATTTCCACATGTTTGCATTCATATTTCAATTGATATTCAGTGCGTTCATGTGAACATTTAAATCATGGTAATATCCGAATATTTTCAGCACAGTCCAGATAGAACGGGATACCAAACACGTCACAGGGAATGAAAGACGAGGATCGGTCCTCAAATTGATACAGACACATGAATGAATTTGAAGCCATGATGGCTAAGCGGTGGAAGCATTAGCTGCCAAACTGATTAACGCCGGTTCGATCCCCGCCAACCACTTAAGCCTCCGGTAAAAGTAATACCGTTATCAAATTTCCAGCATGGTGGTAGGGTACTGTCCAGTACCCGCCTGTTCAGCTACTACCCTCAAATTCGAAAAAGTATAAAGCCATATGGTAGACATACCACCTATCATACGTACGAAGCGGTTTTATTCATCTTTCTTAGTGAAACTGTCAGAGACTGGAACTCGTTGGTCGAATCTGTATTTTCTGATAGGTAGGTACAATCCTGGAGTCTACAAGCATTGTGGTAGGGTACATTCGAGTACCCGCCTGGCTAGCTACCACCCTCAAGTTTGAAAAGCTGTCACCAAACACATAGTGCGTTCAGGCAGCAGTCCTTGAGAGCCAGTGAGCATTCTAGATCTAGCGTGATAACATCTTCGACCACATCGTCACTGACCATCAAGTGAGATAGGGGTCAATAGTGATCTATACAGTATAAAAAAAAGTCATCATTGAATAGGTACCTAGGCTTATGTACTCCATCTTAGACTGCGTCGTCACCAACATCAGGTGCGACAGTGGCCAACGCAAGCCAAGTATATAGATTTATATTTTTTTAAACTGTCACCAAACACATAGTGTGTTCAGTCAGCAGTCCTTACGAGCCAGTAATCAATCTAGGTCTAGCGTGATAACATCTTTGACCACATTGTCACTGATCATCAATATAGATAGTGGTCAAATGCAAATATATACAGTATAACCAAAAGGATCATGTGTGTTCTATTGACAGTCGCCTGGAGAGCGACTTGTTTATAGCGGGGACCTACGATTTACAACCGCTTCGTCTGCACTTGTAATAAACCAGATAACTCAATTTATGGCACTCAAGTCGAGGCTATGCCCTCTTACATGTTTCTGTATTTATATCAAGTGGAGTTATAGTTATCACCTCAGGTGCGGTTTATTACTTGAGTGTCGGCCATTTTGTCTATGACTACATATTATGCAAAGACAGTCACATCACTGATTTATCAAGCGTTATCGCTGAGAGATAATATAAAAATGCATGAGAATGACACTTCAGAGCGATATATCACGCGATCAACGAGAACGAATATTCAATAGCGGTTTGAGAAAGAGAACCGATGCATCCTGCCTAGGCTCACTGATTGTATAAAGTGCTGTTGTCTGTACTACAGTTTCATTACTACAACAGGCAACAACGTTTCAAATAACATATGTTACATAATATTTTTAAGACTTACATAAATTGTGTTTCTTGTGTTTCTGTACTATATTGAACTGAAATGTAACTCTTTGACTAATAATAAATAAATATTTATCTAAAATAAATAAATATCTATCTAAAATAAATAAATATCTAAACTCTAGAGATAGCCCAATCCATTTACTAGTGGTGTAAAAAATATTACAGCTCTTTTAACTTATTCCAAAAAAATGGTAGATTATCAATTTGAATGTTTATATATTTTTTTAAATACATACGTTTGGTGATAGCTCTATCAATTTTTTAGTATCCATTTTCGGATAGGTACCATATAAATGTCATCGAAATCGATTTTATGTTTTAATTTCAAGGAAAAATTGGTTGTAGAGTATACTCGTACTTCCGGGGTGGTCCCATTTAAATTTCATCAAAATCGGTCAAGTCAATAACTGAAAAGTGCCTCGCATACCTCTACGATATTATAGTTGCGGTTGAAGACATCGGAGAACATACACAATTAATCCCGTGAGTAGCAAAGGTCACTGAAAAGGATGAAGCGAGTGTGAATGAGTGTCGAAGTCGGTTCCATTTTTTAGTTAATTTTTTTTAGATCTGTGGTAAAGTATCATCTCAATATCTTTGACTTTTTTTTTTTTTAATCTATATCTATCTTATTTTAAATGTTTTTTCGTCTTCCAATATTTTTTATTTATTAAGCCTTATTTTTATTCCTCAACAATTTAGTAGTATTTTTTTTCAAGTATTTTTAACATTATTGCTATGAACAGTAAGTAAAATATTATTATGAAATATGGTAAAATTTTTTTTTTTTTTTTTTTACATATTATAAGTTTGCGTTTGACAACTGTCTCACCTGATGTTAAGTGATGACGTTGTCTAGGATTTAGCACGCAAGCCTAGAAGGTACCTATTCACTCGCGACTTGAAGACTCCAGGATTGTACATATCGGGAAACACAGACCCGGGCAACGAGTTCCATTCCTTGGCAGTACGCATTAAGAAAGTGGAAGCATAACGCTTCCATATGATTTTTGTCTGCCCATTTTTTATGTTAAGGCCCCTTTCTGGGTAAAGGCCTCCTCCAATATTCTCCATGCTCCTCTATTCTTTGCTTCTCTTTACCAGTTTCTCCTTGCAATTACTTGTAGTTCGTCGACCCACCGCTCGTAGGGGCGTCCTCTTCGTCTGTGGTCGCTCGGGCCCGGCCAAGTAGTTACTCGTTTGGTCCATCTATTATCCGGTGCGCGTGCTACGTGCCCAGCCCACTTCCACTTCAAGTGTTGGCTGTGATGTAGAGCGTCTATTACATCGGTTTTGTTCCTTACATCTACGCATTTTTGTCGGTCGCTGAGTTTACTCGCTACTGTGCCATTGAAAACACCAGCTCCGTGTTTGTAACCGATTTAAAAAAATAAAAAAATTAGTGTAAATCTTAGTTCGAAAAAAATGTGCAAAATTAATGTACTTATAAGTTAAATGTATGTATTACCTAAATGTGCCTTTCTTTTCTTTTAAATGTAGGGTTGCTCTCGGGAATAAATAACTTTCTTTATTTCAATAAATATTCCTATTTTACTTTGTAACGCATTATCGTGAGTTTTATAGACACCTATTTCTTTAACTTTTGTGTACAAATACAGCACATATAAATAAAGGTGACAAAACGATCGCGCCTACAAGGCCGTCAAGGAGCAATCTGTAAAGAAATCTGAAGGGTAAATTGTAGAACATCCTGATGAGTGAGTGACCAGTGACCTTTTTGCTTCATCGCGATATCTTGGAGACGTAGAAAACCGCTGGATATTTCCCAATTTCCGCACTTCCGGCGCGAGTCCCAGCGGAAACAGATAGCGATTTGTCAAGCTGGGCTCGTCACGTTATTAAACTCACATCTTGGAAGTTGGATATAATTTTTATTAATGGTCGGTGACGAAAGTTTTAATTTAATTTATGTTGACTAAACGTATCCACAATCACTTTTTATAGATTGGTGACGGAACAAACAATGGGGCCACAGGATATGAAGTAGTAACCTCTGCGTATAATAATAATAATAAAGCTTTATTTAATTCCATGCATAGTATATCCAAACTTTCAGACTTATAATATTTGTGGGATACATAGAATTAACTAGACGTTTTTTTGAAACAATGAAATCTTTCTTCCTTATAATATCGGCGTTTTGATAACCGAACTCGAATAATACTTTTAACAAAACGACTTTATCAAATAAAACTACCAACAAACGATAATGTTCCTTATTTGTAACATATTTATGTTTAAATTTCAACGGCGGTGTACTCTCCCTCTGTCTCTCTCTCTCCTTACGAACTCGATGACGTCACGTCCTGACGTTCTGACGTGGTGTCCTGACGCGATTTTAACATTTTTCCCCCATAAAAAAGAACACAACGTCGCTAAAGAAGTTTTGCTTCAAAAATTAAAATCAGCTCAGAATATTCGAATTGTATTATGATAAATAACATTTAGCAAGCAAACCAACATTTGGTGGCAGTTCAATTATTACATTTATTCTGATAACTCAAAAAAGGTTAAGGTATGTAGAATATGGTGTATGGCTTGTAACACAGAATAATTGTTGAATTGTATAATTTCTTACCTACAGCAAACCACTGATTTAGTGGAATCCCTTTATATGTTAAAAATTTACTATTACGGGTGTAGACGACGCACCTCTTTGAGAGATCAAAAAAAGAAAAGACGGAGTGACAGCGTATGTCGAGGGCAAACATGTCACTGTAGAAAATTATATTGTAAAAACCATTTTTGTAAATAAACCTATACCGAAATATTTCACATATCCATTTTTTCCCACTACGTATCCTCACCATCGCTTACATTGTTGGTCCTTCGTCGAGCCGGATTTGATAAACCGCACTCAAGTCCGTAGTAAGCCTGTCTGGAATCGGGAAAAATGTTCAGGTCGCCGCCTCAAAAAATGAAAACGCGCAGTGTCGCAAAACGTGAGGCCGAACAGAAAATAGAACGTGAAGTACAATCGGAACGGTTAGGTAAACAAGTAAAATCAAGCATCTCCAGTGAATTGAGCATCTCGGCACGAAAAGCTCGGCTAGAGTTGGAAGCCGCGGAGGCGAAAGCTAGGCTAGAAAATGAGGCTGCCCGTCGAGAAGCGGAGATTATTGATTTAAGGTTAGCCGCAGAAATAGCCGCCATGGACGAAGAACAGTCGCGAAGAAGTCATAGAACACACTCAGTAAAGAGCGCGAGCACTCATGTGAAGGTAAGAGATTGGCTGGATCGCAGCAACGTGAATGATGAAAGCCCTCAAACGCACAATGACGGCAATAATTTGTCGATAGACGCAAAACGAGCGGCACCTAGTGACATTCAGCAGCTGGCTCTGGCACTAAAAGATGCCTTTAACTCCGCAGCAGCAGATACGAAAGACAAAACTCTTCTGTCAAGAATAAGTGCATGTAAAGACTTACCTATCTATTCCGGCGACCCTTTAGAATGGTTTCAATTCAAGCAGTCATATTTGGAATCAACAGAAACTTGTAAGTTCACCGACGTTGAGAATATGTGGCGACTTCGTAGATGTTTACGTGGCGAAGCTAAAGAGACTGTCGCGTCACTTTTGATGGGGAACACGCAACCTGCGATCCTTATTGATGCACTGCAGTTAAGATTTGGACGCCCAGAAGTAATAATATCCAAACTAGTTCAACAACTAAAGAAGAGTGCACCGCTGCCTCTAGCCTACCATGTAGGCATAGTTACCTTCGCTATTAAAGTCAAGAACTACGTAGCTGCAGTAAAGGCGATCGAGCAGGAAGAATATCTGCAAAGCCCGGAGCTATTGACGGCTGTGGTTTCGAAATGTCCAAGTACTCTAATTAGTAAGTGGACAGACCATTTTTTCTCTTACTCGGATGTAAAGAAGTCTAAACTCGAGTTATTCGCTGAGTTTTTACACTTAGAAGCTATGAAAACGTCAGTTGCTGGAGTGAGCCATATTGTAACGCAAGCTGAGGTTGTCAGGAAGAAACCAGACGATTTCCGATCCCCATACAATGTGCACCCAGTCAATGAAGTTCTTCACTCGACACCTTCTACATCAAAAAAGACGACTGTTAATACAGAGAAATGCAAGTTTTGCAAAACAACTAAACACGCTCTAACTTGTTGTCCGCAATTCAAACGAACGTTACGTCGTAACCGCTGGCATTATGTACGGATTCACAAGTTATGTTTTAAATGTCTTGAAAGTCAACACAGCAAAGACACGTGTCCAGCAAAAGAGTGCGACGTTGATGACTGCCATCAACCTCATCATCGCTTGTTACACTGGCCTGCCAAAAAGGAAGAGGACGAGAAGAAGCCTATTGATGATAACGATGAGTCTACTGCAGACATAATTGCTCACGCAGTAGTCAAATCAAATGCACGACTGCTCCTGAAAGTTGTTCCAGTGACGGTACATGGACCGAAAGGATCAGTCAATACATATGCGTTACTTGATGACGGTGCAGCTTTGAGCTTAATATCGGCTGACGTCGCCGATGAAGCTGGACTTAGAGGCGATAAAACTACGTTGAATGCTAAAAGCGCGTGGACTTCCAGCAAGATCTCGTGTGAGGTAGAGAATATAAACTGTACTATTTCGAATGAACTCGGAGAAAAGTACACTTTACGAGCTCGAAAAATGAAAGAACTGGAATTAGCTCCGTAAACTATTACTCGTTCAGAATTAGAGAAATATCAGCACCTTAGAGATAACCAGGAAGTACTGACTTACTCTGGTGACGTGAAACCAAAGATTCTCATCGGACATGACCATTACCATCTGATCGCGCCTCTACACATAATTACTGGTCATGTTAATGAACCATACGCAACTAAAACTACATTGGGCTGGTGCGTACATGGATTTATTGGCACAATAAACAGAGTTAACAATGACAGCTGCATGGGTTCATCTGTTACCACTGAGACTGAAAACTCTGTGCTGCATGTAAACTCTACTCACGATAGTGACATGTTACTGCATGAAGAAGTAAAACGATCGTTTGCTCTTGAAGCGATTGGCGTTACAACCAAAGCACGAGAAAACGCTGACGACTTGCGAGCAATATCTATTCTAGACAACACTGCAAATCTTGTTGATGGTCGTTGGGAAGTTGGCCTTCCGTGGAAGTCAGACACCAGATTGCCCGATTCATACCCTAATGCTTATAAAAGACTACGAACTATAGAAAACAAAATGGTAAAAAACAACGATTTCGCCCTGCGTTATAAAGAACGTGTGAAACATTTGTTAGATAATAACTATGCACAGGAACTCAAGAATGAAAACTTAGATCCACCACGAGTCTGGTATCTTCCCCACTTTGGTGTACATAATCCAAATAAGAAGAAGCTGAGATTGGTGTTTGACGCAGCTGCAGTATCCGGAGGACATTCATTGAATGATTATTTACTGCAAGGTCCTGATCTTCTCCAGTCACTTCTAGGGATTATGATGAGATTTAGAGAAGAATCTGTTGGAATTATCGGCGATATCAAAGACATGTTTTTAAGAGTGAAAATTATTGAGAAAGATCAACATGCATTGAGATTTATATGGCGTGAGAATCAATCCAAGCCTATTAAGAGTTTAAAAGCCATTACATGGACGATTATATTGATAGTCAACCAGAAAATATAGCTCAAAAGCTCGTCAAAGATATCACCAACATATATTCACAAGGAGGTTTCGAAATTAGGAGCTTTTTGAGCAATAATCCGAAAGTGCTCGAAGGAATGTCAAGAGCAGCTTTAAATAAAAAAGTAATTGACTTGAACATAGATAGCCAATCCGAACGCACTCTGGGGCTTCTGTGGTTTCCTGCAAGTGACACATTTGGCTTCGACTTGTCCTTAAAACGTATTCCCAAAGAGCTGCTAGCATTAGAAAAAAGACCGACCAAGCGAGAGCTGTTACGAATAGTGATGTCGATTTTTGATGTATATGGTTTCCTAGCGCCTTTCACGATTAAAGGAAAAATTATTTTGCAATCAACATGGAAAACCAACACGAACTGGGACGACACAGTATCAGATAATTCTTTCGCAGCATTCAAAGACTGGATGTTGCAGTTTAGTAAAGTTCAAGATCTACGCATACCAAGATGGTACCTACAATCAGCTGAAAGAAATATTGATTCAGCGGGTGGTAAAGATAAGGCGTACGAGCTTCACATTTTTTGCGACGCATCTCCAACTGCTTATGCTGCAGTTGCCTACTGGCGTATCATTTTGAGCAACACCCACACAGACTACCCAATAGTTACCTCTTTTGTAGCCAGCAAATGTAGAGTGACGCCTGTTAAATCGGTATCTATACCGCGTCTAGAGTTACAGGCCGCTCTCCTTGGAAGTCGATTAGCTGAAACAATCCAAACAGCTCACAGATTGACAGTAATAAAACGATATTTCTGGACGGATTCCACTACTGTTCTACATTGGATACGAAATGATACTAGAAATTATAAAACATTCGTTGCAAACCGACTTGGTGAGATTGATAGTTTGACAAGTGTGAAGGAATGGCGGTACATACCGACCTCTCTAAACATCGCAGATAAAGCCACAAAGATAAATAACTACGTGCTTACCAAAGACTGTGAATGGTTTAGAGGACCCGACTTCCTACGTGACTCTAATGATCACTGGCCTTCGGAGCCCAAAGGAAAACAAGAGATAAATGATGACAATCTAGAGGCTTGTACTGCATACACCATTGAGAAAATTGAGTTACCTGTTCCAGACCCCGTACGCTTCTCGTCATGGTTACGACTCTTGCGAAGCACGGCTGCTGTTCTACTGTTCATAAAAAAGTGTCGGAAGAATTTAGACTTCATATCTATCAATTGCGAGCTGCTACAAAATGCAGAATGCTTACTGATGAAACACGCACAGATGCAAACTTTTCAAGATGAAATTGCTCGCCTTAGCCAACGGAAACAGATTGAGCGGAACAGTCGACTGAGAACGCTAACGCCATTTATTGGAGTAGATGGATTATTACGTGTTGACGGACGCGTTGATGCCGCACCAAACGTTGACGTAAATGTAAAGAACCCAGTAATTTTAGATGGTCGTTGTCATGTGGCGCGTTTGATTATAAAAGATTACCATGAAAAGGCCGCACATGCTGGAAATGAAATGGTCATCAACGAACTAAGACAGAGGTATTGGATAATTAACTTAAGACCTACCGTCCGGAGAGTAGCATCTCAATGTCTGTTGTGCCGGAAGAGAAAGGCAGCTCCAACTCCTGTAAGATTAGGGGACTTACCAGAAGCTAGACTATCTCATCACCAAAGGCCCTTTACGCATTGCGGGCTAGATTTATTCGGACCAATGGACGTTGCTGTAGGGAGACAGAAAGTAAAACGATATAGAGTTATATTCACTTGTATGACCGTTCGTGCTGTGCATATTGAAATAGTATCGTCACTTACAACGGACTCCCTCATAATGGCGCTGAGGAGAATGGCAGCACGACGAGCTTGGCCCCGGCGCTTTTACTCCGACAACGGTACCAACTTAAGAGGCGCCGAAACCGAGTTAAAGAAGGCCTATCAGGAGATACTTCAGACAAGAGTCTTACAATCTGAAGTTGCTAATCATGGAGTAGATTGGCACTTTATTCCGCCGGCAAGTCCTCATATGGGTGGAGCCTGGGAAAGACTTGTCAGAAGCATTAAAACAGCTCTACGAGTTATTCTAAAGGAAAGAGCTCCGAGGGATGAGGTACTCTTAACGCTGTTGATGGAGGTGGAAAGCATTATCAACAGCAGGCCACTAACTCACGTGTCAGTGGACCCAACGAGTAAGGAAGCTCTCACTCCAAACCATTTTCTTATAGGGTCCTCTTCAGCTCTTCCGGTTCCTGGTAGATTCTCCTATATGGACTTATGTTCACGAAAACAGTGGCGAATCGTACAAAGATTAACAGATATGTACTGGCAGCGCTGGATAAAAGAAGTATTGCCCACGATGTTGCCCCGTCAGAGGTGGAACCGGGAGGTGAGGTGTGTGCGCGAAGGAGATCTCGTTATTATCGTAGACCCGAACCTACCCCGAAACACGTGGCCTATGGGCATTATAGAAAAGACACACCCCGGAAACGACGGAAGAGTTCGAGTTGTGGACATAAAAACTGACAAGGGGACATTTCGCCGACCAGTGACGCGTGTAGCCCTTCTTTCAGTGGATGAAGAGTGCTGAAGCACTGTGGGGGAGGATGTAGACGACGCTCCTCTTTGAGAGATCAAAAAAAGAAAAGACGGAGTGACAGCGTATGTCGAGGGCAAACATGTCACTGTAGAAAATTATATTGTAAAAACCATTTTTGTAAATAAACCTATACCGAAATATTTCACATATCCATTTTTTCCCACTACGTATCCTCACCATCGCTTACAACGGGCTCAAAATAAAGCAATAAAAATTTTTTTCAAAAGCATGGCCGCATGCATACCATATCTGATTCTGTCTTAATAATAACATTTTAAAGCAGGGATAGTTGCGCAGAAGGTGATAATTGTTTGCTACAAGCTATACAAACTATGTTGCGAACTCATTTTATAAACCTCCTTTGAGATAATGGATATGCCCGTTAGCGTGTGAGCGCATCTTTAAATTTCAGGAAGGCCCCAACGTCGTCTGTGGATTTCTTTTGTTCCCGGCAGTTTATAACGAGAACAAAAGAATGACGCTGTTTGAACAGACTCGCTTTCGGTTTTACTACACTGATTACATTAATCAAGATTAGAACCAACGCGATTTTATCGAAAAAATAGTATTTAATTTGTAACAAAAAGGAATACATTAAGCTGTGCCATACGAATCGATGAGGTTTATGAAATACTTCTATAACTCTCTTTGAAATATATGATAGCCCATTTTCCGGTCATAAAAATAGTAAGTAGAATTTTTTTTTTATCAAAATTTGGAACCGACTTCAACACTCGAAGGTGTGAAATAACTTGTTAACGTAGGTACCACGACAGTTCAAAAGTAACTATTATCATAATATTGTGCTCATTCTACTGACTTCGACAAGTTACTTCACACTTTTGAGTGTTCAAGTCGGTTACATTTAAAAAAAACAACCTTTTCAGGGGTATCTTTGCTACTCACGGGATTAATCGTCATTTTAATTGTCATTGTGTGTGTTCACCGATTTCTTCACCCGCAATTAAGAAGTCGTCCAAGTAGACGTAACACTTTTCTGTTATTGGAGTATATCTGGCAATCCACATACACTCAAAAGTTCGCAAAAGTCATGCCGGCACGGGTGTCAATACACGCGTGCCGGCATGACTTTTGCGAAGCAACTTATTAGTTTATAATAAACACCTGTTGGTGTGCATAGACTAGTGACCATTCAGATAAACATCGGATATCAGATAAATTTTAAAAACAGTTTATACTCACTGAACTGTAATAAGAACTGCTTACATCTTTACAAATGTCGTCTCGTTTACCGGGCTCTCGAGGGCGTGGATATCGCTCAAATTGTTTCCAATATCTTTTACGACCATTTGACAGTCGGGTGAAAAATTGCCCAGAGCTCCACGCGATATTGTTGTTTTTATGATTCTGTTTACTTTTATAAGGGCTCTAAAAATTTATAGAACCAACGAGTTAAACATGCAATTTATGCAAAACAGATTGTGTTGAAAATTTGAAAACTATTAATAATGTTGATCAGAAAAAAATATATTTCAAAATAATTACGTTGGTGGTTAATTTTGAGGCGATGATAGCTAAGCGGTGGGAGCGTCGGTTGTCAAACTGACGGACGCTGGTTCGATGGATCACCATAATTGGCTTGAGCTTCCGGTGAAGGCAACACTGTTGTAGAATTCCCATCATGGTGGTAGGGTTCTTTCGAGTACCTGCCTGGCTAGCTACCACCCTCAAGTTTGACAAACAATCACCAAAGACATTCAATCAAAATATACTATTTCCTATTTACTCTATTTCATATCGCTGCCAAACACATAGTGTCTTCAGGCAGCAGTTCTTGAGAGCCAGTAATCATTCTAGGTCTAGCACAATAACATCTTCGACCACATCGTAACTAACTACCAAATAAGATAATGGTTAAACGCTGTAAAATATTAAAAATAATTAATTTAAACACTGACTAGCTGTCCTACTTATGGGTCAAAACCGTTCAACACTTTCTTAACACAATTTTTACTAAACAATGCAACCTACGCCGAGAAGTTATTTTACACTTTTGGGTGTGAAGTCGATTCTATTTTGTGGTAATTTTTTACCCTTTTCAGCGACCTTTGCTACTCACGGGATCAATTGTCATTGTGTATGTTCACCGATTTCTTCACGCGCAATTATAATGTCGTCCAAGTAGACGTAGCACTTTTCAGTTATTGGAGTGTGACTTAAAAACCGCTTGAACGATTTAAATAAAAATTTGGCACCACACAATATGAAACACTAGCTTTCAATTAAAAATCATCAAATTTGGTTCACCCAGTTGATAGTTATCAGGTAACAAATATGTAAAAAATAATTGAGAACTTCCTTATATTTTTAAAGTCGGTTAAAAAGCCAAAGCTACCAATTTTGCCGATTAAGTATGACTAGAACCGTGGGCTGGGCTCATAACTGAACAGAACTGAAGGGTTAATGTGATCATAGGGTGCTCGAGTAGAGACAGCAGACAGGGTCTGGCGACATGAGCAAGTTCGTACGAAGAGGCTGAATGCGGAACAGTTCCAGTTAGTCGAAAACAATGAGAGAGGCCTATGTTCTATAGCTAGGCTTGCCATTCGTCTGGGTTTCCCCAGATTTGTCCTAGTTTACAGGGCGTCTGGGCGGTGTTTTATTTTAGTCTCATTTGTCCGGTAGATTAGGCTAGATCGTTATTGAATGATGTACAAAAATGTACATCATTTAGATAAAAGAAAAAAAAATTGTCCGGTAGGTAAATTAAAAAAAAAAACTCCGATGAATTGTCCGGGTTTTAAGCTCCTAATTCCGGGTTTTCACTTATCTTCTCCTGGTAGGCAGATTTTAGAGATCGCTATCACCAACCCTATCTATAGCAGTTATGATGATGATATTAAAATAACCTATCCGTAAAATTTCTTACAAAAACATATTCAATATCTTTTTATTACTTGTTTTTTTTTTAATTTTCTTTGTGATCATTCAAGTATTATTTGGCTATATCATTTATTATTATGTAATTACAGTCATCATAAAAAATCCATTAGTTTAAAAGATACTGTTGTCAAATATTCTTCCGTGACGTCACGAACCGGTCCCAGCGGAAGACCAGCGCTGGTTTTAGCCAGCATTGCTGAGTTGGGTCCGTTTTGTAACATTTAACATTGTTTATATTATATTGTATTCGTTCTTTTATTTTCTGTATGCCTTAAATGTAATTGTTACAAATAAAGTTTTTCTTTCTTTATATTTTTTTTTATCACACTCATACCCCCGCACTAGAATTCCCTGTATTGCGGAAGGCTTGGACACACAAAATCACAGCACACAAACATCCAAGACCCGAGACAAACACCTACACTCATCGCACAAATGTTTGCCCCTGCCGGGATTCGAACCCAGGGTCCCGGAGACACAGAAGTCATGTCACTGACACTAACCACTGCGCCACGGCGACCGTCATATTGAAAATTATCTCAAAGCTACAGATTGACCTACATAGCAATCTTGGATATAGGGTTGTATAAATAATAATCGACGTTCAAACTGATTTATATTGGCTGAAGTGTTCCAGGAATGCGCGGAATGGATTCCAATAAACAGTGTACACTCCGCTGAACTACCGCCAAGTTGTTCAACAATGCTTTAGTGCCATACCGTACCTAATGTTCACTTATTACTGCAATATTCGAGATCGAACTGTAACGCGGCGTCCTGCGTGGGCTGAGCGATCTTGACGCGAACGCGAAGCGGCGCAGCGCGATGCGAAAACAACAAACAGTCCGATACCTATTCAGGTAGCCTACGTGAACAAACGCACGTATGGTGCGCTGCGGTGCGGCGCGATCAGTTCGCTTGATATATTCGCACGAACTGGAGGAGATGCCAGGCCAGGGTGGTGATGGTGTAGGACGATTCGCGTGCACGTAGGACACAGTCGCCGCGTCGCATTTAATTCGTGAGTCACCGCTTCGAATCGCTTCGCAATCGCATTCGCTTTGATTCGCCTAGGATAACGTAGGACACTGCGTTAGACTGCCCACCGTGCAACTACGCGCTATATTGGTTGCCAACAAATACAAAGTTTGCAGTTTGCACCAAGTTGCTAATAGGCAACAAATATTTTGAACCATTGTTGGATTGTTGATTGTTTGAAACTTTTTACTAGTTAGTAAATCTTCTATGCATATTTACTCTATGTATAGAAGTATGCTGAATCTACATGATGGTTTGTAGTAAGAGTTCAAATTTACAGCTATTTATTGAACAACAAATAATTGTGTCACAATTATTTGTTGTTCAATAAGTAGCTGTTAAAATAGCTCTATTTGAAAGTAACTCTGTCTGTCTGTTACGTTTACACTTCAATGCCACTGAATCAACTTTAATGAACTATGGTAGGTATGGATATAGGTGGGGCCCTGAAAAAGGCACACAGACCATTTTTTGTCCCGGATAAAAGTTCACTCAGGTGAAACCGCATGTCACAGCTAGTAATGTCTACAACTTAATCATTTTAGCACTGATGTGCTTAGAATGTGGTTGCAGATAAAATCGATAGGTTAATTCCGCCGCAACAATGTCGTCACACGGCAAGATGATTATAATTTACTCGGTGCTATTATAGTGTAGAGCTTGGTATTGACTTGTGTATTACGGAGAGGTTTATTCATATTATACATCGCTTGCCGAAATTGTGTGATCCTAGTTTTCATATGAACGTAGCAAAGCGGGCGGCGCTATTTAGGTGAAGCCCATTTCGTTTTTATATAGATGTAGTATCCGGCTTTACTCTCATTTATAGTCGAAGTTTCGACCTAGGTTTCGGGCATGTCCGATGCCCGTCCTCAGGTGAGTTTGTGCTGCTAGATCGTGGCGATCACGTGAAGTGGTCGCCGCGGACATGCCCGAAACCTAGGTCGAAACTTCGACTATGAATGTGAGTAAAGCCGGATACTACATCTATATAATAATGTGTCAAACTCACGAGAGTTTGCAATAAAAAACCCATTTCGTTGGTTTTAAAATATCTTTTTAAAACACTAGCGGTCGGCCCGGCCGAAACGGATGTACCTTCGAACCAGTACCTTCGAACGAACTGACGACTAATATACACATAATCTGTAACTAGTATTCGCTAGCTACGTATGCATGACTTTTTATTTTTATTATTACTGGGATTAGGCAGGCGTTTGACCACTATCTCACCTGATGTTAAGTGATGATGCAGTCTACGATGGAGCACGCCTGCCTAGACTATGTACTACGATACGAGTCGTCACTTAACATCAGGTGAGACATTGGTCTAATGTAAGCTTATAATCTAAAAAAAAACGTTCTTTTTCTAAAGGTTACATAGACATAATAATTGCGCCACGACTTTTACAGAGAAAAGAACCTTAAAAAAACGCCAGCCTCACATGTAATAAATATTTCAACAAGTTTTTTTTTAGGATGGCTCCGCACAATACGTCTTCATCTATAGCATAATAAACTGTCAATAATGAAATTGGGGCGTATATTTTATTTAGTTATGGCTCGTTTATCTCGTATCCAATTTGTTATCGTTTTGCCCTCCCGACGTCGTGTACCCTCCGCCCGTGATATTTCTACGTCACAGACTATTGTGCCCAAACGCTCGCGGCTTTACTATAATAGTTTCGGAGAAATGCCGGACTTTGTTATTTATCTTAGCCGGGGAAAACATAGGTTGCTTTTCTTGCGTAAGCCTAGGTTTAGGTATAGAAGACGGCCCGGTACTTTTATGGTTTTGACATTTTTTTTGTCGAAACAACGTTGACTTTATGTAGCTACTAGTTGCACTCCGCGTTTTGACCCGCGTGGTGATGAAAAACGGAGATGATGGTGATGATGATAATAAGCCTATGTGTTAATCCAGGGTATATCCTATCTATCCATACCAGATTTCATCGAAATCGGCGTAGCCGTTTGAGCGTAAAGAGGTAAAATTAAGTCAATTGTAGTAATTTTCATTACGACGCGTATTTCAAGCGCAAGTGTAAACATATAGCTATCCTTTTCTATATTATTTGTACCGTATTATCTGACGCAGTAAGCATGTTTATGTCGTAAAGGAACAAAATCTGAGCACCATGCAGTATGAATATACGTCAGCTTTAGTAAAATATCATTGGTTTCCGCGCGCTTGTGCGACATCTACCTCATATAAACATATAATATCATTGGTATCAGGTATATAGGTAAACTGAACCATCTGCATCCATAACGTAAAATTCATACATCGATTTGTATTGAAAAATACGGAACACGAATAACTTTAATCAGAATGAATTAAAAAAATAATGAGAATTTAATCAATGAATAATGTAATTATTAAACGTTCAAACATTAAATTTTTTGTGTCAAAATTTCAGTATTATGTTAGTCAGTTCAGACTTTCATTGTTTGAAGACATGAAGACTATTTTCAAGTGAGTTCCTGCTACTTACAGTTTTACCCGCGTGGTGATGAAAAACTGCGATGATGGTGATGACGAAAATACAAATATTAATACAGGGTGTAAGCTATATCCATACCAAATTTCATCCAAATCCATCCATCCGTTTAGGCGTGAATGAGTAACAAACATACTTTCATATTCACAAACTGTCGCATTTATTATTAGTAGAATTCAGTTTCGCATGAAATGTATATAATTAACATATTAGAACAAAGAACATAACATGTATATAAGCGAGAGTAGATATTTACCGGCCCCTAACTCAAGTCTCTCGTCAATTATTTACATCAATTTATCTCAACCTTCGGCTCTAATGGGGGGTAACCTTTGTAATTGCTTGTACACTTTGTAATCCTAATTATACTGGACAGCTTCTATGCGGGTAGGTAATGAGAACTGACATTTAATTCAAATACCTGCTATTACAATACAATACACTTTATTGTATACTGGTCACATAAAACAATAATAAAAATAAAACATATATCTAACCAAGTACAATCGGCGGCCTTATCGCTTAAAGCGATTTCTTCCAGATAACCATTCGACGAAAATAATATATTATAAGTCTAGAAGTTCGGCGATACAAGAAATATCATG
This sequence comes from Apeira syringaria, assembly GCA_934044485.1. Taxonomy (NCBI): domain Eukaryota; kingdom Metazoa; phylum Arthropoda; class Insecta; order Lepidoptera; family Geometridae; genus Apeira; species Apeira syringaria. Next base: position 7,436,203 of record OW203678.1, read on the forward strand.
TCTAAAAGAATAAACATAATATTTAATTTAATAAACACAATGTAGTATGTGTCTGTTTGACCTGTGTCTTGGTGTGTATATGTATATAAGTATATATATATAATATATACTTAACATTCACACAAGGTCTTCAGGTCCCAAACTAGGCAGAGCCTGTACTATGGTAACCTGATGGTAATAGTATAATAATAATATAATAATATAATAATAATAATATAATAATATAACCTAATACTTATATACACACCCAGACACATATATATGAGTCATCAGGTTGCCATAGTACAGGCTCTGCCTAGTTTGGGACATGAAGACCTTGTGTGAATGTTAATAAAAAAAAACTGCTATTTACCAAGATCTTGCTTGTTATACGAGTATTTTTAGCTGGTTTCTTTACATGTTCAAAGCGATGATAGCTCAGCGGTGGGAGCGGAGTCATTAGGACACTTTCATAAATTACGTAACTATGTGGTATGCGACAGGGTACTGAAGTTAGTTACTGTTATGTCTTAGGCACATTTAATAAAGCGAGTAATGGGGCTCATTATGTCTCAGGTAATGAAGCGAGTCATGAGTTTTTTTTTTGACGTGATAACGTTTTATAAATTGATGAATACCAGCAACACTCATGAAAAATAGTAACGTTCCGCGTAACGTTCCACCTAAGTTTTGTATTACATAAAATAATCAAAGTCAAAGTCAAAGTCAAAGTCAAAGTCAAAGTCAAAGTCAAAGTCATAAATGATTATGACGTTATCACGTAAATCTATCGTCCGTAAACCGACTTTACAGACAACCAATTTTTTAATACTTTATTGTTCTAGCGTTTGACCACTATCTCACTTGATGGTCCTCGGAAGCTGATGTGGGATCGAACCAGTATATCCGTCAGTTTGACAGGCGACGCTCCCCCCGCTGAGCTATCATCGCTTCTGATTGTTAGATATTAATATACAGTCGTGGTCAACTAATTAGGGACAATCTCTAGTTAAGCCAAATTGTGAATATTTTTTTTATTTTCCAACGAGTCTTAACAATATTCCATATCTTTTACATGTAAGTGTAATTAGTCATTTATGTGCGCGATTATACAAACAATAACAACTTCTTAAATATTAAACCTCTTTACAGTATAGCTGATAAATTATCATAGTGCTATTTGTTCAAAGAATGCTGGCTGGCCATTTAATTAGGGACACTGAGGTATTGCGTTCTAATTTCAAAATTGGAATTTTAATATTTTTTTGTTTCTTTTCTTATTGTTTCGTGGACGTTTTGGCGGCAATCCAGATTTTTTATTTTAAGTTTTGATAATTATTTTGAAGAAAAATGGGCATAAATAAAAGTTGCGATCCAACACTACGAAAAACTATCATGAAGTTTGTCGAGCGTGGTTGGTCATACCGAAGGATAGCACAACATTTAAATTGTTCAAAAACTATGGTATGCAATGCAGTGCAACATTTCAAGCGCTATAACACAGCTTTAAATGTGTCCAGAACAAAAAGATCGAGAAAAACGACTCCGCAAGAAGATAGAATGATAACCAGGTTAGCTAAGAAAGATCCGTTTCTAGGCTCTATTTTAATGAAACACGAAGTGTTTGGGGCAAACGAAAGAGCCGGTGTATCTGCGAGGACCGTTCGACGACGTTTGGTAGAAGCAGGGTTGTTCGGAAGAGTGGCTCGCAAAGTACCGTTGTTGAAGAAAGAACATAGAAATGCTCGTTTGGCGTTTGCACGTAAATATGGACATTGGACCTACGCCCAATGGCAACATGTACTTTTCTCTGATGAGACCAAGGTTAATTTGATTTCTTCAGATGGAAGGCAATATGTACGGCGTCCTGTAAAAGCGGAAATGAATCCAAGATTCACAAAAAAACAGGTGAAACATGGCGGTGGAAACGTTAACATGTGGGGTTCACTTTCTGGACGTGGAGTGGGACCTGTGAGGAAAGTTCAGGGTAACTTAGACCAACATCAATACAAGGCAATATTGGAAGAAACTATGCTTGCCTATGCTGAGGAGCATCTCCCTATTATATGGACGTTTCAGCAGGATAACGACCCGAAACATACCGCCCATTCAGTCAAGTCGTTTCTTACCAGTCAGTCTGTATCGGTGCTAGATTGGCCAGCAAATAGCCCGGACCTCAACCCAATTGAGCACCTTTGGCACGAAATCAAGAAAAAAGTTGCCACTTATCGTAATACAAATTTGGATGAACTTCATGAAGCTTTTTGTGAGGCATGGGCAAACATTCCTGTCAAAACATGTCAGAAACTGATAATGTCTATGCCACATCGGTGTCAAGCGGTAATTACTAACAAAGGTTTTGCTACTGGGTACTGATTTTACACGTAATAAAATAGAGCTGTTAAAGATATTATAACACTGCAGATTATAAGTTTTGTTTAACTGTATTTTTCATTATACTTTACTGTCCTTAATTAAATGTCCACTAAAGAATTGTACCTTTATATTTAATACATGTTTAATCTTTGATATCAAATACTTTTTCTATTTATTTAATCTTTTATTTACAGCCATTTATAGCATAATAATCGGACCACATTATGCAAATAATAGGTGCTGAGAAATCAATAGGGTTTTATATTTATATGTACATAACCGGTTATAGCCCTTCACTATCTTGAATGTCCCTAATTAGTTGACCACGACTGTATGTGTTTATGCTTATGTTCAGATTCAGTCGGATCCGAAGACGATAAGACAACGTCAAAAATTCGTAGTCAGCTAACCTGAATCTATGTGTAATCTAGATTAGGATCTAGACAAAGATTATTTACAAAAAATGGAACCGACTTCAACACTCAAAAAGTGTGAAATAACTTGTCTAAGTCGGTACCATGATATTTCAAAAGTAACTATTATCAAATTATTGTGCGGATGGTACCGACTTTGACGAGTTATTTCACACTTTTGAGTCTTAAAGTCGGTTCCGTTTGTTTTTTCACCATTTTCATTGACATCTGCTACTCACGGGATCAATTGTCATTGTGTATGTACACCGATTTTTTCACCCGCAATTAGGAAGTCATTCATGTTAAACGTGACACTTTTCAGATAATGGAGTGTAACTGAAAGGTTTTTCAGTTACAATAGTCATCAGTTACAGTTACAATATACACAATGGAGTGTATATTGTCTCCATTGTATATATATACAATGGAGTGTAACTGAAAAACCTTTCAGTATATACAATGGAGACAATATACACTCCATTGTGTATATTGTCGCTTGACCTATTTTGATGAAATTTAAAATGAAAAGTATATTCTATCGAACAAAAAAACATCACGAAAATCGGTTTATAAACAACGAAATTCTCGGAGAAAACAAATATGTATGTATGTATATATACGGTCAAATTGAGTAACTGACTCCTTTTTTTGAAGTCGGTTTAAAATGGCGTTCTATGTCACTGAATCTAGAATTGAATCAAGATTGATTTAATATGTACAAATTATATATAGCAGCCTACCAAAGCTGTCAAATTCGAAATTTGTGAGCCGAGTATATTGCCATATTGAATAGAAGAATGAGGTGATGTTTTATAACTGTGTTAGCAAATGACTTAAATATAAAAAAAAGTTTTTAAAAACACTTTATTGCCATATAATAAAATACGTAACAAATACATACTTGTACGTACATTTTTTAAACATTTGTTAGTATGCAATTATTCTAAGCAGGCGTGATCCATCGTAGATCGCATCGTCACTTAACACCAGGTGAGATAGTGGTCACATGCCTGCCTACATTGAATAAAAAAAATGCTCCATTCCCAAAAATATGTTCGTGATAAATATGTTGTATTTTTGCGTGTTTTTGTAACCTTTAGAGAACATAATAAAGATTTAACACTAAGTATATATTAGTAAAGAGTTTTCGGCATGAGGTCGCCATACGGTAGTCGAATATCCGGGTCGAGACGATAATAGGTTACTTTTAATATTGTTTAAAGTATAGAGAGCTTACTTTTTGCCGTTTATTGGGAACCTAGTAGTAAAATAAATAAGATTGATCATCATTATCTCAGCCAAGGCATGTCCACAGCTGTACATAGACCTTATCCATTGATTCCTACAAGGACCGGTTGGAAGCGGCCCGCATCCAGCCCTTCCCTGCGATCTTAGTCAGGTTGTCTGTCCACCTTGCCGGTGGCCATCCTTTGCTGCCGTAAAATAAGGTTGCTGTTTTCATATTCAACGAGATCATAATATGAAAATCATGAGAGAGCAAACAGCTTCGAAATTGTGTTTAATTGAAAATACTTTTCGCCCACTTTAACTGAGAAAAGGTTGAGGTTTCATTTTTGCCAAACTTCGGTACGCATTCAAAGTTTCTAATTATTATTCATAAAAGGCTTTTAAATATTGAGAGCCGTTTCCTTCCTTCTAGCTAACTTTATGTGGAAAACGTTTCTTCCTCAAGATTTTGTAGTAACTTTTGAGGTTATGCTGACTTTGTAAGCTCGTTTCCATAATAGTTTTAGTTTTAAATTCACATAAGTTATTATAATATATTTTCTTTACTGTAGATACTGGTAGTGGAAACTAAGAACTAAAACTAAACTTAACCCTAACTAGAACCTAACTAAAACCTAACTAGAACTAAAACCACCGCCAATTACCAATATAATTTATACCAAAAAATGGAACCGACTTCAACACTCAAAGTGTGAAATAATTCGTCGAAGTCGGTACCATGAGCACAATATTAGTTACTTTTGAACTATGATGGTACCGACTTTAACAAATTATTTCACACTTTTGAGTGTTGAAGACAGTTCCATTGTATGGTATTTTTTTTAAAACAGCTTTTATACACATAAATGATTGATTATTTATACTTATAAAAGCTTGTTATAAAAATACTTTCAAAAATTAAACTTGTTATATAATATTAGTGTGATTTGAAGTTAAGTCGAAATTGTCATTATATAAAAATGTACGATGGAAAAGGTTTTCTGTAAATATGTCATTTGATTGCAACAGCGAGTATAGTCCTCACAATCGGCTGACCTCAGGTAAGGACCACTATCCGGTGCTAAACGTCAATTACCTGTTACGGCTGTAATCAAAAGATACGTGACCACCATTGTCTTAGCGGTAGGAATGGGACTATTGTGATCGTATTTTATGATCACGTGTCATTTTTTATTTTATCACACTCAGACCCCCGCACTAGGATTCCCTGTGTCGCGGGAGGCATGGACACACACAATCACAACACACAAACAACCAAGACCCGGGACAAACACCTATACTCATCGCATAAATGTTTGCCCCTGCCGGGATCGGAAGTCAAGTCACTGACACTGACCACTCTAGATACACTCTAGATAAGTATAATAACCGAACTGGGCGCCACGCCACAACTGACTGAAAAAGCCGCATGAGGCACGTTCCACAAGTTTCCTACCTCTGGCCTAGACTGACGTTAATGGAATGAACCATAAAACTCTTTGTGATAGTGAAGTTATAAACCAATAGGTGCTGCTGTAAACTAGCATGGAAAGTCACAGCGTGGTAATTTTCTCACGGACAGTTGAACCTATCTGATGCTTAACGTCAATTATCCGCACTGGACCGCAATCAAATCGGATGTGCGAGTGTATCGGCGGGCAACAGGGGATTAGGGCCATGCTTAATCTATCTCTAAATACGTAGGTAACATATTACGATATATATGTATAAATCAATTTTTTTCTTCATTATACCAATCATAGAAACAAACAACTACGATATGACTGGCCGGTTGGCGCAGTTGGTAGCACTCTGCCTTCTGAGCCGCTGGTCCCGGGTTCGATTCCCGGACAGGTCAAACATTTGTGTGCATGAACATGTCTGTTCGACCTGTGTCTGGGTGTGTATATGTATATAAGTATATATATATCAGTCATCAGGCTACCATAGCACAGGCTCTGCCTAGTTTGGGACCTGAAGACCTTGTGTGAATGTTAATAAAAAAATAAAAAATCTTTATACAGGGTGTCCCAAAAGTCAACGTCCAACCGAAAACCCAAGCTAGGCCTAGTTGTGGGGGCTCTCAAAAAAAAAGAAAAAAAAATCTATCTCATGTAGTTTCGAAATGACAGCCATTTTTCTTAAATTGACACCCTGTGACGAGTTTACGACTACTGGGGCTACAAATGAGCTCTTTTATAATTTTATTTTTGTGTGGAGTAGTCTTAAGTGATGCTCCTACAAATTCCAATTCATCATTTGCACACAACTTCATTGGAATTTCAGAAAATATCCGTTTTATACCGAACCATGACGTGAAAATGACTACATCACTAAACTTTGACAGTCTGTACTGAAAAAAAAATCTACTATGCAATTTCGGCCCTTAAAAGTTGGCGCATTTAATGGGCTTTCCAAAATGGTATAATACTTACTAAATTATTTCTTAGACGACGAGAAAAAAAAAATGTAAGGTTGTAAGCACGAAATAAATACAAACGAATACAAAAAGATGCGCAGTAAACGAAGGCACGAAACGTACTGAATTATTGTACGTATACCACGCTGTTGTATTAGCGTGCTATCTGTTTCACCCACACTAGCCAAAATGTCAATTTCGTCTCGCTCACACATTGTAGAAAGATTCACTGACACCAAGTAGCGTCACTCTCCGTCCCGCTCTAACATTTCTTCGTCTCTTTCTTTTAGTAGCGTCACTATCCCGCTCTAACTTTTCTTCGTCTCTTTCTTTAATTACACCTTACAGAACGCCTAGATGATATTAGAATAATTTTGAGAAAGTTTTATGACTAACTAATAATAAGCTAAATATCGACTTTCTTAATTTTTTTTTTCTCGTCGTCTAAGAAATAATTTAGTAAGTATTATACCATTTTGGAAAGCCCATTAAATGCGCCAACTTTTAAGGGCACTTGCCGAAATTGCATAGTAGATTTTTTTTTCAGTACAGACTGTCAAAGTTTAGTGATGTAGTCATTTTCACGTCATGGTTCGGTATAAAACGGATATTTTCTGAAATTCCAATGAAGTTGTGTGCAAATGATGAATTGGAATTTGTAGGAGCATCACTTAAGACTACTCCACACAAAAATAAAATTATAAAAGAGCTCATTTGTAGCCCCAGTAGTCGTAAACTCGTCACAGGGTGTCAATTTAAGAAAAATGGCTGTCATTTCGAAACTACATGAGATAGATTTTTTTTTCTTTTTTTTTGAGAGCCCCCACAACTAGGCCTAGCTTGGGTTTTCGGTTGGACGTTGACTTTTGGGACACCCTGTATATTATAATTATATTTTACGTGTAGGTATGTCACTGAACTCCTCCTAAACGGCTGGACCGATTTGAATGATTTTTTTTGTATGCGTTTGGGTGGCGGCCTGGATGGTTGAGATACATAAAAAAAAATTTCACCTGGCGTTGCATGCAGAACAACGTCTGTCGGGTCCGTTAGTTTCTATATAAAAAAGTATCTACATACGGCAAATAAAATGATTGTTTTGACATTAAGCAAATGCTGCTGGGTGTTGTTTCTACAAAAATATAACAAAATTTGAAAATGTTGCCTGATTTATTGACTCTATTCACCGATCAATAACAAACAATTACGATAATATTATATTCTACGATACGATATTATATATAATAGTATTAATGGTAAAAGACCTGACGGCATGACACTTATTCCCTGGAAGTTAGGGCGGCCTTTAGTGTGGGACGCTACATGCGTTGACACTTGGGCGCCGTCACATCTCCCTGAGACACATGTTAGGGCTGGCGCCGCGGCTAACCTAGGTAGTAGTTACATATTTGAACCGTTTGGGGTCGAGACATTGGGCCCGTGGGGACCGGGAGCTCATCGGATTTTCTAAAATTTATCTGAGTGTGGGAATAATATTACGTTGGTGTTGGTGAGATTTACGCGCATCTCGATAGACTTAAATTCATTTTCGCGCAATATTTTCTGGAGCTCATTGGATTTTCTAAAATTATGAGAGCGTTTGATTGATGCGACGCGTGATCAAAATGCTGGCACATATTTGGCTCAACGAATCAGCATTGCAATTCAGCGTGGCAATGCTGCTAGCATTCTGGGCACGCTGCCAGCCGGTAGCGGGTTACAGCATTTGAGTTATCTATAGGCTACCAATAGCTAGTGGATTGCTCAAATGTTATTGTAGTAGCTGTAGTATTGTAATTAGTTATTAGTGTTTTATAAGTACCTTTATTTCTATATAAAAATTATCTGCATATGGCAAATAAAGAGGTTTGTATGACAAATGAAACTGATACTGAAACGACAGCACGTAATATTGTTCTATGAAAAAAATAAACAGCAATTTTTTCGTGTTATGATCTGTCCATAAACAAAGTAGGTACTTAGTTAGTTTTTATAAGTTGTGATAAGTTAAGTAACGATAATGACTAGCAACTTGACATTTAAAAATGTTACAAACGTATGAGAATCCACAACGCGAGATATCAGAGACGTTTTTTTTTATATTGGAAAGATTTAGCGTTTGACCATTATCTCACTTGACGCTCAGTGACGATGTGGTCGAAGATGCTATCACGCTAAATCTAGAATGCTTCATGACTCTCAAGGATTGCTGCTTGAAAACACTATGTGTTTGGTGAGCACTGGAAGCTCAAGTCGTTGTTGGGGATCGAACCAGAGTCCGTCAGTTTGACAGCCGAAGCCGCCACCGCTGAGCTATCATTGCGTCATAACGTATTAGAAATATTATGTGCATGCGTAAATAAAAAAAACAGGTTGCACTTCGGGAGTGCCGGCAGAAGTGAAAACTTTAACATTAACGTTGAGCATTATTTAATATTTTCATAAAAAATGGAACCGACTTCAACACTCAAAAGTGTGAAATAACTTGTTTGAAGTCGGTACCATGATAGTTCAAAAGTAACTGATAGCAAAATATTGTGCTCATGGTACCGACTGCGACAAGTTATTTCATACTTTTGAGTGTTGAAATCGGTTCCATTTTTTGAGTAAAAAAATTTTTTTTACTCTTTAGTGACCTTTGTTACTCGTGGGATAAATTTTCATTGTGGTGTAGGTATGTTCACCGATGTCCTCACCCGCTGCTATAATATCGTGTAGGCATAAGCACGCATTTTTCAGTTTTTGACTTCTAAAAGTACTCGTCAGATTTTGATGACATTTTAATGGGAAGCACCAGTTTTCAAATAAATAAAAAAACGATCAAAATCGGTTCACCCAGTCGGGAATTATGCGGTAACAAACACGATTAAAAAAATAAAAATAAAAAAGCATACGGTCCGAATTGAGAACAACCTCCTTTTTTGAAGACGGTTAAAAAGACTGAGAATGAATGCTTTAATGCAAGGCGGAATGCTACGTGCCCATGTCACCTGGGGATGACGTGGGCACGCGTGGAGCGGTCAGCGAGCGATCGCATGACGCGGGTGGTGCGTCCTTGGGAGGAACCCTCATTAATTCTCCTGTTTACTATACGATTCTACTCACGCTTCCTCTAACTGACAGTACTCGTAAGTTACCCCTTGTTCTGACGTCTCAACACTCCAGTCCAACAGCCACATCTATAGTTTGTACGTATGTAGCCTTTACTTATGCGATGACAGTAAGGTTTGGGGTCCCCGGACGTCTCATGTTTCGAAGTCCCGGGACTTTTCATAATTTTAGTTTTCTCGAGTCCCGGGACTTTCGGATCGACACTCGAGACGAGACAAGATTGTCGAAATTGTTCGCCTACGTAACTACTGAGTACACAACACAATAAATGCGTTTGCCACGCCGCCATATTGGCTTAAAAGCAATGATGTTTTACTAAAGATGACGTATATTCATACTGCGCGGTGCTCAGATTTTGTTCCTTTACGACATAAACATACTCACTGCCACAGACAATACGGTACAAATAATATAGAAAAGGTTAGCTATATGTTTAGACTTGCGCTTGAAATACGCGTCTTAATGAAAATTACTACAATTGACTTAATTTTGCCGCCTCAGTTTCCCGCGCGCTTGTGCGACATCTACCTCATATAAACATAATAATAGCATTGCTTAAAGGTCTGTTTTGTTTGTTAATTATATTAAGATTATTTAAGTATGAAACTATAATAATAAAAAAAAAAGTATGAAAGTTGTTAAGATTTAGTCTGTTTTTTAACTAAGTTTTATTACGTTTTATAACTATAAGATTACCTACTTAAAAGTGAATATGAATGTGACTACAACAAGTAAACAGAGCAATTATTTAAGACTGAAATTAACTTAAAAGTTATTAAGATGTAATTTTCTGCTTGATAAAATATGTTATTTTTTACAAAAATTGCCTATTTTAATACGTTTCAGAGAAATTAACTCAATTATTTTTTTTTTAAAAAGGGTCACCCTTATTAAAAAAGTAGGTACAATAAATATATTTTTCTTAAAGGTCTCAAAGTCCCGGAAATTCCCGGTACTTTGATTGTATGCTACCTCGTGTTCCGGGACTTTGAAATTGTCGGGAATTCCTAAACCCTAGTTGACAGTGACGTATTTTGTTTAGTGAAGTGAAAACTTCTTTAGCGGCGTTGTACATTTTTGTGAGGGGAACACACCTCGCGTCAGAACGTCAGGACGTCGGGATGTGACGTCATCGAAATCGTAAGACGGAGGGGGATTAGACTGCCAATTTAAATAAAAATGTTACGAATAAGGATTATTTGCGTTTGTTGGTTGTTTAATTTTGATAAAGTCGTTTTGTAAAAGTGTTATTTCAAGAAAAACATCCTGTTAATTGTATGTGTAGGTACCGCGGATCACTGCTAGCTATTTTCCATAATCATTACTTGACTGCGTATATTATACTTTACGAGGAAATAAGTTATTGTAAGATAAGTGTATCACAGGAACTATTTTAATTTTTTAAATAAAACCATATAAAACGTATCTCATAATTATATTATTTGTAGGGTTCAAGAAATCTTTGTACCAATGTGGTCCCTCGCTGCCGTTTTGACGCCTTAATATAGATAATAAAAAAACTTCCATATTTATAATTCACATTATTTTACACTAGTAGCACCCCGCGGATTCACCCGCGTGGATTACGGTATTCCCGCTACCTCAAGTATCCCACGGAAACTATACTTTTTCCCGGTTAAAAGTAGCCTATGTATTACTCCACGGTCCTGGACCCATCTTTATACCAAATTTCATCGCAACTGGTACAGCCGTTTGAGCGTGAAAAAGTAACAGTGTTCTTTTTACTATTTGCGTATCCCACGGCAACAGTAATTAATTTCGGGATAAAAGTAGCCTACGTGTTAATCCAGGGTATAAGCTATATCCACACCAAATTTCATCGTGAGTATACGTGAGTAAAGCCGGATAATACATACATAATATCCCGCTAATAATAAAAATGTGAAAGTTTGGATGGATGGATGGATGTTCGTTACTCAGTCACGCCAGAACGGCTGAACAACCTGGATGAAATTTGGCACAGGGATAGATCCATATAATCTGGATACTCTGGATCATAGGCTACTTTTATCCTGGTAAAATGTATGGTTCCCATGGGATACATGTGTTTTAACTCTTCATAGGGCAAAGGATCGACATGTTTTTTGTATAGGCAGTGGTAGTTTAATGGGTCAGGAAATGACAGGCTAATTTCTATCCCGAAAAAAGTATAGTTTCCGTGGGATAAATGCGGTAGCGGGAAAATCGGAATGCACGCGGGTGAAACCGCGGGGCGCTACTAGTATAGATATATAATAAGGAAAAGAAAGTATATTTAGCATAAAGGGTTTCAAATCCACTATTTGCGGCAGAGAGGTAGAGGCGAGTCAATAGAGGCGACAATATTGCTCAAACTGTTTCCAATATCCTTTACTGCTATTTTGACAGTTGATGAAAAATTGCTCGGAGCTCCGCGCGGTATTGTTGTTTTCACGATTGTATTTTGTTATTGTAGGAGTTATCAAACTCCTTTTCGTATTGAGAATATTGCATGGTTTGGTAAATATTGACAACTAGCTGTGCCCCGCAGTTTTACTCGCGTGATGATGATGAAAAATAGCCTGATATTCTGGGACGTGAAGTATGTACATAGGTACCTAATTTTATCTGAATCCGTTTTACCCCCGAGGTGATGAAAAATGGTGATGATGGAGATGATGAAAATAGGTCTAATTTATCGCCATACCAAGTTTCATCGAAATCGGTGCAGCCGTTTTGAATGTAAAGAAGTAACAAACATACACACTTGCAACTTCCGCATTTATAATTTGAGTAGGAAGTAGGTAGGATAGTAGGATTCATTATGGTTTTATCAGACTTACAGGACAAAAGATCATATACAACACACCTTTTTTATACCGTATAGATCTGTTAGATCTGTGTCTCAATCTCACTTGATGGTCAGTGACGATGTGGTCGAAATCACGCTAGACCTGGAATGCGCACTGGCACTCAAGGATTGCTGCCTGAACATACTATATGTTTGGTGACAGTTTTTCACACTTGAGCGCGGTAGCTAGCCAGGCGGGTATTCGGGAGTACCTTACCACCATGGTGGAAATTCGATAACGATTAGTTGTTGGGAGCCGAACCAGTGTCTGTCAGTTTTACTGCCAACGCTCCCCGTGCTGAGCTATCATCGCTTTAAAACACCTAAATCTAAGTTACAGGTCTAAGCAAGATCTGAGTTATTTTCTCATCACAACACAATCGTATCGTAGCTGGTGTTAAGTAATCACATTAAAATTATAAAGGTGAAGGTTTATGTGTCGTTTGTTTGTTTGTTACTTCTTCGCGCTGTTCAATGGCAAAACGGATTTCCATGAAATTTGTAATGAAGACAGCTTACACCCTAGAGTAACATAGAAGGTGCCTAACTTGAGCATGTTCACGAAAATTGGAGACACGCATTCGTATAATACACGCCGAGCGGGTAAATCAGCGGCCGTATCAAGAACCCTAACGAAATCGGGGAGGTTGACTCATGTCATGGGACTGACTGTCTACAACCGTTTGCCAACAGTTGTGACGGAAACAGTAAGCATGAATGCATTTAAAATAAAGCTAAAACAGTGGCTTATTGAAAACACTTTCTACAGTATTAATGAATTTGTAAGCAGTTCAAGCGTGACGTAAAAATATGTACTGACTTCTTTGTATTTTTATTGTATAGATATACATTTATATGTATCTTGTTGATTCGATGCGTTCAGCTAAATATTATTAGCTTAAGTTATTCCCCTACACACTCAGTATAGGCTATTATTATAAATTTAAAGCTTTTGTGGCGTGTACTGTAATATGAATAGATATGAATATGAATATTCTCAAAAATATTGACTGTTCTTTTCCTACAGAACAGTCAATACTTTCGGGAATAAAAGGGGGATGACGGATAAAAAAAACCGTTACAACCACGTATCATTTTACCGCGTGTACACGCTGGGCAGCGTGGCAGCTATTCTCTAATAAATAAATACCGAAATAATCCTAAGTAATTAATTTATCTCACAAAATGAGAATCTGATTAGCAGCTCTAAAATAACAGAAGTATATCATGAATTCTAATTTGAATTATAATAGCACTGAGCATTAGCACGACGGCATTCTAGTTTCAAATTAAGTGCAAATTAAATTATGTGCTATTCTTGTTGTCATAGGAATTATAATTAAATCTCTTTGTTCTACTTATTAGCAGGCAGACGGCATGTGGTTTGTAAATTGAATGGGCGCCGTCAATTCAATTGCTTTCGTGGCAGTTTGATACAGCAAATTTAGTAGGTATATGCAATTATATTATATGTTTATATGAGGTAGATGTCGCACAAGCGCCCGGAAACTGAGGCGGCAAAATTAAGTCAATTGTAGTAATTTTCATTACGACGCGTATTTCAAGCGCAAGTCTAAACATCTAGCTATCCTTTTCTATATTATTTGTACCGTATTATCTGTAGCAGTAAGCATGTTTATGTCGTAAAGGAATAAAATCTGAGCACTGCGCAGTATGAATATACGTCATCTTTAGTAAAACATCATTGGGTATATGCATACAACTTGCGTTCCGCGCTTTACACGCGTCAACAACAATTTTTCCGTTATCGTACGTTTTTACGTATGTTTTCTTTATATCTAATTTTTTTTATATTCTAATTAATATAATTATTCCTAAATTTTTAAAAAAATAGTAAAATAGATAAAAGAAACCCGCAAATTTGTTTTCATGTTATGGGGTGACCAATGAAATACAATTATTGACGTGATAACGTTTTATAAATTGATGAATGCCAAAATGAAAAATAGTAACGTTCCACCTGAGTTTTATCTAGATCTAGATAATATAATCAAAGTCTAAGTCAAGGTCAAAGTCAAGGTCAAGGTCAAGGTCAAGGTCAAGGTCAAGGTCAAGGTCAAGGTCAAGGTCAAGGTCAAGGTCAAGGTCAAAGTCAAAGTCATACATGATTATGTCGTTATCACGTAAATCTATCGTCCGTAAACCGACTTTACAGACAACCAATTTTTTATAAATACAGATACCTACACCATAATACTATACACCGCTAATTAGCGATACACACATTAGCAGTTTAAGTTAAAATCGAATTACTTATTGACCTGAAGCTATAATAATAATAATATTTGCATTTTCGTTGCACGTTCTTAGAGGAATTAGTATTCTACTTATATATATACAATACAAATATATTATATATCGCGTTACCAAAATGCTGGCACGTATTTGGCTCAACGAATCAACATTGCAATTCAGCGTGGCAATTCTGCTAGCATTCTGGGCACGCTGCCGGCCGGTAGCGGGTTAGAACATTTGAGTTATCTATAGGCTACCAATAGCTAGTAGATTGCTCAAATGTTATTGTCGTAGCTGCAGTATTGCAATTAGTTATTAGTGTTTTTTTTTTGATAAAGGCATTTGCCCTATGATTTTTTTTTATTGATATTAATGTTACTTAACTTAATAAAACTTTTAAAATAGATAACTTATGGAGTAAAATCCGTATTAAATTATTTGTATACTCATACTAAAAAAGTGCTATATCAAAATATATTCCTACATCTCTGTCAGAACGTAATAACGTAAACATTAATTTCTCCCACTCATAAAAGCCTTTATTATCTTATTGCAAAACGAAGAGCGTGATAAAACTCCCCTCTCACCTGGCATTGTGAGTGATGAGTACATGTTACTGCTTTAATTCAATTATCCGGCAGACGATACCGAAGCTCTCGAGGGAGATAGCAGGCCCTGAACGGGAATATTTCTTTCAATACCGTATCCACCACGCTTTCAACGGAGAAACCGATTTCGTAAAACGGCGTGGGTTATATGAGTTTGCAGATAAATATGTATATAAGTATATATATCAGTCATCAGGTTACCATAGTACAGGCTCTGCCTAGTTTGGAATCCGAAGACCTTGAGTGAATGTTGTCCCATATAAAAAAACAAATATTATTTATTAACATTCACACAAGGTCTTCAGGTCCCAAACTAGGCAGAGCCTGTACTATGGTAACCTGATGACTGATATATATACTTATATACATATACACACCCAGACACAGGTCAAACAGACATGTTCATACACACAAATGTTTGACCTGTCCGAGAATCGAACCCGGGACCAGCGGCTCAGAAGGCAGAGTGCTACCAACTGCGCCAACCGGCCAGTCAATAATAATGATAATTGATATATTAAATAAATATATCAATTATCATTAATATATAATGATAATTAATAATAATTATACATACAATATATAAAGTTGATATAATATAATTTATTAGAATGGTACCTATCACGTGGCTTATAATATGAGGAAATACAGACTTGAGTTAAGCAGCGCCAGAAATAGATGTACTTATATTGCTTATGATAGAACTGATCATTGTAATCTATGAACCGGCCAGGACTCACATGGAAATTGAAATTCAATGGAAACACGTCGGGTGTGTGTTCCGCTAACATGTTTCACGAAACATGACCCTTTTGTAAAAGCGTATTAAATGCTTGCGTGCGATTAAGTAGCGATGATAGCTCAGCGGTGGGAGCGTCGGCTGTCAAACTGACGGACGCTGGTTCGATTGCCACCTATGACTTGAGCTTCCGGTGAAGGTAATACCGTTACCAAACTCTCAGCATAGTCGAGACAAGTGGCAGCAGATCGTCAAGCGTGCCACCACTCCTGGATGACGTGATGACCACGAGATTGGTCGTGGTCATCACGTCTCTAGAGTGTACCGGCTAAGATGAAGAATCCAGACTCGAAACTCTGTAATATTTTTATTATTACCTATCAACCGACCTCAACAGAACTTGGAATATTTTTATGAGAGAAAAAAAAGTTCTGATAAGGTAGTGGAAATTCTATCAAAGAATTCTTCAATTCTTGTTCCCACATTTTGTAAAGCGATGGCATCGATGAATTTTTGGTAAAAAGGATCGCAAACAATAGACGATAACCACTTTGTTTTGAACGGGTAAAAAATATTTTTAGATGTAACATTATTTAAAATTATTTACTTCACCCTTCTGGTGCTACGAACACAAGATTTCACGGAAATCCTTTATCTGAAATGGACCCTAGGCGCGCACGAATTATTTTCAGAGGTAACAATATTTCAACTTATCTATCGACTTGACTTCCCTGGTACTCCCTTTGAATATAAAACTTCATGGAAATATTTGATCTAGTGTTTCCTGTTACCTACTAAGTACTCCAGCGTAGACTGCAACTCACTTAACATCAAGTTAGATGTTGGTCAAACGCTTGTTTCTTCTCATTCAGAAAAAAGAAAAATATCTTCAGATCACTGAGAGTTTACAAAAATATGTTCATTTGTGAACGATGGCTGTCCTAAAACAATTGATTTTTTTACTAGTAGCGCCCTGCAGTTTCACTCGCGTGGATTACGGTTTTCCCGCTACCTCAACTATCCCACGGGAACTACACTTTTTAGGGATAAACTACGTGTTAATGCAGGGTTAAGCTATCTCCATTCCAAATTTCATTGAAATCGGTGTAGCTTTTTGAGCGTAAACAGGTAGAAACACTGCTATAGCTTAGTTGGACAAAGCAACAGGACGGTATTCTGCAGTCGTGGGTTCAAGTCCCACTAGCAGCCGAATTTTTTCCTTCAAATATTTGAACATAAGTTATACCTAGCATATGGTTAATGCGATAGACAATAAAAACTCTTAAGTTAGAAACATACCTACACACACACATAAACACAAACTTTCGCATTTATAATATTAGTAGGATTTTGTATCAATCAACTGCGCTCTTATGTTTTAATACACCTTTAATTATTGTATCATTATAATACAAAATATAAATATTAAGATGCAGCTAACCGCAACTATATGAATTCTGAGAACAAATTGCTTTGATTTACGAGCAACGTGCCACCCATGTCGCTCCTATACGAACAGAAATAGAATGGGAAATGAGTTTAAGAATAATATTTCTGCCCTTTTTATCTTTCCCATTTATGTTTATGATAAAGTCGTTTTTGTAATAATTTGTAAGTCATTCGACCACTATCTCACCTAATGGTCTTGATTATAATCTAAAAGGTTTGGGCTCTTGATACATTATTGTTGCGATGATGGTTCGCCGGTGACAGCGTCGGCTTAGTGTGTCCTTGATCTCACATTGTGGATATATATCTCCTGACGCCACAAACACAATTGCCATTCGCCTAGGCCAAAGATAAGATATCGATTTTTTTGTGCAGAATGACCCAAAAAGTGCGCAAATTTAACCCACGCCATTGGTTTGATTTGATTTGGTCATGTAACAAATTCTAATCGAGCCTTGGTGCCCAAGGAAACCGTAGGTTCACAAGCTTTTCTAACACAACTAGCGTTTGAGACATGGTTCGGTTGCGTCAGCAGGCGGCTGATTATGTACCTACATCTACACTATCTACACTAATAAAACTATATTGAAGGAAAGATTTGTATGTTTGTAATGGATAAATTCAATAACTAATGTACCGATTTGACCATTAGAATTCACCATTATTCTTGAGTGACATAAGCTTATAAAATACTTACTAAAACTAAAACTAAGTCATGTAACCGTGCGAAGCCGGGACGGGCCGCTAGTCGTACATAATTATATGCTCAAATTTCATTTCAGTGCGATTGAACAATTTTTTTTTTGTTTTTTTTTTGGTCAACATTCACACAAGGTCTTCAGGTCCCAAACTAGGCAGAGCCAGGGGGCCTACCACCAACTCTTATAGCAGTATTATTGTAATCTTACTTTGAATTTTCGTACCACAAGGCCACATAAGCAATGTTACTTTAATGTTGTTTAGACTAAGCAGTTTTGTGACGTAAACCTCTATTTCGTTCACTCAAAGCGTACCATGAGCCAGCGCCAACGAAAGCGACAACGCTATATGAAAATATAATGTTGTCTCGCTTGCCCTTACAGGCAGGAATGTTTCTTCGTTCATTCTACACGTCACTGAGCGATAATAAAACAATAATGTTTTAAGACGTTCATGGTACGAATCTGGGGCCGTACCATCAACTTTTACAAAACCATCATGTTTCAAGAACGTCATACTTCAAGCTTAAAGTAATAATGCTCAGATTCGTACCATGAACGTCTTAAAACATTATTGTTTTATTATCGCTCAGTGACGTGTAGAATGAACGAAGAAACATTCCTGCTGTAAGGGCAAGCGAGACAACATTATATTTTCATATAGCGTTGTCGCTTTCGTTGGCGCTGGCTCATGGTACGCTTTGAGTGAACGAAATAGAGGTTTACGTCACAAAACTGCTTAGTCTAAACAACATTAAAGTAACATTGCTTATGTGGCCTTGTGGTACGAAAATTCAAAGTAAGATTACAATAATACTGCTATAAGAGTTGGTGGTAGGCCCCCTGAGCATTATTACTTTAAGCTTGAAGTATGACGTTCTTGAAACATGATGGTTTTGTAAAAGTTGATGGTACGGCCCCTGTACTATGGTAACCTGATGACTGATATATACTTATATACATGCTTATAATATATATACTTATATACATATACACATACAAACACAGGTCAAACAGATATGTTCATATACACAAATGTTTGACCTGTCCGGGAATCGATCCCGGGACCAGCGGCTCAGAAGGCAGAATGCTACCAACTGCGCCAACCGGCCAGTTGAAAGGAAACTCTGACCAGATTTAATTGGTGAATATCAAGACATGTGTAGGTACACTTCACCACCTTTTTTGGCGACCTCCTCGCTTCTTGATCAAAACGCATAGTGAAGTACATTATGTGAAAATTTCGCGAGGTAGATTATAGAGTTATTTTCAGCAAAAGTTTTTAATATTAGGTACTTCAAAATCTTTGCGGTCGTTAAAAAGTTAAAGGAAGAGCTCCGCATTTTACACCAAAAGAAATAAAAAGGCCACCAGACATCCAACCGTGCGGCAATAAACTTGTAAGCGAAGTGAATCAAATAACACTAAAAGCAACTCTATAATTCAAGTCTGATAGTAAATGTTTCTTAAGAGTAATAAGGTACCCTCAAGTAATAAGTCAAACCACACACATAATAGATAAGTTACGGCACTTCCGTATGGATGAGAAATATGGATTGTGGCATGTACTTTGATAATAGCGAGAAGCTGTTAAGCGGAAACATCAAATATTTAAAGCCAACCCAGCCGCGTCCACCTGTGAACTCTTACCCACCCTCGCGTAAGGGATGTTTCACACTGCACGACGCGCGCGTCATTTAAAAGGTTAATTTTATAGCGTGCTTTCCACCACAGAATATACAATAGAAAGCTGGATTTCAGAACATAATTCATTGTAAAAACATAATTCATATTATATAATCTTACACGCCCCTAGTGGTAGTGGTGGGGCGAGCGGCAGACTGGCTATATAAGCCAGACAGAACCGAAGCGCGCACATCAGTCAGACACCGAGTTCAGTCAGACACCGAGCTCGACGGCGAGCTCGAGGCAAAAACATCCTGGTTAGATTCTCTCCATTTGGAGAGAGCCAGAGCCAGAGTCAAAGAGCAAACATCCTTAGGGCCTACTTACGGACCACTCTGGTACCGGGGCAAGTCGATCCGATAACTCCCTGTCCTGGCGACAGCTCAAGCCGAGGTCCGAACCTCAGTGGTGCCCTTGAGCTAGTCGCCTCGTCCTCTCCTAGTGGCACAGCGCCGTCAGCGCTAGCCTCACTAGGCGGTGCGCCTTCTGCGACCGCACAAATACCGGGCTGAGCACCATCTGTGCTCGCCCCCCCTCCGGTGAAGCTGTAAATGCCGGTAGAGGCAAACAGCATTAGTCCGTTAGAAAAAAAAAAAAAAAAAAAAAAAGAAGCGCGCACACTTTTACTCGGGCGCTCGTCGGCATCGGACGTCGACTCAATGACGTAGCAAGTAGAAGGGGCGACCGACGTTACGTCACAGGCGCGGCCGGCTTGGACGAGTCATTCTACTTCGGGACATCGTACTGAGCGGACGTGCCTTATTTAGTCCCCTGTAGGACACTTCTACCTGGGTACTCGGAGACATCAGACGTGGCTTAGGAGTCTACGTGAATTGTTGTCGTGTTTGGTGATATCGCGTTTTGTTATTTAATTTCAATGAAAAATGTTGATAGTTCGCTTTGTATTTTCTGTTTAAAAATTGAATACTCTTCTGATCGTCAAGATCAGAAGTGGGATTCGCTTAAAAACACGCGACCTTGATCGTTCGCCATCTCTCTAGCTGCAAATAACTTTTGTTCGCATTACAAACCACAACGTTTTAATTACTTTCTTTGTTCTGTTGTTTGTGTGTTTTACAGTGCTATCACGGTTTGTGTGAATTTAAATTTTGAAAATTACTACGAGTCGATTATTTATTTTTGTTTGCTCAATTGTTTTGCATGCTCAACTATCACGTCAAGTACGCTATTGTCGCACTTCATTGCTTCCTGTGATTACAGGTGAAGCCAGTGTGTAGTCTGTCTAAACGCTATAGTTATGTAAAATTGCAGCGTAATGAATTTGTGGAATTTCTGACCGTTTATAGATTCTCAAAGTAATATATAGGAAATTTTGATTTAAAAGTTTATTTGACTGGATGCCATACTAAATTAAATGCGACGTTACATACATAAACTATAACAAGACACTTTCAACAACATCTCATATTTTATTTATCAAGTAGTTAACATGTTGAGAAGGACCAGATGAAAATACATACACACATATCAGTCAAAAACATAAATTTTATGCTCCACCGTAGTTGGGTAAATAAGCGCTTACGGATAATGATACTAAAACATTTCATTTTTAACCGACTTCAAAAAAAGGAGGCTATTTTTATGGGTGTTCGCGGATAACTTCGTCATTTATGAACCGATTTTGATGATTCTTTTTTGTTTGATAGTGTATACTTTCGTGGTGGTTCCATTTAAATTTCATCAAAATCGGACGAGCTGTTTTTGAGTGACACTCCAATAACTGAAAAGTACTTCACTTACCTTGACGATATTATAGTTGCGGTTGAAGACATCGAGAGCATACACAATGACAATTGCTCTCGTGAGTATAGCAAAGGTCACTGAAAAGGGTGAAAAAAATTATTTACCAAAAAATGAAACCGACTTCAACACTCAAAAGTGTGAAATAACTTGTCGAAGTCGGTATCATGAGCACAATATTGTGATGATATTTACTTTTGTGAACTATCATGGTACCGATTTCAACAAGTTATTTCACACTTTTGAGTGTTGAAGTCGGTTTCATTTTTTGGTAAAATTTTTATTCGACTCTATTCTAATACGTCACTTACGTAAGTTCGGTTATAAAGTGTTCCCACTCAAGGACCTTGTTGTGGAGTGTTCCTGCATAATTTAAGCAAGCAAAGCATTTGTAAGGGTCATAGCCCCCAACCTTGTAGAATTTGTTAAAAAATAATGTGATGGCCTTAATGGCCTGACTCAGTTGAAGTAACTTACCAATAACATGGCGTACTATACCGTGGTACTATACCGTTGGGGTCGAAAGGTTGGAAAAACATCCGTTTGAGCGTGAAGAAGTTACATACACACATATTCGACGGTCGTCGTGGCTCAGTGGTCAGCGACACTGACTTTGGAAGCGCGACCCCGGGTTCGAATCCCGGCCGGGACAAACATTTCTGTGATGAGCAAAGATGTTTGTTCTCGGGTCTTGGATGTTTGTGTATTGTGATTGTGTGTGTCTATGCCTCCCGCGACACAGGGTATCCTAGTGCGAAGGTGAGTGTGTGGAGAAAAAAAAATTGGTTGTCTGTAAAGTCGGTTTACGGACGATAGATTTACGTGATAACGTCATAATCATTTATGACTGACTTTGACTTTGACTTTATAATATAAGTGGGTGGGATACATCAATCATGAACCTTTTTGACGATGTCGCTATGTGCCTGCAACTTTGTGTGACAGAAGAGTATCATCATCATCTCAGCCATAGGACGTCTACTGCTGGTCATACGCCTCCTCCAGTGATTTCCATAAGGACCAGTTGGAAGCAGCCCGCATCCAGCTCTTGCCTGCGATCTTAATCAGCTCGTCTGTCAGTAGGTTATAATCAGTATCAAAATCTAACCACCGTGCCTCCTGCCATAATATTTAAAACGTATCAAAATCTTGAAAATAAAAAAAATGCTGTAACGGTGAAAGTTTTTATGTCATATATTTGTTACTCCTTAAACTACGTATAATATTCTATATATAATATATAACGTATATATAATATTTAATATTCATGTCCATACAAATGTTGTCTATAAAAAATTGCTTATAGCGATAAGGCCAGCAATTGTGTATGTCTATGTTAGAAATGACTTAATGCTGTTTACCACATGGGGTATTTACGGCGTCACCGGACTTTTGGCGAGTGCAGAGGGCACTCAGCCGATTAACCACCAATTGTTTTACCAGTGTATATTAGTGTATATTTATATTTTACTAGTAGCGCTCGGCGGTTTCACCCGCGTGGATTACGGTTTTCCCGCTACCACAACTATCCCACAGCAACATTTTGTTTTTGACGTGATAACATTTTATAAATTGATGAACGCCGAAATGAAAAATAGTAACGTTCCGCGTAACGTTCCACCTGAGTTTTGTATTACATAAAATAATCAAAGTCAAAGTCAAAGTCGAAGTGGAAGTGGAAGTGGAAGTGGAAGTCGAGGTCGAGGTCGAAGTCGAAGTGGAAGTCGAAGTGGAAGTCGAAGTGGAAGTCGAAGTGGAAGTCGAAGTGGAAGTCGAAGTGGAAGTCGAAGTGGAAGTCGAAGTGGAAGTCGAAGTGGAAGTCGAAGTGGAAGTCGAAGTGGAAATCGAAGTGGAAGTCGAAGTGGAAGTCGAAGTGGAAGTTGAAGTGGAAGTCGAAGTGGAAGTCGAAGTGGAAGTCGAAGTGGAAGTCGAAGTGGAAGTCGAAGTGGAAGTCGAAGTCGAAGTCAAAGTCATAAATGATTATGACGTTATCACGTAAATCTATCGTCCATAAACCGACTTTACGGACAACCAATTTTTTTTAGCGATAAAAGTAGCCTATTTGTTAATCCAGAGTTTAAACTAACTCCATATCAAATTTAATTTAAATCAATGTAGCCGTTTGAGCGTGAAGAAGTAACAAAAATACACGCATACACACAAACTTGCATTTGTAATATTAGCAGGATTTTGTATTTTTTTGTGTTCAATAATGTGTTTTGATTTGATTGATTGATTGATTGAAGATCGTTTATACCCAGCACATGCTACTTTTGTCCCGGAAAACGTAGAATTTCCGTGGTATGATTCCAGGAATAACACATAGCCTACTTTATCCCGGAGAAAGTACAGTTTCCGTGCTATAATTGAGGTAGCGGGAACATTTTTGTCCTCGCAGTTGAACCCGCGGGGCGCAGCTAGTTTAATATAAATATTTTGTCCCAATACTCTATACTCAAGTGAGGCCCTTTTGTACAGATTTTGGGATTAAATCCTTTTTTACCTCTCCCGCATAATGTGTTTTGGATTAGCGAGGGCGAAGGAAAACCTTGGGATCAGTTTCTCGAGAATTACTCGCCGTAAAACTAGGAACTTTTCTAGTGAATTTATATATGTGAGGAATCGTTCAAACAGTGTATTATCATTTATCGTATGTATTGCTTCCGGGCTGTTTGGCCGTGGTCTATGTGAAACTTTCGTCGATCACTGCGGTCGACATCTTCAGTATCTCAGTATCAGAGAAGACGCCGCGGAGGAGAGTTCTACGCTCTTGTCGCCGCTCGGACCTGAACCACTGAAGATGTCGACCGCAGTGATCGACGAAACGTCTGGAACAAAAGTTTCACATAGACCACGGCCAAACAGCCCGGAAGCAATACATACAACATGCAACGCCGGCCGTGAAAGCCTTAGAGTTTACAGTGTATTATCGATTAATATCGCTACATCTTTTGACGTCTTAAGGTCTGTACGCCTTACGGCGGCAATTATTTGTTTCTGAACATGCTTTCTGGCAGGTGGTTGTAACGGGGCTAGAAACTTTTCTAGTAAATTTATATATGTGAGGAATCGTTCAAACAGTGTATTATCGATTAATATCGCTACATCTTTTGACGTCTTAAGGTCTTTACGCCTTACGGCGGCAATTATTTGTTTCTGAACATGCTTTCTGGCAGGTAGGTGGTTGTAACGGGGTGCTGTCGCAACCTGACTCTGCGGATGCCAGAAAAGTGTATGCATTGTACCACGCAGTCGTGAAGACTAGTTAATTGTTGTAGCTTAATTTGATTATCAATAAGAGTGTCATATTCTCTAAGAAAAAAAATTGGTTGTCTGTAAAGTCGGTATACGGACGATAGATTTACGTGATAACGTCATAATCATTTATGACTTTGACTTAGACTTAGACTTAGACTTAGACTTAGACTTAGACTTAGACTTAGACTTAGACTTAGACTTAGACTTAGACTTAGACTTAGACTTAGACTTAGACTTAGACTTAGACTTAGACTTAGACTTAGACTTAGACTTAGACTTAGACTTAGACTTAGACTTAGACTTAGACTTAGACTTAGACTTAGACTTAGACTTAGACTTAGACTTAGACTTAGACTTAGACTTAGACTTAGACTTAGACTTAGACTTAGACTTAGACTTAGACTTAGACTTAGACTTAGACTTAGACTTAGACTTAGACTTAGACTTAGACTTAGACTTAGACTTAGACTTAGACTTAGACTTAGACTTAGACTTAGACTTAGACTTAGACTTAGACTTAGACTTAGACTTAGACTTAGACTTAGACTTAGACTTAGACTTAGACTTAGACTTAGACTTAGACTTAGACTTAGACTTAGACTTAGACTTAGACTTAGACTTAGACTTAGACTTAGACTTAGACTTAGACTTAGACTTAGACTTAGACTTAGACTTAGACTTAGACTTAGACTTAGACTTAGACTTAGACTTAGACTTAGACTTAGACTTAGACTTAGACTTAGACTTAGACTTAGACTTAGACTTAGACTTAGACTTAGACTTAGACTTAGACTTAGACTTAGACTTAGACTTAGACTTAGACTTAGACTTAGACTTAGACTTAGACTTAGACTTAGACTTAGACTTAGACTTAGACTTAGACTTAGACTTAGACTTAGACTTAGACTTAGACTTAGACTTAGACTTAGACTTAGACTTAGACTTAGACTTAGACTTAGACTTAGACTTAGACTTAGACTTAGACTTAGACTTAGACTTAGACTTAGACTTAGACTTAGACTTAGACTTAGACTTAGACTTAGACTTAGACTTTGACTTTGACTTTGACTTTGACTTTGACTTTGACTTTGACTTTGACTTTGACTTTGACTTTGACTTTGACTTAGACTTTGACTTTGACTTTGACTTTGACTTTGACTTTGACTTTGACTTTGACTTTGACTTTGACTTTGACTTTGACTTTGACTTTGACTTTGACTTTGACTTTGACTTTGACTTTGACTTTGACTTTGACTTTGACTTTGACTTTGACTTTGACTTTGACTTTGACTTTGACTTTGACTTTGACTTTGACTTTGACTTTGACTTTGACTTTGACTTTGACTTTGACTTTGACTTTGACTTTGACTTTGACTTTGACTTTGACTTTGACTTTGACTTTGACTTTGACTTTGACTTTGACTTTGACTTTGACTTTGACTTTGACTTTGACTTTGACTTTGACTTTGACTTTGACTTTGACTTTGACTTTGACTTTGACTTTGACTTTGACTTTGACTTTGACTTTGACTTTGACTTTGACTTTGACTTTGACTTTGACTTTGACTCCGATCAGATGTGGTTGGTGAGGGTCCCTAACAAGGCAAGAATGGCATACGGTCAGCTCACTCACCTGAAGAGATGGAGTTCGTAACAAGCCGCGCAGCTTCCTTGTTCGTCCCAGCGCTGGGTGTCCAGACAATCCGATGACGAAGAGTCCCACATTAACGCACAAACGTGTTGCACCACACTAAAGTTCCCGATGCTGCTATTGTAACTTCAGAGTCTTTCGCGGTCGCGTAGAATAAGTAACTTTGAACTCGTGAAAAGAACAATGAAGATTTATGGGTGCTTGGCATGTCAATCGACACGAGCGGCGGGTAGCACACACCGCGAGTACACTCGATGACACTGATTGTTCATTCGCGGAGTGCATACGCGAACTGTCACATGACCGGTTCTTACCGATCCTTCTGCATCGCTCGCATTTGGATAGCAACCAAAGCGCGCGAAGTTTGAGTGAGCTATTTGCACACAATTATTGCAATGGTATGAATCCCTCACAAACACATCTTTTTATGGCGCAAACAATATTGGTGTAGTATTTTACATTGGTGCATTAGAAATGAAATTCACACTTGAACTTGTTAATCCACTGGGCTATGTCGGTGACTTACTCTTCGAAGGATCTCCTAATTTATGATTCGATTGCGTAGAGAATCCCCGAGCACAGCCTTCCTGATAGCTCGTGACTTGTGTGACTTTGAGCCTGCTCACAAGGCTCATAGTCAGAGACCAGTGTTTAATGTTTAAAATTGTATTAAACAATTTTAAACATTAAACACACCGTATTAATATATAGTACTCCCCCATCTCTTCCCGCGGGTGCCGTAAGAGTCGGCTAAGGGATAACGTACCAGGAGGTGGGCAGCAGCGTCTTCTGAGGATCGGAAATCATACTGCGCTCGCCAACCCGCCTGCCAAGCGTGGCGAGTATTGGCAAATCCCCCCTATATGGGGGAGGCATACGTCCAACAGTGGACGCACATAGCTGAGAAAAGAAAGAAAGAAGAAAAGTTCCATAGATAAGTAAATCGCAAAGGGTTGGAAATTGATTTTCATACATTTCAGCTGACTTCCTAAAAGTAGATGAGGTGAGGTGGTAATGGGATTGTATTTTAATAAAACTATGGCTGTATCTTGTAATTGTTTCAAATACAAATAAAATAATATTTTGTCAATGAGAACTAGTCTAATCATTAGACTTTCCCAATAAAAATGAAATCAAAGACGAATTATATTGATACGATATTACCAGTAGATCGAGATAGCTAGCGAAAAAAAGTTGAGCATAGTCAGTGTTCATATCTTATTTGGTTAAAAATACTGATATATATATATATAGAACAAAAATGTGGAAGTTAATATTGTGTACAAAACGGACTGATGTCTTTGTTAAAATAAAATACTGATAACTTTTATTTCATAGGGCAAATGCCTTTATTAAAATAAAACACTAATAACTAATTACAATAACATTTGCAGCTACTACAATAACATTTGAGCAATCCACTAGCTATTGGTAGCCTATAGATAACTCAAATGTTCTAACTAATAACTGATAACAATACTGCAGCTACTGCAATAACATGTGAGCAATAATTGTCAGTCTATAGATAACTTCCCACAGGCCCAATGTTTCGACCCCGAACGCCTAGGATATTATATTTTCGTCGTTTCGATTGCACAACATCATTTAAATAAGTTATTTCACCGTGAATACGAATTTGTGATTGTTTATCACGTTCGCACACAGAGGGATCGTCACAAATCATGTCCGCGCGTAAACTTGGATTTATGTCTGTCTGTGCAGAGCACATGTTGTATTGTGACTGTGTGTGTGTGTGGGCATCATTCACATACATACACGTACACTTTCTTTTACAACTTTGTAAATCGATCTCGTCACATTAGATAGGTTGTTTGTGACAGGTGTCTGGATATGCATATTATACTCGCTGTTTAAATCTGGATCTATGCCTGTATGTGTAAAGCACACGTAACTCTCATCATACACTCATCCACACACGCACTTCAAACTCTCACATACACCACTCACTGACATTTCGTTACATGCGTGCTTAACTATACCTTATATTTGAATTTCCTGTATATATTTTACTAGCTGCGCCTCACGGTTGTACCCTCGTGGTGATGAAATAAGGTGATGATGGTGATGATGAAAATAAGTGTTAATCCAGGGTATAAGCTATCTCCATACCGAATTTCATAGAAATCGGTGTAGCCTTTTGAGCGTGAAGAGGTAACAAACATACACACATACACACTTACCCACATATACACACATTAACACAAACTTTCGCATTTATAATATGAGTAGCATTATTGAAAATGTATACATTCTTTCGCGACCTAATATAATGCTACCTCAAACCTTTGGAAGATTAGCAGTCATAATTTTTATTATTCAATAAAATATTTTGTTTACTTTGGTGCTACGTTGTATTTTAATGTTTTTATGTAGGCCTAATACCAACGGAGGGCGTTGTTGCCTGTGACACAGCTTTTCACTACTGCAGGCAGCAACGGTCCAATTAGATAATATAGTAGTCAATATGCAAACTTGATATAATCATTATTAAAATCTCATAATAAATAATACTAAATGTAAAGGTATAACCTTGTCTATAATAAAACACTAATAACTAATTACAATACTGCAACTTCTACAATAACATTTGAGTAATCCACTAGCTATTAGTGGATTATTATTATTATCTCTTTATTTTCTTTTTTTCTTAGGTTTAGTTTTTTTACAGTATAAATATCAAAAACAAAAATTAATAAAGATATTATAAAAAACCTAAACCTAGAGTTCCGCCAGCAGCGGGGCAGGGTCCAAGCTACCGGTGGTTAGGGCCGCAGAGTGAGGAACCTCCGGACAATACGCGCCGTTTCAAGGAGTATAGTATTATTATTATATGCAAACTATCTATGATTAGCAATGTCTGTTAAAATAAGTATTAAGTACGTTAATGAAAAGATTATTTATTTATTATTGTTTATTTACTCTGCTAACTGTGTGGGCCATTTTTCTGTGTATTTTCACACATAGACTTACATTTAGAACTTTGAAATAATTTGAACTACGTATGTATTTAAGTTTAACTTTTTAAAGAAAAAAGTTCGGCTACTATTGGGATTTGAACCCACAACTACAGAATACCGTCCTGTCGCTTTGTCGATCTAAGCAATAGTAGCTCTCCACTAGCAGTCCGTATTCATTCCTTCCTGATTTACTTCTGAAGGAATGTCTTAGCGCCATCTACCTTTAATTGTATGAACTATTAATAGGACAGATATGCCAATATTGCAGTTGATAACATATCGAAGTTCAACAAGTTCTTTCACACTTTTGAGTGCTGAGTTCAGTTCCATTTTTGGCAAAAATTTTTTTTTCACCCTATTCAGTGATGGGGAACAATTGTCATTATGTATGTTCACCGATTTCTTCACCCGCAATTATAATTTCGTCGAGGTACACGTAACACTTTTCAGTTATTGGAGTGGAACATAAATATCACTAGACCAAATTTGATGAAATTTAAATGGGACCACCACGAAAGTATACTCTATCAAACAAAAAAAGAGTGATCAAAATCGGTGTATAAAATATAATACTTACAGACCACTATTGAATGCTCAAACTGGGCAGGCTGTTGAAACTATTTTAAAATGTAACATCTATAATTTAATATCACACAGTTGTTCAATAAATATTACTGATTTCTGATTTTTAATTTCTGGTTTATAAACAACGAAGCTCTCCGTGAACACACACAAAAAATATACTTTATATACGGTCGAATTGAGTAACCTCCTTCTTTTTATGAAGTAGGTTAAAAACGAGAAGTTCACGATTGTTTTGTTTGGCAGAACACGTTGTACGTATTGTTTGCTAACCCTTTTCACGGCGTCTGCTACTTTCTATATATGCTAGGACGAGTTGGGTGGCATAGCGTGGCGCCCATAAATCACAGCCGTTTTGTTCAGGACCATTACGTCATTTTACCGCCTTCCTACTGAGACAAAATTAGATCATACAGAGGGGATGCCCGCTTCAACCCGTGCATTACTTCTGTTGTAAAACCCTTAAGGCGAGGTCTTCCCGAAGAGGCCGCGCTTTTGAGTTTTTTTAAACCATCTGAGAGAAAGAATATAGCGTTTTAATTCTGAAAAAAAAAGATATGTATTAGTTAAGGATATAATCTAGTCAAATTTGCATAGTAACGCAGTGTAAAGATATGTATTAGTTAAGGATATAATCTAGTCAAATTCGCATAGTAACGCAGTGTAAAGATATGTATTAGTTAAGGATATAATCTAGTCAAATTTGCATAGTAACGCAGTGTAAAGATATGTATTAGTTAAGGATATAATCTAGTCAAATTTGCATAGTAACGCAGTGTAAAGATATGTATTAGTTAAGGATATAATCTAGTCAAATTTGCATAGTAACGCAGTGTAAAGATATGTATTAGTTAAGGATATAATCTAGTCAAATTTGCATAGTAACGCAGTGTAAAGTGTTAGTGTCGACCTTTATAAGACATCATATTATCTAGCATAGCCAGGTAGGTGTAGAATGGGCATCTCTAAACAATGATTATTTATATTAATATATACAAACCTCCAAATTTTTGAAGGAAAAAATTCAGTTACTAGTAGGATTTGAACCTACGACTACGGGATACCGTCCTGTCGCTTTGCCATCTAAGCTGGTAGCCGATTTTCTCTGAAAAAACTTGAACGTTATTACATTATATAATAAGCAAATATAAACACTTTTTTTAAAGTATTCCGACCGTAATCAGATGACTTTACTCGTTCCTTAATAGTAATTCTTATCGGAATAAGTAAAGTCATACTGTATTTGAATATAATATTATTATTATAATACAGGTACCCGTAGACTGCTTTTTATATTATAATAATAGGAAATGTATTTTTTTAAATTTATTTTTAATTGAGAATAGGTAAGCGTGTGATCACTGTGTGACACTTGATGTTCAGTGATGATGCGGTCTACGATAGAGCACGTCTACCTAGAAGTAACATATTAACTCGTTATTTGAAGATA
This sequence comes from Apeira syringaria, assembly GCA_934044485.1. Lineage (NCBI taxonomy): Eukaryota > Metazoa > Arthropoda > Insecta > Lepidoptera > Geometridae > Apeira > Apeira syringaria. Next base: position 7,467,674 of record OW203678.1, read on the forward strand.
CCCGTATTTTGTATATTCAACGATTTTTCCCCCATTATTGGACCGATTCTCAAAACTATTTTTTTGTTTGATAGACTTTACCTCCGAGGTACATTTGCATTTCATCAAAATCGGTCAAGCGGTTTTTGCATTACACTCCATAATAACTAAATGCCACGTATGCGTGGACGCACTATAATTTGCATTTAGAAATCTGTGAACATGACGATGAAAGAAACACACAATGGTAGTGATTCGCTTATTCAACTGAACTAAACTAAAATTTTGGAATACTAAATCAGTTCTTATACGGTTACGATAAAGTCTAAATTAGTACGAGACTTGTCAATAACATCACTAAAATTAAAATATATTTATTAAATTTGCGGGTAGTTTTAGCAAAATTAAGTTGCCATTTATTTGGTGCCCACTAAAACTACCCGCAGTTGGCCTACAGTTGAATAAAATTCGTCTAATATTAGTGAGGTCGTTGAATGGAGTTATACGAATGTGAATTTTAGCGTAAATAGAATACGAGCTATTTCAATTTGAAGAATTTTAGTGATTTTTAGCTAGTTTATGTGATTAACAGAATTAGGGCCAATGACAATTTGATCCCGTGATTACCAAAGGTCACTTAAAAGGGTGAAACAATATTAATAACATGTTGTATGTATTGCTTCCGGGCTGTTTGGCCGTGGTCTAAGTGAAACTTGTGTTCCAGATGTTTCGTCGATCACTGCGATCACTTTAGTATCAGAGAAGACGCCGCGAAGGAGAGTTCTACGCTCTTGTCGCCGCTCGGACCTGAACCACTGAAGATGTCGACCGCAGTGATCGACGAAACGTTTGGAACACAAGTTTCACATAGACCACGGCCAAACAGCCCGGAAGCAATACATACAACATGCAACGCCGGCCGTGAAAGCCTTAGATTTTACAATATTAATAACTTTATAATAAATGTTTTTTAGGCAGTTAATCTTTGCCTTTAATATAACACCATATGCGCCGGGATTGGCCCGAGCAATAGCAATCATAAATCGCATCCATTGAGGATAAATTACAATGTGAAAATGTTAAATTTTATAGCTTAATACCCCCCCGTGTTTTGATGTCAGATATAAAAAAGCTGATGTTTTATTTTACGATACACAAAGGAAAATAAATAGATGTTTTGTAGGTTATAAAAAGACATCTCCTTGTCTATTATATTTTCATATAAAAACATTTCATACATGTAACGTTTGTTTACATTAATTCTATATAAACGTTTTGATTCGCTACTGTGTTGATGTGTAAATTATCAAAAACACTTCTCTGAGGTGAACGGTATTATTATTTTTAGTCCCCTCGACTATTTTACAATTTGAAGATCTTCTTTTTATTATATTGAAGCATTTTATATATCGCCAAGTATATATAAATCAAACAATTGATAAATATATACGAACACACACACTCACCGTCTCTCACATCCCCACACACACAACCCTCCACTCTACTACCAGCCTCCTGACATAAAAACATACACGGTTATTTGTTTTTATACTTACGAGCACTGTAAACACAACGTTTGTCATATAATTTTAGTAATAAGTGTAATCCTATTTCGGCCATACTTAAGCTTAGATTTACTACATACGTGTTTAATGTGACGCTGTTGGATTATCTAAATAAATAAAATAAAATAAAATACTTAATTCAAATCAAACGTCTACGTATTTCTACAGAGTACTTTGATCTGAAACAAGATACCACCTATTTCAATTTATCAAACGCTGCTATTTTGTTTGAACATTTTATATTACCCAATAAGGGTAATATAAATTGAAGATTTAAAATAATCTTTACCCTATAAAGGTTTCCGTCGATTGACGGTTAAATAATACCAAGCTGGAAAGAGAAAACAGTAATACATACATTACATAATTCGTCCTCATATCAATTATATCTATTTTAATAGCTGGTTTTAAGGGAAACAAGGCTTCTGATGAGCTTTTTATCAAACTATGAGGGAAGTTTATGTATTAGAAAAAAAAATATATATCAATTAGAGACCACGGACTAGCAAGCGCAGCATAGGACGGCCACCGACCAGGCGTGCGTTCAGAAGCTCCATCGGCCAGGCCATATCTTGCTCTGGCAGCGGATGTGCGGCGTTCTTGAACTCAACTAGAGCATTATTTGCTCCACCCAAAATTTGATCATGGCCGTTCACGTCAACTTGTCAGAGCAAATTATGCTCGACGAGACCATAATCTTTCTACCTCTAGAATCGATCAAATCTTGGTCGGCTGTCAAAAGTGACATATGCAGTTGTAACTATCATGTGATCCATGAACAATGTAAGTGACTTCTTCTCCTTCTTCTGCAACATGCTATCAAGTAGCCGTTCGTGAGAGATCGATCAAATATTGGTCGATCAATATTTGGCCGACGAAGCTCCTGAACGCAGCCCAGGTGGACAGACGACCTGACTAAGATCGCATGCAAGGGCTGGATGCGGGCCGCTTCCAACCGGTCCTTGTGGAAATCAATGGGGGAGGCTTATGTCCAGCAGTGGACGTCCTATGGCTGATGATGATGATGAATTAGTAATAAGTATCGAACACTAATTTACAACGACCAACTTATACCTACATTGAATACACTATATGCTTTATATGGCAACGAAAATAATTATAATTTTTATGTGAAATAGTTTCATATATATATATATTTCTTTTTATATTTCTAATTGAGACATTGGGCTCGTGGGGACCGGGAGCTCATCGGATTTTCCAAAACTAATCTGAGTGTTTGATCGATGCGACGCGTGACCTAAACGTTGACACATTTTTGGCTCAACGGATCGACATTGCAATTCAACATGTCAATGCTGCTAGCATTCTGGGCATGCTGGCAACTGGTAAGGGGTTAGAGCGTTTGAGTTATCTATAGGCTGACAATAGCCTGTGGATTGCTCAAACGTTTTCGTAGTACATAGCTATAGTATTGTAACCAATTATTAGTATTTTATTTTAATAAAGGCATCGGCACATTGAAAAATTGAAATTTTTTTTTAACAAAAATTGGAACCGATTTCAACACTCAAAAGTGTGAAATAACTTGTTGAAGTCGGTACCATGATTGTTCACAAAATTAACTATCATCACAATATTGTGCTCATGTACCGACTTCGACAAGTTATTTCACACTTTTGAGTGTTGAAGTCGGTTCCCTTTTTTGTCAATTTTTTTTTCAGCCTTTTAAGTGACATATGAGACTCACGGGATCAATTGTCATTGTGTATGTTCTCCAATGTCTTTAATCGCAACTATGCTCTGTAATATCGTCGAGGTATGCGTAGCACTTTTCAGTTATTGGAGTGTAACTAAAATACTGCTGGACCGATTTAGATGAAATTAAAATGGGACTACCACGAAAGTATACTCTATCAAACAAATAAATAACTTTCAAAATCAGTTCATAAACGACGAAGTTAGCCGCGAACACACATAAAAAAATCATTTATATATAATTGAGTAACCTCCTTTATTGAAGTCGGTTAAAGTAGAAAGTTTCTTATACAATAATATACATATCTTGATTACAATATGCGCGTTATTCAATTGCTTATATGACAAATGACACACGTAATTTGACTCAAGTTTTTCCTGTTCCAGACACTGATGTTAATACTGTCAAATTGGGAGCATACGGCATTTGACATATGTCACGCGTGAAGAGATTAGTTGGAATTAATCCGACGAGAATAATTACAATTAATGAAGGAATCAGATAATCAAGATTACAATGCGATAGCTCAAAGAGAAACGCCATTGTGTTGGAAGCCAGTTTCAGTGATGTAAGGTAAAAGGCTGTCAGTTAAATCAACTACTGATTTTGTGTATTCTCTTTGAATGCCAGTGTGTAGGGTGTTTGAGACAGTTAATAATATAATTATTTTAATAATGTAAACTGGAGTACCTACTTAATATCCGTCTGGCCGGTTGGCTCACTTGGTAGCACTCTGCCTTCTGAGCCGCTGGTCCCGGGTTCGATTCCCGAGCAGGTCAAACATTTGCGTGTATGAACATGTCTGTTTGACCTGTGTCTGGGTGTGTATATGTATATAAGTATATATCAGTCATCAGGTTGCCATAGTACAGGCTCTGCCTAGTTTGGGATCTGAAGACCTTGTGTGAATGTTGTCCCATATTATTATTGTGATTATTATTATTATTATTAATATGAATGTAGTATATGGATATAGAGGTAGAGGAAGGCCGAACAAGGTATGGATGGACGGTGTGAAGAATGATTTGTTTATGAAAGGATGATAGAAGACAATGGAAGATAAAATATGTTGTGCTGACCCCATCTAGTCCATGATAAAGACAAGAAGAGGAAGATTAATGTCAACAAGAACCAAATTTTATATTAGAATCGTGTTAAATACGAACTATGGCCGTATTTCTGTAAATCACTCAAACTAGCTAAAATCCGACTAATATTATAAATGTCAAAGTTTGGATGGATAGATGGATGGTTTGTTACTCGATCACGCTAGAACGGCAGAAGAGATCTGGATGAAATTTGGTACAGAGATAGATTATAGTCTGGAATAGCACATAGGCTACTCTTTATCCCGGTGAATCACATATATTATTGACTAGAAGCGCCCCGCGGTTTCACCCGCGTGGCTTACGGTTTTCTCGTTACCTCAATTATCTCCCGGGAACTATACTTTTTCCAGGATAAAAGTAGCCTATGTGTTAATTCAGGGCTTAAACTATCTCCGTAACAAATTCATGGAATAGGTATAGCCGTTTAAGCGTGAAGAAGTAACAATCATACTAGAACATACACATAGAATAGTAATAGAAACATACTAGAAGGATATCTGTAAACAGAACAACAAAAAATGTAGGTACAAATGATGTTTCCTGTCTGCGTCTTATGTTTTGATTATTCTATGTTTTTATTGCAATATGGCACCCGGCAGATCGATTCTCGTGAGTGTTGCGCAACCAGGCATTTTTATACGTACTGTATGTGAGTGAACACGACCAGTCGCGACGGGCGTTGGATACTTACTGGATAGTTGCGGTACGCTGTACCGCAGTTAGTGGCGCAAAACGATGGTATACGTTATCATCTCTTTACGTAGTAATAGTACCTACCTCAGTGTGTACACCTTTTATGAACAAAGTAATATTTATATACATATCTATGTAGATACGGGACGAATATGGCACATGATGTATGCCATATTCGTCCCGGGGAAGTTCGACCCACATAAAAAAACTGCTTTCGTCCCGCATAGTATCCCATATTCGGCCCAAAAATATATTTTAACTTGAATAACCTTATTTCGTCCAACTTTTCAGGTCCACCTTCGGCTTTAGTTTTTTTTTTGTAAGGGTAATTTTTTTATACAAATCCGTCCTGCCTTTTGACCGTGATTGAATAACAAACATCCATACAAACTTTCGCGTTTATAATATTAGGAGGATGTTATGTGCAAGCCAGCACTATCAGATATTTTCTATTTCTGTCACGACACGGGTGGCGCGAACATAAATCCAGCCATATTTTTGTTGAGGTACGAGTACACCTTCTATCCCCATCTTTTCACGTTAGTGGAATGTGACCGCTGCTTGATAAATTTCCCAACCTTAGCTTACTTTATCATAGTCGCTTTAGTTTAGTGGCGAGACATTTTGAGCTTTAAGGTCATTTAGCTGATATCTTTATTTACTTACTAGCTGCGCCCCGCGGTTTTACCCGAAGGTGATGTTTTTTTTTTATTTTTTTATTTTTATTTATTTTAGGATCTACAAACAGTACAAAAACTTACAATTAGGTGCGAAGAATATATGTATAAGTATAGGTAGTTAATGTACCAACAGCGTAGACCACAGATTGAAAATGATGATTGTTGATGATGATGCAAAGTAGCCTATGTGTTATTCCGGGAGCTGAAGTATCTACATAAAAAATTTCATCAAAACAGTTTTAACCGCGTGGTGATGAAAATGGGTGATGATGGTTACGATGAACATAAGCCTATGTGTTAATCCAGGGTATAAGCTATCTACCTATATATCTATTTGTTTTTAAATCACTTGTGCGTTCGTGATGCCAGTCAATGAGTTCCTACTGAAAATCAGCGCGAAGGTTGTCAAATCCTCGCAGAACGCTGAGTAGGGACTCATTTCTGGCATTACGCAACATTACAATATATATTATAGTATTAGTTCAACCATAATGTATATAAATGTATGTATTATATGTAGTGTTGTTTAAGTCAGTAATAAATAATTTTCTTTCTTTCTTTCTACCTGCGGGAAAACCGCTACCGGCTTAAACTATCTCTATACCAAATTTCATTGAAATTGCTGTAGCTGTTTGAGTGTGATGAAGTAACAAACATTCGCACACACTTTCGCATTTATAATATTATATATGCTATATAATGCTATATTATGATTATATATTATATATAATCTATATAAAAGAAAGATAAAATAAGAACTTCACGTAGGTACTCCGTGTCATGAATAATAACTGATTCCCGCGCAATAAAAGCTTTTCGTTTACTTAATAATATAATCTACTAAATAGTGAATTACTGTTCAAAAAATTCACTGCTCAGCAGCCGCCTCGCTGAGTTCACGTTTGTGCAGAAAAAGTGTAAATTTTTCTTCTCTTTGCATAATTTATTAAATTTGCTACTTACTCTGTGGAAGTATGAGTTTTCGCGGTAGTTTATATTAGCTACAAAAACTACATTTAATGAAGATGTTTCTGACGCGATGATAGCTCAGCGGGGTGCGTCGCCTGTCAAACTGACGGACACTGGTTCGATCCCCAAAAACGGCTTGGGTTTCCGGTGAAGGTAACACCTTTATCACATTCCCAGCATGGTGGTAGGGTATCTCACTTGATGGTCAGTGGCCAAGTGGTCGAAGATGTTAATTTCTTTTTTAAGATTCCTCCACATCTAACTCCAATGCCACGAAATATTTGGTCTCTTAGTATTTTCCTTTTCAAGAGGGAAAATTAAAACTTCAGGAAGTGCTGTAGATGGCCGCAAACAGAAATAGCTGGAGACAAACTGTAAATGCTACCCCTCAGACCTCTCAGTGACGACGACCTTCAGCCATGGAGACACCGACCTCAAAGAGAGTATTGTCCTACAATCCTTTTGTTTCTACTTTCTTAATGCGTACTGCCAAGGAATGGAACTCATTTCCCGATTCATGAGTTTTCCGATACGTACAATCCTGGAGTTTTCAAATCACGAGTGACCTTCTAGGTTTGCATGCTACATCCTAAACAACGCCATCACTTAACATCAAAGTGAGACAGTTGTCAAACGCAAGCTTATAATAAATTAAATAATAAACAACTTCAAAACTCAGCTAATAATTATTATTTTTCCAGAGGGGCTATAATATATATTTTTTATGTTTTTTTTTTGTCACACTCAGACCCGCACTAGGATTCCCTGTGTCGCAGGAGGCATGGACACACATAATCACAGCACACAAACACCCAAGACCCGGGTCAAACATCTACACTCATCGCACAAAGTTTGCCCCTGCCGGGATTCGAACCCAAGATCCCGGAGACACAGAAGTCATGTCACTGACACTAACCCCTGCGCCCTAGCGACAGTCATATATATATATATATATAATATTGCGATATTAAAATGAAACACTAATTACAATACTGCAGCTACTACAATAACATTTGAGCAATCCACTAGCTATTGGTAGCCTATAGATAACTCAAATGTTCTAACCCGCTACCGGCCGGCAGCGTGCCCAGAATGCTAGCAGCATTGCCACGTTGAATTGCAATGCTGATTCGTTGAGCCAAATATGTGCCAGCATTTTGATCACGCGTTGCATCAATCAAACGCTCTGATAAATTTTGAAAAATCCGATGAGCTCCATAAAATATTGCGCGAAAATGAATTTAAGTCTATCGAGATGCGCGTAAATCTCCACCAACACCAAGGCAATATTATTCCCATGTTGTAAATTGTACGCAAATGATGTAATATATACACGGTTACAACTCTGCGCACACAATGAGAAGTATGAAGAGATTTGGAATGTCTACCGTTAAATGAGCCCGAAACTCCAGAAATGTACAACCGAGCTTGTCAGCTGCGTCTTGCGGTGTGTTGTAACATCACGCAGGCTTTAACCTAAAGTATTCCCTCATTGAAATTCACTTTCCCCTTAAATTTTGTTTCCACGCTTCCGTTACGAATTTTGGTTACATACTCAGAAAAGTTAGTGAAAAGGAGTTCTTAAGTAAGTATAACATTGGCGTGTTATGTTTTATTATACATCTTGGTGTGCCGTGTGGTAGGCCGTGGTGGTACCAGCCTAGAATAGTACTCCCCCATCGCTACCCGCGGTTGCCGTAAGAGTCGGCTAAAGGATAACGTACCAGGAGGTGGGCAGCAGCGCCTTCTGAGGATCGGAAATCATACTGCGCTCGCCAACCCGCCTGCCAAGCGTGGCGAGTATTGGCAAATCCCCCCTATATGGGGGAGGCATACGTCCAACAGTGGACGCACATAGGTGAGAAAAAAAAAATACACCTTAAAACTCTTCGAAACTTGTTTCGCCTCTGCTAGATACATTTTTTTAAGTTGATGTAATTCGTAATTATCGCTCGAGATTCTCGTTTCTGTGACTTCTTGTATACATTTTCTTTTTTTAATAAATTAATCATATATTGCCACAAAAAAGTAATAACAGAGGACATGTTTAATTAATTAAATATCTTTGGCAATTTAAGGCAAGTATATTCCAATTATGATACAGGTATACAAGGTACACAATGAAGTTTCAGAGTTTAGTTATACGTAGTACTTAGTCGAGATGTGGGGCCGAATGTATCAACCTCGTCTAAATCCTACTAATATTATAAATGCGAAAGTTTGTGAGTATGGATGTATGTTTGTTACTCTTTCACGCAAATACTACAACACGGATTTGGATGAAATATGAAACACAGATAGCTTATACCCTGGATAAACACGTAAGCTTAGTTTTATCATCACCGGTTTTCATCACCACGTGGGTAAAACGGATTTGGAAGAAATTCGTTATGTACATACTTCAGGTCCCGGAATAACACATAGGCTTTTCATCATCATCATCAATCATCACCACGCGGGTAAAACTGCGCAGATAATTATATTAAGAATGTATAAAAGTTCTCTTGATTCATCGTGGCGGCAATGATAAGGTTACACTAACTTTACCTCAAGCATTTTCTCAATAAAGTTTCACTTTCAATTCTCTCCTAAATTTTGTATTCGCATTTTACGAACGAGATCTTGTAACAGTATACAATTTTATCATATTTTTCTTTACTTCCTTGCTTTGAAATTTTCAATTTACATACTTATAAACGGTCTCATAACAAAAACCTAAGTGTAAAAACTGGTCGCTCTGGCAAATCCCTTTTGTGTTCTATTCATAACGGTAAGCGCAATTTTACTTGAGTGAAAATGTATGTACATAAAAGGTAGGCATAATAATGTATGTAAAGATTATATTTCATACTATTTAGGCCAAGGGGGAAAAGAAATCGTGATATTTTAATAAAAAATCAAAATCATGTGTAAAAAATAGAGCTTTGATTTTTTCACATTTATTACTTAAGTTTGGTGCAGTTTATAGAAAGTATTTGGAATTAAAACATGATTAAGTATATTCTTCTCGATAGTATTCATTTAAAAAATATTTTGTTGTTAAACTGACGTGGTTTTGACACATTATGAATGTATAAAACACGGGAATTACTCAGGTCAGTCAGATGGTACCCATTTAAAGTTTTACTATCAGTACTAGGCAAACCACGACTGTGTCCGCGAGCGCCCCGTACTATCCTTGAAAAATATCCGATTGGTCGAAAGTATAGTCGGAACCCTCTGACTTACTACGTGAGTAATTCCTGTGTTTTATACATTCATAATTCACATGTATGGTTTTGCGAATTTCCATGCTAATAAAGCCCAAATCAGGGAAAAAACACATGTAGATAAAAGTAAATGTCACTGATGAGTGTAGGTACTCTATGTAGAGGGCTACTGAAACAGATTTCATTGCGTTGATAGAGTTTCGAATTTGCAAAACAAATAACGACACATATTGAGGGCAGGAAACCTCGCAAACAGTTCTATTTTTATTCAAAAAATAAAGGGCGTGCGTATATCCAATATTGTAACAACTTTTGCTCTCGAGCGGTTTCGGGTCTCTATGGGCCACTTGAAAAGAAATGTGGTATATACATATACCAGGAATGTAGTGAATGTGTAGTATGTACAGGAGCGAAAACGCGCTTTTAACGAAGTGTTGAAGCGATGTTAGCGCAGCGGTGGGAGTGTCGGCTGTCTGACAGACGCCGAATCGATCCCACCAACGGCTTGAGCTTCCAGTGAAGGTATCACCGTTATCAAATTCCCAGCATGGTCGTAGGGTACTTTCGAATGCCCGCCTGGCTAACTACCATCCTCAAGTTTGAAAAACTGTCACCAAACACATAGAGTATTCAGGCAGCAAGACCCGGAACAAACATCTACACTCATCACACAAATGTTTGCCCCTGCCGGGATTAGAACCCAGGGTCCGAGAGAGTGATTTCACTGACCACTGCGCCACGGCGACCGTCAAAAATTAAGTAAATAATATTTAAGATATTAGTTCTAATATTACTGTTATGCAACGTCTCATGCATTACTTGACACCATTGAGGCAATAAATGAATGTTTTTAAATTTTTTAAAGCTCTTTTTATTACAAATCCCTAGCCGCGTATTGATCATAACATCAATTATAATAAATCTTATACATTCCTATGCGGATTATAAGAATTTTCAAGTCACGAGTGAATGGCTAACTTTCAAGTATTATAAGTTTGAGTTATACCACTATCACACCTTGCTACGGGTCGGCGTAGTATCTAGCATGCAAACCACGAGTGATATTACCATATCACTCGATCACTCGGTACCTCGGTCTGGGTGCTGCAGACCACGCCATTATTTAACATCAGGTGAGATAGTGGCTAAAGTATTTATTTACTTAAAATTGTATTTTCAATTTTTTCTATTCTTTGTCCTAGGTACATACTATAAAGAATTCAAAGCAATCCAATTAATGTATAATAAGTAATTACTTGTCTTTAGATGTTGATATTTTATTTTCTTACTTTTCTAATTCTATATCGTAACTTATATCAATTTATCTTATAACTTGTATATGCATGCTTAATCCTAATCCTAAACCTCCTAAAACTTGTCTTAATTCTAATTACAAAAGTCTGTGGTCGACGATGTTGGTCTCACAATCATTTTATTATTAAGTTTTGTTTCCCTACTAATATTATAAATGCGAGAATGTATGAATGTCGTAAGTGTATATGTGTGTAAGTGTGTAAATGTGAATGTGTGTAAGTGTGTATGTGTGTATGTTTGTTACCTCTTCACGCTCAAACGGCTACAACGATTTCTATAAAATTTGGTATGGGGATGGCTTATACCCTGGATTAACACATAGGCTTATTTTCATCATCACCATCATCACTCTTCATCAGCAGGCGGGTACAACCGCGCGGCGCTACTAGTAATAAATAATTTGCGAGACTATATCTTGATCCTTGAAAAATAAAGGCAAAGTTATCCATTCACTCCTGACTTGAAGACGTAGGTATAATCCGCATACCATTACGAAATAAATTTCCGATTTCAGGACTCAATCTGAGTATTTATCATTTATTTAACCTACATACACTTCATTTTCGGCTTGAGTGAGCTTCTCAAAATTGTTGCTTCGAGAGGGCTTTCTGTATACATAACCATAGATGCGGTAAAGATGGGTTGTAATAATAATCCGTTTCATTTAGATACGAGTATTATAATGCTAAGCCCCGAGGTAAATTCGACGTTGGAAAGAAATTGTAGCCTTCAAAGATCCTACTAATATTATAAATGCTGTAATATTATAAATGATGAAAGTTTGTCAGTTCGGATATATGGATGTGAGTATGTTATACTCTTTCACGCCTAAACGACTGGATGGATTTGGATAAAATTCGGCTTAGAAATAGCTAGCACATAACTTATTTTCATCATCACCGTCAACACCGTTTTTCATCACCACGCGGGTAAAACCGCAGGGTGCAGCTAGTATGTTACAAATCTCAGTAAAGAAGCAAGAGCGCTCGAAAATTGAGTTTACTTATATGATATCGCATCATAAACACACCCCTGCACTAAGATTCACTATGTCGCGGGAGGCATGGACAAACAAAACATCCAAGACCCGTGACCAGAATCCATGCTCATCAGATAAAATATTTGCCCCTGCCGAGATTCAAACTTTCGGTGACCAGAAGTCATGTTATCACTAAGCCCCGGCGACTGGCAATATACATCCAAACCTTCAGCTACCAAAAGACATTAAAGTAAAAACTATTCCAAAACCCGTTGTGAATAGACAGAGACGCATACATCTACATGTATGCGTGTCTCTGTCTAGAATGTAATCTTAGAATTAATTAGTTATGTAATCTAATCTGAATGTAATGTTACACACTACATGTTAATGTAATGTAATCTTACTACTAACATAATCCTACTAATATTATATATGCGAAAGTTTGTGTGTATGTGTGTATGTTTGTTACTTCTTCACGCTCAAACGGCTACACCGATATCAATGAAATTTGGTATGGAGATAGGTTAGGCCCTAGAATAACACATAGGCTACTTTTATCCCAGAATAGTTCCCGTGGTATAATTGAGGTAGCGGGAAAACCGTAAACCACGCGGGTGAAACCGCGGGCGCTACTAATGCTACTTAATTCAAGAATGTATTATGTTACACACCAACCTTATGCGTGATTGACCCTAATTTGAGACAGTGGAAATGTGGTTGTAGCGTAGCAAAGTTCGATCCGCAGAGTCACGAACGAGCAAGTATTAGATCTGTGCGTAAGTCTCCAGAACTTATCCTAACCATAGAGAAAAGTTACGTATTTTTCCTTGGATATAAGCTCTAGAACGATCAAAGCTTATGACCAAGAAATCGCCTCCTCCAAAGCAGGATAAGAGAGAAACGCCACGTTGGGCAGAAAAAACGTAGCTCGTGAATATCTGAGGGTCAACGGAAATTACCAGAACAGAAGATCTGTTTGATTGCCATAAACAAAAAGATCATCAGAAATATTAGGTAGATTAAAAAGCCATACTCTAATAATGAAATAGCATCGGAGGCAGAAGACGACTTGAGATCATCTTTCATTGGATCTTGCCATTATACCTACCCTAGATATAGTGGTCAAATCATCATCATCATCATCATCATCATCTCAGCCATAGGACGTCCACTGCTGGACATAGGCCTCCCCCATTGATTTCCACAAGTGGTCAAACGCTGGACCTAAATTATTAAAAAAAAACACTTATTTAACTTGTTTGTAAAAAGCAAAATAACAATAAAAATGTTTTCGATAGCGATCCACGTTTCACGTTTTTAGGATACCTTTTTTAACCGACTTCAAATATAGGAGGTTACTCAATTCGAACGTATATATGTTTTTTTTTTATACTGTATAGATAGTAGTACAGTATAGCGTTTGACCACTATCTCATGTGACTCGGATATGGCCGAAGATGTTATCACGCTAGACCTAGAATGCGTACTGGCTCTAAGGACTGTGCCTGAACACACTATGTGTTTGGTGACGGTTTTACAAACTTGAGGGTCGTAGCTAGCCGGGCGGGTACTCGAAAGTACCTTAGCACTATTCTGGGAATTTGATTTTAGTGTTGCCTATACCGGAAGCTCAAGCCGTTGGTGGGGATCGAACCAGCGTCCGTCACTTTGACAGCCGTCGCTCCCACCGGTGAGCTATGATAGCTTCAAAAATAATTGAGTTTATTATCATCACCACGAAATCATAAAACATTGCTAAAAATGAAGCTGGTATTGGTGTGGTGGTAGTACGTCTCGTATTCGCTGTAATGTATATATACTTATGTATATGTATGTGTATATACTTAGTATACCATTAACTGTGGCAGTTGCGTGTCGGAAATAACTTCCCTACCGACACGACCACTGTTTTTCAGCAAACAACATTATTAGTCCAGTAATTGTAATAGCATATATATACTCTAGCGGTATCTGATTACTGTGGTTTTAAATAAATTTACAGATCACCGCTAACAAAATATTTCAGGTATTTGCATTCAGTTCAATGGGGACTCCTTACTGTCAGGCATAGATGTTTCATAGTTAATGATCTCAGGCCAGTTGCACGCTCGCTCGTTTGCCGAGCGGCATTGTGGTAGGATACTTTCGAATACCCGCCTGGCTAGCTACCAACCTCAAGTTTGAAAAACTGTCACCATAAACATGGCGTTTTCTGGCAGAAGCCCTTGAGAGCCAGTTTGACGGTCGTCGTGGCTCAGTGATCAGCGACACTGACTTTGGAACCGCGACCCCGGGTTCGAATCCCGGCCGGGGCAAACATTTCTGTGATGAACAAAGATGTTTGTTCTCGGGTCTTGGATGTTTGTGTATTGTGATTGTGTGTGTCTATGCCTCCCGCGACACAGGGTATCTTATTGCGGGGGTATGAGTATGTGAAAAAAAATAAAAAATAAGTTAGCATTCTAGGTCTAGCGTGATTACGTCTTCGACCACATCTTATTTTTTATTTTTATTTTTTTTATTAATCAACATTCACACAAGGTCTTCAGGTCCCAAACTAGGCAGAGCCTGTACTAGGGTAACCTGATGACTGATATACATACTTATATACTTAAACACACCCAGACTCAGGTCAAACAGACATGTTCATACACACAAATGTTTGACCTGTCCGGGAATCGAACCCGGGACCAGCGGCTCAGAAGGCAGAGTGCTACCAACTGCGCCAACCGGCCAGTCAAGCGGCCAGTCAAGCGGTCAGTCAGTCACATCGTCACTGACCTTGAAAGTCAGTGAGATAATGGCCGCTAGATCTATAAAGTATAATAAAAACGAGGGCGTAACTCATCAGCGAGCGTCGTATCAAGAAAAACTATAGCTAAATTCAAAATATCGCTATGAACTTATCAGTTAGACGCCATTTTGTAAATCGAAACCTTGTCGATGGTACCAACAGAATCGACAAGTTTATTTTCATATGCGATGCTCAGAAACGGTTCATGCTGCTTGCGACAGTTTCTACTTACATTAAGAGGATTATATACCAAACAATGTTTTCGCGTTGTAGGTATTAAGCAAACGTGTTGCTATCTCAGCATTCTCCCAACCCCCTATGCTACCGATAGAGACAGTTGGTACTCGTGAGATTTATAATTACCTAGTTGCGCCCCGCGGTTTTACCCGCGTACATTGGAATGACAGTGGACCCATCTGTCGAATATTGGTCGTACCAATTTAGAAACCTCCTTTGGCTCATGCACAACAACTTTGCTAAAGATAATCACATGATCAAATGCATAGTTTCCGATTCCATAAAGGACATACAGACAAACATTCATTTTTATTTATAAGATTTTTTGATTGAGTTTAAGTTCCGGGGAATGCCTCTTTTCCCTCCCTAAATAGAAAAAAAAATATTGTTATTAACGTCAATCGCTTGAGTCTGATGTAATTTACACATTTTATTTTTTCTAAAATGTTAATGGTATTTGGCCAATATTTACTTTAAATAACCACAGTGTCAGCGCAAAAATTGACTGTTTGTGATGCTTTTAACTTTAAAGTGATATAAAAGACTGGCAAAAAATAAGACTATAAGCCTAGTAAATGATGTGTAGATTATATTAAAAAAAGACGTGTGGCACTCGGGAAATGCCGCGGTGAAGCTATTGCATAGCATTTTTATGAACTTATGCAATTAATATATTAATAACTTATGCAGTAACGCTGATACATCCAATGCCACCTAGAGGCGAGTTGCTGAACTAAGCAGACGAGCGTGATATTAATTCCAAAAAGTCATTAGAAGTTCTGCTATTCATCGATAAATGGCAATACTAAAAAGTATCACCGCTGTGCTGGTCGGAGTAGGGGGTGTTAGGTTATTTTCGTAACAAAATTTCTGGATTCGGTCTCCACGCTCAAGGCCCGCGATAGAAGCTATGCAATAGCTTAAAAATAACAGCAATCGGACAATATTCAATGGTAGAAAAAAGCTTTTTCTTTTTGTATGGACAAGTACGGGCTACATTTATAATCATAATGAAAGCTGCTACAGATAACAACCCTTTGTACTATGAAGTCTACACACTTTTCAAAGAAAGTCCTAATCTATCTCGGAAGTGATTTTTGTTGACTCTAGTTTGCATTCTAACTTCGTGTATAAGATACGACAGAAACTAAGTTCGAAAACTTACGTTAACCCTATTCAATAGTTAGTATGGAACTCTAGCCCCGCATCGTATCTGTTCAGTACTAACAAAACATGAAGGCAGATGACATCAGCGCTTTCTGAACATCAACCTTTATTCGGAATTGAATACTAAATGAGTAACCAATATTTCATTCCCATTGCTGATTCAGCTGAAAATACATTAATGTTTCAATGTATTAACTGGTGTTGCTAAATATTGTGTGAAATCACATTGTTCATTATAATAATATTGTAGTTAGATTAATGCATGTGCTTGCTTCATGTAAGCCTGGTAGCTCGAACGCATGTCCTCTCGTTTTCTGCGAGTAAATTAATGTGTCGATGTTTGATTATTGGTGTAACTAAATATTGTGTACAATCACATTGTTGTTAATTAGGTAATAGTGTGAATTTCGGATTGTTTATTATATTGTACTTAGATTATTGCATGTGCTTGCTTCATGTAAGCCTGGCAGCTCGAACGCGTGAACTCTCGTTTTGTATAGAAACATTCGGAAGGGCTGCGAAAAAAAAGGGTTTACGAGATTTATGATTTATGAGTATTTTTATTCCTGTTAAATGATTCGATAAGTTACCTGGCCTGAGATTTTGATTAAAAACAAATTTACACTATCATTTTTGTTAGTACAACCAATGTATTTTGTAGCAACGTATTTCAGCCTCCTTACATGCCAGTCAAATATTAAATCAGTGTATAAGTAAAACAGTTAAAATCTTGATTCAGGTCTTTAATTATTGAGGTGGTGATGCGGGACGTTACGTCAAGATCCGATTATTTTTATATATCAAGCTTCTGGACGACGTCGAAACAATTATCGATTGTAATACCGGATACGCGTAAGTTCACCTAAATTCCGTTTTATATTTGTTGTAGAATTTATGACGTCCGTGAGTTTCAATAGGATTGTGTAAAAATCGGTGGCATCGATATAATTGGTGTAAAAATCGGTGGCATCGATATAATTGGTGTAAAAATCGGTGGCATCGATATAATTGGTGTAAAAATCGGTGGCATCGATATAATTAGTGTAAAAATCGGTGGCTTCGATATAATTGGTGTAAAAATCAGTGGCATGGTGAGGATTGTATTACGGTTTTAGCTTTGACCTATCAGATCATTATTATTGTAATTTCAAAGAAATTTAAAGGTAAATATACCGTTAACATACTCCAAATAGATCTAAAATCTCTTTTATTACATACTAGCTGCGCCCCGCGGTTTTACCCGCCTGTGATGATTGATGATAATGATGATGATTAAAAGTAGCCTATATGTTATTCCGTGGCCTGAAGTATCTACATACCAAATTTCATCAACATCCGTTCAGCCGTTTTGGCGTGATTGAGTAACAAACATCCATCCATCCATCCAAACTTTCACATTTATAATATTAGTGGGCTTTTGGTCTCAGTTTTTCCCATAAAAATGACGAAATATTTTATTCTTTTTAAGATATAATTTTGCAAAAAAATCGCTTTTTAGCATTATTGCGAAGAAGCGATTTCGTACGTTTAGCTAGATAGATACACTAAAAGCGTAATTAAGTTAATGGGGTGTGCAGTATTTAGATTTTATACGACCTGTAGCCCTTGTAACTTCGTATTTACAAGGTGTAGAAGTGAACTACAGTTCCCCAGGAACTACTATTGCTTTATTACCGCACCTTACTTGTTATTTCAATGAAATGGGATCGTGAAGTGAAACTCGTGAACTTTATAGAACTTACTCATGATTCAAGATTTCTGTTATAGTTACATTACCATATAGATGGTAAGTTCATACTCACATTAGGCAAAATTTCTCTAGAGAGAGGAATAACTTTTATTTGAACGTAAACGCTTTGAGTTGAATCTTTTTAACTGATTTTAAAAAAAGGAGGAGGTTCTCAATTCGACTGTTTTTTTTTTATCTGTTACCTCAGAACTTTCAACTGGGTGAACCGATTTTAATGATTCTTTTTTATTTGAAAGCTGGTGCTTTCCGTGTGGTCCCATTGAAATTTCATCCAAATCGGTCAAGCGGTTTTTGAGTTACACTCCAATCACTGAACAGTGTTACGTCTATCTGGATGTGTTCCGTGTTGAGGGTGAATGACAATTGATCCCGTGAGTAGCAAATGTCTCTGAATTCTCTGAAGTTTTTTTTTACCAAAACATGGAACCCACCTCAACGCTCAAAAGTGTGAAATAACTTATCGAAGTCGGTACCATGCGCACAATATTTTAATAAAACTAACTATTGAACTACTTATCATGGTACCGACTTCAACAAGTTAATTCACACTTTTGAGTGTTGAAGTCGTTTCCATTACATAGTCAGTATAAAAAATATACCTATTGAAAAAAACCATTAGATGATCACGAACCCTAGTATGAGGGCATCGATTTAAAGAGGAGGAAATAAAAATGTTAAATAAGCATAAACCTGGCGTGTGTGTGATTTTACCTTATAACGTATTTTATATTTTTATTTACAAGCAAAGTATTGCGTCAGTTACGTACTACAATTAATTCAAAAACTAGCCTTTGTTTCATGTTAGATATATATATATATATATATATATGTAATATATATATATATATATATATATATATATATATATGTAATATATATATATATATATATATGAACAAGACATAAAACAACAACATGAAACAAAGGCTAGTTTTCAACACTCAAAAGTGTGTGTATACATATATATATATCGGACAACATTCACACAAGGTCTTCAGGTCCCAATCTAGGCAGAGCCTGTACTATGGTAACCTGATGACTGATATATACTTATATACATATACATACCCAGACACAGGTCAAACAGACATGTTCATACACACAAACGTTTGACCTGTCCGGGAATCGAACCTGGGACCAGCGGCTCAGAAGGCAGAGTGCTACCAACTGCGCCAACCGACCAGTTATTTGAGTAGAAAGTGAGAACTCCATTAAAACCTGTGCGGTCTAAAGCTTTACGTCGATGGACGTTCAGATAATAGCAGCGTGGAAGGAACAAAGACCAGATTTACATAAGACACAATGAAGCATAAAATATCGAGGTTCTTTTACCTCACCACAGTCGTTGAGCTGCAAAAAGCAATTTTGATATAAATCTTGCGAAATAAAGCTTTGTTGCGAGCATTGTTTCGAAGTTTGTGTTGAATTTATTAAGCAGGTAGGTGGGTAAGTCAAATAATTTTCGCAACTTGGTCTATATACCAGTCTAGATTCTAAATTGGCCGAACGAAAACATTTAATAACAATATGCTAGTGATATCTTTGTTAAACTAAACTAAAATTCTGAAATATAAAATTAAAATCTTATAGGGTTATGATTAAGTCCAAATTAGTATGACGCTTATTAATGACATCACTAAAATTAAAAAAAAGAAAATAAATAAAATTTTTATTGAAATTGTGGGTAGTTTGACGTAAAATAAGTCGCCACTTATTTGGTGCGAGAAACTACCCGCAATTGGCCAGCAAGTGAATAAAACTCGTCTAATATAGCGTTGTATGGAGTTATATTAAGGAATTGAATTTTAGCGTAAATAGCTATAACGGAACGGAACCTCCTTTTTTGAAGTCGGTTAAAAATAATATTCAAAGTTATTAAAACCGAATTATATTAATCGAAAAGTGTCCGTCTCGTTTGCGTGCTGAAACGTGATTGAGAACAAAAACACCTCCCTAATGTACGATAATGTGGATGAATCACGACGTGGCTTCCATCATATTTCGATGTGATGTTTGTTATAAACCAGTCATGTCCCTGTCATCATTTGATGTATGTTATGTCCAAGCCGGTCCTATCTGACGTTTTCTATTTCTGACACGTCGCGGGTGGCGCGGTCATAAATCTTGCAATATTATCGCTAAGGTGCGCCGATCTTCTTTCATTAGTGAGTTAACTGTGACCTGATAGATGGTGGAGTTATGGTACGAGATACTGTTCCCCTCATCTGTTATCTACTTGTAACACTGGTTATATGTTAATTAATATGTAGATTGATACATTTTTATTTTTATTTTTTTTCCATCACATTCAGACCCCGCACTAGGATTTCCTGTATCGCGGTAGGCATGGACACACACAATAACAGCAACAAACATCCAAGACCCGGGACAAACATCTACACTGGTCGCACAAATGTTTGCCCCTGCCGGGATTCGAACCCAGGGTTGCGGTGACACAGAAGTCATGTCGATGACACAAACCACTGCGCCACGGGACCGTCACATTGCACATGGGTTGCCTAGCGAAATCCCGTGCCTACACTGTTTAATAATACTAACTTGACTTGATTCTTCTTTGATGATTAGTAATTGAGTGATTTAAAAAAAAAAAAAATTAAAATGCTTATTTTATTGTCTATCCAACAGTATTAGGTTGCTTATTTAAAACTGTGTCATGTTCATGCTTAGATTTTTTAAAAGTTCAGATTGAAGCGCCCGTGGGTAGAGTGACAGAGAAGCGTTGCGCGCGCTACTTCATGTGCGAGACAAGGACGCAGAGAGATTTTTTATAATTATTGGGTTATTTGACAGTATAGGCCCGGGCTTAGCTCGGCAACCCATGTGCACTTTATCCCTCTACATATCGCACCCTCAGAACGGTAGGGGCTGAACTCAAAAATCCTACTTTTTGGGAAATCGCAATCAAAGATCGGAAAGTTTCAATTTATAACTTTGACAGTAAATATTTTAATGGATTTGAGTGAAATCTCGCTGTTTCATATTTTTATAGTAAAACTTAGGTTGTGCTTTGTCGATAAACGTTAAACAGATGGTATATATGCATTACTTAACCTTTTTATGATTTTTTAAAAAAACTTTGGAAAATCTAAGCCTTTGTCATTCTGAAGCGTATACTTTTAAAAAGGCGATTTTCTATTTGTGCCTGTTTAATATTAAAAAAATTAAGAATTCAGTTCCCTATCTCTGAAAAGTTCCTTAAAATACGAAACCAGTTACATTATTAAAGGACATATTTTGAAATTAACCTTTGCTGTTCCAAAGGTGAACTAAATTAAACCACTTACTTTAATAATGAAAGGACTTTTATAGGTTTTAATTGAAATCAACTATACAAAATCGAAGTTTTAACAAACAACTCTTTTTTATATTGAAAGAAAACACAGACAATTTCGTTGTAAAAAAGACATAATTTGGTATGAAAAAATAATTGTTTTAACGTTTTTGAGAAAGTACTACAAAACGAACATAATTAACAGCCATCTTGACAATATAAAAAAATAACGTCATCATAGCATAATAAATAACAGTATGTATGTTTCTATTCTAAAAGAACGCCTGCATGAGTAATAAAAAAAACAAACAAGGAATTAGATACACTCTTTAAACGTATAATGTAACCAATATAAAACAATTTACAAGAATATAACAGTTGATTGGTTTACAGGCGGGTAACTCTCTGAGATTATTTACTATCTAAATTTGCTTAACGAGGTCAGGAACTTTTACTCATCACTACTGGCCTTCAACCTAGTTTTTAGTCTTTGGTAAGGCGCATAATAGATGTGGAATAAACTAGTATGAAAATTGAACAGGAAGCTTACACTTAAATAGCATCTAATCAACAAGTATATAATTCAAGTAATATAAGTTTTAGGTATTTATTTTTGATACATACACCAATAAAAATATACAAATTAGGTCATACTCAGTAAAGATTTGTAAAAATGAGCACGATGACTTGAGTTACCTTGTTGATCGTAATTTGACAACAAGGTAACTCAAGCCATCGTGCTTTCTTTTCAATAAGTTTATTAGCTTGAAATATGCTTTAATCATCATTATAATATTGTCAACATCAGCCATCTTTCTTCTTTTGTTTCTCATATCCACTCCGGTGAACTCAGTTTGACTGAAATATGTTTAAGTAAAACTTCAATAAATCTTGCATTGTAAATTTGAGGATTTTGATGTCCTTCTACGTCAAGTTCTGTTTGCTATCAGCTTTACTGCAGTTATAGGCCCATTTTCCTCAAAAAAATTTAACATCCAGAATAAAGTCAAATCTTACTTCTTTGACGACAAAAGGTTTTCAATTTTTTCGGGAGTTTTTGATGAGCATTACATACTGGAAAGGCGTATAGATGGGCCCAAATTTCTCGTGTCTCTGAATTTCTTTTACAATGAGTCTGTGGAAACTGTTCACTTCGTTTTGTGTATGGCCTTTGATTAAATATTTTTGAGTAATTGAATACATATTTTTAAACTTATAAACTGACCACAGCAGGTATCGGAATAAAAAAAACGTGAATAGCTTTATCTTCATGTTGAGCATCTTACATTTCTAAATAACTCACTACACATGATGCAATTTCTTTGGCACCCCTTTGGCCTTGAGTTTCATTCCAAAAATACGAGTATAGTTTGCTGTAAGCTCCAATGTCATCATGTTAACTGTTATCCACGTACTTCTTTGATATATTTTGTGATAGTTCGACTATTGTGAAGTTAAGGCAATTTAGTCTTGATCTGTAATAAAATGCAGATGTTTTCCACTTGCGCATTGCATAACTGGTTCGAGATCAAATACAGCAACAATGCAATTTCATCTACATTTTGTCGATCGATCAATTTCTCACTTCTCGACACTTTTTTCTTCTAAGTGCCTATAGTAGTAGTCTTTAAGTTGTAATTTTCCATCTGGCGGAGCTAGTTTGTATTCAAAGCAATTGTCGCATCTGCCTTTTTTTGGCTGGAAAATCCGAGATTCAAATCTTTATTGAAAACGTCATAGTAGAGCCAGTAGAGACACGAAGATTTTCCTGCGTCTCGTTCACAAGTCTCTCCTATACAAGCAACTTCAAGACGTGAACGATGTCTTCTTCTGTATATAGGGTCGGCCTCGCTAAAATCTGCATCACTTTCGTCTGTTTTTATAGGAGACCTAGGTTGGATCGAGGTTGTCTTTTGGTGACCGTGTTGTAGTGTGATGGATACCTTTTGATGTCGAAGGTTCCTCAAGCATTGAGTTCTTGTTATTTCCATGATGAGATAAAGAAGTACCAAGAGAACATGAACTACCTAAACTGTCAAGAATGGTTTTTTTAAGGTAAATTGCTTCGCATTTATCAAGTGAAGGCGATTGCTGTAACAGAAAATCAATTATAAGTGTATACTGTTATGATTCTACAAAAATAGTATTACCTAATTAAAAAAATATTAAAGCAACACTTTCTGCCTCGTTATCATTCTGAAAGTATTGTTGTTTGTCAGTATTTTCTGGCAGGGTTATCAAAGGTAAGCTATGTTTTTCCTGAGCATTTTTTTCATATTCTTTTAGTAATTCTTCATTATGAAATTTCAGACTTTTTTCTAGGAATGGAAATAGCTTCTGGTTGTAAACAATAATGGCAAAGGTTAACTGATAGATTACTTTGTAATCAAGCATAGAGTCTAATATACCATTATGCGTACTTTAAACTCGCGGCGAATACTTAGCCAAGTCTTTGGGAACAAAATAAATATAATCAGAGATAGGAAATTAGCCCACCACCTGTCCCAGCATCTGTCTCATATTATAACATTCAGATAGTAAGTTACAATTACAATTAGGTACATAAATAATAGGTTTTTACAAATATTCACCCTGTTAGCGTTTTATATTCCGTTACGTAACTCACGCAGGTACTTCCAATAACAGTTACCTTTTTGTGGTATACCTTCGATTTCTGACGGACTTGATGGACGAAATATTTCCGTTTCCAAGTCATCAAAAGAGCAAAAAGTGTGACAAATTTTGATGCGTTGAACACACAATTGACTACAATATGAAATGTTAGGGAAGGTTACTCATTAATATCATTCATGTATAGGTATACCTGAGTTACATAGTCATTAATGCATCCCGTAGTTGCTTACTAAACTTATTTTCCGCTTTTTCTGAGCTCCAGTCGCAATATTCCTATCACCTGAATCTAGACCAGCATCATTGTTTTTTTCACTCTATGAAATAAAATTAAATTTTGTATGAAAATAATAACAGATAAGCGTAGATAATAGGATAGTAATTTCATATTGAAACCCGTAGTTAGTCCTTAGACGTAATTTGTTATCTAAACATTATTATAGAGGTACGAACCATTACGCAGGATAGCTCGGGTTAGAGGCAAATAGATCTTTATCGTTATCGCTACTGTGTAATACGTCTATCTGAACGTAGCAAAATATATTATATAAAATAAGTTAAATAAGGTAAGCACCTACCCAATAAGACAAAATAAATTAGTTTAAATGTCCGGATAATACAATTCATTTACCTTCGTTTGCTCATTTCGATGCAACTATTCTGATATTTTATTAGCGCTTTTCATTTTTTTGAAACATAATGGGATACAAATACTATTAAGTAATATTATTTTCAGTTAAATATAGTCCGATTGCATAATGAGACCGGTAAACAGTATTTTCACTAGGAACTAAAAAGACTCAAATAAAAAAAAATACCTTAAACTGAGTAACTTATTAGATCGAAAGTAACACTTTTCAGATTAGAGACTATAAAAATTCATTTTTTTAATTCAAAAGAGACCCAATTTTATGTATTACTTCTTAGTTTGCATAGTATTAGGTATAAAAAAGGCACATCAACAAGTAGGTCCCACTAACAAAAACTTAGTTCCGTGTTCTAAAGACCTATATTCAAAAGCGCCTTTTCAAAATTAAAGATTGCGATTGTACTTACCGATTTGACTAGGTCATATAAAGCTACATTTCGTTTTGAGTCTGTAGACAAATGAATTTGCAACGTATTGTCCGTTTCGCCTTAGGCACATTACTGAATGCTTTCTTTTGGTACTGAACGGGGAGAGTGAAAAGGACCGGTGTAAAAGAGACGTAAATAACTGTATGCTTTTTCTATCATAAATACACCTTTGTTTTAATATTCATCGGATAGAGCATATATTTTTAGGTATCCCTATGATCTTAACTCATTTTCGCAAAATTTTGAGTTGAGCCCCTATCGTTCTGAGGGTGCGTATTATCTAACATTTAAGAACAAGAATTTGATATAAATTTGAACTTGATACCTCCACGTATTCCTGACAAAAGGGTCTTAACAGACAGACAGACGGCCAACAAAGTGTCCTATAAGGGTTCCGTTTTTGTTTGATGGCGTATACTTCTGAGGGGAAAAATAATCATTAAAATCGCTTTATAAATGACGAAATTATCCGCGAACACACATAAATTAAAATACGGTCATATTGAAAAATTTCCTCTCCTTTTTTGAAGTCGGTTAAAAATAACGCCTTCTTTACGAGGTTCAACGAGAATAATATTGTAACCATAACCATTCCTTTGCATTGACTATCAATACCAGTTAGTACCAGTTCCACTGTCGTAAAATACTTGTTGAAACAACAGAAAGTGCCACAGAGAAATCTTGGTACAGTAAAATAATACTGTATATGTCTCGTATCTAAAGATGTGGTAACGTTGTTGTGTATTTTAGAGAGGAAAGAGGAGATTTGGCGGCGGAGCTTTTCCTGGGCTTCGCCGGATCTCCGCGTAACTAACTACAGGATACCGGGCGTGTTTGTTTCAAACGTGTTCAAGGTTTGTGTGTTAGGTGGGTTTACATTCGAATATCACAATATTAAAACCATGTTTTATTACAATTACTCGATTTCAGTTTAATGTATACAAATAAGCATGGACTAAATCCAATTAAATAATTCACAGCGATATAAATGCCTTTATTAAAATAAAACACTAATAACTAATTACAATACTGCAGCTACTACAATAACATTTGAGGAATCCACTAGCTATTGGTAGCCTATAGATAACTCAAATGTTCTAACCCGCTACCGGCTGGCAGCGTGCCCAGAATGCTAGCAGCATTGCCACGTTGAATTGCAATGCTGATTCGTTGAGCCAAATATGTGCCAGCATTTTGGTCACGCGTCGCATCGATCAAACGCTCTGATAAATTTTGGAAAATCCGATGAGCTCCAGGTCCCCACGGGCCCAATGTCTCGACCCCAAACGGTTCAAATATGTGACCACTACCTAGGTTAGCATATTTTCGCCGTTTTAATTGCTCCGCCGAATAAGCCGCGGCGCCAGCCCTAACATGTGTCTCAGGAAGATGTGACGGCTCCAAAGTGTCAACGCATGTAGCGTCCCACACTAAAGGCCGCCCTAACTTCCAGGGAAAAGTGTCATAAAAGTCATGTCACAGCGATATAAATTGATAGCTTGCAAATATAAGTTGAGTACTAATATTATAAAGAGGAAAGATTTGATTGTTTCTTACTTTCCCCGGGTGACATTGTATATATATATATATAAAAATGAAACCCGTTTTCCGTTGTCACGACATAACATGAAAACGGCTTGACTGATTCAGATAAAATTTGGTATAAAGATACATGGGACTTTGGAGAAGGACATAGGCTACTTTTTGTCCTGGAAGAAGTATGGTTCCCGTGGGATAACTGAGTCAGCGGGAAAAACGTAGTGCACGCGGGTGAAACCGTGGGGCGCAGCTAGTTGTATATAATTATATGTTTAAAAAATTAGGGTTCCAATCTTTAATTTACCTGTGCGAAACCGGGGCAGGCTGCTAGTTTATATTAAGTTACAACAAAGCCAAAAAGTACATCAAAGCAACACATATAATATTAGATAATTGATAACGGAATCGTGGTTGAGAGATCCGTGACATTGACTTTAGAACCGCGACCTCGGGTTCGTTTCCCGGCTGGGACAAACATTTCTGTGATTTTTGTTTTCGGATCCTGAATGTTGTATCGTGATTCATTGACAGCCTGATTGTGTGAGCTCTTATCTGTCGTGATACAGGGTATACTAGTGCGGGACTGTGAATGGAAAAAGGAGTAGGTATAGATTTTTTTTCTTTGAAAATTATTTCCAAAACTCACTAATATTATAACTAATGAATACGTACAAATTGTTTTTACATCTTTATATGTGTGTGTTGGACCATCGTTTCACCTGATGTTAAGTTACGATGCAGTGTAAGATTGTACAAAAAATTTCGGCTACTAGTGGGATTTGAACAAGATTATAATTGCATCCGTATCATTAACAAGCGTTGCTCGCTTTTAATCCTAAAGACATTCAAGTGGCTATTTTGATATTAATATTGTAAAATGACACTTTATGAGAAAGTAAAAGCTTACGTTCAAATTATTTGAAGGCAAAAAATCGGTTGCTAGTGATAATGATAATGATAATGATAATATTTATTAATAATTACAAAAATTACACGTCACTTCCCACGTATTCACAATAGAAATAAAAATAAAAATAAAGAATATAAAAATATCAATTACAAAGATTGTAAATTCTTATGTCACCGAACAGTATATTAATAGCACAATTATAATGAAAAATTAAATAAAAAGAAATTATTACAGTTGTGTTTCATTTCATCTGAGAAACTAGTTCCCTAAAATTATAGGGAGCCATTTCCAGGAGTAATATTTTTAATTTGTGTTTAAATATATTCAATGTTTTTGCGGTACGTATAGGCTCGGGCAGAGCATTGAACGCTTCCACGCCGAATACCCGCGCGCATTTCCCCGTTTTCGCTAGACGATGTGTAGGCAGGCGGAGTCTGAGTCCGTTCCTTGTACTCATGTATGGGCTGAAAGAGTCGATGCATTTGTATACATAAATACATGCATTAAATATGCAAAGCGCTGGCAACGTTAACACGAACGTTGCCAGCGAAGTGAGAATTGAACCCACGACTACAGAATACCGTCCTGTGGCTTTGTCCAACAAAGCTATAGCCAGTACCACTAGCGTCGAATTTCTCCCTTCCTTTAACATCTGAGGGGATGTCGCCTTTAGTTTTATGAACAAGTCTTAATAGGACTGATAGACCAACATTAAAGTTGATGTCGTATCAAACGAAGGCATCATACCCTTATCCTAAGAGTTTTATGGTTAAGTAAAAGCTGTTTAGAAAAGGAGTAAGTAAGAATAATAGTGAAACTTTTAAATGAAGATTCGCTTTCAATGTGATTGAATCCATTTATAAAATTGAATAAACCGAGCTAAATTGACGGTACGAATATTTCAATTGAATTTTTCGATCGACCCTCTCAAATTAGAGAAAGGCTTAGCAGTTTTGCTTCAGTCAATTGGTCGAAGATCGCCTGGCCTCCAAATTACATTTTTTATATGAATTCTATCTGTAAGTATATTGCATAGGCAAGGTTATATTTCAATACTTGATTACTTGGGTTTGATCGACGTATATACTACTACGTAATATTTCTACTTTTCGTTTTATTATTTAGTTTTAGTATTGACCTTTTATAAATTGGATTTAATATTAGTATTAAAACTCACGTTCATAATTACTTTACACTGTTTTTTACGGGTATAACGTGGTACTTACGCGTAGTCGATATCACGATCGACAATTGTTTCGGCTTCTTCCTGAAGCCTTCATCAGGATCTTGAGTGCGGTGCGTTAGTCGTAACGTCCCGTCTCGCACTGGACACACAGTGCGAGACGGGACGTTACGACTAACGCACGGAAGAAGCCGAAACAATTGTCGATCGTGATATCGACTACGCGTAAGTACCACGTTATACCCGTAAGAAACAGTGTAAAATGGATTTAATATTGGTAAAAAAAAAACACGTTTTTGAATGGTTTATCGTCTTTGTCATAGTTTGAGTAAAGTTTTTAATCGGTATTTGTGGAGATCAATGGGGAAGTCTTATGTCGAGCTGTGGACATCATAATGATGGCTTAGATAATGATGGCAGTATTTTTTTTTTTTTACATATTATAATTTTGCGTTTGACAACTGTCTCACCTGATGTTAAGTGATGACGTTGTCTAGGATTTAGCACGCAAACCTAGAAGGTACCTATTCACTCGCGACTTGAAGACTCCAGGATTGTACATATCGGGAAACACAGACTCGGGCAACGAGTTCCATTCCTTGGATTCCGCATTAAGAAAGTGGAAGCGAAACGCTTCGTTTATTATTTGCGTCATTCGAGGCTTTTCGGTTTTGTTCTCAGCCGCTTAAGTCGTAAGTAAGTATTTTAGCCACTGGAAGTGTCTTGGAAAGAAAATAAATAAACGGAATCAAGTAGGTATAGTTAATAGCAGATTGTACCACATGGGAGCAACATACTATTATTACGGCGAGGATGCTATTTAGAATCATGAGCGAAGCGAAAGATTCTATTGTAGAATCAGATCTTTCTACATCTACTACACAATATTAATATCAATATTTATTTCTAAAAAATTAGATTGTCTAACACAAAACACTACTTTAAATTACAAGATTATCCACGGTGTGTCACTGGCCCTAAAACTGTTGATCACTCGAACATAAATATTAGTTAAATATAAAATTCCTCAAGAGCAAATGCTCGTATTATATTAAATAGCGATGTGTAATAACAGGCGGCTTTATCGCTATTAGCGATCTCTTCCAGACAACCTTTGGATGGGGAGGAAAACGCAATAGGACGGCGGTGTCCATAAATGTTAAAAAATAATAATTAAAAAAATATATATTGAATCTTCATAACTGTGCTATAAAATGTAATTTTATAGGAGTATATAGGTAGGTACATGTAGTGAACCTCTATACATATTTCAGCGTATACAGTGAGACTATGTTGACATTTGAATGTCTGCCGTAAAATTAATCAAATCAAATCAAATCAAATCAAACTATATTTATTGTCTTACAACTACACTATTGCCACATAAATTAATACACATAAACACAGAAAAAAAAAATATAATCCTCCGCAAGCTGCTATACAGTATAGACGTAGATACTCAGAGCTTGTCACACTGCTGCTAAATGGATGTTGCCAGCACAGACTTTATCTCAAGTGTACCTACTCTTATTAAAAACAGTAGTCCCCCTTAATTAACCAACTTCAAAAAAGTAAGTTATTTTTTTGTGTGTTCGCGGATAACGTCATTTATGAACCGATTATTTTTTTGGGTAGAGATAGTCGTCCTAAGTGGTCCCATTTCAAAATCCAAAGGCTGTCCAATAATGTGTAATAATATTTTATTTTATTTATTTTAGTTTATGTCTATGGGTGTCTAATTGCCTGAAATAAATGAATTTTATTTATTTAATAATTGAAAAGTGCTACGCATACGCGGAAGACATTTTATTTGCAGGTGGAGAAATCGGTGAACATGCACAATAACAATTGATCCCGTGAGTAACAAAGGTCACTGAAAACGGTGAAAAAGTTTTAACCAAAAAATGTGACCGGCATCAATCATATTTCTTGCTACTCCATTTCACGAATATAATATCACAGTGTAGGCGTTTTTCTTCTGTGCGATGATATTTTCAATTTACATACTTTTTTTTATACTGTATAGATCTAGCGTTTAACCGCTATCTCACTTGATGGGCAGTGACGATGTGGTCGAAGATGTTATCACGCTAGACCTAGAATACTCACGGGCACTCACTGAAAGTCGGGTGTAATGTCTGAAGTTGAAGTAACTAATAAAAAAAATTATAAGCTGTCTCTTCAATTTAGAATACAAACATGATTAAAATAAAATTCACTCATCTTTCCATTTCATTTGATATTTCAGGTCCCGGAATAACACAAAGGCTACCTTTCATTTCCATTATTCATCATCATTATTAATCATCACCACGCGAGTAAAACCGCGGGGCGCAACTACTCCTAAATATACGCGATATTTGCGACGATCTAACTTATTTTTCATAACAAAAAAACGAATAATATATTTTAGATTGAGTCTCACGTTTCAGAAACAAATAACGATATTGTTTTCAGGCAGGATATCTCGTAACCAATTTCAATTATTTTATTGAAAACAAGGAAGGAAAGATTTAAAAGTATTACAGACTAGCTGCGCCCCGCGGTTTTACCCGCGTGATGATAATTAATGATGATGGAAATAAGCTTATAATTTTATCCAGAGTATAATCTATCTCCATAACAAATTTCATAGAAATCGGTGTAGCCGTTTGAGCGTGAAGAAGTAACAAACATACACACAAAGTTTCACTTTTCTATTATTAGTGTGATAGATAATAAAATACCAGTGTTAAGTAATATTTACAATAAGAAGGATTCATTCGTCGTCAGACAAATGGTGCACTAATGAAATTCCGTCGAATTAATAGTAGTAACTTTTAATAAAATAAAAACAGAGTTTTCAAAGTGGAAAAATACCTGGATAAATCTAGACAGGTCACCCTCCAAAAAAGTATGACAAGACGGGCTTCGCACTTAGAAACTCTTAATGTATATTATCTGTTTAAAATCTTAAAACTTTCAGAATGAGTTCTTGAAAATCCTTCCACTGTCACAAACAATACGTTTATCATTAACCATTATCTAAATCTAAAATGTACTAATAGGTACGATACGAATTGTCAAATTAATCCATCATTTACCGCTTTCTGCCAATAAGTTATTAGAGGAAATATTATGGCGGGTAGTCAGGGAAAAGTGTTTGGTAATTCTTGTAGGGTATAGGTTATTCCTTGCGGAGCTATTCCTGCGGTCGTTAACGTAATGGACCACCAGTCCAAGATAAATAGTGGGTAGTGGACGAAATCAACGAGCCAAGTGGAGGAAACTGCGAACACAAAAGGCTTGTAAGGGCTTCGCAATAATGGAAATTTCTCAATAATTATTTTCCCAAGTAGGTACCCATTTTGTGCATGGTGTATAGGTACCATGTTATTATTCTGCTGTTATATTAAATTAATAAATTTGTATTAAGTTCCATGCCTATTACAATCCTACTTTACTAATTACAGTATAACCTATCTGTGTTCCAAATTTCATCGAAATCTATTTAGTAGTTTTTGCGTGAAAGAGTAACAATAGTATGTGTGTATGTTCGTTACTTCTTCACGCTCAAACGGCTGCACTGATTTCGATAAAACTTGGTTTGGAGATAGCTTATACTCTTATTTAAAACATATGCATATTGTAATCATCATCATGATCACTGATTTTTATCACCACGCGGGTAAAACCGCGGGTCGCAGCTAGTAAAATATATCTTAAAAACGTGTCTTTTTTTTAAAAGTTCTATTTGTCTGGAAGAAACTATAGATTTCGTTACTATTAATTACCCCCTTGTTACTGTTGCACCAAAAATCGATAAATCGACTTGAAATCATATGCCTAAAATAGTAATTATTATGTAAAAATATAACTTTGACTTATGCAAGTGTTAAAGGAACTAACTTGTTTCAATTATAGAGCCCAAATCCTTTTCCTCTATGTTATATGAATTAATTCTCAATATCTCTACGAACTAAAATATCAGGAAAGTAAACAAGAAAGTTTAGGTCTCGGAAGCTTTTGGGCCAACATCGTGAAAATCCAGATAAAATTAAAATGTTTCACTATACTCAATATTTGAGAGAGGCTCTTTGCAATATATTTCGGGATTAAAATCCTTTTTTATATGTTCCACACAAAACCCTTTGGATTAGTGAAGGCAAAGGGCAATTTTAGGATCAATTGGTTTTACGAGAATTACGAGCGGTAAAACCTTTTCTCATGCATTTGAGTATGTGTGGAATCGTACGCGCGGAATATTCTCGTTTAATATGAAGCTGTTATCGCGTTGTCCTCTTTAAGGATTGGGCACATTAGATATTCATCGGGGATGGGAGCGCTGACTACATATTTAAATTAAAGGTGACACATTTTTAATGTAGTATTTTTGTTTAATGTATCGACTTAAGTATCGTGCTATTTCAAATCAAATCAAATCAAACTTTTTTTTTACTGTATAGATCTAGCGTTTAACCACTATCTCACTTGATGGTCAGTGACGATGTGGTCGAAGATGTTATCACCTAGAATGCTTTGTGGCTCTCAAGGACTGCTGCCTGAACACACTATGTGTTTGGTGACAGTTTTTCAAACTTGAGGGTGGTAGCTAGCCAGGCGGGTATTCGAAAGTACCCTACCACCTTGCTGGGAATTTGATAACGGTGTTACCTTCACCGGAAGCTCAAGCTGTTGTTGGGGATCGAACCAGTGTCCGTCAGTTTGACAGGCGACGCTCCCCCCGCTGAGCTATCATCGCTTCATGTATTATCGCAACTGTATTTATTGTCTCACAGCTACAGTCATCATCATCACAACTGCAGTATTAATTAGAGCATAAATAAATACACAAAACTATATTTATGCATATTATTGTTTCAGGTCAGCGTAGATGTTTCTTTAACCTTTTAACCCTACTCTTACGGCACCCATAAGGTAGAGATGGCATTACAATTCTAGGCCGGTAGCCCACGACATATTCATTGTTTGTAAGTATTATAAACCCGTGCTTTAACACTCAGACCCCCGCACTAGGATTCCCTGTATCGCGGGAGGCATGGACACACACAATCACAGCACACAAACATCCAAGACCCGGGACAAACATCTACACTCATCGCACAAATGTTTGCCCCTGCCGGGATTCGAACCCAGGGTCCCGGTGACACAGAAGTCATGTCGAAGACACAAACCACTGCGCCACGGTATCGTAATACCGGTACATACAGTATGTACACAGGTACAGTTATGTACACAGGTACAT
This sequence comes from Apeira syringaria, assembly GCA_934044485.1. Classification (NCBI taxonomy): domain Eukaryota; kingdom Metazoa; phylum Arthropoda; class Insecta; order Lepidoptera; family Geometridae; genus Apeira; species Apeira syringaria. The sequence goes on from OW203678.1 coordinate 7,501,716, forward strand.
AAAAGCACAGCGAATTATAATTATACAGCTATGAAGTGTTTGGTGATAATTTGTTACAAACTAAACCCAATGATGATAATAAGCTTTGTTCTAAAAATTCTATTCAACAGACGACAATACGCTCTCTCTCGCAAGCTATGCATTCCATACCTACTGCTGTTCACCCGTACCTACTTATAGGTATGAAACTTTCTTGATCATCTGGCAGGTGAAGAATTCCATCAAATCGGTCTGGCTTTTTGAGATTATCTGTCTGCTAAGTACCTATATTGCTCTCCAAAAATCCCCAAGTGCCGCAGAGTTTTCGCGTTCACTTAGAAAAAATATTTTGGGACCGGCAACATTGGAAGAGAGAACAAGGAATGAAAAAATAGCCAGTCCGATTAGTCGGGTCTACCCGACTAATCGGACTGGCTATTTTTTCATTCCTTAAATATCTAACTTAACGGTGGAAAACTATAAAAAAGCGAAAAAAATCCCAAACAAAAAATTCAAGGATTGGTATGGGCCACCACCCTTCAGCCAGACCTCGACTATTTTACTCGTATTAAGGGTTTCTTCAACGATATTTATACATTTTTTTGTTCTGCCTTAAGAACCTACCCAAAATGGTTTACCATCTTTCGGAATATCAGTAGGTGCTAAGTTCGAATCCCCTAAGCGTTAGTATCATTTTGCATGCCAGTTGCTAAGTAATACTTATTTCACAATAAGTCTACGAGTTTGTTTCTCTATATAATGTGTTTATTGTCCCTACGTGTGTCAAAAAACAATGTATTTTGAATTTAGCGACTCGCAGCAATAGCCATGACACATTTAATTATAGGAATTCCACTAAATAATTTGGTAATGGCAGTGTATGGGTCAATGTGTTATTGAAAAAGGCCTTTATTAAAATAAAACACTAATAACTAATTACAATACTGCAGCTACTACAATAACATTTGAGCAATCCACTAGCTATTGGTAACTAAAATATGCTAACCTAGGTAGTGGTTACATATTTCAACCTTTTGGGGTCGAGACATTGGGCCCGTGGGGACCTGGAGCTCATCGGATTTTCCGAAATTTATCAGAGCGTTTGATCGATGCGACGCGTGACCAAAATGCTGGCACATATTTGGCTCAACGAATCAGCATTGCAATTCAACGTGGCAATGCTGCTAGCATTCTGGGCACGCTGCCAGCCGGTAGCGGGTTAGAACACATTTCGTTATTGAAAATGAAATTAAATCGTAAATCGAGTCATGAACAGCACAGATCAGAAATAAGATCGAAAGATTTCTGTAACAGTTTCTATTTGCATAATAATTCGAAAAGCTGGTGAAAAAGATAAAAACTTTGAAATTATTCCATTTGCATAAGAAAATTACCTCATTAGAATGTGTTAACTAGAAAATTATACTTGTGGGTTTGAGTTGAAAAAGTTCGACTTATTTATATTGAAGAAAAAAGGCAAATAAATAAGGTTAAATTTATAATAAAAAAAGTTTTTATAAATAAATGGAACCGACTTCAACACTCAAAAGTGTGAAATAACTAGTCGAAGTCGGTTCCATTTTTCGATAAAAAAATTTTATTTCACCCTTTTCAGTGACCTTTGCTACTCACGGGATCAATTGTCCAAAGTTGTCCAAATATACGTATCGCTTTTCAGTTCTTGGAGCGTAACTCACGAAGTCAGTTACAAAGTGTTTCAGTCACATGCTTAGGAAATATTAACTAACAGACTACATACATACGAAGCAGTTTTGGGAAGTCAATTCAATGACGTGAATGCGACCGTAGCAGACATCCTCGAAAACGATACGATCAGAGATGGGACAGTTTAATTGGTTTCGTCCGAGAATCGAATATTCGTGTCTCGAAATATAGACCGTTTATGAACGACAAGTTTTAACAAACTGAACAGGAGTGGAGTAGAGTATATTATTAATCATAAATTGCATTCATTGGAATTTAAGTAATGTTTTTTTTTTTTTTTCATCACACTCAGACTCCCGCACTAGGATTCCCTGTATCGCGGGAGGCATGGACACACACAATCACAGCACACAAACATCCAAGACCTGGGACAAACATCTACACTCATTGCACAAATGTTTGCCCCTGCCTGGATTCGAACCCAGGGTCTCGGAGACACAATATGTAGTCATGCTACTGACTCCAACCACTGCGCCACGGCGACCGTCAAAACCGTTTATGACACTGTATAGGTTAATACCCCTTTGATTTGATAGCAGAGAATATAAAAAGCTGATGCATTATTTACGGCAGGCGTAAGAAAAAAAAAAACATCTGAATGCCATAAAGAGGCATATACATTATTGTCAAGTAATGACTATGTTTTGTGGTCACTAATTGAAATCAATAAGTAGTGACTTCAAAAATACTTAAAGGTGAAAAGTCGTTAGCAGATCTAAGTTTAAACAGAGTTCTACAAGGGAGGTATGGGGGTATTCGCTGGGGCGCCCCACCCCAGCGAAGAAGTAACATACATACACACATTCACACAAACTTTCGCATTTATAATATTAGTGGGATATTAATTATACATTATCATCCATTATTTTTAAAATGCTTATTTCAAGGCATAATATAACATCATACATGAATAAGAATTTAAACTGAAAACCTCAAAGAAATCTTGAGTTCTTTTCCCTAAAGCATGCCCATTTCATTTTATCAAAAAGGGTATTTCCTTTGAAGTTATTGGGTAAAATAAATTAAGGCTCTATATAGATCTGTATCGTTTCAGGCTTGCGTCGATGGACGGTTAGATAATAGCGACCTGGGAGAAACGAACAATGGCCCAGATTTGCATAAGACACAATGAAGCCCCAAAAATATCCAGGTTCTTTTACCTCACCTCAACCGTCGAGCTCGTAAAGGCAATTTCAATGGGCAGGTCTTACAAGTGAAAACTTCGGAAATAAAGCTTTATTCTTAGTATTTTACACGAGGTTTCCTTTGAATTTATTAAGTAGGTAAAGGTAAGTTCAATAAATATATAATAAAGTTTGAGATATGATGTTAATAATAACAATAAATTTTGCGATTATTACATTACTGACTTATTATTTTCTTTTCTTACGTAAAGTATAATGTGTCCGTACATGTTAAGTAATATACTATCTTTTGTGTTATAATAGTTTGTAATAATCGTAAATAAATGTATTTCTTTCTTTCTTCTTTCTTTCTATAAATAATAATTAAATAATTTCAATAAGAACATTCAATAATGTTATATTGTTTAACCTTTATATGCAGTATAGATTACTTTTTTTTAGGCCGATGCCTTCATCAAAATAAAATACCTGCTATCTAATATCTTACAATACTACCCTATCATTTGAGCTGGAGGCTGTTATCAGCCTATTGATAATTCAAATGCTCTAACCCGCTACTAGTTGGCAGCGTGCCCAGAATGCTAGCAGCATAGGTAGTATAAGTCCAATACTGAAACGAAGTTAGCGATATATAGATATTTTTACGATTATAAGAATTAAATAAAGGTTCGTGCTGATATAAAGGGTTTTTCAATAGGGAAGCTCAAACTTTGACAGCGCATAGCAGCCATCTTGGTAAAACGATAGCCGTCAAATTTGGCATAAATACATAATTTAGTTGTGAAATTTCACCATAGAACGCTATACGTTTCAACAACGCCTAGAAACTGTTAAAATTTAGTATAAAAACCCAGCGCTGTTTTCGCCTAACGTTCCGTCCTTTGCGTCCAATTTATGACGTCATGCTATTTAAAATAAAGACAGGATGAAAATGCCCAACCACTACGCAACTAATTTGTATTTTTTTGCAGCAATATATAGGCTTGAGATTAAAATGAAGCGATGATAGTTGAGCGGTCGGAGAGTTGCCTGTCAAACGGCTTCAGCTTCCGGTGAAGTAAACACCGTCATAAAATGCCCAGCATGCTGATAGGGTATATTCAAGTACCCGCCTTGTTAGCTACTACAATCATGTTTGAAAAACTGTCACCATGTGTTTGGTGACAGTGTGTTCAGGCAACAGTGCCTGAGAGCCGGTAAACATTTAGATCAAGCGTGATCATGATGTGAGATAGTGGTCAAACGTTAGAAGTGTTCAAATTAATAACAAGGCGAATTATTTCTTTAAAAAAATTGGACGTAATAGCGCGTAGGATTAAAGTTAACTTCTACGGTGATAACATTCTCTCACTTCCGTGTTCTTTTTAGTCAAATGCCGTCAATTCTAAATGGTTATAAGGTATCACAGTAAATTACTTACAAATATTTCGCTGCGTATCCAATTTTCGTCTCTTAGAACGACGACTAAAGACTCCCTTTGGATAGACACTTCATACCTTAACATATATATATAAGTAGGACTCGTTAAAAATAGTTTTCAGCCCTCCTTCTCATCCCATTGGTTTTATTATCATCCTACTAATATGATTAACGCGAAAGTTTGTATAGATGAATGGTTGTCGGTTATTGTTTCACGTTCAAACGGCTGGACTGATTTGGATTTAATTTGGTATGTAGATACTACAGGTCTCGGAATAACACATAGGCTACTTTTCATCATCATCAATCATCACCAAGCGGGTAAAACAGCGGGGCGCATTTAGTATTAAATATTTATTTGATATTTAACAGATATAGTTCAAAATAAAGCCGGTTTTAAATCTTTCTCCAATGATAACACAAAAGTAATCTTTCTCTAGCCTCCATTAGACTTGGGAACTTATATTTTTATGACGTAATAGAAAAGATATAACCGAAACGTGCTTTATACCGAAGCTCTAAGGGATTTCTTGAGCCTGTGGACCCCTTTGTTCAATCTGTTCGAAATGATAAAAGTTTAATGTAGCGCTGGGCGCCTGGAAATATAGACAATACGACTTACGCATTTAAGTCTGGAGAGTGTTTCATGATAGGTAGGCACGAGTTATTATACACTTTTTCTTTGTTATGTTAAGGTATCCTTTTGCTCAAATTTTGATGGTTCAGTAACTAAATCATCCTAACGCACTGTGCGTTAGGATGATTTAGTTACTGAATCATCAAAATTTGAGCTTCAACCAAAACTTTTTGAGCTAAAACTTCTTTAGCGTCGTTGTGCACTTTGTATGGGAAAAAATGTTAAATATCGCGTCCGATCGTAAGAACGCAGGACCGCCGTTGAAATTTAAACTTAATTGTGTTACAAATAGGGAACATTTTCGTTTGTTGGTAGTTTTATTTGATACATTCGTTTTGTTACAAGTATTATTGAGTTCGGTTATCAAAACGCCGATATTATAAAGAGGAAAGATTTCATTGTGTAAAAAAAAGGTCATCATGTTAATTCTATGTGTTCCACTAATATTGTAAATCTGAAAGTTTGGGTGGATGGATGGATGGATGGATGCATGTTTGTTACTCAATCATGCCAGAACAGTTGAACGGATTTAACGGATGAAATTTGGCACAGGGATAGACTATAGTCTGGATAAGATTCAGATCTCAGATCAATCATGTTCAGGTTTTCACTTCTGCCGTCAATCCCGGAGTGCAACCGGTTGTTTTTTAAAAATAGTCATAAGCTTACGTTTTACCGCTGTCTCACCTGATGTTAAATGATGACGTGGTATAACGTGTAGCACGCAAACTTAATTATCTTATATATCTATCTAATCCTATTTTCGTTTCAAAAGAGACTATAATATGCCTTATATGGTGGTAATGTGGTTTTATCATTAATTACAATGCCAAACATTAACAATTAATAAATAAAAAAAATAAAATAAAATATTCATTTA